>JAVSCE010009573.1:0-632820 GCA_032199065.1 Smutsia gigantea
AGCTCCTGATATTTTAAAAAGAGAAACTGGAAATCTGGGTTTTTGTTCAGTTTCCTACTTTTTAAAGTAAGAACAACTTATTCAAATCATAAACTAACCAAAAAAAAAAATGCTATTCGAATGCATCACACCAGCTGCCATTTGGAATTTATGGAGTATGTTATCACACTATCCATGTTTATTGAGAGTCTCCTGAATATTAAGTTCAATATTGACGTTCTGAGGACAATATACTGAGGACAAGGACTTTACTCTCAAGGACTTTACTCTCAAAGAGTACGATGTGTGTCTGGTTGCTGATTCAAGTCAGGAAAGCAACTCTTTAACATACAACAAAGCTACTGTTACAGCGTTGGACTCTTCCTTGAGATTAGGAATAATGAGAGTAAGTCAGGTTTTTTTGAGGAATAAAGACCAGAAGGACTGAATGAGACTTGAGAGAGAAAATAAAAACTAAGCTTAGAGAGGTGCTTTGGGGGTGAATATCTGGCCTGATCATTGACAAAAGGGAAAAAGTGGGGTCAGATAGAGATCTGTCAGTTTTTGAATGATTTTCATAAACATACATTTCTAGGTAATGTGACTGCTGTTAAGATATGACTGCATTCACGTTTGGTGTAAATGTATAGAACAGCACAAGAAAGAAAGAAATATTCAGGTTTTAATTCTTAGAAAGTAATGTGGACTATGGAGGTCATGGATAGGGAAGCTTGAAAGAAAATTTCTGATTACAAACAATTCCACAGCATTATATGTTCTTTTATTTTTACTCACAGTGACAGTGTGTCAACTGAGATGAAAAGAAGCACTGAAGATTTTTCATGGGCTTCAAACATCACATAGCATTAATTCTGATGAAAAAAATTTCCAGACGTGACTTTAAATAGCAATAATTTTGACACAGTGAGTTTCAAGACTAGGAATTCATCACCCCTCCAAATCAGCTGCACCCATCTGCAAGACTTTATAAAATATTTTCATCCAAGGTTTAGCATGTTTACACTCAAATTTTACTGAGGAACGGTAAATGAAAAAAGCTATTCTGAGTTGACATTTAATTTTCTTTCAAAAGAAGATATCATAAAAAACAGAGCTTATTTTTTTGTTTTGTTTATTGAAGAAGCCAAAAACAATAAAACTTGATTGACCTTTTACCTAAAGAAGGCAATTATGTGGTGGTTATATATATCAGAAACTCAGATGTCTGAAACTAAGACATCTGAGCCCTATAAACTGATCTCATAATAAAATTGCATTTTATGGGGGGATAAAAAGGGTATAAAACCACGCAGTTGGTATTTCTGAAATGGGAATGTCATTCACTCAAGGAGGGAAACTCAGCTTCCCCAGTACTTCCAGAACTTCACTCTAATACTTGGATTAACAATGTAGACACCTGGGAACTTTGGCGGTCCTTTTGATTTGCTTGTGCCCATCTTCCCAGTCTGAAGGTGCAGGCCTGTACCCATTGGAGCTGGGTAGTGTGGGCTTATGGCTGCAGCTTAAAAGGCAGAAAGCTTGAAACTACATTTTACCTTGATTAGTCATTGTCACTTTGATAAAATAATCAGTGAAATACCAGTGTTTAAGGTTGTCAGTTTGTATCTTCAACAAGGTGTGAGCTCACGCATGCTGACTGACAATTCTGTTTCAAACTAAACTGCCTCCCCAGCAAAGTGTTCCCATGTATTGGGAGTCTCCTCACAAGATAAAAAGTGGCATTAGGGGAGCACTGTTCTTATGTTGCAGGAGAAATGTTGAGATTAACCATCTAATAGTTTAGCACCTCATGAAATCTCACAAAAGGAAGGTTTAGGAATAAATTGATTTTCTGGTATAAGGATCACATTTAATAAATGGGAATGATGTGAACGAAGATGTTGTTTGAAAAACGTCTCAAGTATTCATTTGGAAATAAACAATTAGTCTGGATTAGAAACAAAGTCACCTTGAGGCCAGGGCGGAAGGGCTGATGTCCTTAATTTGTACCTAGAAGGAGGAGTGAGACAAAGGCAAACAAATGATTTCAGGTCCCGAGGCACCACCGTTTCTGTTTGATTGGTAGATGAGTGCCTTTTGATTACCAGAATAAATGAAATGGTTTGACAATTTCTTTTCTGCTGGGTCTGATGTTCCTGGACCTACATGACAAGAAAGACCAAATTTTCTCTTGCTGCTGCCATAGTACAGATTTACTTGCAGAAAGCCATGCAAAGATTTCGCAGTAGCGTCCACAGCTTGGTTGGTGTCTTCTTTAATGTTAGGGGCCTTATTTGGTTTCATATTCAGGGTGTTTCAAGTATGATAGTTTTGATTTTGCTCAACCAAAAGAAAAGATGGGGAATTTACAGTCAGATCTCAAAAGGAGTGAATAGAATCATGTTTACTTTTCTTCCCCAACTACCGAAATCTAACAGGGAATAAAATTTTCCTGCTCTTTGGAAAATAATTTGGTTATCTGTATGATCTTTCATCATACTTGGGCTGGAGTTTGGATTTATTTCAGAGATTTGTAGGAACAGGAGGGGAATATCAGTTTTAAGAAGAAACATGGATGCTTGCATGTTTGGGATGAGAGACAGAACAGTCACACTACCCCATCCCCACGGGGGCCTTCAGTCTGAAACCGAGTTGACCCTTGAACGGTTTGGGGCTTAGAAGTGCTGACCCTTGTGCAGTAGAAAATCTGCATATGACTTTTGACTCCCCTAAAACGTAACTACTATCGGTCAACTGTTGACCAGAAGCCTTGCTGATAAATAGTCGATTAACAAATACTTTGTTTCTTACACATATTAAATACTGTATTTTTATAAAGAGAAAAGAAACTGTGTTTCAAGTTATTGCACATCTCCAAATTTTTCCAGTATATTTATTGAAAAAATCTGCATGTAAATGGACCAATATAGTTCAAACCCATGCTGTTCAACCCATGTACTTCCATTGATACAGCTCTGGAGTGTGACTAAATTAATCAATACACCAGTTTAATAATAACAGTAACATAACATACTTAGGACGGAAACTAGGGAATTAGTTTTCCTTACCCTGGGTGTCATGGTCTTTTACATACTGATGTGTAATAATAACACTTACAGTATCCAGCACTTACTGAGTACTTACTACATACTAGATGCTGTTCAAAACATTTAAAAAATACCTTGTATTAGCTCTTTTAAATGCACATACTATTTTAATTGTCACAAGGTATGAAGCTGGTACTATTATTGTGCCCATTTTAGAGATGAGAAGTTGAGGCAAAGAAAACCTCAATTTTCAAAGATTTAAATATTGGAGAAATATGCAGTGATTCTGCAAGGAGCAGAGACTATGGAAAAGTATTTTTTTAAATGGTTAACAGCGAGATCATTAAATCTGATCTCAGTGTTGTATTTCTTCTAGCTTTGCATGAACTATTCTCAGCTTACTAGTTTCATATTTATCTTATTAATTCTTCTGTTCAATCCTCTTGCCCCTACAAACCCCCACCATTCTTTCTTTTCTTCCTCAATTTTCCAATAACAAATCAACCTTCAGAAGTGCTTGGGTTTCAATCTGTCTTCCCTTCATGAAGAAAATGAATATTATCATCTAAAAGTCTGGGCTTCCAAACTCTGACAGCATGAGGAATTTTTCTTAATATTCCATTATTTGATACTTGCAAAAATACATGCTCCATTCCTTTACCATCTTCAAGGAGAGGAAAATATGGCATTCCCCCTTGAAAAGTGTTCAAATAAAGAGATTCAGTCAACACTGATGAAAGAGGCTTCATGAATTTGAATACTGCTGGTCTGAAATCCTAGCTCCAACACTCATGTAGGTCATGTTGGGAATCTTGGGAATGTTATTCCACCTGTGCTACGCTCACATCGTCACCTAAGTCAAGACAGCAGTAACAGTACCCACATCATGGGATTTTTGTGAGGACGGAATGAGATGACAAATGTAAATCTCTTAGCACAGTGCCTGGGATGGAGCAGGCGCACAACAAAGGTTAGTTACTATGACACCAATGCAATAAAGCCTAAAACAGAGCGCACGGAACTCGCACCTAGTAGCTCTTCAACACATGCTAGGGCTACATTACCAACAAGGAAGAAAGTAATTCCAGTAATATTACAAATGAAGAATACATCATGTTCCCAAGAAAATAATTTTCAGTTTGTCCCTAAAAGGGACTGAAAATGCGATTATACCCACAGATTGTAAAAAACTGCTTTAGAAGTACCAACAGTCTATCTCTGCCTTTCTCTTATTTGTTCACAGTTTACAGGTACAAAGGTGCCAAGGCCCTGGCCCGGCACACACTAAATCCCGGATCCGAACATTGAGGGCTGCGGCCTTTCCCACCATCAGACACAGGTTTCTGTGTGAGTAGAGTTTAGGCGACACTTGAGACACTGGTGCCTGAGGCTTGCATTACTTACTAACCATGATCAACAGTTTTTTCTTTTTTCAGAAAAACAGCTAGAAGGGAGCAGCTGCACTAGGAGAAAAATATTTTCACAGTTACTTCTAGTAATAACTGCCCTTTAAAAGTGTTTTCAACACTTGGACGATAAGAATTCCTCCTCCCTTTGTGCAGATTACGGTTTTACTCAAGTTGGGTATTTTCCACTTACTTCTTCCTTCAAGGTCTCTCTGCTCCTTGCCCCATCAGAAAATGATCTCTCATTTTATGTCACTTAAGTTGAGGGAAAAGGAAGTGACAGATTTGGAATGTCTTTAAAAGCAGATAGATATAGTTTAAAAATAAATTACAACAAACTATATTTATGGTCATCTGTTGATAGTCTACATGGATTTCAGTCTTGGAAGAGTAGCTTAGAAACTCCATTTGGAAATCATGTGAAATTACGTCATTGCTCACCACATGGTGTTAACAGGCATCTATCTTCGAGTGCATGAAGTCGACTGGCTACCCTATAAACAAGCTGGTGGAGAGATATACACACAGAGAAATATTTTGGAAGAATGAAAATATTCTTACTCAAAATTCTGGTCTTGTTTTCAGTGACAAAATGGATTTGCAGAACACTTTCTAAACCCAAAAGAAATGCACATGATACATTGTGTATTTGTGTGAGTAGACTTGAACTCAGAACTTGGAGATCTCAGACTAAACATGAATCGCTGTGGGCTCTGTTCTGTCTTCTGTAAAACCAGAGGAGCTGAACTAAATGACACTGAGTCTGTGAATTCTAATATCATTTTTGGCAATACTAAATGTAGCTATACTTTTATTGTATAGACATTAAAATAGTAATTCCCTGCAACTTCTTACAATGTTAGCACCTCTATCCCACTTCTTGCTTTATTTTTCTTTGTAGTAATTACTACCATCACAAACACTACAGATTTCACTTTTTCTTTCTTACTGTCTGTCTTTCCCTTCTGGAATGTAGGTTTCTTTAGGGCAAAGATGCTGGGTCTCTTTTGTTCATTGCTATATTCCCAGATCTTGGAACAGTGACTGGCAAATACTAGGTGCTTAATGCTTACAGAATGAATGAATGAATCTTATAACTGTTCATAATTTAGCATCCTGTTTTCTGTAGTAGAGTACTGTAATTAAGGCTTCTCCTTGCATCCTATATAAAAAAATGCTTGAGAATAAATTTCTAATTTAAAATTTGAATAATAAAGTCCTTTCACACTGAAAGGTATATTGCTAGTAACATAATGGTTGTTCATGCCTATGGTTCCTGGTCCAATTCTCATAAGTTTTGTGGCTAGCTTTAATTAATTAGGGTGTCTCTCCCAAACTCTCTTTTGTGAATAGCTATAAATATAGATATAGGATATTAGCACTGGGATGGAATTTAGATCTTTAATCCCAGTCTTCCACTTAGTGAGGCTGATGTCTGTAAACTGCACTGAAAGTCAGCCATTTCAAGCTCTGCTTGAGCATGTTAATGATGGAGTCGAACACAGCTCTCTTAGACAATTGCTCCTTATTATGAATGGAAATTTGCTTCCTAGTGACTTCTGTTCATCAGTCCTGCTCTACCAGAGTGTCACAGAATGTTTCCTTTGTAAAATTTAATCTCTCTTGTCTTTGTATTTGGTTTTTTATTTGGGGGTGGAGGTGGGTTGATACTGGTTGTTATTGTCTTGTTTGTTTTTTGGGTTTTGAAGTATTAGTTCCTGAAAGGTATACCTGCTCAATTTTTCTTATGATCAGCCATAAGTCTCTCATCTTTGCCCTAGGTGTCTGTTTTATATTATTGCAGATGATACATACTGAAATTGGTTATAATTACATAATTTAAAAACCAAAACCATTGGCAGCAAGACCACAGATCATGGCTGACACCTTATCCAGCATCTAAGAAAATACACCTTCCCCAAATTTCTGGCACAAATTTTCCTTTTCAGTAGCTGGCAGGGAGCTTATATTGGATGTCTCATGCAACATATTCCTGCATCCTCAGTGATATGGAAAAGTCATTAGAATTTCTGAGAAAGAAGAGTTTGAAGAAAATGGACCCCTGGAATTGTGGCAGCCTTGCCCTGCAGGGTGAGGAAGGAGAGGTACTACGCAGAAGAAGAATCAGGGCTACTCACAAGAATCATGGAGGATGACTGTCCCGGTGAGTCTGGGTAAGTCTTTAGGCTTTTCCTATTGGTTGCTTGAACTGCAAAATTAAATGTAAATGTTTGTTTTCCAAAGGAGGAAGCATCTGAGTTAACTAGAGTAAAGAATCTCAAGATGTAGTGTAGAATTTTGGGGGGGGAGGAGGTCTTTGTTAAAGTGGATGTTTGTTAAGTTACTTGTGTCCCTCAGTTAGAGATTCTGATTCAGTAATCTGCATTTTAAACGAATTCCTTGGTAGTTATGATGCAATCCTGGACCTGACCCCAACCTGAGTGATTCTAAATTAGGTGAGTCTCTGATAGTCCATTTTGGTATTCTTATTGTGAAAAGAAGCAAGAATATGTGAAGAAGCTATAAATTAGGAGAAAACTTCACATTTTCTTAAAGTTACTGTATCACATCTTATATTTTCTTATTAGTCCTTTAAAATTTTTTCCTTTACCTTTGAAAATTTGTGATCAACTACAGTTTGTTTGTATTTGTTTTCTCAGTGGCTCAGTTTTGGAATCACCTGAGATACTTTTAGTAAGAGATTCTAATTTAGTTGTGGATTTCAGGAAGCAAAGATAAACATTCATCAGGGTGCTGCTGGAATGGGGACGGGAAAGCAAAAACAGTAGAATTCTGTATTTATTATGAAAATTGAAAACAGGTATTCTTAAATTTACTCATCTTCTGATATGGGAACATGTGGACTTAAATAAGGCTTCCCACACACCTACTGACTTGCTGTTTTGACAGATTGGAAATTGTAATGTGTGGGTGTGTTGTCCTCTTTTCTTTCAAGAGAGACCCAGGAAGAGTATCATGGCTGGTTTAATAATACATGAAATGCAAGATGGTAACTGAAGGTTATTTGACCAATTATAAAGATAAATATCCAGCTTTCTCTAAGAAAGAATAAAAATAAAGTTCCATCACCTTATTGCCTAACTTTATTAACTGGACTATACAACTTTTTGATTTCTTACTCATTTCTAAAAAAAAAAATCTCAGAAACATGACTTTTTCCTTGCCTCAATGTTACAACCCATTTTATATGGCATGCAAGCCTTTACCTGTAATGAAAAATCAATATAACTTCCAACTCTATATAACTTGTACATTTTCCTTACAAATGATTTAATCAGTCACAGCAGAGACTATAGCACATAAGGACACTCTCCCTTCTCTGTTCAATCTGCAAAATGAAATATTGCTTGCTGTCTGAAAATCAGCATTTTAACATCATCATTCTTGTTCTAAAGATGATATGGTTTGGGTTAATCTTTTGTGTTTATTTACCAGCATTAGGAATGTAGACCACTAGGTCGACTCAGCTTTAAGTAAAATTAAATATATATAACTTAGGGAGCAATTTTTTAATACCTTGTCTATACCCTTATCTTTGGGTATCCAAGGTAAAAAGCAATAATTTCCCTTTCCAAAAGTCATCCTTACTATATGTAATTAGAATGAAAGATATATTTTCCAAAACTTTTTTTAAAGATCATTAGGTTTCCAGATGTGACCTTTGCAGGATATATAGTATTATGTTTTTCCTTTTTTCATTGTTTGAATATCAAATAATATAATTCTTTGAATGTGGCTTTTCATATCTGAGCTATGATAGTTGATCTAAGCTTTGATTACCAGGCAAGGGGAAGAATCAACAGTGGTTGAAAAAACATATTTATGTTGTGCCAAGAGAGAAGAGAAGAAACCACAGGACTAGTCTGAGCAAACAACAGAATAAATATTTAAACATTATCTTTTCCCATAAATTAGTTGAATTTTTTCATGCATATATTCAACTCACCTGATGATCTTATGGGAAGGAAATGAAAAGTTCAGCAAAAAAATAAAGTTAATTAGCTTTTCAGCAGAAGCCAAAGCTTAGGATTTCCTTTCCTTTCCTCTTAAGACTTAGTATCTAAGGGATAATGATGTCGTTGGGGTATGTATTATTTATAGCAAGTTTTTCCCTGATTTCATGATCCATCATATCTAGTAAAACTGAACCCCTTTTAGGACATTTCTTCTGCTTGAACTGATCTTAATTGTTCCTCTCCTTGAAGGAGTCTCACCTTTCTTCAGGCTTTTCCAGACCCACTGGCAGATTAAGGCCCTCTATTACCACCTCATTGCCCTTATGTAAAACTCCACTCTGGCATATTGTACTGCACTGTATTTACTGGTAGGTCATACATAGTCTGGCTCTCTGTATATAATACTTATTCTATTCCTCTTTCCTCCCTCAGGCCTTGGCACATAATTTTTGCTAAAAAATATATGGTTGACCCAGCGAATGAAGTTGTGGCAATCATTTCCATGCTGCAGATTAAAAACTCTGGTGTGGTGGACCACTGAGTCATTTTCAAGAGATTTTCATAGCTCTGGTATTAAAGATTGAGTATAAACCCAAAGAACTTTTGTTGCATTATCAATTAACCAAAATTGTCTAGCTACACTTAATACTGATTGTAGAACGAAGATTCAACAGGAAACAAAAGATTACTTCTTGTTGTTAAAAGAATTGAAGTTTAAAACCTGTTTGGTTTAATAGTCTCCTAGAAAAAGAGTGTAGCTGGAAAGCTAGTTTGGAAAACATCTCAGGTGTTTTTTAAATTTTAACTCTCAATTATGGGGCACTGACTAAAAGGCCAAAGATTTTATTTTGAAGGCTCTGGCTGAAGTTTTCTAGTTGTGAAATGTTCATATGTGTAAAACAACACAGCTGCGGGACAAACATACTTTTGACCTGTAAATGTGATTTGTGCTTTGCATCTCACCCAGTTTATGAAGGTAAAAAATCTTGAGATCTTCTCTTATTTAATTCAGTGGCCCCTTTGATATACTTTACCAAAGGTAGAGGTGTTTAAGAGAAAGGACGAAAATGGGCAGATTAAGGAAATGGGAGAAGGATATGGATCAAGCAAACCCTTTCAAAATAAATGGGAAAAAAGTCAAGACTATTGAGACAAAATGAATGGGAAATAGAAAAAAAAGAAAAGACAGAAAGGACTATAACAAAAGAAGAGAGAAATGGAATCAATCCCAAGGGGGAGAGCTATGAGATGATGGGAAAAGATATGACAGGGCAAAAAAGGATATGTACATGTGTAAGAGAATATAAGGTGAACACCAGACATTGCAAATTAAAAGACTAATATAGAGAAGAAAATTTGAGAGAGCAAAGCTAACAACCTGAGTCAAAACTCAAGAAATAGCTACCAAATGCTTATTGCTTGTTAAGCACCTAAACTCAAACGGCACCATCCCAACCCTATAAATCAGTGTGATAGGCTAGGTTAATAAGGATTAGAGATAGAGCCGGAAACTGGACATGAGATACATACGTTTCACATTTTCCTTTTTTTTTTTTAAGGTTACTAGTGATTTGCAGTGATGTTCCTATTCATCAAATCATTTCCTTCCATTCTTTAGTTTATTATCTGGGTACAGATGGAAAGCCAAACAATGACTTCAGTTTATAGGTTGTTCCTTGTGAAGAATAACCTATACAGATCTGATTTATGCTGTTTCTCTTTTTGGTAACCAGTTTAAAGAACTGAATATCAACAACATCCTCTAGGGAAGCAAGTCTCACACAATGCACTGAATTAAATGATTTATTTTGGCAAAAATCAAAGAATTAGGCTTTCTCCTTATTGAGGAAAACACCCATCCACCGTTACACCATCAGTCTGTGATCAGTGTTTGGGTTAATAATGTGAACTCAATTTCTCGGCCTTTATTTTTAACCCGCACCCAGGTAACTCAGAAAATAATGCAATAAAAATACCTTATAGAATAATGGTGGTCAGTTATTTCCTGGAAAGAAGGTGATTTCTAATGCTTGTGAGATTTTAATGTCCATTACTTTGGTCTAAAAATGCTTGATCTCAGTTATTATAGTAATGATGTATTGAGTAATGGGCATTTTCAACATGCTCAGTGGAAATCAATAAATTCAGCACAATGCAGTTCTCCAAAGATGATCAAGTTTTTAGAGAGCTAAAATGTAAAATTGAAATTGAAGGCATGCTACTAAAATTCAGCAACTGTGAATGTTCTCTGAAAAGAAAGTTATCCATCCACCCATCCATCCAACCATCCATCCATCCACCCATCCATCTCTGCTTTGTTGCAAAAAAGGTCTTAAGTGACTGCTCAATAACCTTCTGTTGAATATACCATTGGTGTGACAACAGAAAACAAAAGCCAGATAGGAGCAGAACCAAGACGACGTTGCAGCCAGGGGCAGGAATTGGGAGACACAGAAGGTAATAATGCAAGGAGCGTATTTATGAAAGATTTGAATACTACAGCAGTATTGTTTTACCAGTTCTGATAACTTCATAATAAATCATCCAGAGAGGTTAACTGTAATTTCATTCCATGACAGACAGAGAAACGGGGTTTGGTTCCATTTCCTGGGTGCATTAATTCAGCATTTGTGTCAGGTACTGTATTTTGCAATATGGATAAAATGGTGAAAAATCAGCTTGGTGACAACCTAAGATTAGGGCTAAACTGTACAAACCCGGCTCTTTTGGCTTACCATGTTAGGAGCTCAGTAAATGGACGACATGACCATGAGTTTTTGGAGATTACTGTGGAAAAGTTCGAAAACAGATGATTGAAAACTGTGCTCTTTAGTATAGAAATGTTGTTCATTGTTGAACTTTTATTTGCTGATAAGATTTCTTTTAAATTTTTGAAAAGGCTCACTTCTGCACATGTCTATTTTTTTATCAGATTTTAAAATCTGAATTTAATTTTGTACAGTGGAGTAAATTGTGGCTCAATGATTTATCCAATAAAAGTCCATGGGCTAAACCTTTTGGATTATGGTAAAAGAAAAGGAACACTTTAATTAATTATAGAATGAGTTTGCATGATTTATCATCCCAGATCTGTTATGGAAAACTTTCAAGGGATTCAATATACATGCGTTTTTTTTTCTGGATGTTACAGCTGGACTTTACCATCTGAATCATCTTGGGCTTATGACTAGACCCCTCGATGAAACATTATTTTGAATAAATCATCTTCCCAGAATAAAAACAGGAATTTCGGCTCAGCTCGGGGATTAATGCAGTGGTACAATCAGGTTTTAGTTAATGGCGGCAGGATTTTAGAAGCTGGGACATTGTTACGTTGATGTATAGTTCTAGCTGGTAGGCAATGCCCTTTAGCACCCAGCTACCCAATAAACTAAATAAATATAGGTTAGTCCTATGAAGATCATTGCCTCCATTGAACATCTCAGCCTGGTTAATTAATCTGTTAAATCACAGAACTTTGCCATTTATTTTGTACTCATATTAAACAGGCCTAAATGATGTGGAGCTACACATAGTAAATAGACTAAAGGATGTGAAAGACCTTAAGGTTTGTTATAATGCTTTAGCTTGTTATCAGACAAGACGCAAGATCAACATAACCATATAGTATGCAGGAAAGCAAGGCAGCCCTAGAGAAAAGAGTCACATATTGAATGCAGTGTAGAAACATACGGCCAGCTTTCAAAAGTGCAAACATTATATACAATTGCTGTCTATCAGGTAATGATATTACTAATTAAGTACCTGCCACATTTGATATTTATTGCCTCACTTTAATTCTTGTCCTATCCAATGAAGTAGGTCTCGGTCTCCTACTGGACAGGTGAGGAAACAGAGACTCAGCAGGGAGGAAAGTGATCACAGCTGACACAGAGAGTAAGTAGGGCAGAAAGACTTCATTTCAAAGCTCTGTGTTTTCCTTTTCTCTGTCTCTCTCTTTTTTCTTTCTCTTTTTAAAATCAGGCTGCCTTCCACGACTACACTGCTACAGCCATTCCCAACAGTGATTTTGGTTCTTTGCACTAACAACGTTATGTTTGTGTGACCAAAATTGCTTGTGAATGACAATAATTAAGACTTCATGGCTGTAACAGATGAGCAGGATGTCTAGGTTTTGGTCTTATCCTCTCACTGATTGCCTGGTTAAGCTGCCTTTTTTCCCTTCAGCATTGGGAAAAATGTCTTTCTTCATCTTGTGTGAAATCTGTAAGGACAGTGTTCCCCCCCACCTCCTTTCTTAGTCTTTTACCTGTAACAGTTAGTAAAAGGGGGCCTTTCAGTGTCGAAGAAGGATAATAAATAGGGCATTATCTTACCTGCCTCTCAGAGGCATATTAGTTGATATGTAGCTAACAAAGGATGGGGTAAGTTCTTGGAAATTGCTGTGAAATGTGAATAAAAATGATCAATGGGACCAACATGCACAGCTTGTAGGGCATGTTTTTAACTTGCATTTATGTAACTTTTCTATTTCTGGGCATCCTGGTGAGGACACATTTAAGAAATTAAAAGGAGAAAATTAATTTTTCCAAAATGTTTGTCGACCTTCATGGCCTAAAAACCCATGAACCGAGGCTCTCGAGATGACACACTGTTGGGAATTGTAAAGATGATTTGGAGGTGCATTGTTCCCTGGTGCAGGCCATGGCCAGAAAAGTCGAAGTCAGCATTTACTTAGAATATTTCTTTTAAAAGAGTTATAAAGGCGGTCCAGAGGTATCGATATTCCCTGTACAAACTCATATCTTTATTCTGTTCTCTTGCTCTTGTGCCTTCTCTCTCTTTTTGAATTTCCAATAAAAGCTAAATTAGGTCTCAAGGGTTCGGCACCACTAAGCAAGGATCTCTTCTAGTCCATTGTGATGGAAGTAAATGCACTCAGGAGGGAGATGTACTTGAAGGAAAGGCTAAAGTATCTCCCTTCATTGAATTCCCCAATCTGCCACACAGCCTTCTCTAAAGACTTCCCGCCAGTGCGCACACGCACACACACCCAACCAGCCCTCGGCCCATGTGTGCCGGAGACAGGATATTTAGCTTAAACTGGCACAACCTTTCTGTGCTCGCCTCCATCTCAACTCCATCTAGGGAGGATGGAAGGATCTTTCAAGTTTTACGAGCCCTCGAGGTCTCTCCTTATACCCTATGGAAACATGTTCCTAGGAAAGATTTGGAAAACTCATTTACCAGGGTATAAATGATATCGAGGCTAGATTTCTTAGTGGGGTACACCTTATAATAGAATCCAAGAACAATCATACTCTTCTTTGGGTATCTATGTCCCTTACTACCGTTCTAGTGAATATTGTATTATTGGTGTGTTGTAAAATATAGGAATATGTAGAAAATCACTGTAATTCTGATCAGTTGGAGACCAGGCATATTATAGGGGACAGATCTATTGGATTTTAGAATCGCCAAGGACATTCCATTTCAGGATTTGGGAATTATATGGTCCTGTGGTGGAATCCCAGTATGTGCATCAAACCTGTTTGGTTTTGGACAGGTGACCTTAGGGTTAGGGTTAGGGTTAATCAGTGAAAGCCTCTAATACCTCCACAACAAAAACAACTGGGAACCAGCCCTGGGAACAATGTAACAGAGCATTATCCTTAAAGGCATGAGTCCTTTGGCTCTGAAAGCTGGAGGGACCGCTGGAGATGATCTTATTTAAAGCTGAGCAGGTGGGCCCAAAAAGTGACTAGTCTAGGGTATACCATGTGTCTGGGTCAGGGAAATGCCTCCTGATTTAAATTCTAGGACTCTTTCCACTAAATTCTCAGAAGACCATCTGTATTTTGTAGAGACAGCAAATTCTCATTGTGTTGGATACTGCTTGCCCTAGGGCGTGAGCTGCATGTTCCAAAACTAAGGTTGCTTTAGGGTCAGGGGCAGTGTATATAGTCAGTGGTGGCAATTAAAAAAATAATGCACATTTATAATAGGAAGGCATACTTTCGATTCCAAATGATCATCTTCTCATTCCAGATGGGATGTCTGATATTGCGCATGACATAAAGAGGGAGATGAACTGGAGCTTTCTCCGCCAGACCACTCACCAAGCTTTGGCTTGGCTATAGTCAGGGAGGCGTCTGAAGGTCATACACCCCAGGAAGGGTCTCTGAGATAACAAGACAGGCCAAGAATAGAAAATCAGCTTGCTGCATCCTCTGGCCACAAGTGAGTGATCAGGAGAGATGTGAGCACAGCTCCTAAAAATCTAGATTCAAACGCTAGTTCCTGCAAGTACTAGCTGGGTGACTTCAGACAAGTCACTTAACCTCTCTGTTTCATTTTCCTCATCTGTAAAATGAGAGGAAAAAAACTACTTAATTGAAGGACTTGTGATTAATAACTAAGGTTATTAATATAAAATGCTCACAACAAAGCCTAGCACATAGTAGGTGATCAATAAGGATTAGTGATGATGGTGATGAGGAGGAAATATAGATTAATGCCAGGGGAACATAGACATCATAACACATTTGTAACATATTTCATATGATCAGTTATCTTGTGGTGGCATAAGAAAAATTAATTTCTTTACTTTTTCTAGATATGGAACCCAAAAAGTAAAATAACGGTTTTGGAAAATGCCTGCTGTTTTTAAGAGTACTGGATTGGCTTTTTTTTAAATTAAAAGTGTCCAATAAAAAATATATATGTGTTTTTCTGGATTCAAATCAAAGTTCATCAAATGCCTTTCAAACACTACAGCTTTTATCTGTATAAAACTTTGCCTTCAGAAATAGGTTCTCCTGAGAAAGCAGGTTTTGGACTGCTAACAAGGTGCTAACATCTGCACCATAACACTGTACTTTTCTGCCAACTGACTCAGGTTGTATTTAATTAGCCCATAAGATGCTGGGCTGGGTACAGTGCTATAGAGAAAGTTACATAAATTTCACAGTTTAGATCTTCTGATGTCTGTACCTTCCATTACAGCAGAAAAATACCATTGAAATTATGACCTTCCTAGTGGGAATCATAAAAATTAAGTGATAAATACAAGCATTCATTTGTTTTAAGAAGAAATGGTGGAGAATTTGAGTTTTTTTTTTAAGATTGTACATGCAGGTGTGTATTTGCAAGTAGATCCAGATGAAATTTTTGAGTTGTTTTTCTAATGGAAAGTGTAATTTTTAATGGAAGAAGAGGAAAGGTTCAAATATTTTAGATACTTCATGGGATCTTTAAAGGTTGCCTATAAAGTATGATAAAATAAAATATTGGATAGGTCCTATTTAAAAAGTGGTGAGTTCCTTCATTAAACAGTCCCCCAAAAGGAAAGATCATGTATACTTCAATAAAAATATTGTAAATAAATATAAGGGAAAACACCAAACTATCATAACTATCTTGAATTTCTTCACTGACTGGATGCAATGTTATGGTCAGTGAATGCTTCAAAATTGCGTTCACCAGGTATGTTAGCACCAATATGCGGGGTGGGGGCACTTACTATGAGACAGTTTTCAGGGGGCAACTGAGATGTCAGCCTGCTGACACTGCCATATGCCAGACCAAGTCTCCAGACCTCCTCCCTGCTTTTTGTTTGACTTCTCTTTTTATCCAGTGACCCCTAAACTGTTAAAAGGCAAATTTTAAACTCATGAAGAGTCATATATTTCGGTTTTTCAAAAGCTCAGATCTTAGACCCTACCATTCTCAATTCATCTTTGTACAATGAAACTCTTAATTCAGTATTTCAGTATCTCAGTTCTTTCCTCTATCTAACCAAATCTCTACATCCCAATGAGAACTCCTTGAGAAACTTATTGTGCTTGGAAAATTATATGTATGTTATAGATGTTGGTCTGAGACTCACTGAGTCTCCACTTTCTCATTTGCAATGGAGACAAGAACACTCCACATTTTTTAGTGACGAAAATTCAAGAACACTTCAGAGGACTAAATACCAAAGTACTATGTTAAGCATTTTATAATGCAATTTCATGTGATTTAACCTTTGTAATGACCCCAGGATGCAGGTATTATGAATCTTCATTTTATAAAAAATTTGAGGCCCAGAGAAGTTAAGTAACTTGACTAAGGCCACATAGTAAGTAGTAGAGGCTGGATTGGAGCCTGGTTGTCTTACTTTAATGCCTGGGATTGCAACTAGCTCCCTATAAGGTCAAGGGCTTATACACTACCTGCACACAGTAAGGGTAGAGTAAATGTTAGTTTCTCCTCTCACACTTTGATTCACTTGAGGCAGTATATACATATAATTTCTGCCTTATAATTCTGTCCCCAAACTTTTGTCCACTCTGTCCTTCCACCTGAAAAGCTTCTCTGTGATTCCTTGCTAACAAAATTCTACACAAGGAAGGTTTAGTTTAAGTGACTTCCCATAAATTCACCCTAATTACTGTAACATTGACCTTCTTGCTTCTGAACTCATCTCGCTTTTAGCTGTTCCTTTGGCAATGCCATATTGTGTTGTATCTTTAGATAGCAATTCACAGCTTCTCTTCAGAAATCCCCGGGGGCTTCATGTCTCAAGAAAAGTGATAGCATTTTGCATTGATTAAGAACACAGACTCAGGAGATAGACTGTCTGGGTCTGAATCCCAGTTTTGCTAATGACTACATGTGTGACTTTTGACAAGTTACTTAACTTTCCGTAACTCAGTTTCCTCACCTATCAAGTGGACCTAATAAAAAACACTATTTTTATCACAAGTTTGCTGTGGGGATTAACTCAGTTAATATTTGTTAGAAATTAGACCTGAACATGATAATAAGCATGAATACATGCTAATTCAGTGTATTTCAGCATATTTTTAATATACTATTTGTTATTCTCTTAATGCTGGAATATTTTCACTCATTTAGTCAACATTTATTCGATATCAGATTTTGTGTTGATGATGAGAATACTAAGCTCAGTAAAACATCGATCCTATCCTCAGGGACTTGACAGTGCAGTGTTGGGGTCAGGAAACTACTGCTCACCCAAATCTAGCCTGCCACCTGTTTTTGTAAATAAAGTTTTACTGGAACACAGCCAGAAGTGTTCATTTACATATTGACTATGGCTGCTTTTGTGCTGAAATAACAGGTGAGCAGCTGCAACACAGACCCCATGGGCCATAAAGTCTAAAATATGTGGGGCTTTACAGAAAGAGTTTGCAGATTCCTGGCCTACTAGAATATACTCAGGTCACACTCTTTTGAAGATATTGTTTCTGTATCATGATTGCTGATTCTGAGGTTGGTGGCCATCCAGAACTAATACAGAGAACTGGCATTTCGAAACCTGGGTGAAATGAATAGTTGGTTATAGTCCAAAGCCTCTCGGAAGTGATTGTGCCTGGTCATCAGTGAAAAGTTAATAAGAGAACAGGATACCATTCTTGGTTCTTCTTAGAGTTTGAAACGGTTGTTGCCTAGAAACTCAGTCTAATGTGGTTCCTAAGCAATTAGGATACCAGGTTAATAAGGACCTGAAGGAACATGGCGAACCACCATGGAAAAGGAACCGTGAGCCCTGAAGCGCTCCCTTTAACGTAGAACAATATTGTACCAGCGGGCCATACAGGATATACTGTATCTCTGCAGAGGATTTTAGATTGTATATTTTAAAATAAAACTGATGAGTTGCTCTTTGAATATAGTAATGGAATCTAAATTTCAAAGTGCTTTGCTATCCGTAACATACATTTGAAAAGAAAATGCATGTATAAGCTTTTTTTAATGGAAATTTCACAATATACACTTTTCTCCTTAAAGTCATACTTTCATTTCACCCCCCTGCCCCCACAAAAAAGTTTATTCTAATGTCAAATTTTCATGTTTGAAAGTATTTTATAATCACCTGTTTACACTTCTTAGCAACAAAAATATGTTCATATATTTAAATTTAACATTTCACCCCTGTGAACACAGCATATGAGTGTTAACATTGCTTCTGGGTTGATTTTTTGTTATCATTATCACTAAAATACAGCAATAAAAGTTACACAATTATATTACAAGTTTTATATTTACTAAACAAAAGAATAAATATTTAAAGGAAATTCATCTCTTAGTAGGCCAGATGGGGCTTTTTTCCCTCCAATTAATTCTGGTACCTATGCTTGTCTATTATTTACTACTAGAATATCATGGGTTTAGCATCACTTCTGTTCCTATTTTTGTTTTTAGAAGTGTAGGTGTTGAAAAATGTGTTCACATAAATATGTAGATAGAAGTGGAACTAATTTTGCCATAGCTATTTAACTCACTTCTTTAAACTCCTTCTGAAACATATGCCTCAAATCACATAGTATTCTATCATCAAAAACTATTTTTAATGATCTGTAACTGACAATTTGATTAGATCTTCCCTCAATTTTGTTGAAAATAAAAAAATGGAAACTACCTGACTTGCAAAAGGATATTTTGTCCATTCATTAGAATTATTCACTTTCTCAGCATCAAAACCAAAATATTTCAAGTTGCCCTTTTGTCTTAGTGCAATGAAAGTTTTTCTACCTTGGGACCCATGTACGTAGTAAGATTTGAAAAGAGTTTGGTCTCTCTTTTGTTTTTTGTTTGCAAGTGAGGTTTTTGTGTAACGAGAGGTGGAAAAGAAGAACTAGCTTTCTCGGACAATACCTGAGAAAACTGAAGATCTGTAAAGTGATTCCATTTAGAAAGCCTTCATATTCTCCTAGGATGGTATTTCTCAATCTCAGCTCTATGGACATTTTGGGCAGAATAATTCTTTACTTCAGGGGTTGCCTTATAGACTGTAGAATGTTTAGTGGCATTTCCGACCTGCAGCTTCTGGATGCTATAAGCACCTCCCCAACTGTGACAACCAAAAATGTCTCTAGACATTGCCAAATATCTCCTGGGGGAAAATCCACTACCTGTTTGAACCACTGCCCTAGGAGTATGAGTAGCCATAAATGAAGACTGCCTTAGCACTGAGCTCCATATGTGACCTCTGCCCTATGTACCAATGAGTTTCCCATAGTCTTAAAGGCAGTTGGGTTTCCTTGTCTACCACAGAGCATAGGAATATTTAGAATCATCTGATAACCCCAACGATAGGAATCAATTCACCTTCCAGTTCCTTAATTTTGAGATCTGAGGATGTCTGTGTGGGTGTTCTTTAACACGTCTAGGGATTGCAAGGCCCCACAGTATTATCAGGGGGTAGATATGAGCTAGTTTAACACAGGTAAAATGAAGGCAAGTTGATTATTTTTTTCTGTGAGTGTTCTGATCTCTCCTCCAACATTTGAAGTAATATATTTCTCAAATTACTGTGAGCCTTCAGAGACAAAAAGGGCAATATTAACCCTCTCTTAATAGGAACTTAATAAGGCAGAGCTCTTCTTCCAATGATGGAGAAGGTTGTTTTTAAACTGCACATTATTATGACTATTTATATTATTGCCACTTCCAGTACCTATTGTGAATTACAGCATATGGCTTTCAAGAAGACTAGACTGGTAAACTCTTTAGAGGATGGCCCTGGGTCCTGTTTGCCAGTGTTTCTTCAACACTTAGGATAGTGCCTGGTGCATAATAGTTCCTTGCTAAATGTTTGGTGATGAGCAAGTAATTGTCCAAACATTAAATAAGTTAATTTTCTCAGTGAGCCATTAAAGTTTCACCTTAACCTTACTATCATACTAGCTGATCTCAGACAAATGGATGAGCTAAAATACAAGGAGTCACAGATAAAAGTACAGCCTAACTACTATGCCAAAGTCACTGAGCTTCTACTTTGACACTTAGGATTAATCTACAAAGATTGTGTGGGAAATTTTGAAAGTACAGAAAAAGCAGTAAGGAAGAGAATAATTACCTGATACCCTAATATCCAGAGATGACTTTTAACATTTTTATATGTTTTCTTCAATTTCTTTTTTTATGCATTTTATATAATTTAGATCATATGCTATATGCAATTTTTCATTCCAAACTTTTTTAAAAAATAAGTCTTTAGGGTTAGGGAGGTCAGGAATGATGTTTTGCTACTATTTTATTCCTAGGGCCTAAAACACCTTGTCAACTACATATAAACACTTAAAACTAGTCAAGTATATTGAATACACAGTAAATACACACTAAATGAAAGTGTGCAACAAACAGCATTACAATAAAATTTCCCTGTATTTCTGAAAATATCATAATGAGGCTACAATTAATCTTTAGGCACAAGACTTTAAGTATAAAGGCTTTTTGATACTTTATTTTCCTTGGAAGGATTCTTAGAAGGTGAATTACTAGCCCCAAAGTATGATCATTTATAAGAGTTTAGGCTTACTGACGGTATTAATACAAACACCAACCATAGAATATGATGGTGTTCAATTCATCACCCCCACTATAATTTGACAGGCAAAAATGCACCTCATATTGTTTTAATTCTTTAATAAGTGAGGTTGACCTCTTTCTTGCCAAATGTTTATCAGCTGCTTATATTTCCCCTTTTTAGAAAACAATTGTTTATGTTTTTGATTGGGGATTATTTTTTAAGGTATGAAAACTGTATTTTAAACTTTTGAAAAAGTACTCTGTTTGTATTTTTGGGTTTTCTTTGTCTCAGCTCCCCAGGGCACATGCCTATTCATACCTGTGCTGCATATCTCCCAGGATTGCTGTGTGCATTATGCACAGCGTCTACAGAAGCCCATTGAGAACTACAGAGTACTAAATACAAGCAAGATGTTATTATCAATTTTACCTGCTATTACATTTGTAAAGAGATGACACTGAATCTGTCAGTATCTCTCAGGTTTGCATAGTTTCTTTAAAAATGTTTTCAGAATTTCTGTTAAGAGCAGCTACAGTACAGAGACTGACAGAATTAGTGACCATAAGGAAATATGCCATTATCTCTGAAAGACAGAACAAGCAAAGAAAGTATTTTACATGAAGTAAAACAGAATCACCTGAGATAGCCCTACAGATTTTTCCAATGTGATATTATGAAACACACTAGATACTGAAGATAAGGTGAAGACAACCCAGTGCAGGTTCTGGCAAAGTCCATTTTCTTTCCAGTAATCCAATTTCTCCAATAGAGAAATAAATATTTCTCATAGCATCTCTGGTCAAATCTAGTCTAGCTGTAGGAGTCAGGATCATTATATAATAAGATCAGTTCATCTCCTGGAGAATAAATGAACAGGGTAGGGCCAGTGTGTTGAGCTATGTTTGTACAGTACAGCTTATACTGAAGAGGCCTGGAAAATCAGCAACAGTACACTGATAATTGTGCTTTCAGAGAAATATGAATGTGCTTAATTTGAAAGCATAAAAATTAACTACATAAATGATATCTTCATGTAAGGAAGATTATGCTTCAGCCCAAATACAAAACACATTAAATTGTAATATTGCTAAGGAGGAGAACTCTGCATTTACTTAGAATTAATGTCAAATTTAATTGGCTTTTTTCTTTATATTGCTGGGCACAATTAGATATGGCACCTCCTTAATGTTGTCAAGGTTCTTTTCTTAAGAAAATATTTTATGCTTGTACAAAACATAGAATTGGATAGGATGATAATAGGCCTTTGATATGAATGGTGTGCTCATGGGGCTTTCAATCTGAGTCTGTCACAAAATTTAAATGCAGGTAGGTAAACGGTGGTGTGCTAGGCTATTCAACCCATCCTTTTGCTTCAAATGCTTATGGCCAAAGATGACCTCTTGACAAACATAAAAACCAGAAGAAAGAACTGTCAAGCTGAGGGACAAATGAGTGGATAAACATTATGAACTATTAAGTGCTTGCATGTTGGTTATGCATGAAGAGGAATTTCATGTTTAGATATCAACAGTCTTTACTTCCCATAAGGTAGATACAGATAGGTTAGGATCTGAGTGGAGGAAAAATATCTATAAATATGCAATTCGACTAAAATTTTGAAATATTTGTAAAAGGAGACATAATTGAGCTTATGAAATTAAATTTGAGAATCTTTGAGGGAAGAATTATTGCACAAAAATTTACTATATATACATTGAGTTTATTATTATTTTTACTGATAGTTGGTATCTAGAATCTCTAGATATTTCCGTAATACTTATTTAAATTTTTCCTTAGATTGGTAAATGTCATTACTATTATTTTAGGAGTGAAAACTGTGGAGAAGTATTGTTTACCCAAGAGGATTTTTCTGGTTATTGAAGAAAACTATGAGAGTTTTGTTTAAAAGTTTTACCTTGAGGCCAATACTGGTCAAATGGTAGTGGGGGTTGCATCTGGACTTAGCAAGTATTAATGCCATAGCTGATTAGTGATGCCTGCTATGGGTGCAGGGGTGGCAAAAAATAGTACAGCTTAAGAAAGAAAGCATAGTAATGAAACCTAGAATTGGACTCTGAGTCAGAAGCTGTTGACTGAAGACAAGTTCTGTTCTCAACCTCTCTTAACAAATAATTATGGATAAGTCATCTGTTTTACTCATTTAGGAAAAGGGATATAATCAACACTGGACATTTCAGAAATTCAAATGAGACAACAATTATCTAAGGAATCATCAAGGAATTTTATAAGAAAACCACTTTTGTTGTGCTTGAGACTGTAATTTTGAAGGACATCCCTTCTTCTGGATTGTAAGTACTCACTAAGCGAGATTTGTTGAATCACATTTAAACTTGACCTACTATTGGGGTGTCACCTACAACTCTGTCATACATTTTCTTTTACTTTTTGGTCATTGTATATGGTAAAAGAAAGTCTGTCTTGAATTCTAATCAACACTCACTTCAACCATAGTAGATAACCATTCAAAAATCATTAATGAAATTTCAGTGGAAGAATTTCACAATCGGTTTATTTCATTACAAAAAGAACACTTTCTAAAACCAATTAAATAAATTTTAATTTATTCTGGCATGGGTGGCTGACCTTGAGTAATATTAGTAAACAATACATAATACAACAAAAACACACCTGTCAGGGTATTAATGCTGCCTTATCCGTATTCTTATTATTGATATTTCTGAGGGGTCCTTAGAGAGATATGCCAAAAGCCTTCTTCCTTCTGTACTTAACTTTTTTTAAATCAGAAGAATGAAAATATATATGCAAGGGTGAAAGTGTTTAGATTTAGGCCTTTTAAAAGGTAGTCAGCATTAAAAGGAAAAAAAGAATATGTGTTTGTTCTAAATTTAATTTTAGAGCAAATGTATAGGTTAGCATCCTAAAAATTTTGAAATGAATTTATCTAAAATATTTTGTAAAAAAAACAAATTGCTGCCAAGAAGTATTTCACCTTAATAATACGATGTGTTTTTCCTGAACAAATGTTCTTCTATTCAACCAGACTGTGTAGCATTTGCTCATATTCAACAACTATGAAAATTTGGAACAAGGTTTCTTCTTTTTTAAGAAAAAGCATTCAATTCCTTTGCTATGTGCCAGGCACTACTTATGTAAAAATTAATAGGAAATGTAATGGGTAATAATTTTATTATTTGTCCTGACAATAATTATAGCCAATTATTCATTAGAAACTCGGCATGTCTAAGTTCTTTAAACTTTTGTGTTACTACTTGATTCTGGATTCTAGAATCCAACAGCTGTGGATGGTAAATTATGACTTGAGTGTGTTTATTCCAGCTCAAGAAATATACTTAAATTTTTACTTGGGAAATTTAGAATAGGGATTTTCATGCTAATGCAGTGTTATGAAACCCAAATGAAGTACTTTTGCGATCCAGGCTTTGGACAGGTGAAATTAAACATATTTTAAGTGTAGTTTGATAAATAACTAGTTTCAATTATTTTCATTACATTATTTAGACAAATAAAAATAGTACTACTGTCTGAATTTCATATTCTCAGAATTACAGGCAACAACACATTCTGAGCCTATTTAACAAGGCTGTCTTTAGTCTTTTCAATAGAACGATCAAAATAGTAGTTTAATGTTTGCAAAGTATTAGGCATATTTCCATAAAATCCAGAGTAAAAATCTAGACTCATATTACATGTAGTACTTCAAGTACAACCACTGTTCTCCAAAGGGTCACTCTCCATTTACCACCCAGAAAAGCACACTGGCCCACGCAGGACATGAAGTGGGTGTATGTATCTATTGTCATATAACATCTAAGCACCAGAGAAATTGCAATAAGAGGTGAGAGAGGGGGTTTCCAGAAAACCAGTTCCCTTATTAAATAACTGTTCCATCAAAGCTTCCAAAAGTCAGAGGAGCCTTTGTGTGTCCTCTTGTGCAACCTTTCACCTTTGAGGAAAGCTCAAAGAAATGGGTTTATTCAGCCACTTCTTGAATACTTCCAGTTCCAAGAAAAAAGCAGATCAAGTACAACTACTATTATACTATTAGGATGTATTACAATGGAAGAGCACCGTTCCTTAGCCTAGTAAATCCCGATTGATAATTACCATTTTAACAAATGTATCTATTTTTCAAGACTGAAAATGTGTGACTCTGTGGTCTTGACTTGCTATGTAGACATTTGAACGTGAGGTTCATGCTAATGCAGAGGGTTATGGCCAAGAGTGGCAGTCTGGCTGCCTGGAAGTCTCAAATGGTGACATTTACTTTGGTGAATTCCCCACAAATCAGGGTCTGTTTTTCAGCTTTGTAGACTAGAAAACTTGATTTTACCAGTGTTTCTGAATGGATTAGATCTTAGTAGAAGGATTCATGCTAAGCTCACAAGAGCTAATGTATAAGCTCACAGGAGCTAATGTGTAAGATCAGAAATCCAAATTATCACTTCAAAATGCACAGTCTAATTGTGAATTGTAGTGGATACTTTTTTCAGCCTGAAAAGTTATTTACCCATAGATAGCACTGGGATGGATATGACCAATAGCTGCTTCTCACACTCACATTTGTATAACTATCTAGGAGTCCAGGAATTTTCCTCTTTAACTATGCTTAAGAGAGAGAATAGCTCAAAAGTCAGCCAAACCATTATGTGTTGTTTTTATGGTTTAATTTTTCAGAGCTCAATTTTATATCCAAGTTCTTGGAATGGAAAAGTTTGAAGAATATCACTATGACCCTGAGACACTGCTGATGTACCCTATTACTTCAGTGGATTTTATTCTCCCTGGTATCTGGTAATCTAAGATACTTTCCAGAGCAGATATCACTATTTTCAGGTAATACCTTAAATGTTAAAGAAAATGAAATTCAATATATATCAGCCATTTTCTTATTTTACAAAAATAAGAATTTCTCTTATAAAAACAAATATATAAGGACATTGTAAGGTATTTTCCCATATTTTTTCCTGGTGCTACCTTTTTTTTTTCATATTATACTCCAACACATTTGTCTCCTTCAGTACATTTTCCTTTTGTAATTTAAAATTACCTTAGAGATTTTTTTCTACTTATCACTTGAAAATCATTTCAAAACTAGTAAACACTTTATTTGAGAACAATACTACTACTTGTTCTACATAGATATGCTCTTTTCAGTACAGTTCTACTTCAATAAACTAAATTTCACATATTACCAACTATGGAAGGCAACTGGGGAATACAACAAACAATTTAATAACCCTCATTTGTGATGAACAAATTAGCCAAAAGATGAGCTTCTACTCATCCTTAGAGGCCCAACTCAAATATCTTCTCTTGTGTGAGCTGTTCTGATGTTCTGATAGAGTCCCTATTGAATTTTGTTCTGCTCTCGGTTTGAGCGTGGCTTTGACCCCACCAACTGTGCTCTGTCAACTTGGGCATCCTTAAGGCTCAGCTCTGTGCACTGCTTTGAGCAGATGCTCGATAAATCATGAATAAATACATGTGAGTCATATACATTACTCTCTCTCTCTGTCTCTGTCTCTCTGTCTCTCTATATATCCATAAAAAATGAAATCTTTCAACCGGCCCCTTTTAAATTAAAACGGAAACATTTGGGAAGATTATCTTATTCTCATACTTGAGAGTCCATCTTCATTTGGACTCCTAGTAATGAGTTGGTCAATGGTTTGACAAAGTTTTCAGAACAGGAGAGGATCAAATTTTGTTGGTTCCAGATAAGAGAGAAAGAGAAATTTGTATTTGAAAATGCTATTTAAGAAAATAGGAAGAAGATTAAAATAAAATAATATTCCACAATTTTTTTGGAGCCAGTAATGCTCATTTATTCCATGCCAAGTAAATGATTATAAATGCCAAGGCTTTTTAAAAAAGCTTTTGCTGTTTCTTTTTTGAGAATAATTTTATGCCCAAATTCAGACAATACCTTTATTTCTAATTCAGTATTAAAATATTGTATATCTGCTGTTGTCACATGAAATGCAATATAATCCTAATGAAATTCAGGTGATGAGATAATAGTCTTTAAAAAAGGATGCATTATTGGACAGTCACGTTAAAAATTGTAAAAATATAATTCAAAACTGCAATATTCATTGGGAAACAAATGTTTACTCTGAGATAAAATCTAGGCAACAGTTTGTTAAAGCATCCCAGATCTTTCATATGCTCGATGGTAACAAGACATTGGGCTCACATGAGTACAGAGTAGTAAGTAGCTAGTCACAAAAAAAGTAATTCAGTAAACAACCAGATAATTTGCCCTTTCTTAGCTGATGTCAGTAATTCCTTGAATCAAGGAAATATGACCCAGGGTCACATGATATGATAACTAATCACATATAAAAAATGACACCAATAAATACCCTTTCTAGTAAAGTAATTTATAAAGTCAGCAGACCCAGTCAGTTAATAAAATATTCATGATGAAGAGGTGAACACGCTTTGGTCAAAGCAAATTACTTTTGCTCTTTTGTAAGAGCACATTTTTGAACAAATGCTTATCCTCATGTTTTAGCAAAGGTGACATGTTTATTTCAGCCTTTGTAAGACCATGTCTGAGCCAAGACCATTCCAATTTAATTTTAGAACAAAATTTATCGTGTAATTATAATAATTATTATAGTTATATTCTATTTCCAATATTTATAAAATAACCACTATCCAAGAAAAATGTATGTTATATTAAGTATAAAATACTATATATACCTCCCAAGTGTTATTTTTAAATGTTTTAATGCTTACAACGCAAAGTATTAAATAATGTAAGTAAAATGTAAGTTGAGTAACCTTTTTAATTCCTCGGATGAGCATTAATAAATTGCACTTATTATGGAGACAACAAATCTAGGACTTGAAATATTAGCGGCTACACAGATATATATTAAAGGTGAACAGAGCAAGCCAAAATTCTAAATGGCTGGTAGTGCATAATTTTGTGACACTATGATCACAATATTTCCTTTCATAAGAATCCATGCCCCCCCCCCCATGCCATTAGTTAACCACATGGTTTTTATATTTTAGCTTGATTCACTATAAATGCCGTTATAACACCTGTGGTTTCCTTCATTAAGAATTGAATGGATGGGGTCAGGGGTTGAAAGGGCAGCATATGCGCTATGAAAGAACTAGTTAACATAGCCCATTATATTGGTGCACTGGTAAATCTCATTTCTATTCATCCGATGATTAGTTCAATCAATATTTATTCCTCTATGCTCCCTTTGTCTTGTGCTACAAAGGAGACATCCTTCAATTCATGGCATAAGCCTTGTTATCTATGAATTTGTTGCTTAATTTGAGAGAGAATATTTTATTTGGCAGTCCTGAATTCTTTGATTCCTTTTTCCTCTAATTATCATCAGGTAGTATAATGGAGTTTTGTGTAGATTATTTATAAATAGATGCTATTAACAGTTTCTTTTTATGCAACTCAAGTACCACATGTATTCATTTCATCATTTTGAATGCTCTGAGAACTTGCTTCTGTTTCTCTAAATATGCTTGAATTTGGATGTCTGGATTGTGAAAGCAAAGATAAGAATGATTTTCCTCTCTCAAATATTCATTCTTCTTGTCTGAGTGGGTGGTTATAGGCACATACATATACATATTGCGTATCAGTGTGTATCAACAGACGCCTCCAAAGACTGCTATTATCTGCAAGGAATTCTGTTAAGTCAGAGATTCTATTCAAAGTAAGATAAATATTTGCAAGAAGCTGTAATTGGAAGATGATTACAAAATTACAGGAATAATACTTTATGTGTAGAGTGCTCATTTTATCAAAGGTCATTATTCATTACATTACAAAAGGCTTATTTCATTTATCTACTTACTTTCTATTCTTAAATAAGAATGGATGAAATAGCAAAACTACATCTAGAATAAAAAATTTTTTAATTATCAAGCACAATGTCCATTCCTAATATTTACTTTTCTGTATATTTTAGTATCACAATAAAGTGTTCTGTTAATGTCAATTATGGTAACTTAATGGCAATATAATTTAAAGCCATTATGGTTTTTTTGTCTTTATGGAGTACACACGGAAATGACTTAGTGTTAAGAAATTCTCTTCATAATACTAGAATGATAAAAAAATTTATATTTTAAGTCATTTCAATCACTAATCACTTTTACATTAATAACATATGTGTTTAGAACCTTTGGTTTCTTTCAAACTGGCCAGAATTTGGTGTTCTTAACTTTGAGATTAATTCTCCTATTTCCTCGTATAATTACTTCTAAGGCTTAGGTTCCACCAGTGTACAGTGGTATTGATGTTACTGTTCACAATTTAAAACCTCACTTTATTTACAAATTTGCAGAATACCAGCAGACCCAGATATATATAATTTCTTAACTTAATAATTTACTAGAGTAATTTTTAACTCTGTAGCTATTGAATGGTATACTTTAAATCAGATATATTATTCACTGAAGTGAAAAAAATCTAGCTAATGTGATTCATACTTTCATTTCTTAGATTATTGTGTTGAGAAGTATAAAAGCTATGCAGGCCACATTATATTCCTAAAAGGTGGATACAGGGTTTGTAAAATGTGAAATAATAGCTGAAAAAAAAATTTACTTGTCTTTTTAGAAAATTTTCCTATATTGAATCATTCTATAATTCTGGTGACAATTCTATGCTACTTTTAGAAAAAATGTAGATATTATTAAACAGAAAGTCATTTTCATGAAGACCAAACCTGCAACTGAGATTTTTCTTGGTGCTACAAAATCTTTGTTGCTATAAAATTAGGTTTCAAGGCTCTGAAATATTAAGTTTAAAATACAATGCATTTGCACTGCACTGAATAAATGTTTTTAAGTCTGTTAATAGTTTAGTATTGAGCAAATTGTTACCAAAATAAGTAAATATTAACACTCAGATTGAGTATAAATATGTTATTTATGTAAAAATAAAACTTCACATACACCACTTTAATAATGAGGCAAGAAACCATCTTTTAATGGTTTTCTAAACAACATAGGAGAAGCTATTCTGTTGCTGATGAAAAATCCAGGACTTCTAAGTTTTAAATAAGTGATAACAAAAGTTTTAATCTTGTGTCCCTCATGATTTTGATTATGCTGCTCAAAATTCCTTCCTTTATATTTCCATTCCGACTTCCCAATTCCTGATTAGCTGAAAATATGGAAAAGTAAAAAAGCCTTGGTTATACTAATACGTATCCCAGAAGCCCAGGGTGTCATACACTTCTGTGTCATAATACTTGTTACAAATTCACTCAGAATATTGGGGACAGGGGAAGGAGAGAGTCCCAAGATGTAACCACCTAAGAAAATATTTTATTTTTCTGGACATATATTTTTTCCAACAATATTTGACCTACAGCATTAGGATTATTCTTTAAAGTGTTTGAATGTTTACTTTTTTTGGAATGAAGACAGTTTACTGATGATTATGCAATGAACAAATATTAACAGACTACTGTCAGAGATGTCCTTCCAGCAATGCCTTTTAATTGTGGAAGGTGGAATCTTGGTTAGAAATATTTTACTGGAATTTGGGGAAGAAATTAACGTTGAGAACTTCTTTAGGAAATCGAAAGGCCTGGCCTACAAGGACATTCAGAGCTCCAGACTTCTGAAGGCTGCCATATCTCAGACAGCAAGCTGCTTCTTTTCTAAAGTTAGCAGTTAATAAAAATTAACTACCTGAAAATAATAGATGAAAACTGGGCTTTAGAAAAGCCAAGCCCCATCCTTGTTTACAGCAAGCAAAAAAACAGATTTCTAATCCTCTGGAGCCACGATCACCTATTGATTGCTAGGACATCTGTGCCCCTGTTTTTGGAAGCTGGGTTTTCAGCAGAGGCAGGGCTGAAAAATCAGACCATTTCAGTACCCTGTGTGATGAACAGCTGACAGGCCTCTCCAGGAAGGAGTCTGGAAACCCATACCTCAGCTCACTCGTTTCTTACCTATGGATGGACCCATTTAAAAGTCTTCCCTTCCGCCTTCAAAAGTTTTCTTTCTAATGCAATCTACGAAGAAGCATCTCTGGAACTCAAGGGGTACCTTCTAGCAAACAAAGGGTGAAGTGCTTCGTGTGCCACCAAATACAACCTCCTTCGCCCCAAGCCAGCCCAGAGTAAGCTACCCAGCCCAGCACAGACTCAAATCAGCAGGGGGGACAGGACAATGACCTCAAAGATCTGAGCCTTTTAACCCCTTTTTAACCTTAGAGCTTCCCTCGGGATAAAGTCTCTTAACCATCCTAGACCTGAAAGGGGCGAGATGGAGGTGGGGGTGGTTTTAACGGATTGGTCCCGAAGGCGACCACGCAACCCTGAACCAAGTTTGCGTCGCCAACTTCAAACTTTAGAGCCGAGGCCGGGGCAATGAGCGGGACCACCTGGGGATGGGGAGCTTGTGTGTGGTGTAGGGGAGATGGAGTGGTTGCACCCTAAAGCCGTGTTCAAAAACCGCGCCCTCCCCTTAATATAGGCTGCTTAGTAGCTTTCAACAGACAGCTGATTCGTTTCCGTTTTCACTTCTCAAGTTCACACCCGAGTTCAACCCCCGACTCCCACAAAACGTCTGAAGAGCCTGGATCTTTTTCAACTCATCCTTGAAGCACAAGCCCCGATGTCGCAGGAGGGCATGGTCTGCAGGAAATGTGCAGGGACGGCAGATGAGAGAGTCAAGAAAGGAGAAACTGAGAGGTAGAAAGGACTCCGCCACCTTGTAAGCTTGCTTTTTCTCCAGCGCGTTCCCGAAGGACGCCTGAGAGCTGCCGTAAATCAGAATACGTAAGCTCTTCTGGGCAGCCTGGCGAGGGTGGTGCCCTCTGAAATGGGGAGTGGGCTTCTCCTGGCTTCTCAGGTGAGCATGAGGCGAGCGCCTGGCTTTCAACCCTTCCAGCTGCTGGAGTCCCCGAAGCAAGCTCCATGGCGAACCCGGGCTGTAGTCAGCAAACTGCTCCTTCAGAAGCAGAGCGATCAAGCTACAAGCCTCTGTTGCCCCACACTCCTCAGTGTTCTACAATTTAAGGGGAGTGTGTGTAGCTTTCACGCCCCAGGTCCTAATGCAGAGTTGGAGCTGAGGTGGCCTGTAGTTTTGGACCTTCAGAACATAAGAACCCAGCCACGGGAGGACTGTTGGAAGGGGGGAAGGACGAACTGACAGACCCAGACCAGAGAAGAAACTAAAACTAAGAGTTGATAATGGTGAGATGGGACAGAAAAAGGAAAACAAATATTGGGAGTCTTTCACTTAAAGGCCACTCCCCAACTGCTCAAGTAGAGTTTCCCTAAAGAATCTGGACAGTGGAGCATGTGACCAAATCCCCAGCTAGAACACTAAACTGGAACCAGCTGGAATTCCTGAGCCCCTACTTCCAGGGCGAGAGTCAGACCATCCCATCAGGATGTCCCCGTCCTTTATCTTCAGCAACACCCCCTACCCCCACATCCCTGGACAGCCTCAATGTTTCTTCTCCTCCTTCCCTTTCCTGCCACGACCCAGCGACCAGCGGGCTAACCTAGTCTCTGCCCCACCTTCCAGGCTCTGGGCTCCTGCGCTCGGAGACGGGGGAGCATGCCGGCTACGCGCTCGGGGCGCTCCTAAAGCGGTGCTGGGAGATGTGAGTGGGGAGTGAACACAGCCCCGTGGAAGGTGAGGAGTGTCTGCACCCCAGCTCTCCAAGTTCTTCCTACTTCGTCCACCTGTCGCGGGATCAAGGATGTGCGAAGGTCCGGAACCGGCTGTTTCCCACTCTGTTGCCGGACCCTTAAAGGGGAGAGAAGCGTCCCCCGCCCAAAGAACTGCGGGGTGACCAGGAGGAAAACCTGGGGTAGGGTGGAGGTAGGAGCGAGTCCTCAGAGGCTTGTTCATACTCCCATGGGACACGGGCACCCGGCCCGCTCTCCAAGAAGAGTGAAGTTGTGGCCAAGCAGAAAGTGAGGGCGAGCGGGTCCAGGCACAGCGCGCAGGAAACCCGAAGGTCTCGGCACCACAGGGGAGGAGACGAACAAAAAGCTGACTCCCTACAGCCAGCCAGGCCATCTACTCCGGCAGCTCCAAGTGCAGCCGGAGAAGGTGTCTGTCCTGTCCCTGGGGCGCTGCCCCGCAGCTGCCATCTCGCCCCAGGGACCCGCCGCTGCCACCACTGCCTCGGGTCCTGGCTCCAGGGCTCACCCAGACCGCCTCCCGCAGCGGCTATCTGACAAAAGAGCCTGCCCCGTCGGAGGTGGGCTCTGGAACTTTCTCCGTACAACTTTCTCGGGTTGGCGATGGTCCCTGGGCGGCGCGGGCTGGGGCACGCGGACCTGGCCAGGGCGCAGCGGCAGAGCGAGAGACACGCTCAGAGGCCGATCTCCGAATCCGCTCTCAGCCCCACGACACCGCCCCTCTGCCTACCACTCCCACGTAGGGACGTGTCAGCCGGCGGGGACGCCGGTGGGCCTCGTAGCCTGGAGAGCGAGCGTGCCCGCGCGCTCCCGCCCCGCCGCCCGCCGGTGCGCCTGGCGCGCCCAACCCCGGCTGGCGCCCGCCGCGCGCCGAGCGCTTCCAGCCACTTCTGTCGCCAGGCATCCCGCTCCCGGTTCTCCCTTCATCCCGCGTCCGCTTCTGCACGCAAGAGTGACACGCAAAAACGGTTCAGCGCAACTCACGGACTGGGAGGAAGCAACCAGCGTCGCTCGCCTCTCCAAAAAGCGCCCTCCCGCGTCCCTCCAGAACTCCCGAGAGGCATCAACACCTTCCCACAACTTTCTACGCCCAGGCCATTTGCAGCCCACCGGTGACCGGGCACCCGGGCCCTGCGCCCCGCCGACCTCCTTCCCCGCGGCCGGGCGCGCTCCCCTCCCCCACCTCCCCATCGGGCTGGAGTCGGCCGGACCCGGGCAGCCTCGGCGCCCGCGGGCTCGCTTACCTCGCATGGTGTGGCCGCTCCCCCGCTCCGCGTAGTCATGAAGCTGCTCGCAGCCCGAACCCCGGAGAGCCCAAAAATCCCGCTCAGCACCAGTGAAGAAGGCGGTCGGCAAAGGGCTGCTCAGCTGAGAAAACCATCCCTTCAGGCGGACGCCGTGGCTGTCGTGGACGTTTGCTGTCGCCGCCGCCGCTATGTTAACAGTTTTGATGGTGGTGGTGGTGATTGTTTTGATGGCTGTTTGTTTGTTTTCAAGAAGGGTGGAAAAAAAATGTGCTGGTTGGCTGGTGCCTGGGTTTTGTTTTGCTTTTGTTTTTCTCTTTTCTTTCTCTCCAATGTGCTTGCTTTAAAAAAAAAAAAAGCCACCGCCTCCGGCTTAGAAGATTTCTTTTGTGATCACTTGGACTGAGGAGGAGGAGGAAGGGCAGCGGCAGGAGGAGGAGTTGATGGTGGTTTTGTTAGTTACAAAGAGCGAGAAGGAGCAAGAAAAAAAAAAAGAGAGAGAAAGAAAACGAAGAAAGGCGGTGTGGATGGCAGAGCATGTGCGTTTTCACATGACATCTGTGCCTGTTAGCGGATCCACAATGTGAATTTTCACTGTTCAGTTACAGGGAGGAAGGGAGCGAGAGAGAAAGAGAGAGGAGAGAGATGGAGAGAGAGCGCCGAGAAGGGGCTTATACGCCGGGGAGGGTTTGGCCGGGACTCCAGGCCCCGCCTCCTGTCAGCGCCCCTGCCAATCAGCGCTCGGCGGGGCCGGGACTGCGGCGGGTGGGGGCCATTACAGACCAGGGGCGGGGGCAAGGGGGCACCCGAGCCGAAGGCGGCGGGAGCTGGAACTGGTCAAAAGAGACTGTCCGAACTGGGCAGACGAGGAGCAGGACCGACCGAGAGTCGGCAGAGTCGGGCCGATCTGCAGTGACACTCGCTTCCTATTCGGGGGGAGGGAGAGGACGCTGACCGGGTCTTAGAGGCGAGACACGCTGGGCTCCCCGGGTGCCACATTCCGTCCTCCTCTCTCGCAACGCCTGCGGGCTGGAGAGAGTTAGTCCTGAATTTATGGCAGCGCTTCGCAGACCTTTTTCGGTAAACTCTGAATGTCTGAAGGGGGTTTCATGTGCAGGGCGCTTCAGTTTTAGTGACAGAATAACTCAAGTCAACTTGCATCACTTTGTGCACAATTAAAATGCAGTCCCATGCAAGGAGCCATCCGCTTCCCTTAAAACCATCTTTCAGATGCTTCTTGTCCCCAATCCTAAAAACAAACAGGAAAACACAAAGCACTGAGATTTCTTTCTTTCTTTTTCAGTATTTTGAAAAATGTTTTCTTTTGTCGAGGAAATTAATTTTTATTAGCATTCGGAGCCTCTCCTGGAGTTGGGCTACCCTTAAGGGTAACAGCCCCAATTGTCAGTATGGCTACGTTAGTGATGCAAGGCAGAGGGCTGAGGCCTGAAGACAGGACTTGATTTGATAAAGGTGCAGGGCTTTCGGAGGAAGGAGATTCAATTTTAGTTGCTATGAGAAGACATTTACCTATTTGGAGGAGATTGGCAATTAAATGTAGATAAAGTTTTTAGCCGAAAATCGTCATCTATGACTATTTGCTTTTTAGATAAATTTAGATTAAATAATCTAATACATATATCAAAACTGTTTCTTCACAAGATTTCCCCTCTCAGTGGACAAAATAAACATATACAGATGATCACATAGGCTTCCATTCCTATGGGAGAAAACTTTGTAAATACTGTGGTTAATTGGTTACCCTAGAAGTGAGAGCGGTGAAAAAATTTGCCTCATGTACTGGGTCCTAAGGCATCGAGGCGTCTACTCATTAGTGTACCTGTTAGCAGAGGCAGGCCCCATCATCATCAGTTAGGTATCCAAATACTCTGATTTTTACTAATATTTATTCACATTATATCGTGTAACACAAAATGCAATGCAAGGTTGGCGATTATTTAGTTAATTAGATAACTTTACACTGCCAAGTATTTTTTTTCTCCCTGGTTAAATAAAAAAATGGATTACTTGCTGAATCTTCACTAGTGTTAAATTGACTTAGCCCTGCTGTATGCCCTTCCATTTGCAAGCCAAGGTGTAATTTAGGAAAATTTTAGTATTTAGAGCAAAAGTTGATTGAGTCTTTAATTAAATGAAATGAACAAAAGGAAGTTACTGTTCAGAATATTCACTTATACCTTTCCCCTAGATGTGTAACTGACACAGTAGTTAATCTTTTAAGATAATATTTAAGGCTCTCTGGTTTTATCATTTTTAATCAAATAAAATATATTCATCATAACTATATTAAAGCTGCACTAAGTTATGCCTAATTTAGTTACTTCATTAAAAATTACTGAATATAAAATAGTCAAGAAACAAATTGTGATGACATCATTTTAATTTTATGTGCTTCAAGCAGAGACACAGAAATACTGAAAATCCCAAAAGCCTTTGTAAATGATTTAATTATTGTTGTTATTTAGATTTTCCTTTTTCATTAAAGAGGAATTTCAAAATTCAAGAATTTTCACTCTTTCATCTACCCTTAAATTTCTAAACATTTATTGAATTCTGAAAGTTCTTTTTACTGCTGCATTATCTGTAATTCTTAAAAAATGACAGTCAACACATATATGAAAAGTACTTACCCCCCTTACGCATTTTTATATATCCTCTGTGGGTTCAACAATACATAATTTTGCTTAGAACTATATCACATATTTCTTAATTTCTTCTGAATACTTTTGAAAAAAATTGCTAGTAAGAAATTCCTTAATTATATCAATTTTCAAAACTGTGTAACATATTACATATGGTGGTGCAAAAGTATTTTCTCTTTTAGAGTGGAATAAATGTTGGTCATTGGTTATAATGTGGTGATCTTGGACATTTTGGATATTCCTAAAAATTTTTAAATTTTCTTGAGCATGTCTAATAAGTTCCAAATTATTTCAACGGAATGGATTTATGTAAAATAAATATTCAGGGCTTAAATGACAGAAATCAGCATTTTCCAAGAAGTCACGAAGTATTTATGTATAATTCTGATGATTTTGTAACCTGTCTTCCAGCAAATATCCATATTTCAAATGACATAATAATATATTAATATAATATTCTTATTCACATGAAGTACAGTGTCACTCATTTTATTTGAATGATTATGGTACTGTTTGATTTCCTATAAGCTTGAAACTCTGCTTTTGGCTTTGGACCTGAAGATGTTCAATGTTGATACCTAATTTAATAAATTTAAATGAAAATCAGTAAGTCACATAGCACTTTAGTTAATCTCAAGAAATGATATTATTTCACATAGGTGTGCCTGCTTACCTGCTTTCCCAATGTATCACCACCCTTCAGCTATAAGACCATGGAGAAATAATGAGAAGAAATAGCCTGACAGTGGTAAAGGTTTAATGTGAGCCAATCAGTTAGGGTGACCATGGCATTTAGGGTTATTTCAATCCTAAAATACTTTACCCCAAATAGGAAGGAATGGTTCACTATATTCTGAGCTGGTGGGTCTATACATAGAAACTATTCAAATAATTATGAATCTTGGTCATTGGTAACATTAATGACAATATTTAGAATGACTAACAGATTGGGTGTATTTAGTCCAGTTTAGGGGGCTGTGAATGTTAAGAAATGTGGCTGTGATTGTTAAGAAAGAGATATAAAGCTGCCTTATGTTTTGGGTAAGCCAGAAAAATATGAGAACATTTAATATTTGAACCTCCTGAAAATGGAAAAGGTGAAATATTGAGCTCCTTGTCACTGCAGGCATCCAAGAAAAGGCTGAATGAAGATGCTCTAGATTACAGATTTCTCTACTAGGTTGGAAATTGTCTAGATTATCTCCAATATCTTCTGTAACTCTAAGAATATTCACATGCAGCCAGCTAGTGCTGCCCCAGCAGCTGTAGGAGAGCCCTGCTTTCTAACTGAGAATGCAAGTTCCATGAGAGCAGAAGCCAGGATTTCCCTAGAGTTTGGAAGAGCTGTGGTACTTTTTAGGTGCTTGATAATTATTAGTGAATGAATGCCTTCTTCTCTTTTGTCCATTGGATGTGAACCAGAAATGTAGCAAAGACCTGAATAAGATCTCTTCTTTCTTAGTTTCTAGTGAATAGGAGAGGGAGAGTGAGAGGAAGATTTTTTTTTTCATTTTAAACTCTCCTAATTTAGGGAAGAAAAAAAGTGATGTTTGAGTTCAGTTACATAATTACAAAAGAAAGCAAAATCTAGTTATTTTCATATTTTTTACTATTCTCCATTTTATTTTCAGATGGTGAGTATTCATAATCTTTTCGTATTTTAAGTTCTGCTTCATTTTTAAGTATCATTGCAAATTCAGTAAGTTTTCAGAATAAAAAACATACAAAACACTAAAAACATGTAGTTTGTACATTATGTAATAAGTTAAGAGTGTTATGGGCCAAAACACAAAATGAATCCCAATACGTGGTGTAAATAGTGTGTGAAACAACCTTTAGGGAAAGGGCAAAATACGCAGTTCAGGAAAAAAAAAGAGCTAACATTTATTGGATAAATAACATCATCTATCAGTCTAAGTTCAACTTCTTAGAAGAGCCTGTGTGGTATGTATTATATCTCACTCCCTAACCCCCACTTTGTTTTTTAACAGATAAAGGAGCACAACCTTAGAAATGTTAAGTAACTTGTCTCAGATCACAAATCCAAAAAGGCTGGTTCCAAGATTCAAACTCAGATATAACCTCTCCAATGTAAATTCCATGAGTATATTGATCTTATTTTTTTCAATGATGAATCCTCGGAAACTAGAATCTTGCCTGGTGAATAGTAGATGTTTAAAATACACTGGTGAATAAATAAATGGACATTTGAACTTTTGTCCACCACATAGTACCACATCCCACACTCTCTATGACCAAAGCTAGTAATTATCTAAAATGTCATTAAAGAACAGTGAATTTTGACTTTGAAAATAAAAGGATATTGTAAAAAATTTACGTAAGAATGATCTAGTACTTGATTCAGGTCCATCACGGAGTCAAGGAAATACTTCTGTAATAAATATTTCAGGTCACAGATAATGTGGGCATCAGTAAAAATGAACAAAGAAATGAAAAAAGGAAAGCCTGGAAACAAGACATTTTGCAGGCAGAAGCTACAGAGTCTATTGCATGATCATGTGGTGTCGCTGGTGGGCAAGAGTGTTGGTTAAGGTGAGGGAGATGCCAAACCAAAGCTTCACGAGGAGGAGGACAGTTGAATGAATACACCATTCATAGGAATAAGTAAGTAAGGAGGAGTAAGTTCTTGACTGAACAGGGGAAAATGTTGAGACTAATTTTCAGTTTGGGTATGTATCAGCCAGCCATGTCCATAAGATATTGGGTATAGAACTGGAGATCTGGAAATTGGTAAAAGGTGTAAGTAAAGATTTGTAAGATATTCAAAAACACTAGGGAGAAGAGAAATAATATGAGAAGAAACAAACGTCTCTTTTCATGGAACAGAGGATAAGCCAGTGAATGAGAAGATGGATGGGGGAGGGAAGTGGCGAACTCTGAAGTATTGAATCAGAGAAGTCTAAGCACGGAAGAGATTCAAGAAAGAAGGAATGATCAACAATGTCGGATAGGTGAATCAAGGGCTACTGGGTTTGTGGATAAGGAGGTTACTAGCAATCCTCAGGAGACCTGAGGGACAGAGGAGTGGAGAGTTCTTAAGGATGGATGCGGGTAGAGGTTGGAGGATCCTTTCAATGGTCAGAGGATGGGAGCAGGGCGATTGACCATGATAAAAAGATGGTAGACCAAGTTATCTCTCTCAACACACACACATATACATACCCCACATTTCTTTCCTTGTATATAAATCTGAGACTGAACAGAATGGCAATTTGAATATAAAAAGAGAAGGGCTGAAGAAAGGAGATCAGGGGTCACAGGTTACTTTGGTAAGAAGAGCACCTTTTTTTCTGAGATCACAATCAAAAAGCAGAACGAATAGGTAAAAGAGAGCAACTTTGTAGAGTTAACCTGGTTTGAAGGCATGGGTAGAGGGGAAATACTGAGCTCTAGCTCTCAGTTAGCAATCACATTACCTGTGTAACACCATGCAAGTCACATTATTTCTGTATCCCAATTTCTACATTACACAGGGAGCACCTAAAGAATAGTGATCTGGTCATTTTCATTTGAATATCCAGCACCTGGATTTGTAAACTGCTTATTCAACAATTTAGTTCAATTTGAGAGTTGGACCATTAGTGAAACTTTGTCTCAGGTTAGTCCCTGTCCTGTCCTGTCATTATATTATGGTAAACTCCTGATTTTTTTCACAACCCTTGAAGACTTATATATAACAAATACCCATTTACATGAGCTGGATTAAGTCTTTTTCTTTGTAACCATACAAGCTCTACCAAAACAGGGTGATGCAAAAAACACCTAAGGATCTACTGGCTGCCAGTGTGTTCCAGACACTAAATACTAAGAGAGGGATTATGCTTCATTTTATGCAACTAGGTTAAAACATTTTAAAGTTTCTTTAGAAGAATAAATGCCTGTGAAAAGCCAATGAAATAATTTTTTTTACATTTTTAAAAACTTTGGTATCATTAATGTACAATCACTTGAACATTTTGGTTACTAGACCTCCTATTATCAAGTCCCCCCCCACACCCCACTACAGTCACTGTCCATCAGCATAGTAAGATGCTATAGAATCATTACTTGTCTTTATAAATACTGCCTTTCCTGTGTCCCCCACTGCTGCATTATGTGTGCTAATTGTAATGCCCCTTTCCCCCCTTATCCCACCCTTCCCACCCATCCTCCCCAGTCCCTTTCCCTTTGGTAACTGTTAGTCCATTCTTGGATTTTGTGAGTCTGCTGCTGTTTTATTCCTTCAATTTTTCCTTTGTTCTTACACCCTACAGATGAGTGAAATCATTTGATACTTGTCTTTCTCCATTATTTCACTGAGCATAATACCCTCCAGCTCCATTCATGTTGCAAATAGTAGGATTTGTTTTCTTCTTATGGCTAAATAATATTCCATTGTGTATATGTACCACCTCTTCTTTATCCATTCATCTACTGATGGACACTTACGTTGCTTCCATTTCTTGGCTATTGTAAATGGTGCTGCAATAAACATAGGGGTGCATGTGTCTTTTTCAAATTGCACTGATGCATTCTTAGGGTAAATTCCTAGGAGTGAAATTCCTGGGTCAAATGGTATTTCTATTTTGAGTTTTCTGAGGAACCTCCATACTGCTTTCCACAATGGTTGAACTAATTTACATTCCCACCAGCAGTGTAGGAGGGTTCCCTTTTCTCCACATCCTCGCCAACATTTGTTGTTGTTTGTCTTTTGGATGTTGGCCACCCTAACTGGTGTGAGATGATATCTCATTGTGGTTTTAATTTGCATTTCTCTGATGATTAGCGATGTGGAGCATCTTTTCATGTGCCTGTTGGCCATCTGAATTTCTTCTTTGGAGAAGTGTCTGTTCAGCTCCTCTGCCCATTTTTTTAATTGGCTTACTTGCTTTTTGTTTGTTGAGGTGCATGAGCTCTTTATATATTTTGGATGTCAACCCCTTATCAGATATGTCATTTATGAATATATTCTCCCATACTGTAGGATGTGTTTTTGTTCTACTGATGGTGTCCTTTGCTGTACAGAGCTTTTTAGTTTTATATAGTCCCACTTGTTCATTTTTGCTTTTGTTTCCCTTGCCTGGGGAGATATGTTCATGAAGAAGTTGCTCATGTTTATGTCCAAGAGATTTTTGCCTATATTTTTTTCTAAGAGTTTTATGGTTTCACGACTTACATTCAGGTTTTTGATCCATTTTGAGTTTACTTTTATGTATGCGGTTAGACAGTAATCCAGTTTCATTCTCTTACATGTAGCTGTCCAGTTTTGCCCACACCAATGAAATAATTTTTAAAGTAAGTTTAGTCCAGAATAAATTTTAAGTGAGTAAAATGCCTAGCTAAAAAAACTGGCAGAAAACACACTACCCTTTTAATAGTGGAGGAATTAATGAATGAGGATTGTAACATTTTGTGTCATATATTTTATATTATTTACAAGAAGTAGATATAACTGTGTGTGTGTGTGTGCATGTGGTATGAAAAAAGTTTTTCAAGAAGACCAGGGGGGAAAATAAAGAATACTAGTTCAGGTACTTCCCTTGCCAAAAGTTACTCTAAAGTCATTCCAATAAAAATAGAATATATTGACACACAGAAGTAGATAAATATCAGAGCGTACAGAAATTTGATTAAAGACTATGAGAACTTTATATAAAAAGCAAATGGAATTTTCAGTTCAGATTGGAAAATATGCATTTTAATATGATGGATAATGCTACATTTCTATCTGAGATCATATAACAAAGTGCATTTCTGATGAATTAGAGATTTAAATAAAATATGTAAGTAAATGCATAAAATAATAGAATTACATTTTTGTGTATATTTACACAATGTTTTAAACAGGAGTAAACGTTCCTAAATCGGAAAAGTTTCTGTGAAGAAAAGTTAGTTATATTTTCCTATACATAGACTAAAAAATTGAGTATTTTGAGTGGCCAAAGGCTCAAGACAAGGGGAAAATACACACAATAGGCTGGAGAAAATATTACTGCCCAAAGGATTAATAATCTTTATTAAAAGTGTTGTTTTATTCTATTTCATCAGGGCCTAGTACTATGCCTGACACTTAGCACACGCTTAATAAAAGTTTGTTCAATGAATCAATAACTTGGGCTAATTGCTAGGATTTAAGTGATACTCCCCTTTTTTTTCCTTTTTGAAAACTTTTTCCACACATTGCTAAAATGCCTCCATGTGTTATTATGGCTGCATTAAAAAAATCATGGAATATTGTTTTTCTTTTCAAGACAACTGATATATATCACAATGATTAGGTGTATCACTTCTGTAGGAAAATGAAACAAAACAACAGAAACAAAGATTGTTTTCTGTTCAGGATATGCTATTTTCAATGTGAGCTGGTAGTTAACCTGCCTGAAAGTTACTTAAAAAATAGAAATACCTGTAAAATAGGGCTAATAGACAAACTTCAAAGGATAAAATGAGATACACTAACATAATGTTTATGTAATCATACAAAAATCATCATCTATTGATAATTTTTATTATTTGCTTGTGGAAAATCTGTTTAATGAATTAGCAACAGCAAGTTTTCAATTCAGGTCAATTAGACATTGCTTGCCCATCACACTTCCCAGCTACTTTCAAACAATCAACACATGCACAGAAAATGAACTAATTTAATATTTACCACAGTATTAGTTGTTTTCAGTTTGATTTCCCCCAATTGCTTTATGACTCCTTTTTTTTTCGTTCTTCCTTATTTTGAATTAATCGGTTTTGGATTATTCCATTTATTTTTCTTCTATTGGCTTGCTGGCTACACATCCTTTACTACTGTTTTAGTAATTCCCCTAGAGACAAACATGTGTCCTTGGATTATTACAATGAATTTACATTAGTCCTCTTACCACATTCCAGTCAATGCCAAGACTTAAGAATATTGAACTCTATTAACCTCCCCCAAACCTCCAGGTGCCATTAGTATTATTATTGTCATATATGTTAATTCTACATATATTTTAAAGCCCTTAAGATATTATTATTGTTGTTAATATTATTTTATATAGTCACCATTCCTTCAGATCTGCCCAAAATATAGCCTATATAATTTTTTCCTGCATTTTTGTGTTTCTCTTTGGGATCATTTTCCTTCTGCCTGGAGAGCTACTTTTAGCATGCTCTTTCATGTAGGCTGGTGCTGATGAATATGCTTAGTCTTTGATGATCTAGAAATGTCTATGTTGCTTCACTTTTGAATGATATTTTCACTGGTTGCCAGATTTTTTTTTCACACTCTGTTCATATCATTCCATTGTCTTTGTCCTACATCTTTCTGTTGAAGAGGCAGTTCTCAGTCTTACGATTGTTCCTTTGAAAATAATATATCCTCCTTTTTGGGTACTCTTCTGGTTCTTCTCTTTGTCTTCGGTTTTCAGCTGTTGAACGTGAGGTGCACGAGTGTGGTTTTCTTTTCAATTGCCTTGTCTGGAGTTTGGAACACCTTTTGAATCTATGGTTTGGTATCTCCATCAACTAGTAAGTTCTTGACATTTACTTTAAAAAATTGTCCTTTTTCATAGTTGCCATTCTCTCCTCTCTTTCTGGAGGGAAATGGTGTTATATGAATATTAGAACTTTTCACTGTGTCCCATCTATCCCTTTCATTCTTATTCACAGTTCCACCCTTTCTGCTCTCCAGGCTTCCGTCAGGGTATTTTATATTTACCTAACTTCCAGTTCACTAATCCTTCCCTCAGCTATGTTCAGCCTTCCAACTGTTAACCAAGGAGGTGTTTGTTTCAATTACTGTATTTTTCAGTCCTAGAATTTCTATTCAGCTCTTTTTTATGGGTTCCTGCTACCTGGTAAAATACTCCATCTTGTCATCTATTTTCTTGACTATTTTAAAAAAATAGTTAATTTAAAGTCCTTGTCTGATAATTTCAGTATCTGGGTCATCTGTTAGTTTTATATATTGCTTATGTATTTAACAGAACTTTTTATGGAAATTCTGGACACAGTCTGTAATTACCAGATCTTTGGGTAGTCTAAATGATACTTCTTATGGTTGCATTTATCTTTTTCTGTCTCTGAGAAGATTTGAATGGACAAAGAAAACAGGTGAAGACAATTTTGAAGATCTGAGTTTGAAAAAAATTTGTTGAAAAGCATGTATGTGGAACAAACGACTCAGGGTATTTTCCATTAAAATTAAAGAACGTCCTGTCATTTACACTTCTCAAATATAAAAATTGCTACTTGTATATTGCTGTATGTTTATAATTTCACTAAGAACACTTGTCTTTTTTCAACTGACTCACCAAAGTCAGACCATTTTGTAATGTAAATGTTGTTTTCATCTTTTCTATCAGAAAAATAGAAAATAGACAGGAATAAGATTTTCTGAGATTTCTTTCTTGTTAGTTATTACCATATTTCTTTTCTTGAACTAAAGGAAACAGCTAACTGCAGCTACTTGAGAGACTAAGATTACAATCATCATGCTCCCCACTTAGAATGAATCGACATACATGCCATGGGACTGTGCAGTTTGAATACTTGGCAGACCTGCGGTCTTACAGCATTTTGAAAAATGATGCACATACATAATTTGAAAATCTGAAATGCATTGGCAGAGATCAGGAGATGTTTGTGTTAATGAAAGCATGATTTTCTGGATCAAAGCAGACAAGGGAGGCCTAATTCTCTCAGATGAGGAAGGCTACAGAATCTGTTTAGTGGATGAAAAGAGAGGTTGATGCAAGATGAACTCTTTAAAAGGGCAAAGTATCTTATCAATCCAAACCAATTTTGAATAGTCCATCCTCCTCTCTGGAGGGACACTGGGAATAAAGGGATGAAATCAGCATGCTTTTTAAAAACTCTAAGCAAGTATATATCTTAACTCCCTAGTGGGACACTTACAATCTCAGTCAGCTGGTATGAAAATCTGGACAAAATAGTTTTAGGTTTTATTTGAATGTAAATTCTGTTCAACTCAACAGCCAGGACTTAGAAGAGGGAGAGAAAGAAAAATAAAGTATGAATGTGAAATTAAATTTGGGAATAAAATGTGACAAAAAGAATGAGAAATCAGGGATTAAAAAACCCTTGAGAGGAATGGGGAAGGTGTATGTGTGTCTTTAATAGAGTGATAACTAATGTGTATTATGTATTTAGTGGGGCTTATTTCACAGTAGTCATTCTATGGTAAATGAGTAAAAGTTGATGTATGGCATAAAGATGATGAATAGAAAAGAAAGAAGCAGGGATAAAGAAAAAAGAGAAGAGGGCAAGAGACAGTGGAAGCTTTGGCGTTACTTATTGGCTTCTGTGAAGGACAGTAGATTACTTAGGACTAGAGTTGATTGTCTGGTTTCCTGAGGAGTAGTACCTGGATTTTGTCTGTATGTTTGTTTGCACTTTTACCCATTCAGCTCCAATGGTGTTCTCACAGTGACACCCCTATGCTTCCAGCCCCTACCTTTAACCTCTATGGGTCTACAAGGGGAAAGGGGCTATTCTGCTTAACTTTATGTACATTGTAAATATGAAACCAGTTGTACAGGGCCAAACTCACAGTCCCAAATAAAAGTTTCAGAAAGGACTTTTTTTAATGGCAAAGTAAACACATAGACATTAACTAAATTGTATTATGAGATATTTTTTGTAAAGTTAATATTATTCATTTGGTAATTACTTACACTTAATAATAAAGTTAGTGCTATGAGACAGATGTTATGTTAAAAAGGGAGGAAAAATTTCTTTCAAATGCCAGTGAACTGACAAAAAGTACAATACATTCAAGTGCATCAATTTTTTTTCATTTGATAGGTTTGTTAACATTCAAAATATAGTAGAAATAGGAACAATAGAGTTTTCTAAAAGAATTTTTGCTGGCCACAGGTCTCAGAGGATTATGTAATCAAAGCAGAAGAGTACGGCTTTGAAAATAATTGGTCACGTCAAATTTTAACATATGGACAAGTGTGTCCCTAGGGAAGGAGAGTATTAATTCATGTATTTAAACTAGAGGTAAGTTAATAAACAGTTGTAGAGATTTGCTGAGATCTCTTGTATCCGCTATCTTGTTTCCTGGAGATACTGGTGGGATATAGATGAAATGGGTAAGTGGAGGGATTCATGGCAACAAATAAGCATGTATTCTCTGCCTGACTCTATGGGATGGTTTGCATTCATATCCTGTCCTAACAGATTTTGATATGGAGGACAGTGTCCAGCAGAGGGCGCAGTGCTGGAGTCAAGAGCGCTGGACCTGGCTGAGCCACTGCCTTCCATCTGTTGGCTGGAAGGATGCAGAGAACCTGACCACCCTGAAGTGATGGTAATAAAGGGATCAGCCCCTTCCTAGACTAGGGACCTAATTTTAGACCACTAAATTATATTTAACTTCAAACCCACTGAGCTCAAAATTAAATATACAAAACCAACCATACCTACTGCCTTAACAGTTGTTATTTAATTTTTAAAGTTAGAGCATCTGTGAATGAGGAGCTATCAGGGAAATACCAATAACCTATTAATTTTTCATAGCTGCCTTCAATCAAGAGTAGTTTATTACAGAAAATCTTATTTCTCATATGTTATTTGTCCATAGAGTCTTTTTTTTTTCTTTATTCCTGGGTCATTTTTTTATGTTTGTTTCACTTAAATGTTGAAGCAGCTAGGTTTTTAGCAACCTAGCCACACACTGATCTTTTTACCTTGGAAGGCTACCTTTCCTGGGCATAACAGATCCTTACATTGGCTTTTAGAAAGGTCTACAGTGTCCAAAGAAGATTTATGTTTTCCTAAAGGACTAAAGAACTTGGCAATGACAAAAGGACATTAAATGGAGACATTAAAATGCTTAAGGAAAAGGCAAGCTGGCTTTCATCCTGTGGACTGTGAAGAGTGGGCAACCCCAGGGCTTGCAAGCATCATGGACTTGCTAGAAAAATGTGGATGATAAGTTACAAATGATTAAGGTGAAACTCAAGGGAGGAAAAAAAGAATTGTTTTTAAAAGGCAGATATTATGAAGCCATTACTCTATTTACAGGTAGGTTTTTCATTCATTTAAAAATTCAACGAATATAGATTTAAGTAAAAGCTGCCATTTCAACCACCAATATATTCCAAAAGAGATAAAGCCTTGATTAAATTCTGTTACAAAGACAATGAAAATGGCTAAAAATCCAATATTTAATTAACTATAATGCTTTTATAAAATACACATAAATCTGAAAATTTCACCTTAAAATATATATAGAAAATATGTAAGAATTTTACAAATAAGGATTCTCCAAAACCAAAAAATTAAGCAAATGAAATAAAAACCTAGAATTTACTAAGATGATTCTGTGAACCACATTAAATTATTATTTTTCACAGACTTTATTTTTAAGAGTGGTCTACATTTATAGAAATCTGAGCACAAAGTACAGAGTTCCTGTATAACCTGACCTCCCTTTTTTAAAAAATGAAATCTTGCATTCAGGTGGTAATTTTTAAATAATTAATGAACTAATATTAGTACATTATTATTAACTAAAGTCCATAGTTTACATTAGGGTTCATTCTTGTACACTTTATGGGTTTTGACATATGTATAGCGGTATGTATCCATCATTACAGTGTCATACAGATGATTTTCACACCCTAAAAAATCCCCTGTGTGCCTCCTATTTATCTCCCTTTCCCCTACAAAGAATTCCTGGCTTACCACTGGTCATTTTACTGTCTCCATAGTATTGTCTTTTCCAGAATATCAGAGTTGAAATCATAAGTCTGTAGCCTTTTCAGACTTTTTTTTTCATTTAGTGATATGCATTTGTTTCCTCCATATCTTTTCATGATTTGACAACTTTTATTTTATTTTTTAGCACTGAATAATATTTCATTGTACAGATGTATCACTGTTTATTTATCCATTCACTAAATGAAGGACATCTTAGTTGCCTCCAAGTTTGGGCGATTATGATTCAAACTGCTATAAATATCTTGTGTACAGGTTTTTGTGTGGTCGTGTTTTCAATTCATTTCAGTAAATACCCAGGAGCGTGATTGCTGGATTGTATGGTGTAAGAATATGTTTAGTTTTGTAAGAAACTGTTGAACTTGCTTTCAAAGTGTTTGTACCGGACTGCATTCCCACCAGCAGTGAGTGAGAATTCCGGCTACTCCACATCCCTGCCAGCATTTGGTGTCAGTGTTCTGGATTTCAATCATTCTGATAGGTGTGTCGTGGTACCTCATCGCTCTTTTAATTTGCAGGTCCCTAGTGAGATACGATGTTGAGCATCTTTTCATATGTTTCTTTGTCATTTGCTGTCTTCATTGGTGAGGTGGCTAGTCAGCTCTTTTGTCCTCAAATGACCCATGTTTAATTTATAAAACACATGTAATGATCAACAAAGAAAGCTTACAAAAAAGAAATGTTCCTAATAATCATATTTAACAACATAGCTATTGTCATTTTTACATTATCTTCCTTCCAGTGTTCTCTTTTTTCTTCAAATGCATAAGGATTTTACATAATTATCATTATGCAAATATAATGGTATATTCTGGTTTGTTTCATATTGTAACATTTAATTAATATAATTTGTTAGAATAATTATATTTATTTCAATATATTACATAGTAATATATTAATAATAAAACTAAAATCAATAGATTAATAATAAATATTAATATTAACTTATTAAACAACTATTTAGTGTAAATTATATTAATACAGTTTATAAAAAATAAGTAGATATATTACAATTTGCTTAATCATTTCCCTGTTTGGATATTTAGATTACTTCCAGTTGTCATGATATGTTTTTAAAAGTTTTCTTTTGACAAAATAAATGTATAGATTTATTTTTGAGTTGAAAATGCCAGTACTGCAAAGTCATATGGGCATTTTTGTAGATTAAAATGACCTATGTTTGAAATGAAGAACTATTCTGTAGAAATGTCTATAAAGAAGACATTTTATAATGGAGCTCTTGCCTATAACATCAGGACCATGAGATCTCTTGATATCAATAGGAGATTATAGATACAGATACTTCAGCATGTAATAAAATGTTGACAAGATTTTCCTATCTGATGGAGCCTCCAATATGTGGTATTTAATGTGGTAGTTGTGCAGAACCCAAAGGGTAGGAGAGGGCCTTCTAGAGGCAGAAGTCTGCCAGCCAGTCCTTGGAAGAACTTCTCATAAGTGGCAGGTTTTAATATGTTCTTTGTGACCCTGGTGTTTCTAATTAGAATTTTAAGACTTCTTACGACTTATCGAAAATCCATTATCAGTGGGGAGCTCTGGATCCACTTTACTGTCTGGAAGAACCAGCTCAAGACTGAGGATGGATGAGGCCAGGAAAAGAGTAAGGATTTAGAGTGAGAGACCAATCACTAACTTCTGTTACTTGTTGCTCATCTATTGTACTAAACAGGAGTTTTTGAGAACTAAATGAGACCTTATAGGAAACATCCAGCACTCACGTGTTATTATTTGAGTCTTAATCTGTTTCTTGGCACAACTCTTCCTCTCATGCATTCTTCCCTGTTCATGGTTTACTGAAATTTCAATTGTCCAGGCATGGCCATTCTGTGGTGTATCTGTGATCAGAATTCTGTGGATTGTAAGTGATAGAAATAGCACGGGTTGTAGAAAAACGGGAACTATGTTGGATTATGGCCAGAAGTGGCACAGTTGGATTGAGGACCTCACATAACACCATCAGGCTTGTCTCTTTCCATCGTTCAAATCTGCCTTACTCCATGTGATTTCCTTCTCAGGTACCCAAGAGGTGGTCAAGATTAGTTACTAGATATTCTAGCTTACATTGCACCACCTGAGCAAACTCGATGCAAATAGAGCAACAGTGTCAGCAAAAGTCTCAGATCTGACATCGACTGGCTTGGCTTGCTTCACGTTCCCATCTTTGAACCAATGACGTGGGCCTGATTGGTAAGTCTGCAGGAGGTCCTTGGAGACCTTGGAGGAGAATTTCCCCAAAAGACAATCAAGTTCGGTAGGTGAAAACAGCACACGTGTATTACACATGCCTGTAGGGACTCATTTTGTAGCCCTCTTTGTCGGGAAGATGGCAGAAGAAAAGGAGACTAAGACAAACACATCTATTTCTATTTGTCCGCCCGGAGGGGAGGAAGAACTCCTGAACCAATTGCTGCTGGCACATGAGCTGTAAGGGTTTTGGGGGAAAGGACGGTGTCATCACAGCCTTCCCTGCCTACCTCACTGTGGTCCAATTCCACTCCATTTCCCTGAATTTCCACTTGGGGCTCTACATAAGTAAGGATGGTGTTTGTAAATAACAGAAAGGCCAGTTTAACTCTGGATGAATTAAATAGGGGGTACTTTTTTTTTTAACATTACAAGATGACAGAGGTAAGCGGGTCAGTATAGTGTCTTCATGATTCCAACAGGCACACAGGTGTCTTCTATCTATTCATCAGATGCTCATAGGATATGGCTTTTGTCCTCGTGCCTTTTCCTTGGGCATCTCAAGATATTTTCTCCATCTCTTGCATTGCATGAGGAGCAAGTGGAAAGCAGAGGGCAAAAGGTGCTTGCCAGCTTAATGGTCCTCCCTGAGAGAGAGAAAAGGAGTCCTTGGCAGTGAGGAAATGGCCTGGCACTCTCAATGGGCCTTAGTGTTGCTAGGAGCTGGCCTGGCACCCACAGCTAGGCCTTGGCAACTGAAGGAACAGCACCAGAGATACCAGAATTATAGAGAGGATTGCAGAGAAAAGAGGTGGAAAAAAAACCCCCAAAACACTTTGATTATTCACCAGGTTGGCTAGGTTTGACCTTACTCCTCAACATACCACCAAAGTGGACCCCTGTAAATACGGCCAAAAATGTTAAATTAGCTCTCTGTCTGGATTATGCAAATAGACTCAGAGAAAACAAACTGAGAGAGCAAATGGCAAAACTGTGAAATACAGTTATATTTGCAAACAGGAGAATCTAGTTTTGACATTTTCTTAAATAACCAAGATTTATTCTTTAAAGAATTAACTAACAGAAGTGATATATAAACACATATGCATTATGAAAAATTCAAATAATATAAAGTGTATAGGGTAAAAATGACAATCCCTTTTCCCTTCCTCCACAATTCTCTCCTCTCCCTAGCAGGAATGACTGCTAGAATAGTGCATTTGTTAGAAAACATTTCCTTTCACCTTAATACTCATAATTTTACTTTTTCTTTTGTAAATATGTACATGTGAATGTGTCCATGTGTATACGCACGCACACACACACACACACACACACACACACACACACACATATATATATATACACATCTAATATATACATAAATATATGTGTATTTATATATAATTCTACAAATTGTTTTTTTTTATAGCAAGTAGAACTGCTAGGTGTAAGATTTGACATTTAACGTTTTGGTGGATATAGACAAACTCCAAAATGTCCTCTTCCATTTTTGGTTGCCACAAATGGCATATGGAAGTACTCGTTTCCCCTCATCCTCACCAACCCTGAGTCCTTCCTTTGAGCCTTTTGTTACACTGATGTTTTAATTGATTACTACTGATGTTGAGGGCCTTTCCATATATTTATGGACCTTTAGGGATTCTTGTTCTGTGTTTTGTTTAGCTTTATCATTCCCTTGTTGCTTTGCAGGGGCTGTTTTATGTGGTATGGATATTAATACTTTGTTAAATATATAAGTTGCAAACATTTTCTCTCTGCAACTTATCTTTTAGCCTAATGTGGTATCTTTTTCCTTATAAGAAATCTTAATTTTATGTAATAACTTTAAAGCATATTTTCCTTTCAGCTTCTGGGTTTTATGTTTTTTTTTATGAAGGTTCCCTCACCCTCATGATTAAAAGAACATTCTCCTCTATTTTATTCAAATATTTTATAGTGTAGCTGTAGATTTATCACAGAATCTCTTTTTTGTAGTCTGGTGATGGTAAAAATCTAATTTATCTTTACCTACATGGCATAATGGAGTCAGAATGCTTAGGTCTATTTTCCAGCTCTGCTGTTTGCTTGCAGTTCTGAATTACTAGACTCCCTGTTTCTCAGTTTTATCGAAAGAAAATGAGGGTAACACTTTTACCTACCTCACAGAATTGTAGGACGGAAATGAATTGTTACATGAAAAATACTTAGAATAGTGCCTGGAATATTGTAAACCCTTCTTAATATATACTAACCAGCACACCCCACCCCAAAAACCCCAAACAGAAAACAAAAACAGCAGCAAAACAAATCCAAGCTCTTCTCTAGTGAATTGATACACAACATTTACTATAATTTATGTACAAAAATGAGTCCATGGTGGGGTTTTATTCTGTTCCATTGATCTATTTGTTTCAATTCCCTCTGTTTTAATTATTATAACTTTAAGTTTTATTTACCATCTGGAAGGACATGTGCTTCATCTTTTTTAATTGGCATCCTTGCATGTGTTTTTTTGGTACAGATGAGTTTTTAGAATTACCTTGTTAAGTTCTATTAAGAAACACCTCATTGAGTTAAATATATCTTAAGTTTCAGAAAATTTGGTTTAGGATTGCATTACATTTTTTAATTACCTTAGGGAGAATTGTTATCATTATGATACTGAGTTTTCCTATGAAGATGGTAACCTGGTATGTTGTTCTAAAAATTTAAGTCGATGTTATCATTTTCTTCATATTGTTATTGATTTCTTCATATCTCTTGCCTTTCTGATTTTACACTGGTTGCAGTACTCCAAATTTTTTTACCATCAGAGTCAAACCAAGGGGACAACATAAGAGTCTCATTGCACCTCAACTTGATGTGATCAAGTTTCCATCTTTGAACCAATCACTGAACTGGAAGAATGTGACACACAACTGGCTTAAGCTTATTTCATGTGCTCCACCGGGAACTCCTGGGTAACAAGGAGGTAGAATGTATGCAATGTCAGTTATTCCAGTTTGGGGGTATATTTCTCCTATATTGATACTTAGTCTGAATTTATTATCATCATTACTATTAATAGTTTCTCAAGTATTTTTCTCAGGAGGGACTTCTAGATTACATGCTGTTTGAGTCTCTAGGTGTCTGTAAATATCTCTTTTTTCTTGTTCATATAAATTATAAAATCTTTAAAATATTCCACTGTCTTATTTTCTGTAGTAAATGAGAAATTTGATGTCTGCCTGATTTTCTTTCCTTTATAAATACCCAATTCTATCTACAGGTAGTATATAGTATTTTCCCTTACTCTTGCAGTTCTAACTTTCACCAAGAGGGCCAAGTTTAGTATGTTTCTTTTTTTTACTATAGATCACAAGTATTTAGCTTAGGAAAGTTTCTTTCAATAGCTCTGTGATTCTTGTTTTTATTCCCCCTCCTGTAACTTCTATTATGTGTATTTTATATCTAGATTTACCTGCCATATAACTAATATTTTCATTCATGATTTTCAGAAAAATAGGCTGAGGGAAAATATTAATCAAAATGATTCATCTAATGCCAGATATTAACAATAGATTTTTAGAAGTGAAGAAATCTGAAGTTAAATGTACAGAGAAGCAAAAATAATCAGAAAGCAAGTAAAATGTACTCATCTGTCACAAATGATATAGAGAATGAATTAGTGGTGGGAGAGAAATATAATATCAATAATATCTGGAAGCGTTGTATTTTTTAAATGTTCGCTACATATGCCATATTTTAATTTAATTTTTCTTGAAAAATATTAATTCATCATTGAGTATGATTTATGACTACTGAAACTGAACATACCTTATGGAGTTAAGTATTTTCTGTTGAACTTTCCATGCTGGAAAAAAAAACTATCTCAGAAAACACTAATAATCACATTCAAGAAAAATTCCAATGGCATTTTTCCTAAAGAGAAGTTTACCACAAATACTTCAAGTTCAAAGTAAAATAAAGCCAGCTAAATATGAGGGAAAACTGTATCATTTGGTTGGCGCTCACTCATCTCTTTGGGTTACAGCAAATTCTAGTTTTCCCCCTTTTTCATTAACTACTCCTTTTTGGTGGTCTTCTGCCTCTCAGTCATACACATAAACACTTTTCAAGGGTCGATCCTTACCTCTCTTGTTTTCTCTTTTATTATGTTCTCTATGATAAATCTCATCTAACCTAACTGCTTAAAATGCAAATAACTCCCAGGACTTTATTCCACTTTTATCCCTACTCTCAGGGCTTCCATTTCCAAGTTTATCATACGTCAGCCCTCGCATCCTATATTGGTGTCTCGGGTACCATCCATCCAATCTGAATTTATCAATTCAACTTCATCTCTTCTCTTTTCCCTAATTTCCTCTTTTGACGACACTGAATGCTAATTATCAGCTATGTTCAAAACTACTGCTATTCAACTACAGACTTTGACCTCTCCCTTTCTAACACACCAAAACCAAAAGGTTGCCAAGTTCGGAGCCATCTGTAGTCTAAGAAATCTTGCAGCTGTTGTTTTCTTTCTATTTCTTGTACAACTACCTTAGTTTGGGTATCATTACCCCTTACCTGGGCCATTTTACTTGCCCACTTGTTGCTGTTTTTATTCACTTCCATTTTGAAATTCATTTGTCTTCCAATTAATTTGATTACAATACTCCCTTGTTTAAAACCTCAAAATGATTCTCACTGTTCTTGATTAAAGCCCAAACACATTACTGGTCATTCAAACATCTTCACTAAGGCCCACCATTCCAAACCTATTTCCAATTGACTGTTTTTGGGTGCCATAAGGTCTAGTCAAACTCTTAAACATCATTCCCTGTGCATGGACAATGATTTCCTACCCCTCTTTCCTTTTTCTTTGCATTTTTTGCAGTATTGGGTATTTTTCTTCCCACATCAAAATATCCATATTATATTTATCCATGAAATTCCAGTTCTAATATAATCTCTGTTGACTTCAGCTAAAATACATTAAGCATTTATGCTAGATTCTATACCATGTACATTATCTCATTTAATTTCATAACAAGATGTTACTATTCTTATACATTAATATTTTTATTATGCACTTTTGTAAAGGAATTTCATAAAAAACTGGGGCATATACCATATTCAATTCATCTTGGTATCTCTCATAGTTCTTCGGGAAAGGCAGACACTAATCAGTGTGGATACACAAATGAAATGTATTAGTAATGTTTTAGTGGTTCTATTCCATTTATACTTGTCCGGTATTGTCAAAAAGAGAAACTTAAAATTTTTTCAATAAAAATTTAAAAAGTAAATAGAATAAAGAAAGAAAAATTAAGTGAATTCAAATAAAAGATTAGTTCACAGTAACTATGAAGTACCGTCCAGCAGTTTTCCAGAGTGAGCCACAAAGCTGGTGGCGAGACAAGGCAAAGACAGATACAATCATCTATTTATGGTATAACCAATGTCCATGAGATGAAAATAAATAAGCTACTGCTGAGAAGCTTGATTCTTACTGGCACAGGATTTGAAAGACATTTTTCTAAGATGTCTTCATAAGAAGGATTCTGTTTAATGTAGTAAATAACATCTTCAGCATCATACTTGAAGTACAAGTAATGTGAATTACTTTAAAAACCAAACTTATCCTGGTATTACTCTCTCAAGAATGATAATTAAGTTGCCACAGAATGGAAATAACTGTACAAGAAATGGACTTATTTCGAGAGTGGTAGACAGGGTCATACATTATTCAGGTGACAACTGCGTTGAGCTGTTTTACATAAATTGTACAGGACATGATGATATACTTTATGTACTCTTTCTTCTTAATCCTCTCTTTTAAACAGAAAATAAAAGAGAAATTCAGTGTTGTTATGGGTTTATTAAGATACTGGGAAGTTATTAGCTACACAGGGAATCCTTGTTAACACTCCTTTCACACAATGGAAGGAATGACAAATACTATCACAGTGTGATTATATATATCTGTGGCATCAGGTCCATAATCACAGGTATTGTGGCCAGCAATGATGGCAGACAGTAGCAATGATACATAGACATATGTGTGTGTATGTGTGTGCACACATGTGTACATGTATGCACACACACACACACATGCACATGTCAATATATATATTCAGTGTGACTTCACAAAATAGTCTATCACAAGTTATTTAAACTCATCCTTTTTCTTTCTCAAGGCCTAATCCTTTTCATCAGATAGTTGTCTCTTGCAATTATTACTTTGCTTTTGAGATGATTAGACATTTTTTATTACCACAAATAAAGAAACTTCTTAAATTACTATTTAAGGGTATATAAGAAAATTGTGTGTGCTGACATTAAAAAACCCTTGAATTTCCTACCTGGTGTTTACTGTCAAAAAGCACAATAGGCTTTCAAACAGGTTCTCATAAGGAAAAATTCTGTTTGTTTTGACACACTTTTTCCATTAATTTAAAAGCCAGCAAAAGCCTGAAAACACTTGGAAGTGTGAAAATAACCCCCAATTTTGAGTTTTCAAAATGCTCTTGGGAAGCACATTTTGTGGATAATTGCAAATGCTTTGTGAAAGAGCTTTGGAACTGAATGAGCTTCTGGATTAAGTACATACCATTTTAGAGAACAAAAAAATCTTCCTTATGCTGCCTCAGAATCTTTGTTTAATGTGCCTCATTAATTTATGCCAGAGATAAGAACTGATCAGCTTAGTTGAAAGCTCCATAGTCCTTGTTCATTAAATAGCTCCTAAAAACTATGAAAATTAATCAAACATCTCCAAGGTCCTGAAAATTAACATTTCCTAAAAGACTGAAAATCAGCCAAAACAACAAAAAAGATAATACATGATGTAAGCATGCATTTTGTGAAACTTGTATACTTACACATTATTGACAGCATTGTGGATTGACACAACCCATTTGGAAAGCATTATATTACATAGCATGTTATATTACATTGCATGTATTCCCATATCCAAGCCACAGGGATGTCCATTTTCTTCAATACAATTTCTTCCTTGATGGCCGGCATGTAGTTTTGGCTAGATGACAAATCTATACCTCTGCTTGTATTTCTTTTATGACTAAGTGCTAACTTCTCTCCTGCCATTACTCAGTAATTATTTTTTACCAAACACTGTGATATGTACTTTATATATGTTATCTCTTTTAATATTTATAATAATACTGTTTAGTAGATGTCATCATACTAATTATAGAGATGATAAAGGTTGAACTAAAAAACATTAGTTAACCTAGCCACATCACAGCTGGAAAAATGTTCAGCTGACAAAAAACTGAAATTAGAACATATGTAAATGACTCCAAGGCAGAGCCTTAACTACTGAAGTCTCAATTATTATTTTATTTTCTAAATAGGCTGACTAGTATCTGAGTTACTTGTGCACAAATATTACTTCTTCAAATGTGGATTAAAAATAATTAGAGTTGTCACTCACAATCTGACTCATACTTAAAGAAGTTGCCAAGCTGTACAAACCTTCTGTATTAGGTGTCTCCTTTTCCAGCAGTCTTTACTTTCCCAAGAGTATGTCTGTGCCTCCCTTTCCTAGACTCTGGGACATGAAAGCTTGTTGTGTATACATGGTACATTCCACACTCAGGGTCCTCTGGTACCCATGCCCTGTGCCCTCTACCCTTTGTCTAGTCAATGGCATGGATCATTCTCCTGCTGCTAAGTCTGCAATTCCTGAGAAACTTCCTCTGCCCTTTCATCAGTCTTAGACTATAGATCCTAAGTCAGAGCTTTCCCAACGTCACGAGTCATGGGGTTCCTTGTCCCTTTCTAAGACCACCTTTGTTTAAGGCCAGCAGATTAGAAGGGCATCAGGTAGATGCGAAGTAATGACAAGACAAATCATCAAAGAACACCATTTCAGTAAAGAAGGAAAAGAAATGTAATCAAGATACACTTGCACAGTGAAGTGCACTTGGTATGTCAAGACACTGAGAGTCTAAGTAACAGATACTTCATAGGAATAATCTCATTTAATCTTCACAACATCCCTAATGTGTAACTGTTCACTGCAACATTTGCCGCGTTTGGTGTGTTAACCTATTTGCTCATTTCCTTTGCCGCATGGTCTTGCACTAAATGAATATTCCACAACTTATTTGGTAATTCCCTTGTTAACTGATATTAGGATTGTTTCCCATTTGGGGCTGGTACAAATAATGCAGCTATGAAATTCTTGTACCTATTTATTGCTGGACATATATATGGATTTATATGGGCATATAGTTAGGAGTGGAATTGCTGGGGCATTAGGTATGGTTACATTTAATTTTAGCATATAATGCCAAACAATTTTCCAACACTTGGCATTGTCAGTCTTCTTAATTTTAGCTCTTATGGTGGGCGTGAACTATCATTTTTTTGTGGCTTTAATTTGCATTTCCCTAATGACTACAAAAGTTAAGCATTCTTTCAAATGTTTAGAGGCCATTTTTATATCTTCTTTTATGAGGTGCCTCTTCAAGTGTTTTGCTTATGTTTTCTTTTTAGTTGCTTGTGTTCTACTGAAGGATCTGTAGTTCCTTATATATTGTGGATAGAAGCATTTTCTTGGTTATATGTGCTAGGAATATCTTCTCCCACTCTGTGGCTTGCCAATTCACTATTTTGTGACTTTTGGTAGCCAGAAGTTCATAATCTTAATATGGTCCAATGTTTCAATATGTCTTTTTAAGATATAGTGAATGTTGTGTCATTGTAGAATAATTGCTTATCCCAAGATTGCAAAACTACCTTAATTTGTTATATTCTAGATATTTTATTACTTATCTTTTACTTTTAATCCTACAATTCATCTGAAATTGACTTTTACGTATGGCATGAATTAGGGATCAAATTTCTTTTTTTCCCTGTATGTATATCTTATTGATCCAGGAACATTTATCAAAAAGATTGCCCTTCTCTCTCATTCTCTAGTGCCAGTTTAATCATAATTCAAGTGTCTGTGTATGTGTGGATCTGTTTCAAGTTGTGTTTTTTATTGTTATTGATTTAGCTATTCTTGAACAAACCTTAATTAGTGTAACTTTAAAAGTAAGTCTTCACGTGTGGTGCAGCAATACCTACCTCTTTTTTCTTCTTTTTCAATTTTGACTTATTTATTCTTGGATTTTTGCATTTACATACAAATTTTAGGATTCACTTATCAATTTCCAGACACACACACACACACACACACACACACCAGTCCCTGGTGGGACTTTGGTTGTGATTGAGTTTATGGATCCATTTGGTGAAAATTGATATCTTTACAATATTGTTTTGCAACCCATAAACATGATATATTTCTCCTTCCTTGCCCCCGTGTCTTTTAGCCTTTTAGAAAATGTTTTATAGTTTTGTTAGAGATATTCACATGTTTGTTATATTTACTCACACTTAATATTTTTGGTGCTTTTAAAATGAACAGATAGGACTATATCAAACTAAAAAGCTTCTGTATGTCAAAGGACACCATCAACAGAACAAAAAGGTATCCTACAGTATGGGAGAATATATTTGTGAATGACTTACCCAACAAGGGGTTAACATCCTATATATATAAAGAACTCACATGCCTCAACACACAAAAAGCAAATAACATGATTAAAAAATGGGTGGAGAATGAACAATTCTCCAAAGAAGAAATTCAGATGGCCAACAGACACATGAAAAGATGCTCCACATCACTAATTATCAGGGAAATGCAAATAAAAACCACAGTGAGATATCACCTCACACCAGTTAGGATGGCCAGCATCCAAAAGACTAAGAACAACAAATGCTGGCGAGGATGTGGAGAAAGGGGAACCCTCCTACACTGCTGGTGGAAATGTAAGCTAGTTCAACCATTGTGGAAAGCAATATGGAGGTTCCTCAAAAAAATAAAAAGAGAAATACCATTTGACCTGGGAATTCCACTCCTAGGAATTTACCCAAAGAATAAAATTTCTCAGATTCAAAAAGACATATGCATCCCTATGTTTATTGCAGCACTATTTACAATAGCCAAGATATGGAAGCAACCTGAGTGTCCATCAGTAGATGAATGTATAAAGAAGATGAGGTACATATACACAGTGGAATACTATTCAGCCATAAGAAAGAAATAAATCCTACCATTTGCAACAACATGGATGGAGCTGGAGGATATTATGCTCAGTGAAATAAACCAGGCAAAGAAAGACAAGTACCAAATGATTTCCCTCATTTGTGGAGTATAACAACAAAGGAAAACTGAAGGAACAAAACAGCAACAGACTCACAGACTCCGAGTAAGGACTAGTGGTTACCAAAGGTGAGGGGTGGGGGAGGGAGGGAGATGGGGACTGATTGAGGGGTATGATTGGCATGCATGGTGTTGGGGGGATCATGGGGAAGACAGTGTAGCACAGAGAAGGCAAATAGTGACTCTGTGGCATCTTACTATACTGATGGGCAGTGACTGCAATGGGGTATGGGGGGACATGATAACAGGGGTAAATGTAGTAACTACATTGTTTTTTCATGTGAAACCTTTATAAGAGTGTATATCAATAAGACCTTAACAAAAAAAGTATTTTTGGTGCTTTTGTAAATGGTATAATCATATGATTTAATTTCAGATTTTTTGATTGGTATTTGGGACCAAAATTTACTTTTAATATTAACATTGTATCCTGGAGCCTTGCTAAAATTTGCAATAATTCTAATAATTTTTTTAGATTAAATATTGTACATAAAACATCAAGCCACTTGCAAATATTGCAAATCTTCATTTCCAATTTCTTTAAAGTTCATTTATTTATTTGTTTGTCTTATTTTATTGGCTAGGACCTTCAGTACAATATTAAATAAAAGGTATATAGTGGTCAACTTTGCGTTATACCAGGTCTTAGGAATCTTTTATTATTTCACCATTAAATATTTTTTGGGCTTCTTTTTTAAGATTAAGCATCTCTCCTTAATTTCCTAGCTTTCTAAGAGTTCTTATCATGACCTCATATTAAAATTTATAAAATCCTTCCTCATACTTTCTGTATGCTGTTAATATGGGGAAAATGTTTTTTTTTTTTGCTTTGTTTCTGTTAATGTAAAGAACTACACTGATTAATTTTCTAATATTAACCCAGCTTTATATTTTTGCATTCTGGGAACAAAATAGACTTTCTTTCTCTGAATTATTACACATACACAACCTCATACCCATATTCAGTATTAATACATCGAATCAGGTGAGATATATGTGATAATTCAGTATGCTAATACTTTTGTTAGTATTTTTAAAAAATTTAGGTTATGAAAGGAAATTATACATTACAGAAAGTTACATGCTAGACATTTACTCATTTTCTCATTTCATTCTTCAGCCTTGTGACATATATATTATTATACTTTCTATCCATAGGAAAATTACAATGCAAATAATTGATTTACTTTCCTAAGCCATGTTATTAACCTAATTAATTCCTCATTTCCTGTTCCCATGCTGGTGGATGTCCTTTCTCTTCAACACACTTCATCACATTGCCTAGAATCTGAAGTCTGAATTTCTAGACTAGAGTTGAATGTGGTAAGAACACTGGAGCTCTGCAGTCAGGGAAGCCTGGGGGCAAGGCCCAGCTTTTAACTTAATATGTGACTTTGGGTAAATGGGTTAAATCCCTTAAACTTCAGTTTCTTCACCTATAAAATGGTGAGGATTGCAATCACTTTACAGGCATGGGCTGGGGATTAAATAAAATCAAGGCAACTTTAAGAGACATAGAACTATTAAGATTTTCTATTTTGGGGAAGTCAATTTTGGTATGTTGTATTTTTCTAGGAAGGTCACTTTATCCTTTATATCCTCACATATGCTGGCATAAAGATATTACAGTTCTATCTGATCATCATTGTAATGCCTTTAAAAGCTATAGCTCCCCTGCTCATGTTTTGTCTTGGTTTTGTCTTGTGTTTCCTCTCTTTTACATTGATAGGTCTCTTCAGAAACTTATGTTATATATATCCTTAATGAACCAAGTTTATTTTATTGATCATCTTTATCTAATGTTTGCTTTGTTTTCCTTTACTGTCTTCTTTTTATTTTTCCTTTCCTTGTAGTTATGTTGGGTATGTTTATTGATTTTTAGAAACTTCTTGAGATGGATGCTTAGTCATTGATTTTCAGTCTTTCCTCTTGAGCTAGGGCACAATGAAAGGATTATAAACCATTTCAAGTACATTAATCCTCCTCTTCATATGTGCTATTGTTTAATACATATATTCATAAAATATATTGTTATATACCAAACACATTCATAGAGGGAATTACAGGCACAAATACCATAGTATTTACTATCATATATATATATATATATATACACACACACACACACACACACACTTATATACTATATACATATAAAGTTATATATATATAATATATAATCTGCAATATATATATATATATATATATATATATGTAATATATAGAAAATGCTATGCTTTGGTTCCTGTAATTCCTTCTAATCTGGGCTATCCCAATGACTCGCTTTGACACTGTGTAACAGCCAAGGCTGGACTTACACATTTGTTGGAGCCAGCCCTGACACTCTGAGCCCAAACTGTGTGGAGAGGCTAAATGGAGGAGAATGGATGCACTTCAGTCAACAGCCACATCTGATCTTCCAGCTCCTGACTAGCACTTCTTACCCATCATGTGATTGGACCACCTTGCGCATGGCCCAGCTGATCACAATGACTACACCCCTGGCTGTTACCATGTAGGGCAGAACACCCAACTTTGTTCAGCTCACATTGCAGAATGGTGAGAGGTAATAGGAGGCCGCTTTTGATTTAAGTCACAAAGTTTTGATGTGGTTTGAAGGATTATATAGTTTACTAAAACAGCAGCTCACATCAAGAACTGAGTGAATTAATAAATATGTGACCCTCCGTTTATACATTTTTTAATAGTGATAAGATGTAATGGTGATTACATGGATAAGTTTTTGTCAGTTCTTCATTATATTAAGAAGGAAAAAGTCAAATGTAGATTACAGCAAGAAACAGTGGATGAAAATAAGCTGCATTGTGGCAGAAGAACTGGAAACCACTGGAAGCATTTGCTCTAACACAATTATGTACTTTGCATATGAGGCTATCATGTAAATATGGACTTGTATCAAACATCTTTGTAGCTCAAATATCTTTGCATTTCCTATAAGGAGGTAAATATTATTAATGAATTAGGCTGTGTATTTGGTAAATAATATAAAATCAGAAGTGAGCATGGATGGACATTGTCCATTACGGAGTTCAGCTATACTTTTTAGTCCCTATTTTTTACTGAATTTATCAAAAACAAAACACCTCTACACCTTCAAGAAACATATCAGTATTTTAATACTTGTTAATTATCATATACCCACAGATTTTTGAAGCAAAGTGCAAAAGTATTTGGTTAAAATACTCTTCTCCATCTTTCATAAATACATGGTCATTATATTTATCTTCAAGAAGTGAGACTTCTTAAATTTTGCAGTGAATCTGACATTTAGTTCTTCCTTAAATATAGTCAAAACCTCCCTATCTATATAAGTCCTTTTCCTCATGGTTATTTTCTCATGGAAATAGAAAAGATTTTTTATACATCACAAAGAAGATGCTCAGTAATTATTGCTTCAAGAAAAATAATGACAAGAAATGAGGGTTTTTTTTAGTCAGGAGGGAAAGAACCAAAATACAAAAAAGGGATAAACAGGAAAAACTTCTGGTTCTTTAGAATTTTAGAAAGCCCGGATACATTTTTGTGGTTTGCTCCAATTTTTCTCACTGGCACAATTGCCTTTTGCATAAAGAAATGTGAGTTGTTTTGAGGAGGTTATACACAGCTCCGCCCAATTTTCATTTTCTCTGTGGGGTGAAACCAGTGCACTTTTTACAGTGACAGACCCTTCATACGTTATACACTTCTCATTCTAAGGAAGAAGAAAAATTCAAAGAACTAAAGGAATATCAATAGTTACTTGACATCATAAAAGACCAAAACTTTCAAGAAGATAAATATCAAAGCCTTTATTATTTTTGATGGAATAGCATATTATCTCACTTCCTTAGAGTAAGCCAATACTAGGACATAGGAGATTTTTAGCATTTACAACACATGGGAATCAGGGGGTTTAAAGATGGCAGCATGAGAGGTGAGACACAGGTTTCCTCCTAAAACCGAATATAATACAAAAATATAATTAATACAACTAATCCTGAATGAACAACATGAAAAAGGACTGCGCCAGAATGCACACATGTGGAGAAAAGCGCAGACCTCAGAGAACAGGGTAAAGTACCAAAGCTGTGGCCTGGCAGGACCCAAGCCCTTCCCCCACCCCAGCTCACCAGAGGGAGGAAGAGAAACTGAGTAGGGAGGGAGTGGAGGCCTGGGACTGCTGAATACCTAACTCTGGAGATCTGCTCTGGGAGCACAAACCTACAATTCATGGTGCTTGCATGATACTCTTGTGATTACAGGGTTGGAAAGCTAAGACAGGCAGAATTCCTGGAAAGACTGAGATTCCAGCCACTTGTGGAAAGCAGGGATCCATATCTGGCTGCTCTGGGACACAAGAAAGGTGGGTAGTCTGAGAGACTTCCTAACAAGGAAGCCCTTAGCAAGAGAGCTGCTAAAGGGGCAAGGATTGCACAGAACTTACTGCTCAGGAGAGAGGATACGTAGACAAAATTGTCCAGGTGCACTCTGCCCAGCAGGTTGAGAGCTTTGCCATATAAACTCTCATATTTAAGGAGGAAAAAGAAATCTTCCTCCTTAGATGATCTTCAGGTGCTCCAGCTCCCTGGCTGGCTACACGGCTCAAAGGACCCACTCTGTGATATGCAGTCTTTCTCCTGGCCAGCCCCACCTGGCTTGCAAACTGGCAAACCCTACCCTGGCATTAGGCCTGCCAGAGGGAAGACCTGTCTACAGCAACTACAAACGCAAAACATTGAGGCTTATACCTGTGTGCTCAGCCCACTGGTTCAGGCAGTGGAGACAGGCATAGCAGCTGGGTAGCAGAAAACAGCTCTTTCCTCCCCCCATGCACCAATACCACTCCCCTGCAACCCCCAACATTGCTTCAGGGGCTGAGCAGCTCCAGGGAGTAGATCTTCTGGGCACTAGAGGGCGCCATATACAAATATGAAATGCCAAAGGAATTTGGTTCAGAGTAAAATTAATACCACTCCTGAGAAAGAGTTAAATGACATTGACCTCATGACTCTTCCTGAAAGGGAGTTCAAAATAAAAATCATTAACATGCTTACGGAGGTACGGAAAGATATTCAAGAACTTAAGAATGAACTCCGGTTGGAGATCCAATCGTTGAAGAGTACAATAGATGGTATTAAAAGCAGATTGGATATGATGGAGGAGACGATAAAGAAAAGAGGAATACAAAGAAGCTGAGGCACAGAGAGAAAAAAGGATCTCTAAGTGTGAAAGAACATTGAGAGAATTGTGTGACCAATACAAATGGAGCAATATTCACATTATAGGGGTATCAGAAGAAGAAGAAGAGAGAAAAAGGGACAGAAAGTGTCTTTGAGGAGGTAATTGTTGATAACTTCCCCAATCTGGGGAAGGAGATAGTCTCCCAGACCATGGAGATTCACAGATCTCCCAACACAAGGGACCCAAGGAAGACAACACCAAGACATACAGTTATTAAAACGGCAAAGATCAAGGATAAGGACAGACTATTAAAAGCAGCCAGAGAGAGAAATAAGATCACATACAAAGGAAAGTCCATCAGGCTATCATCATACTTCTGAACAGAAACCTTAAAGGCCAGAAGGGAGTGGCAAGATGTATTTAATGCAATGAAGTAGAAGGGCCTTGAACCAAGAATACTTTATCTGGCAAGATTATCATTTAAATTTGAAGGAGGGATTAAACAATTTCCAGGTAAGCAAAAACTGAGAGAATTTACCTCATACAAACCACCTCTACAGTGTATTTTGGAGGGACTACTATAGATGGAAGTGTTCCAAAGGTTTAATAGCTGTCATGAGAAGTAATAAAACCACAGTAAAGAAAGTAGAACAGCTAATTACTAAGAAAATGAAAAAATTAAAATAAATCTCTCCAAAGTCAATCAAGGGATAGACGAAGAGTACAGAATATGATACCTAATATATAAAGAATGGAGGAGGAAGAAAAAAAAAAGAACCTTTAGATTGTGTTTGTAATAGCATATTAAGTGAGTTAAGTTAGACTCTTAGATAGTAAGGAAGTTAACCTTGAACCTTTGGTAACCACGAATCTGAAGCCTGCAATGCCAATAAGTATATACCTATCCATAATCACCCTAAATGTAAATGGACTGAATGCACCAATAAAAAGACATAGAGCACTGAATGGATAAAAAAAAAAGACCTATCTATATGCTGCCTTCAAGAGACTCACTTCAAACCCAAAGACATACACAGACTAAAAGTGAAGGGATGAAAAAAGATATTTCATGCAATGAATAGGGAGAAAAAAGCAGGAGTTACAGTACTTGTATCAGACAAAATAGACTTCAAAACAAAGAAAGTCACAGAGACAAAGAAGGACACTGCATAATGATAAAAGGGTCAATCCAACACGAAGATACAACCATTATAAATATCTATGCACCCAACACAGGAGCTCCTACACATGTGAAACAAATACTAACAGAATTAAAAGGAGAAATAGAATGTAATGCATTCATTCTAGGAGATTTCAACACTCCACTCACTCTGAAGGACTGATCAACCAGACAGTAAATAAGTAAGGATACAGAGGCACTGAACAACACAGTAGAACAGATGGACCTAACAGACATCTACAGAACTCTACACCCAAAAAGCAGCAGAATACACATTCTTCTAAAGTGCATATGGAACATTTTCAAGAATAGATCTAATGCTAGGCCACAAAAAGAGCCTCAGTAAATTCAAAAAGATTGAAATTGTACCAACTAGTTTCTCAGACCAGAAAGCTAGGAAACTAGAAATAAATTACGCAAAGAAAATGAAAAATCCCACAAACACATGGAGGCTTCACAACATGCTCCTAAATAACCAATAGATCAATGACCAAATAAAAACAGAGATCAAGCAATATATGGAGACAAATGACAACAATAATTCAACACCACAAAAATCTGTGGGATGCAGCGAAGGCCGTGTTAAGAGGAATGTATATTTCAATACAGGCCTACCTCAGGAAAGAATAACAATCCCATATGAGCAGTATAAACTCACAATTAATGAAACTAGAAAAAGAAGAACAAATGAGGCCCAAAGTCAGTAGAAGGAGGGACATAATAAAGATTAGAGTAGAAATAAATAAAATTGAGAAGAATAAAAAAATAGAAAGAATCAATGAAAGTAGGAGCTGGTTCTTTGAGAAAATAAACGAAATAGATAAACCCCTTGCCAGACTTATCAATAAAAAAAGAAAGTCCACTCATAAACAGAATCAGAAATGAGAAAGGAAAAATCACGACAGACACCACAGAAATACAAAGAATTACTAGAGAATACTATGAAAACTTATATGCTAACAAACTGAATAACCTAGAAGAAATGGACAACTTTCTAGAAAAATACAACCTTCCAAGGCTGACCCAGAAAGAAACAAAATCTGACAGATCAATTACAAGCAACGAAATTGAACTGGTAATCAAAAATGTACCTAAGAACAAAACACCTGGACCAGATGGCTTCACCGCTGAATTTTATCAAACATTTAGTGAAGCCCTAATACCCATCCTCCTTAAAGTTTTCTAAAGAGTAGGAGAGGGAATACTTCCAAACTCATTCTATGAGGACAGCATCACTCTAATACCAAAGCCAGGCAAAGACACCACAAAAAAAGAAAATTACAGACCAATATCTCTGATGAACATAGATGCAAAAATACTCAACAAAATATTAGCAAACCGATCTCAATAATACATCAAAAGGATCATCCATCATGATGAAGTAGGATTTATTCCAGGGATGCAGGGATGGTACAGCATTCGAAAATCCATGAATATCATCCACCACATCAACAAAAAGGACAAAAACCACATGATTATCTCCATAGATGCTGAGAAAGCATTTGACAAAATTCAACATCCATTCATGATAAAAAGTTTCAACAAAATGGGTATAGAGGGCAAGTACCTCAACATAATAAAGGCCATATATGACCAACCCACAGCCAACATTACAGTTAACAGCGAGAAGCTGAAAGCTTTTCCTTTAAGATTGGGAACAAGACAAGGATGCCCACTCTCCCCACTTTTATTTGACATACTACTGGAGGTCTTAGCCATAGCAATAAGACAACACAAAGAAATAAAAGGCATCCAGATTGGCAAGGAAGGAGTTAAATTGTCCCTGTTTGCAGATGACATGATATTGTACATAAAAAGCCCTAAAGAATCCACTCCAAAACTACTAGAACTAATATCTGAATTCAGAAAAGTTGTGGGATACAAAATTAATACACAGAAATCTGTGGCATTCCTATACACTAACAATGATCTAGCAGAGAGAGAAATCAGGAAAACAATTCCATTCACAGTTGCATCAAAAAGAATAAAGTACCTAGGAATAAACCTAACCAAGGAAGTGAAAGACTTATACTCTGAAAACTATAAGACACTCATGAGAGAAATTAAAGAAGACACCAATAAATGGAAACACATCCTATGCTCATGGATAGGAAGAATTAATATTGTCATAATGGCCATCCTGCCTAAAGCAATCTATAGATTCAATGCAATTCCTATCAAAATACCAACAGCATTCTTCAATGAACTAGAGCAAATAGTTGTAAAATTCATATGGAACTACAAAAGACCCCGAATGGCCAAAGCAATCCTGAGAAGGAAGAATAAAGCTGGGGGATTATGCTCCCCAACTTCAAGCTCTACTACAAAGCCACAGTACTCAAAACAATTTAGTACTGGCACAAGAACAGACCCATAGACTATTGGAACAGACTAGAGAGCCCTGATATAAACCCACCCATATATGGTCAATTAATATATGATAAAGGAGCCATGGACATACGATGGGGAAATGACAGCCTCTTCTATAGCTGTTGTTGGCAAAACTGGACAGCTACATGTAAGAGAATAATGAAACTGGACTACTGTCTAACCCCATAGACAAAGGTAAACTCAAGGTGGATCAAAGACCTGAATGTAAGTCATGAAACCATAAAACTCTTAGAAAAAAACATAGGCAAAAATCTCTTGGACATAAACATGAGCGACTTCTTCATGAACATATCTCCCCGGGCAAGGGAAACAAAAGCAAAACTGAACAAGTGGGACTATATCAAGCTGAAAAGCTTCTGTACAGCAAAGGAGACCATTAGTAGAACAAAAAGCGATCCTACAGTATGGGAGAATATATTCATAAGTGACGTATCCGATAAGGGGTTGACCTCCAAAATATATAAAGAACTCACGCACCTTAACAAACAAAAAGCAAATAATCCAATTAAGAAATGGGCAGAGGACATGAATAGACACTTCTCTAAAGAAGAAATTCAGATGGCCAACAGGCACATGAAAAGATGCTCCACATCGCTAATCATCAGAAATGCAGATTAAAACCACAATGAGATATCACCTCACACCAGTGAGGATGGCCAACATCCAAAACACAAACAACAACAAATGTTGGCGAGAATGTGGAGAAAAGGGAACCCTCCTACACTGCTGGTGGGACTGCAAATTAGTTCAACCATTGTGGAAAGTAGTATGGAGGTTCCTCAAAAAACTCAAAATAGAAATACCATTTGACCCAGGAATCCCACTCTTAGGAATTTACCCTAAGACTGCAGCAGCCCAGTTTGAAAAAGACATATGCACCCCTATGGTTATTGCAGCACTATTTGCAATAACATGGATGGAGCTAGTGGGTATTATGCTCAGTGAAATAAGCCAAGCTGAAAAAGACAAGTTTCAAATGATTTCACTCATATGTGGAGTATAAGAACAAAGAAAAAAAACTGAAGGAACAAAACAGCAGCAGACTCACAGAATCCAAGAATGGGCTAATAGTTACCAAAGGGAAAGGGACTGGGGAAGATGGGTGGGAAGGGAGGGATAAGAGGGAAAAAGGGGCATTACGATTAGCAGACATAATGTTGGGGGGGCACGGGGAGGGCTGTACAACTCAGAGAAGACAAGTAGTGATTCTATAGCATCTCACTACGCTGATGGACAGTGACTGTAATGGGGTTGGTGGGGGGGACCTGATGAAGGGGTAGTTTCATAACCATAATATTGCACATGTAATTGTAGATTAATGACACCAAAAAAAAAAAACCAACCACAATGAGATATCACCTCACACCTGTAAGGATGGCCAGCATCCAAAAAACTAAGAACAACAAATGCTGGCGAGGATGCAGAGAAACGGGAACCCTTCTACACTGCTGGTGGGAATGTATGCTAGTTCAACCATTATGGAAAGCAATATGGAGGTTCCTCAAAAAACTCAAAATAGAAATACCATTTGACCCGGGAATCCCACTCCTTGGAATTTACCCAAAGAATACAAGTTCTCAGATTCAAAAAGACATATTCACCCCTGTGTTTATTGCAGCCCTTTTTACAATAGCCAAGATATGGAAGCAACCTAAGTGTCCATAAGTAGATGAATGGATAAAGAAGACGTGGTACGTATATACTATGGAATACTATTCAGCCATAAGAAGGAAACAAATCCTACCTTTTGCAACAACATGGATGGAGCTGGAGGATATTATGTTCAGTGAAATAAACCAGGCAGAGAAAGACTAGTGCCAAATGATTTCCCTCATTTGTGGAGTATAACAACAAAGCAAACTGAAGGAACAAAATAGCAGCAGACTCAGAGACTCCAAGAAGGAACTAGTGGTTACCAAACGGGATGGGTGTGGGGGTTGGGTGGGGAGGGTGGGAGAGGGGATTGAGAGGTATTTTGTTTAGTACACATGGTGTGGGGGATGACGGGGAAAACAGTGTGGCACAGAGAAGGTAAATAGTGAATCTGTGGCATCTTACTACATCCAAGGACAGTGACTGCATTGGGGTATGGGTGGGGACTTGATAATATAGATAAATGTAGTAACCACATTGTTTTTTCATGTGAAACCTTCATAAGAGTGTATATCAATAATAACTTAATAAAAATAAAGAAAACACATGGATATATTTCAGCATGTACTGCGTAAGAACAAGCATATTCTCCTCTGTAAAAAAAATACTATTGTCAGACTCCGTAAATGGAACACAGATAATTCTGTTATCTCTCATATAGTTCATATGCAAAATTCCTTAATTGTCCCAAAGGTATCTTTATAACTTTTTGTTGTTTTATTTGATTGAAGATCCAACCAAGAATCAGGTGTTACATCTCATTTGTCACATCTTAGTATCCTGAATTGGGTGTGGTTTCCCAGACTTTTTGTGTCTTCCACAACATAGGCATTTTTGAAGACATACAGGTAATTGTGTTGAAAAATGCCTATGTTGTATGCCTTCTTCATGATTAGATTCAAGTTAAACATTTTTTGACAGAAATACTATAGAGGTGATATTGTGATTTCTGTGGCTCACAGATTGCCAAATGTGACCATTTTAGTTAAGGTGGTATCTACCTGTCTTTTCAATTGTAATTAACGTGTCATCTATAGAGTGAAACTTTGCCATAGCTAATATCTTGTTCTCCAATATTCCTATGCCCATTGGTTTTCTTGCCCTAATCAATAATATGGTGGATGAAATATAGTGAATTTTTTTTCTGTTGCTTGAGGGATTTTTCCACCTTTTATGCTGAGTTAATGCAGGACATTTTTGTTTAGGTTTATCGAATATCCTTGCTTCTTCCTGAGTGTATGACAGATTGTCTTTGGGAAACCACTGCTTTTCTATTCTCCTCCATGTGATTTGGAGCTCCTCCTCAGTTCTAAGGATGTGCCCAGGTGACAGTCTAATCTCATCTCTCTAGCTGTGAGTGCTTCAAAAATGCCCACCATCCCAAGTCAGCGATGAGATCAGTGCTACACTTTTGCTGAGACTTCTGCAAAAGTGAAGCTCTCTTTCAAATGGAGTATCACACATAACTGCCACTCTTTCCCATGAATTTCATACTCTTTATCTAAAATATCCTGTTGACCATTGATCAAGTACCATTGTTATGCGCTGAACTGTACCCCTGCTGAAGTCCATACATTGAAGTCCTGACCCCGAGTAGTAGCTCAGAATGTGACTGTATTTTGAGATTTAAAGAGGTAATTAGGGTAAGATATGAGGTCATATGGATAGGCCCTAATGCAGTGTGACTGATACCCTTGTAAAAGGAGGAGATTAAGACACAGACACACACCGAGGAAAGGTCTTGTGAAGACAAAGGAGAAAGATGGCCACCTACAGACAAAAGAGAGAGACCTCAGAATGAAACCTATGCTGCTGACACCTCGGTCTTGGACTCCAGCCTCCAGAACTGCAAGGAAATACATTTCTGTTGTTTAATCCACTCAGTCTGTGGCACTTTGTGAAGGCAGTCTTAGCAGACTAATAGAGCCTTCTTATTGTGAAGTGTGGAACTGATGGAGAGACTCCTGAGCTATGGAAATAGCCTATGGAAGCTGAGGGTGATGGAAAAGCCACAGAATGCAAAGCAGATACAGAGAATCAGCTCTCCATCTACATTAACTGAAGCCAACCATCCCGCAAAATACTGAGTTAAGTCAACTAGTAGATTCCTTAATTCCTTAAACTAAATTGGCTTTTTCCCCCCTCAAAATGCATATTTCCACAGATACCTATAGGATGGCCCCAGCAGTCTAGTCTCCCTGCCTATCATAGAGTTGCTGAATGGCTTCAGATTATCTAGGTTTTACAAGGGAGGCAAGATCTCGGGAGGCAGATGGAATAGCTCGTTTCCAAGGGAAAGGATGAGCTAGTCTGGGACCACTGGAGGTGGAGGTGGGAAGTAAGCCTTCATTTAATGGGTGTGGTCTTGGGAGACAGGACAAAGGTTCTACTTATAAGAGTGATATTTCATGTGTTTCCAATGTTCAGTGAGCAGAAGCTGAAGAAGAAAATGTGTTAAACTGGGCTTTGCTCTTTTTTCAACGATGGCTCTGCTATTCCTAATTTCTCTATCACATTGTACCTCCTCTCCTAGCAGTCAAAGTTATCATACTTCTATCTTAATGGCAAGGTGTGAACAATTTGGAGGCCATATCAAATTTCTTAGGGAAAAATCCTTGACATCTACATACACTTTTCTTATTTAATGAATCTATATTTTTTCTTATTTAATGCATCTATGGTGGTACTTTAAAGGTAAGCAACTGGGAAAATTCAAATCATAATGGAAAGATTTATTAATAACTTGTTTGTTTTAGCTCCTCATGCTAATTAACAATAAAAGCACAAGTCTTAGAGAATCATTTATAAAATTAATTTTCTTCCTATTATGCTAATAATTCATACTTTTCATGAGAACTATACAGAGTCTAATAAAATTCTTAGATTCAACTTTGGAGAAAGAGAGAACTTCATTTACCTATGACTTAAGCATTAATTTTAACTTAAAATAGAAGTACAGTTTCTTTGGTTTTATAAATTAAAACTTACCATCATAAAAGAATTGATTTTTACTACAAATAAATAAACAAAGCACCTTAAGTTTACCAAAAATCAAAGAAAGACTGTCCATCTAGCATACTGGGTTTAATGAGCTTCCTCTAGAGCCAGTACTTGGTAGAATACACAGTAAATTTAAAAGATGTCAGGGTCATCTCAGATCCTAGCAGTTCCATATCAACCTCTTCATCATGAGGTCCATTCTATATCTTTAAGGAAAAGCAACATATGTACTAGGTAGGTTCTAGAAGGCTCTGTGATTAACAGCATCATTGCTAGGGTAGTCCAGGCTATTCATTTTTTGCTTCAGTTAGGGGTGAAATCCTAGTTGGCAGATGCTACTGGGATCTAAATTACCTGTATAACACTGTACTTAGGTAAAGTTGTTGCTGGATATTAAATTCCATGAGGTTAGGTTTTTAATTAAATATATCTTATTTTCAACAAATTCAAAATATAACAGATTTCTTTCCAAAATATTTAAATGGATAAGACTTACAATATAATGACATTGTAATAGTACCAAGTCCATGTGTACAACTTGAGTGAGTACCCACAGTTACCTGTCATTTGGATAATTCAGCCCTGCTTTGACTTGTTTCCCAGAAGTCATTCTTTTCCTTTCAACCCTTTAGCCGCTGCTACAATGCATTTTTCCTCACTATGGTTAAGATATCTTCATAAAGTATTTGTAATCATGGGAGAAAAAGGTAACACATAAGGAGGTCTTACCTCTATTTGGTCAAACACATAGTCTGTCAGCCCCTCACTTGAAATTCAAGTGATACAGTTAAACTTTAGAAGCACGGAAATTTAAAAGAGGGCTTCATTATTTTGACTTTTCCCTAAGACAGAGCCTAGGCTTACTACCTGAAAGCTGTAGTCTCTGAAGATATCCTGTGGAGGTTTGTTAGAAATATCTTTCCTGTAGCTTCTTCTTGCCCCTCTTGGTTTTCTTAGCCAGTTGGCTCCAATTAACCACTCCTTAGAATCCTCTCCTCCCATGACCCTTCCAACAGCTCTGGTATGGGTGAGGCTCTTTTTACTGTAGGTTTCACTGAACATGGGGTGGGAATAGAGTCGAGTCCTTTGGGTCCTGAGAAAGGAGGGGAGTGTGCATGGGCCCTCACCGTTTGGAGTCTCAGGTTGGACCCACTAAAACAAACATTTACCCCTTGAAGGTTTTTACGTTTTCTATTCTTTATTATGCTAAAAGAATTGTTTTCTTTCTTTCCTCATGTTGGACTACATTACACTATTTATCATGCCATTCCCAGATTTACCAGGTCTTATGAATTGGTATATGAGACCTTTTATAATCAGGTCCTTGCCACCTCTGCCATTTTTCTCTCACCCAAGTCCCTGCCACCTCTGTGCTCTAGCTGTATTTTGCTGGTTCTGAAAGCTTAACTACTTCAAGGCCTTCATAAATATTTGTATCTAAAACAATTTCCTAATACCTCACACTCCTTATTTCACCCCGAGCTTCTCTTTCTCTTTTGGGAAGCCAACCCCCCTTAGAGACCAGGCTCTATAGCCCTACACATGTCTCATAGCATCCTGTACAACTCCTTTGAAGCAAACATCTTTTAAAAATTTTTTTGTATTTTAAATTTATAATTTCAAACTTACAGAAAAGTCACAAAAATAGTAAACAGAACTTTCTTTTACCTAGATTCATCTATTGTTAATATTTTGTCCTATAAGCTTTGGCATTTGTATCTTCTCTCAGACACACATACACAATATTATTTTTCTGAACCATTTGAGTGTAAGTTGCATACATCACAGCTTTTTATCCTTAAAAACTTTAGAGTATATTTCCTAATAGGGATATTCTTCTTCATAACCACAGTAGATAGTGTTACTGGCTTCAGTAAATTTAACATTGATACATTATTTTTATCTGATTACCATCTATATACCACGTTTGTTAATTTACTTTAAGACAGGATCTGATTTAGGCTCATTTAGTTATTTCTTCAGTCTTCTTTAATTCAGAAAATATCCAGTTTTTCTTTTGTCTATCAAGAAATCGATACTTTTTAAGAAAATGGTTCTGTTTTTCTTTTAAACAGAACTGATGTCATTTTGGTTTTGTCTAATGTCCCATTGTAGTTAGATTTAGGTTCTGTATTTCAACGTGGAATAATGCGTAAGTGGTGTGTCATGTCAAGGATATCATCCATTTTTTAATTATTTCTTCATGTCTGTTCTCCTTGCTGGATAGTAATCACCAAGAGATCAGTGACCAGCTTTATCTGTTTACATTTTTAGCTCTAGAACTATCTACAGGGCCTGGCACAGTATAGGTGCTGAATAAATACTGGATGACTGACCAAAGTGACAAAGTAGACTTTCACATAACTTTTCAGAGCCCTGCCTGAAAGTGGGACAAAACTTTGCACTACTATGCAGGATAGCTCGTTGCTACTAGATTAAAATAGGTCAGTTGCAGGGATCCCAGGCTCTTTGTACTGATCAAGAAGCTAAGCTAGGTTTACCTCCTATAGTGCCTTCTTTTTACTTTTCCAAAATGCACAATCAGTGATCAGTGAGTGTGCTCTATTCTGAGTGGCCTCAGTGTGAGAGAATGCATATTTCTCTTCATTTTGCCGGAAAAGCTGAAGGCATTTTGCCCTCTTAAACAGCAATGAATGCATATTAAACCAACTGTAATTGTCTGCTAAATGTATGCCATAAACAAGCAAACCAGAGCTAGATTTTTTTCAAGCCCTTAAAATACTTGGGATACTAAAAATATCCTGTCAACCTTGAGCACAAAGCTGTCAAGCCAGAAACATTAAGCATTTCTGAAAAAGAATTCAGAGGAGGTTGGTGGAGAAACATTGAAATTCATCGTGAATCTCATTTTTTAAGAATGAGGAGGCAGCTATAGAATTGATGTGTATTTATCCTAAATGAAAAGAATGAATGAATTCCACTCACACTGTAGGATGATGCATAACTCAGTGAGATTTTGCACATTATGGAATTTTTCCTTTTGCTTTTCAGGAGCGTTATCTGTGGTTGGTTTGTCAAATAGGTATATGTCATTAGAATGGTGAGACTAAAGCTAAACATTTAAAAAATAAGAATATATCCATACTTATGTGCACTGAAGAAACGTTCTTAAACATCAAAATGTTTTGCAGAGTTTGACAATTTTTTAAACCTTCCCATTTCGAAAGTATCTACAGTAATGAACTGTTAGAACTAAAACTGAGAAAGAAAAAATAAAAGAGAGGGGAGCTAGGAATGATCCTTTCTGAAGAGTATTTTCTGCTGGGAGTCCATTGGCATTCAGTTGTCTCATTTAATTATCTCTTGTGTGATTCGACCATTATTTATGAGCTGCTTCTTGTTCTTAAAGAGCTCTGGGCTCTGCTTGCCAATGTTATGGCATATGATGAGGCAGGGGTGTGTGTGTGATAATGCCTTGGTCCACACGGTTGGCATGTTTTCTATCTGAACTCATCAGCTGCCAAAAGGACGCAGAGTTCTCTCTTTAAAGATAAAATACTAACTGAGGTTTCAACATTGTGCGGAATTTGGCAGGCATCACATGCTCCTGCATTATTTAGGTAGAATACAGTCCCTAAAATGTGCACAGTATATGTTCAGTATCAATCATTTACATGGGATTTACACCAATTTCAGCTGGATAATCTCTCTGCCACTTGTAATGAGGAAATGAATTCATAGAAATCGGCTGATTTTAATTAATGGATATGTTAAAGATATAAGCAACTGAAGCATTTTCACATTTTTAATTGCAATCCAAGCTCCCCTCCCACCTCCATCCCCAGTTAGAGTTGAATGCTCCATCGTGGATCTGCCTTGCTTTCTGCTGAGTTACAACACTGAATGAAATGCAAAAGCGATAGAAACATCCTACTAGTTTCTGCATGGAAAAATAAGAGAGGGGGCGATGAATAAAAGTGAAAAACACTGAAAATGGTTGATGGATGTTGCCAGCAGTGTCACAGATGTTAAAACAAAACATACTAGTAGCATTGATTTAAAATATAATATGGAGTTAGATGGCCTTTAATGAAGTTAACACCGATTTTTATTATTAGTAGCTGAACTTGGCTCCATTTCAAGCTAAGTAAGAACTCATCCTTTAATAAAGATTTTTTTTTTCTGAAAATTATTGCTTCATTTAGAGGAAGTTGGTACCTAGTAGCTTTTAATTAAAATGCCATGTGTGATGAGTTTATGTGTGTGTGAAAAGTAGATCTCTAGCACTTAAAAATCTCTAACTGACCGGGTCTTGAGGATGCCAGACAACAAACTGTTCAGTAAAATGAATAAGCACATTGTGGTGAACCACTGATTCTGCCAGCCTGATCGGCATATGCAATAAATAGAGCTATGAATGAGACAATATATTCTTATTCATATTTTAAAAGGACAGTGAATAACGGACTACACATTTTAGTGTCTCAGCAATGAGTCACAGCCATTATTAGATTGATATAGATTAGTTTCCTAAAGATATAGACTACTTAGAAAGAGTTTGCATATTTAACCCTTTCCAATGAAGTTTCATTAGTAAAACTGGCAAGTTTACTTGTCTTTTCAGAAGTTTGATCTCCTTTCCTCTTACCACTCATGTTAAGGAAGAATATAACACGGTTTTAAAACAAAAAAATCCTATTTGCCATTGACAGACCTAGTATCCGCAGCATGCAAGTCTTCTAATCACTGAACAAAATGTGCATATTTCAAACATGTCAGTGATTTCAAATCTGATGTATCTGTTGTCATCGTTTCTGTTCAGTTAACTGGCCATTAAGATGAATAATTTAAGGAACCCACAAACACCTCCGTATTTTAGAAGTCTCTCTAAGCTTAACTTGGTATTAATACTGTGATCTGAAATTGAGGCTTCCACCTGTGATACTTGCTGCCTTCCTCCACTATCTCCATAAAATTGCTTCAAAAGAATAACTATAGTTAATAATATTAATATTAATATTAATATTAATGATAATAGCATCATTGTTTTCAGTTACTTAAATATGTCTGTAAATATTTCAATGATTAAACTATAAAATTTATTGACTTTACCTTCCAAATGGATAAGATTCCACATGATTTGTAATTATTTGCTTTACAAAATAAAATAATCTTGGCTGTTAATATATCAAATATAGGTTTTTGCTTTGCATCAGCTCCCTTAAATCTCCTCTGATCAAGATAAATATATGAATAAGTAAAAAAAATTGTGAATAAAATGTATTTTCTCTCAAAGCAATTACATAGTTTAAATTAGTTTTAATGACACATTTCAAAAATGGGGAAAACCACAAAGAAAGAATGTAATGAATTCCTTTGTGTCCAGTATTATTAAACCTTAATCTTAAACTCTGCCAGGTCAGGTATAGATAATTTCAGCTTGTCTCCAATCCAGTATCCTTTTCTCCTTCACATAACCACGGTCTTGAAGGATTTCCAGCTTTAGGAAATAAAAACACAGGATGCCCAGTGAAATCTGAATTTCAGGTAAACAACAAATACTTTTTACTATAAGCATATCTCAAATATCTCATGGAGTACGCTGACACTAAAATTTTTTTGTTGTTCATCTGAAATTCAAATTTCACTAATTGTCCTGTATTTTATCTGGTAAGCCTAATTCAATTGTTTTGAAATTGAAATTAAGAGAGTGTGATCTAAAGACTAATTCACTGAACTTTGTTAGACTTACTTTACATCCATGTTTTGTAATTGTTTATTTATGTTTGAAAACAAGAAATATTTATTTGTAGGCTACAAGGTGCTATGCATGCTTACTAGTTAAATAATTAATTAATTGGGTTGTTGCAGTCCTCTATGTCCTTATTTATTTATTTGCTTTATCTATCAATTCATAGTGGAGGTATGATATTATTATATATTTGTCTATTTTTTAACATTATGAAATTGTATTTCAAACCAGTTAAGTATACAGAAATTTATAATAGTTATGCATTTTTTGGTAGATTGTTCTCTTTATCATTACAAAGTTTCACCGTTAATTTTGCTGCTTTTTTTAAAAATTCTATTTTGTCTGAAATTCTTATTACATAAATCTCCTTTTAGTTAATATCTGCTTTTTGTAACTTATTCTATCCCTTTTTTAACTTTTAGTATTGTTATGTTTTATGTAAGATTCTTATAAAAATTAAGCCAGATTAAAAAATAATCTGACGGTCTTTATCATTTTTAATTAGTGAGTTTATTTTATTTAAGTAAATTGAAATTACCTACACATATTTGAATTTATGTCTACCATTTAATTAATTCCTTTTATAAGCATGGTACTATAGTATTATAATAAAATTATTATAACAATTATATTAATGATACATAATGAAATATTACTGTGATGACATAATATAATAATATATAATAATATGTTTTATAACAATTCTTTTCTTTCTTCACAGTTAAGTTGGGTTGATATTTTTTCTTTTCCATTCTGCTACTTTGGAAATCAGATATATATATATTTCAATTTTACTCTAATTTTTAAACATAAATTAGCTATTAAATTATCTAACAAGTCATTAATTATTCAGTATTTCCATATTTCTGAGTAATACAAAAAATGTCTCATGTTTTAACTGACCAGTACGTCACCTCTTGTTGTTTAGACTTTTCCCCACATCTTTCACAGGAACAATTTTTTAAGTTATAAATGTATTTGTTCTTCATAGTGACTGATTAAACTTACCAACACATTTTAACAGGTTCTGTGATTATGCATTGTTCTTTTATCCAATTTCTTTTATGTTCATTTTTCATTCTGCTTGATGAACGTCCCTTACTGATTCTTTCAGAAAATAACTATGGATGACATCTTAATCTTGTATCTCTGTAAAGATATTTTTTTAAATGCTTTGTAAAGCATTTATTTTAATTCTTAAATGTCAAAATTCATTTCCACTCTATCTATTATCATCTATGATAGTCATGCCAAATGTCTACGGGGCATTAACCGAATAACAACATTTCCATGTGGCTTTTAGGTCACTGCATACTTACAAAACAAAACTGAAGTGAAGTGAATAGAACTTCATATTACTTCCATTTTTTTTCAGAGCTAAAGAAATAGAGTGTAACTGATATGATATTAATATTATTTTGTTTATTACATTTGGTTCTAGTTAATCATAACTTCTGAAAATGACCACTTTTTCTTCTTTGAAGTTCTCTATTAACTATGTGTAAAAATGCTTCCAGAAAGATGTTAAAAAGAAATGAAATGGAGTTGTTAAATAGAAAAAAATACATATCTGCAGTTTCATTTACTACAAGTATGAACGAGTGGCTCTGAGGCAACCTTCTTCTTACCCTTTTACAAATAAAAGTTCTTTCGACATGCATTTTTGCAGAGCTTGCTTTCAGCACCAGATTTTTCACTTTGTATTCTCTAAGGAGAACTGTTATAAGATGGAATATTATTTCCTCTGGGAATAGTACATCAGTACTTAGCATATTATTTAAATGTCCAAAATTTGTTCTTAGAAGGATTCACTTTGTTAGGTTCAAATGTTTTTGTGAAGAAAAAGGAAATCAAAAAGATGTGTCAAGGTCCATTGTATGAGACAATACCTACTAGCAACTTAAAAAAAAAGTCTATATACTGAACCTGGTCAACATGCATTACTATTTGCAAGGTTGTTTTAAATGATATGAATGGGGGAGCTGCATTTCCCCTACACTGAGTATTCCCTTTTGTGGTGATAGTTCACTATACACAAAAAACTGCCTATATGAAGAAACCCTACTGTAATCAATGAAAAAAAAGATTGCCCTTTGTAAATTCCTTTGAGTTTTACTTAAATTTTTATAGAGATGACGTGACTTTTGGAAAAAACATCATATGTCTGCTACCTTTACATTATATTAAACATTCCATCATCCTTTGTGAAATGTATCATTAAAATTGTGTCTTGAGTCCAAGTTGTCGTAGCAATTATTTTCCTTTTGGAAATGCATCAACACTGAAGTATATAATGCCATCAGCAAAATATGGAAGCAACCTGAACTGAGAGGCTATATCTCATACTGTAGGTAATTCCTCCCAAGTCATTTTAAGACAAGTCTCACAGAAATATAACCAAATAAAGAACCAGGGACATCCAAATAGGCTCTATGCACACAACTTACTCTCACAAAGAATGTTATCATTATGATTTTAATATTCTGGTGGACTTTTGTACTGAAGAGGGGAAGTTCCATCAACATTTTGGATTTAATACATAAAACAAAAGTGCTTAAGTCTGGGAAAAATGAAAAAGTAGACTTGGATGCCAAATACTGTTTCTTCAATCTAAAGCACAGCAGTGTTTTCTAGTGAGAGCTTACACTAAAATGGATGATAGATTGAGACTGGCAAACTCTCAGCTTGGACCTGGTTGGATTGGCAGTGCCAGGCATGCTCATTAAACATACCAGAAGATATGACAGATGCCTGGAAAAAATAAAAATGGTAAAATAGTGATCCTTCTTCTTCCCTATCAGTCACCTATTTCTCATCACTCCTGAAGGGAAGAGCTGTCCATCCTTGCAAACTCTGCAATCCCATCTGTTAGGTTTCTCAAAAAGTTATTGGATGTCATAATATTCCATGAATTGTGTTTGGTGTTGGAGTGCAGAGAATGTAAAAAGGAGCAACAGGAAAGCAGGTCTTTTCTTTTCAGTCGTTCACCACTTGATCTCCATTGCTTAGCACAGTGCCTGGCATACTTTAAGGGTGGGGGTGGGGCGGTGTTCAATAAATAAATATAAGGGGAGTCAATAAATGAAGGCAAGTCCTCAAAGTAGAATAAAAATAACCATAAATTCTTTGGTTTTCAATCCTGTGAGAGGTAGAGTCTGATATTTTTGCCCTTGAGTCTGGGCTGGTCTTAGCGACTTGTTTGAACAATACAATGAGATGAAACTGGTAGTCTGGATTGTAAGAAGCCATGCAATTTTCCTTATGCTTGTCTGAAATATAACTCTGGGAGCCCTGAGAGACCCTTGAAGGAGTCCTGCTACCCTGAGATCACCATTCAGAGAGTCCATTTATAGGTACTCCAGAAGATGGTATCAGCTCAGCCATGCCTTCCAGCCATCCTTTCTAAGACACCAGACAAATGAGGGGCCCAGCTTGGATTCTTCAGACCAGCTCATCTACCAGTTGATACCAGCAAGACTTCAGCTGATGGCAAATAACACAAAAAATTGCCCAGATGAGCCCTGTCAAAATTCTTGACAACTGACATTGTGAGACAATAAAATGGTTACTATTTTTGCAATAAAAGTTGCAAAATTTTGGAGTGTGATGGATAACTGGAACAGTTCCCCAAAGATTACAGTTTACGGTGGGAGTGAGGAAAGGTAGAATCTGAGATTCAGATGAATAAACAAATATTTACATACAAAATATTGTTTTCTAAATCAGAGTTTTGCATGGAAGGCAATGCAAACCCCCAGAAGAGAAAATGAACCCAATTTAGAATTCTGAGTGCTTATTCCTTAAAATAAATCAAGTCTAAGCTATTGTACACTTTTGAGGGAGAAATGAATGAAAATGGGACTTGCCACATGACAGGCTCTCCCTTCTGATATAGATTAAGTTTCTGTCAATGAATGCAGTAAATGATAATTGCCTTTTTTTGTTAAAAAAATGTATTCCTCAGAGCTTTTCGAAGGGACGTTGGAGACTAGCTGTATAATATACAAGGACACAAGGCATGGATTATAGTAGTTGATTATTTAGAATTGATCCAGATACTGTGAATGAGGAAAATCATGGCTTCTCTTTATGTTTGGTATCATGGGGCTCCAGGTAGAGGAGTGGTATTTTTTTTCAGTATTTGGGGAACAGTGTTTTGGGACAATATCTGGAGCACCACTTGGCCCTTTCACAAGATTGCTTTCTATTGTTCTCTTAAGTAAAAAGTTCATGGATCACCTTTAGACAACATATTCAGATTTTGTGAATGTAGAGGTACCATTAGTGTTTGGTTAAGAACTGGAGATTTTTAACAAAGAAAAAAAACTGAAGGAACAAAACAGCAGATTCACAGAACCCAAGAATGGACTAACAGTTACCAAAGGGAAAGAGATTGGGGAGGATGGGTGGGAAGGGAGGGATGAGGGGGAAAAAGGGTCATTACAATTAGCACATGTAATGTAGTGGGGGGATATGGGGAAGGCAGAATAACACGGAGAAGACAAGTAGTGATTCTATAGCATCTTACTATGCTGATGGACAGTGACTGTAATGGGGTATGTGGTGGGGACTTGATAATGGGGGGAGTCTAGTAACCATAATGTTGTTCATGTCATTGTACATTAATGATAGCAAAATAAAAATATAGAAAAGAACTGGAGATTTTTGAAGTAATGTTGCTAAAAGATTACAGGCATATTGTAAATTAAATGTGGAGATGGATGACTTCTTTCTTCTACTGTAAGCAGAGTGACCTAGAACTTTAAACCATGACTTATGAGGTAACTCCCACTTTCACATTTATAAGAGTCTACATGTACCACAATCCTTACTTGGACTACTGTAGGGCTCTAAGTGCTCAGCCCACATTTTCACGCCATTTAACAGCCCTGGAGGTCCTCATACTCAACATCCTGTGAAGAATGAATGCTGCTGCCTTTGGGAAGCAGTGGACTCTCCTTTGTAGTGGAAATCCCTGATGGGCTCCAATAGGTTTCAGTGTGGATTTACCCCCAAGGATTGGCACAATTATATTTCTATATGACAGCACGTGGAGATTCATGTCTCTTCCTAGCACTACAACTGAATACACTTGTGCTCTCAGATTTTGAGGAGTAACTGGAGACTAGCCATTGAGTCCTCAGAGTTTACAGAATGATTGGGCTTTCCCCATCAATATCATTTAATTTTTGTATCTTAGTTTTAGTCAGGCTTGACCTGGAGGTAAGTGGGGAGAATTTTCAAATAAAGTGAATATCATTATATGATTATGACACTGGCTGGAAATTTAATTACTAAACAAAGACTATTCTTATGTCTACAGTGATTGGAGGAGCTTTTAATCTAGAAGTACTAACTCTACAAATACTAAGTTATAGATTTGCCTGAAATGGGAAGTGGAGGAAAAATAAAGTTTTCTCCCTCTGGAGATATAAAAAATGTTGAGATTGTTGAACACAGGAGACAGCCAGAAGTCTCCCTTGGCTATAGTTGAAGGCTGGTGTAGGGAATAGAGGGGATTTACCCTAACTGGATGGGAAAGAGGAGAAGCTAGGATGACAGGGTAGGTAGTTTGGAGGCTATTTTAACGTATTTGGGCATAATGACATGTATTTGAGTAAGGAAGTCTTAAAATTAATGTGGCATTTTAAGATTAACTAGAGAAGATATTTAACATACACTGAGCACTGACTATAACTAAATAGTTTTTATATGCTAGTTAATTTAACAGCACTATAAGACAATATTAGTCCCATCAATGAGGAAAGTTAACTTTGAATTGATAAACGAAACTTGCCCAACATCCCACACCTAGAAAGAGCTTGGATTTGACCCCATTTTACCTAATTCCAAAGACTTTTTCTTTCATGAAGCTAGACGTGTACCTAGGAATGAGTTAGTTAATTAAAGCAGAGAAGATTCAGTGGGAATGGCAAACAATGACAAAAGTGAGATGTTGGGAAGTCACATTAAAAAAAACTTAAAGAGTTAAGGAACTGATGTAGAAGGTGAGATAGGAAAAAGAGCAAAAACTATAGTTTCATTGCTAGGTGATGGGAAGAGTATCATTACATGGAAAGTTTTTGGTAGCAGTTAAGTTGAGGGGAAAGATCATCCCTAAACTCTCCTCCAGTCTTCAAATCCTGCCTCTGTTTGTGTGATTTTACTATTGTGGCATGCTCAGCGTGAGGTGTCAAGTACTTACCTGTTATGCACTGGGAAGAAAATTGGGAGAGAAGTTAGTTCACTATATTTGGTTTGGCAAGATGGTAGGCTGGGGTAGAACAGGGTGGATTAGGGATCCAGTGACTAGGAGAAGTTCCAGTGAAGACTATCAATGGCATCCACCATATTCAGCAAGGACAAGTGCTCCAATAAGGGAATGGGGTAGACATAGACTTTCATCTTGTGATATCACAGCCCACTCAGTCACACTCACCCATCATTTTCTCCCCTGCCTCTCCATTCCTAACCTTGGTGCCCCGTGTGCTGATATTTACACAGCTCTCTATTCCAGCATTCCATCTGAATGTATCTTTCCTCAATAGATCCCCAAGCTTTAGCACTCTTTCTTTCATCAACACTCACGCAGAGACATCCCTGCTTCAACTAACCATCATGTTAAAAATAAATTGTGCTGATCTTTGCCATTGCCTTTATGTCCCTGCAATAGTCTGAATTTTAACTGATCAGTGAAGTAATGACCCTTTGAAGCTATAGCACTAGCCCTCAGGTAAGATGAAGTAAGCACATGCTCATGTGATTGGAATACTATGATGCTATGATGCATGGTGTCCCCCTAGAAGGCTCTTAACCTGGTTCTCAACCAACCTCTTCCTCACTAGGCAATGTCGCCTATTGTTTTAGTTCAGCCAAGGGCTGACCCCAAATCAGAGTGGCTAATTTCAAGGTTACTTTCTAACAAAGCTCCACAGATTTCACCCATTTTTCTTAGTCCTCAGAAAAACAGAGAAACTTGAGACAAGATACAAGTGGAAATTTATATGGGGAATATAAAGGATAATTATTGATAACTTTTACAGCTCATGGGCAAGTAGCTCAGAAAGCATAAACAATTTTTGGGCTGCAAAACTGAGGCAAGAGAAGAAACAAATTGAAATGAATAGCATTACTTAAAGCTCTTCAATGAAACAGATCTCCCTGGCTGCTTGCTCTGAGGTTGCTCACTTCTCTGGCTTATGCACTCCTGCCAAGTGTGGCTTTGAAGGTGGCTAACCTATGGCACAGGGAATCCTGAGACCTAAGTAGACTTTTCAAGGTTTATTAAAAATGTGTAGAACTGATATGAATTGTAGAAGGTAGGTAAGTGCAAATATTAGAATGTGTCAGTTATTTTTCTACATTGTTCTACTTTTTCTGACTTAATTCAAATTGGACTGCCACTGTATTCCAATGGCAACATGTACCCTAGCAACTTGCTCTCCATTTACAGTAAAAAAATCTTCCATTAGTGACAGCAAATTGAAATACATAAGTTATTTATCCTCTTTGCTTCAGTTCTTGTACAAAAGTGGGCATGTTTGCATTCATTTCCACATGGTTACTTCTTAGTCTCTTAGTTTATGGCTTGAGAGAGGGAGAGGGAGAGAGAGAGAGAGAGAGAGAGAGAGTGTGTGCATCTGTATTGAGAATTAAGCCCTTTCATAAAAGAAAAAAAACCCTAAGCATTGGAAAAATTTAGAAACAACATTCTACTGAAATTAATATTAATGAAGCTCATTATTCATTATTTGAATGACTGGGTTTTCTTAGGGACTGATTATATCAAAGTACCTATATGAATTAAATTTAGAAATTTCTCAGTTAAAAAAATACACAGAAAGGCAATAAAAAATGGAAACACTACCCATCCACCTAATAAAGTTTATTAGGCATTAAATAAAAACCATAAGTTGTGCATGAAATAAACGGGAGGATGAGAAGTGTGGTATGTGGGGATCCCACACTTTGGGGCAGCTTCATTTAGTATTTAGGAACTTGACATTGTATTCTTTCCTTGTCTGTACATGCTTCTAAGAAAAACTCTAGCACTGAGCCATAACATAAGAAAACGGCTGGCTGCCTCTCTACAGCTTTTCTTCTGTGAAGTATATTTGCATTATGCCTGTTCACTCTATTAAGCCATGTGAGTGAACGTTTCACAGAGGCATTTTCAAGCATCAGTCAGCAGATGGAAGAGATCTTTTTGGGTAAGAAGCAATGGGACTTGGGGATGTCACATCCTTGCAGAAAGATTTCACTGCCCCTCAGTGTAGCACAGTAGAAAGCTCCTGGACTGGGATGATGACTATGTTAGTGGAGATGTGTGGTCGGATAACTCAGGGACACAATCTGTCCCTTCCTCCCAATATCTTGGCACAGAATAAATCTCCCAGAACCCTGATACAATCCTGGGGACAGGGATGAGATAAAAATTTCCTGTCAGCTTATTCAGAAGTGACCTTGAAATACAAAAGAAATTGAGTTGAATTATAAGTCAAAAGGAATGACTATTTTGTATATTATATTCTTGGTCTGAGATTTGCCTTCTTTATATTAGTTGGATTGCCTTCACTTAAAGAAGCTCAAATTCTTGGGTATTTCAATATAAAGATTTTTACAAGAAATAAACATACTTATTATCATCATTAGGAATCTGCAGATAAGAAAACATACTTAATACATCTTTACCCATAACTTTCAGCATAAAAAGTTACATAGAATGTATTTGTAAAAACACACTGTTATCATCTATTTACTTGACAAAGAAGGGGCTCAGTAAAATGCATACACTTGATTAAAGTAGAAGAGATCTCCAGTTTAGACATGCTCAAATGTGTACCTTTTGATCTTTTGATGGTATAAATACATACAGGGCACTTGGGAGCTAATTAATCTAAAATCTGGTTATGCTATTTATCAGCAGATGGGCTTTTGGTTTAACTTCACTGCAGAAAAAAAATATGGTGATATCTCAATTATCAAATCACCTAAGAAGTAAATTGCTTTGAGTATACACCTATCCCTTGTTTAATGACTTTAACTCCTTTCTGGAAAGACTGCCACTAAGTAAAGAGCTGTGAAATGAAAATAAATTTTTTTTCTCTACCATTTCTGACAGGAAAACTTATGAGTTCCATCCCAAACTACAAATAGAAACAAACATCACTGAACAATGAAAACAATTTTGTCTAAGTAGGAAATAAGAACTGCAAAGCAAATAAACATAATTGTATCTTAAATGCAATGTAATAACTTGCCAAAGAAGTGAGACTTCCAAGTGATTGGTGGTAGGTTTGAAGAGGAGGAAAGTTATCCTTTGAAAACGGACTATTTTATTTGTCTGTTCTTCAGTCAGCTGGGGAGCAGGCTGAAGGTTATCCTGCACTCAGCATGCTCTTGAAAAAATATCAGTACACAGGAAAATATATTCTGTCTGAAATATTACTTCTCAGAGTGCATTTAGTGTGCTTTTGAGTGGAAAAAAAAACAGTGGATATAAGAAGTTTGTAGGGGCTTTTGAGAAAGTTCATCCTCATTCTTCTGGGAGAGCTTTTGAAAGTGACACTTTCTCTCTTCTTATGGGAATTATTGATCATAGCCTTGAGACCTAGAGCTACCGTTAGCATTTCGATACCATTGCGAGTGTGAGGCCCACCCAGGAAGACGGCAAGACAAAAGCTCAGGCCCGGAGAAAGAGCCATTGGATTAAGGACATTTTGTATCAAGTTACTTAGAGCTGAAGCATTCAAATTCATATAAGCAAGATTCTGGACAAGGACACTGGTGGCGAAATCATATTGGATACAAATTTGAAGGATAAACAGTCCCACAGCAATAGGCCCAAGAAAGAGCAGGTGCATGTCACACTGTATCCTACATGTTCAGATCGGATGGGTAGGCAGAACCCATCCTGGAAGTCCTGGAGTCCTGTAACCCAGAGACAGGCAAATATTTGCATTCCAAATGGTCTGTCTGTTTGTAGTTTACCTACTTTGAAGGGCTTATTCCTACACTGGGTCAGAGGTTTAACCATCACTGCTCAGGCTCTTTGTACAGAAAAGAGCCACTGAGAAATTACAGTGGGATTATTAAAAAGTGTCGATAATTTTAAAGTCAGGGAAAATACCATTGTCCCTGGAGTCTTAGGAATTTAGATAAGCTAAGGCTTTGTCATCATTCCATGGATTAGGAAGCTAGTGAGTGGTGGGATGAGAGGTATCAAAAAAATTGCTGTCTCCAAGTATCTCTCCTTGAGTCTATCATAGTGTGTGAAATAGACACCAACAGTCAGTTCATTAACAGTGAGCTGAATAAACAATCTCCGTTTAAATGCAGAGCTGTTAATAGAGATAACACTTCAAACCCATAGCCCTTAAACTGAGCACTGAGGTCACCTGAGGCCTACTGAGAATTTAAAGAGGCATTGCAAGATATTTTAAAATTCAGGAAAAACACAGTAATATCTGTTGGATATCATGTGAACTAGTAGCTCAAGGTTATCTAAACATTTTCCATGTTAATTACTACATTCCTTTCAGTGAGAATAGTGCAGTCCAATCTGATTCCACAATTTGAGAAGTTTGTGTAGTATCCAACAGGTGCTAAGTTTTGAGGACATAAATGCTTATTAAGGTGCTTGGACCTAAGTATTTAATAAATTGGGCTGTAAGGTATTTCTTTCATCCCAAGGATGCCATGAACTAAGAAAATATGGAACCTCCTGTATTCAGCTATTATCACTAGTTAATAACTTGACACATTATTTAACCATATATCCAATGAACAAAGCACAAGGTTTCATGGGGAAGAGAGGAGCTCCTTGGCAAGTGGATGTGGGGTTTCAAAGACGGCTTCCTAGGACAGCCAAGAAAACTTGGGGTTTCAGAAGAGAAAAGAGAGGCAAAATGTGGTAAGTGAACAAACAGGTTGTGGCCTTTGTGAGTTTGTCTAAGACCAGGTTTGCTACTGTGCTGATGGAGCCCAGCTGGTGTGATCTAGAACCATATTTCTGAAGCTTGGACTGAACTGGAATGTCTTCAAACACAGAGTAAGGCAAATGGCCACTGTGCTTATTAGATAGTCTACTCTTCCTTGACATTGATTTCCCAAAAGCCTCAAAATTAGATATGTCTTTAATAGATAGCATTCAAGTTTAATCAGCTTTTCTCAGTAGTCATTTTTCTTTATGAAAGGAAAGCCCAAGGCACTAAAATATTACCACAGAAAGTGAAATATGTCATTGATATTCAAATATTTATCAACCATGAAGAAGTATCTCCTTTTCCAAGTAAGTGATATCAGAGGACCATGCTCATAGCTATCCAATATGCCTTAAGTATCCAAACTGGCAAGACCCTGTTTGGGTTTTCTGTTAATAAGATATAACTCCATTTTTCTTAGCCTCACAATACAAATGTACCAATTTCATGTACTGAATTTTTGGGTGTCAGCATTCCCTGTGTTCAGGTTAAAAACCAGAATAATTTCTACCCATGGCTTTACTTAAACTCTATTACTTCATCAAGAATTATTGTATAGTTTAATCTTAAACAATAGAGGAATGCTTGGGGTTTCTCATCAACTTATCCAGACATTGACGGAAAGCATTCATAAACTAGAATTTTTTTTCTTGGATGGATTAAATAAATTCTAGTGTGTCAAAAAATTTCCTTTAGATCATCATCATTATTGGTTCATCTGCACTTTCTCTCTCCGTATCTGTCAAACAACTGAAATGATTTTGTGGGATTTTTTTTCCCTCCATGTTAAATATAAGCCTTTAAAAAAAATTCATTGCAATTGAGCATGTCATTTATCCTTCTGCCCATTTTTCTTATATTAAAAGGTCTCCTGCTGAAATTTAATTTCAAGTTAAATCTTTACCCCACCCTCAGGCTGTGAGACTGAATTAAATAAATCCCACTAAAAGTAATAAACCACTCTTAGCTGTGGTCTTGTGATATCAGTGGTCAGCCTGTCAGAGCAAATCTGAGTGTTAAATTCACTGCCTCCGCTAGTGAGGAAGGAATCAGCACACCAAAAAGCCCAGGATAGCTCAACTGCACTCCCTCCAGTATTATCTCAGGAGCTGTACTTAAGCAGGCAAGAAAATATCTTTGAAGATGATTTTCTTGATGACACTCTTTTAAAATTCATATTGATGGTAAAACATAAAGGCTTCAGCTATGGCTATTACCCTTTATTTAGTAATGTTGTTGTGAGCCTTGAGATCTATAAGAAGGTAGAATTCCTTTGTGGGAGGAGGGACAAAACAAGAGTATTGAGCTGATGGGGACCAATGAATTTTAGATCTAAAGTGCTGGTCAGGATTAATGTCTAAATATATGATTGAAAGGTGGACAATTTGAGAGAGCGAAAGAAAAATAACATATGTCATCAATTTCCTCTTATAAAATTTGCAGAATCAATCCAGAGAACACAGCTAATCTCTCAGACTTCCAAATAAAATGCTCTAAAAGGGGGAAATGACACCCTCCCTCCCCAGGCCCCTTCAATACCCTGTCTGTGATTCAGGGACACTGGGAACAATCCCAGTACCAGGCTAGATTTATGGGTGTGACTAATAAAAGGTGACAGCTGACTTCAAATCTGTTGGCTTGTCATTCAGTGAACCAATTTACAAAATACTTGTTTACCCTTAAAGCACTGAGGTTGTCCAAAATGAAAAGTCATCTTTTTCCAACATTAGTTTCTCCACATTAAATTCTGAAGAGTTAAAGTTTTATAAAGAGCCAAAAATCAATACTGTCAGTGATTTGGCATTTTTGAAGAACAGGACAGCAGATTAATTTCATCCTTTCCATGGGAAAGCACAATTTTGCCTTCTGTAGAACTATAGCTGGGGGAATTCCCAGGGGGTTGAGGAGGTGAACACAGACAATTCTCTGGATTTCAATAGAGAATTCTGGGGTGTAGATGATAGACATCTCCCAGTAATTATTACAGTTGCAACTCTTATCTTTCTATAGATGTAGCATCTTTTTCCAGTCAAATGCTGGGCATACAGTTAACACCAATGCCTAATAATTCCTCAAGCCCCTGCTCCCAACCTTTTAAAAACTCTTTTTATTTCCTAATTTGGAAGTGGATGTGGTTCTAGGAAAAACACGTCCTAGGAAATAGCTTCCTTTCCTTATTTTGCAATAAATATTGCCAGTAAAAATTATGATTTTGATTTGTTACCTGAAAACACAATGCAAGGTTGTATCTCTTTCTATCCTCACAAAGGGATTATTTTCAAAATAAAATGTGGAGAAAATAATTCGCAGGTTCCTATAGCGAATAATCAATACATCGTACTGCTTTCTATTACAGAATTGGACTTTTCAAATCATGGAAAAATACTTTCACATCTGCAGTGAGGTTATTTAGCAATAACAATTGGAATTAAAGCCAATGGATTTTGTACTGTCAGGTTGGGCCCTAATTTTAAATCATTATGTGTTACAGTTTCTTTTTTAAATTTATAAACCTGTGTTAATATATTTTTCACTTGAATTTTATTTGCTTACTTAGCAAGTTGTCACGAAGAAAGGAAGGACTTTGCAACCAGAGAGATCTGGTTTGAAGTCCAGCCATTCCACATACCTGCTGTTTAACCTCAGGCTTACTTTACCACTATAAGCCTCAATTTACCCATATGCACAATGGGATCACACTGGGATTGTTATGAGGATAAATAAAGCAACACCACACCTGGAGCAGCTGGCTCAGGGCGTTGCGTGTATCAAAGGCTCCTTTCTGATTATGAGTTTACCATAGGTTGTATTGCCTACAGTCATCCAGATTAATCTGTTCAGCTGAAAATCTTACAGCAAATGTCTTTCCAAAAATTAGCATGCAGAGATTTTTTTCAGAGTCAGGGAACATAACCAGTGATCTGAAAAATAGGTGAGATCTCAAAAACATCAGGATTTTCTTGTTGAATAATGAACTTGTGATCATGCAACTCCATGTGGTCCTGATGAATTTTCACAAGATCAGTTTCAGTTAAAGAGTGAATACACCACTCACAATTTCACTCATTTATTTATTCAACAATGATGTACTACTAACTCATGTACTAGGTTCCCAGCAAGGCCTCATGGCCTAATAATGAGCAAAATTACGACCAAACTGCCAACAGAACAGTGGGGAAGGCAGACAGTGCACTTGAAAAGCAAGTGGCCATGACATCAGGAAGCTCATGGGGCAAATGGAAGCAATCAGCAAATATCATCTCTAGTCCACAGGGAAGTTCCATTTCTAAACTCCTGCTCCTACCCCACTCCAAATCTGTAATCACATTCTTTTTCTACCTGCTTCCCAATTTACCTAAGTTTGAAATATTCCCCTTTGGTGAATAATGCAGAAATTAACACCCTTTAGTGTTTCTGTGAGCTCTTTGCTAATTTTGCAGTGGTAGAGTTTAGCCTGAGTACTACAGCCTGAATGGCTGTATGGTGGCTGTGTAGTTCAGTTGTCCAGAGACAAGCTAAATGGGTAGAGTGCTATGCTGGAAGTAACGCAAACCACCTTCTTGGCCAGAATCCACTTCTTTAGACATGTATGTATATTGTGCTCAATATTCTGATAATTTTTTTCCCTTGTACTTGGAAATTTCCCATGTACTTACCTTAACTGTATAGTGAAATCATACTGGAAAATATCAGAAGACTAGATTCTTACAGTCAGCCAGAATGGTGATGATGATGACAAGAAAAATTATAAATATCTAATATTTATTGAGCACTTACTATGTGCTGGTCATTGTTGTAGAAGCTTATATCAACTCATCGGATGACAGTTTTCAGGCATATTAACAAAAGATTATAGGCCTCCATCACAAGCTTTATCTTTGTGACAGGATAGGCAAATTTTGTCTAATATCACCAAAATCAGAAGAGCTCTGTCTGTGACCTAGAAGATAATCTGACTTTCTGGGCAACAGTTCTTAATTCAGTATGGCTAAAAGGGACATGGCTGGCAATATTTTTACTTCTCACAGTACATCTCCTTGATTTTATTTCATAGGGAAACATAATTTTGATTTAGCATTTTTAAATTGATTCACCACTTTTTAGGGACCCAGGCACATAGTAAATTTAATGCATTTAAAGGCTAATGTATTGTTAATTTATAAACTGGATGAGGCATGCCTTCCAGGAGGATCACAGACATGTGTTACACCTCTTTATATATTTTTCAATGTCTAGCCTAGTGCCATGCACATCATTGATGTCTAACATCTACTGATTGCTTGACATGTGATTACAATATAAAGATTTCACTCCACTGAATGCTAAGGAGATGCCACGTTCCCATTTTCCTTTTCCACAAATACTAGTATCTTCTGAAGATGAGAAAGTCTGCCTTTCAAAAAATTTCCTCTTCTTCATCTCAAGTTGTGAGTTAGAATTTTTTCTTTAATGTTTTGAAGCCTCTGGGTACATATTTCAGTAATTCTCAGTCAAATAATCGTAGTGTAGGAGAGCTGGAAGAAACTTTCGGCAGCACTGTGTCTGGGGATTACAAACTCAAATGCCTCCAAGGGTCAGGCAGGTAACATAAATATGTGAGTCTGACTGGGTTTAAGATCATAGGGAGAAGGAAAGCAAAGCCTGTAGCAAACTAGAGGCTGCATAACATGTCAAATTCAAACCCAATTCTGACCATAGTAATCAGGTCTGAGGGCCATGTTTGGTCCACCAGCTACCAATTTATAAACATCAAAGTTAATCTTTTAATTTTAACTATTAGTGCAGTTAATCCTGCCCTTACCACTTTTTTAGGAAGTTGAAATGCCATCACCTATATAGTAGGGGTCAGAAAGAGCCATAAAAGTCACCTCTGTAGCCAATAACCTTAAATTGACTTTATCATAGCTGATGTATATAGAATTTGTAAATTATTATTTAAGTAAATATGCAGGGACTAGGGGAGAGCCTTAAAATTACTTCCATTTGTGCTTTTCTGGTTTTTGAAGTAAGGATGCAAAAATACACTGGTGAATTTCTTTATGTCTTTCACTGGCTTTGAAGCCAGATAAACGAAGGCCTACCTTTTATGAGCTATGTCACCTTGAACAATCTGCTAAGTTTGCCGAGCTTCACTTTACTTAACAGTATACCCCCGTTTTATTTACCATAAAGTTAGTCTTAGGATTAAATAAGAAAAATTCTGTAAAGTACTAAGCACAAAGCTTGTTCATATTTGATGATCAGGAAATGTGTTTCTTACCTTCTATGCTCTAAACCTCTTCCCTCCTTTCTCCCTGGATCTGGGCCTATAACTTCTTTAAACCAGTTGGCAATAAATTGGTCTGCATTCTGTCTTTTCACTCCAGCTGAGCTCATCAACAGTGTTGTGGTTTTTATTTGTAGTACATTGTTAGGTGAATCCTTTCATATAAAAAAATGAATGTAAACATTTTCTTTAAGGAGCTTCCTTGGAGATTTACACCCTCTGGTTAAATAACAATTTCTATTCTTCAGAACACATTATTATTATCAATTTTTGTTGTTGTTGTTAATGCATCTTCCCTCTGTACCTTTTCTTTTAAGAAAAATAAGATGTTAAAGAAGGCCTCCAAATGCTATGGGGTCTTTAAATGCTCACTGTAGGAAATCTAGGTCTCAAATTAACACAGGTGGTTTGACAGGGTAAGGAGCCATTCTGTTATTATTTGTACATGTTATCAGAATGGCTGCAACCTAGAGTCTCAACTGGATTCTCTGGAGAAGAATCCCCACAAAATGTTCTGTTTCAAGACATCATAAACTTTTAGAATTTTTAAAGGAATTTAATGAATTTGGGCAATAGTTCTGTCCTATCTGCATATCACACACACACACACACACACACAGAATATGCACAACACGCTTGCTACGGGTTTAACTAATTTAAGGCTGCACTTTGGGTAGGTAGTATCAGTTGGGTAGATTCCCCTTTCAAATTTAGTAAGTTTTCTTTAGACATGGATTAACAGAGAGAAACAGGTATTTCAGCAAGCAAGAGGAACCTAAATGCATTTTACCTATAATACTACACTTCACTTAGAAATCAGCATATTAGCATACGCTACCTATTTGGTATATTCCTCATTACTCTTAACCGGTAGATTGTGTTAAAGAAGGTAAAAAAGGTAACAACTAAGGACACATTTGGTGGCCTTGTTTACTTTAGTGGAAGTCAAGCCACTCATCAACAATTTTGGCTACTGTCATTTATAGGCAGTTTCTGTTTTCTTCGTAACTCCTGGCTACATATTGATCCATATTTGTTTTTCGACAGCCATTCAAATGAAGGGCACAAATAACTTTAAAAATATCTCTTTCCCCTTAGTGAGTGCTAATTGCTCTTAATTTAGCTTTACTTTTCTGGTAGTTTGAAACTGTCCTTTTCAAATGGCATTTTGTATCATTCCTAAATCACTCAGTCACTTTATGTCACTCCTTCTGTTATTTGTGATTTCTACTGCACTTGTATTTTGAACAGCTTCAGTCAGAGTTTTTTTTCTGTTTGTCATACTTCTTTATAATTTTAGTACTGACATAAGGCATGGGTTGTTTGGTTCCTTTATGCCTTCTTCTCCACATGCTCTGGGTCCTTGTCCTCACCAACAGCCATACCACTACATCATTTCACGCCCAATCAGTTAGCACTGGTGATGTGACAGGATGCAGAGGTGTGGTGGTATAATCTGTACATGTAATCCTGAGCCCCACTGGGTTCTACAGAAAAGAAGCCCAACCAGGTGTTCTTTTTCAAGACACCATGAGGCTCACCCTTAGTCTGATCACCTTTGCTTATCCTTCTTGCTCACTCCCTCTAGTTTTCCATCACCCTACTTCTGCCAGGCCACCCTTTGACACCTCCACCTTTTCATTGTCTCATCCCCATTCATGTCCTCATTCCTGTGCATTAAGCTCCACTCCATGGACTATCCATATGCTCTCCCCCTTGCATATATTCCCAATCACTTTCATCCTCTCTTTCTTTACTGCCCTTCTGGCAAAAACCCAAACTTAGGTAAACCCAAGTCTGCTCAGATGCTCTGTCTGTGCAGCTGAACATAGTTGAGGTTGGGAGTGGGGGTGGGTACACACCTATGCAGACCTGCCTTACACTAAACTCATGACTTTAGACATTTGGGGCTCATACAGCTCAGTCAGCCAACCATTCTTCCCTCATCAACTTGCTTTCCACTCTCATAGATGACCACTCCATTTCTTTTCACTTCCCAAATTGCCTACACTGTTACACTATCCTCACATTCAGCACATGGCCTTGCTTCCTGTTCCAGTCAGAAAAGAACTTCCACAGGACATCGTTGCCAGCTAAAAGTTTATAAAGGAGCTAAAACTCTTTTCTCAGATCATTCCAAAATCATTAAATCTAGTCAGAGAAAGAGTTTACTCCTTTACTTGAAGGTTTCAAAGTTCAAAAGTAATACATGCTTGTCATTACCAAGAAATTGTGTGCCTGGGACTTTTCTGGCTTTAGCATTGAAAGTCTTATGTCCTGAGAAACTCTCAGTCCTGGGACAGTTTGTACATTATGAGGAGATAACATTTTATCTAGGCAAATGCAGGAAAAATATAAAGCTAGTAATTTCACCTATCTTCCCATCCTTTCACAGCACTATGTTCATACCAATATACACACAAAAATATAAGTGGTTTGTTGTCTTTTGCTTTTACTGAAATTGAATCATATTGTACACATTTCTTTGCAATTATCTTTTTTCCTGATTAATAAAAAGGAAAAAAATCCCTTTATAGAGCATTAAGAACAAAACTGAATGTTGTATTCCAGCACAACTGGTTCCAACCAGCCGAAACTGATAAATAACCATGAAGTTTGAGTAATTTCAGGATTCCAGACCCTTTGTGGACCTACTAAAGACTTTCCTGATGAATGAACAATGGGAAATGTTTAACCAAGTGTGTATAATTTTATGGACACATTTAGTACTATCCAGAGTTTAGTTTTCAATCCTGATTGGTATAACCACCATTAAATACACTTTTATAATACTTAGGAACTCTTGACTTTCTCCTTCAGAGAACCACTCAGTAAATTGGCTGTTTGCTATGGAGGGTTTCACTGGGTGACAAGGTAACTTCAGTTTTTTTTAAAGCTCTGGAAGTCTTTGTTTCAAATTTAATACCTAACAGTATATACATACACACACACACACACACACACACACACACACACACATTCATATGATTTCATATACATTGATCATATCATAAATGGTTTCTGTTTGTTTTAGTGAAGTCTCTTTTTTTTATTTCTTGCTTCTCCCCAATAACTTGTTACTTTTGTTTCCTGTGTTGACCTGTGGAATACCCTTCTCTAATTTTCTCCATGCTCATAAAATATATATACATTTTTTATAATTATGTATAATAAAAAGTGGATTTTGGTCTCATCTGCTTAGTAAAAAGGGCATCATTTTTAACTTGTGGGAGGAAGCCTTCAAAAATGACTCTCAATTATCCCTCCCCCTGGCATTCATGCCCTTGGCTAATCCCTTGCCCCTGAATGTGGTCTGAAGCCAGTGCTTTGCTTCTAATGACCATGACAAACACGATGGCGTATCAATTCCAAGATTAGGACATAAAGACTGGCTTCTGTCTCACTGGCACTCTCTCTTGCTTGTCCATTTGGAAGAAGCCATGCTGTGTGCTGCTTTCTGAAAATACTCAAAAGGCAAGGAACTGAGAGTGACCTTGGGTAACAGTGGGGAATTGAGGTTCTCAGTCCAACAGCCTTCAAGGAGCTGAATCCTGCCAATAACTAGAGTGGGTTTAGAAGCAGCCCTGCCCCAGTTGAACCTTCAGGTTAACACCGACCCTGGCCAGCATCTGGATTTCTGGATTGCAGCCTGTGAGAGACCTAGGCAGGGAACTCTGATAATATGTGCATAGATTTTGGACCCGAGAAACTCTGAGATACTTAACTATTGTTGCTTAAAACCACTAAGTTTTGGGGTAATTTGTTCTGCAGGAATTAAGAATTTAAACACATTTTCTAAATACTATTTTTCTCATTTAAAAATACACTATGGAAATCTATTCAAATTAATTGAGGTAAGTTTGATTCATTCTTTGTAATGACAGCATATATTATTACCTGGTGGGGATTTGTCATAATTTATTCAAATATTTCTTTATGCATAGTCATTATTGCCATTATATTTCTTGTGATAAGAAACTTTTAAATTAGATAAATGTTTTGAAAATACTATTAAAGACTTATTATGTTATTTCCTATATTTCAGATGTTCATTTTAGAAATTGGGAAAAACACACATATAAGACAAAATAGTAAGGAGGTCATATTTTTCATATTTTATAAGAAAATCTGGATCAAATTATGATATAATTTTAGAAAAAATATCTTTAAGTGAAAACTATATTTAGTTTTTTGTTTGTTATGGAGAAAATGTTTTGACACTTAAAAGAAACACTTTAACTCTACTAACTAAATGGATTTTTAAAAAATTCCCTTCAGAAGTATAAAATTAAAATTATTTTATGGAAATAGATGGAAAAGATGTTAAAAATTATCTAGAATAATCATTCATTTACATATTTCCTGTGTAAAAAATGTAAATGTTATGGACAATACTGAAGTTCTGTATCTTTTCTTCCCTCCTTAAGGAAATCCTGGTTGTTGATTTGTATACTGATACGTGGGATTGTGTACTTTTATATACTTTTGAAATCCTTTAACTCATATAGATACATGTCTATTTATCTATAGAAATTACAAATTACATCATATGTATATATTATTCTTCATGATGCTTTACTGAGTCGCATTTAAAAATACAATTTTAATACTGACTTTTACTGTGCTTTAAAATTGACAATTTAACTTAAAGACTGGAGAATATTTCTTTCCTTTTTTGTTATTTTCATCTTATGTTATTTTTTGTTGTTCTGTTATCATATAAATCAATATTATTTTTACTTTCCAACAATGCACTGGCTTCCGTGTTAATGAAATAATGCTAGTAGCTAAGCTGGCAAACAAAATTCCTTCTACCTCTAAGGACATTTCACTCGAGAAAATATTTTGAAGTTGAAACCCTGCCTGCAAACATTTCTACTGGCAATCACCTTTCTAGTTTAAGTAAGGACAGATATCTTTTAACACTTGATATCCTAATGCCTTTAAAACAAAATTTCTCAGCCTCGTAGCAAAAACACGCTTTAGAAATGCCTGATAGTAGAGTGAACATTTCAAACAAAAATGCATTTGAACTGTTAAATGCCTTTGGTGAACTGAATGTTTTGTTTCACAAATGATTTTTAGATTTACCTTGGTTCAATTCTATTCCTTCTTAAACAGTACTGTGAGGATTTCATAAATTAAGAGTCTTTACTTCTTGAAATATCTGTGCAATTTAGATTCAGTTTGGCAGATATTTACAGAGCATCTTTTTTGTGCTGACTGCTGTGACAGGTACTGATTCAGTGACAAATCTGCACAGACCCTGCATTTAAGGAACATGTTATCTAATGGGAGAGGCAGAGAAAATATCAAGCAATTAACTCAATATAACATAGCAAATGAGAGTCTTTAATTAATTAATCAGTGAATTCTTATTTCTAGAAACTCTTCCATGAGCCAGGCATTATCCTAAATGCACACTATCTTTGGCCTGTCAGAATTAAGAAGGGCATGCAAAAGGGCACAAAGAGTTTAGGGGTCCAATCTCTGTAGACAAAGGAGATCAGGACAAGATTTCTGAGAGATGACACATGAACCAGGACTTGAAGGAAAGAAAATAGACATTGCACAGGCAGAGAAAACCATTATTAGCAAACAGATGAAGTTAACAAAAGCATTGTGTGTGGGTAAATACTGAAGCACATTTTGGTGTTGGGCATGGTGGAGATGGAAGACCAGCTGCTAGAAGGAAACAAAGACCAGGGCATGAAGGACCCTGCAGCCTATTCTAGGACACTAAAAATTCAAAACATACTATATCTTAACATTCGTGCTGAAGTTCAGCTGCTTACTAACTCTGATAATAAATATGCGCTTTTTACTACTTTAATAAACACTTGAGAAAGAAAATCTGATCAATTTCCAATGGACTGGAAAATGAATGATCAGCAAATTATACCTAGTAATATATTGGTTTTAGGTACAACATGATTCACCGTGACATAAAAAGTTCAGACTAAAGTGGATCAAGCTCACACCCAACGGTCTGGTTTCCATGTTGCATTTGATTTAGGTTGACCAGCAAAAATTTATCTAATAGTGCTATGTTTAAAGATCGATGATTCAATAATGTTTTACATTGTGATTTAAGTGATGACTTTTGAAAACTTCTATAGAATTGTCAAGATTTAAAAACATTGTGAGTCAAAATAATGCATCATTACACTGTAGGGGTCATCAATGTAATGCAAACACTCCATATGTTTGTCATATTTTCACTGTTGAAACACTAGCCATAAAATTTGGAAAAATCATTTAGCCCTGGGCCTTAGCTTCTATAAAACTGAAGGGGTTGAATAAAAATCACGTCTAGTCTCTTCTAATTATAAAACTATATAAATCAAAGCCATCCACTTTGAAGTAAACTTGTGTCTCTCACTTCTGAGTAACAAATATGTAGTAGCTCAATTACCAGCAGAGATTCTCTCCAGTATCAGAATATACTAATTCATTAATTGATTATTTATGAAGTATCTTCTGTATTCAAGTGCTGTTATAGAAAATGGGAATATTACGGCTGTGGTCATTTGTGCCAGTAATCAGATCTTCCTGCCTCTTTGCACCTGATTGGTACCTGGAAAGACTGTACTTCCAGGACCTTTTGCAGTTGGATAGGGCCATGTGACTAACTCTGGCCAATGAGGTGTCAGTGAAACTAACATATTTCATTTCTGGACCATAGCAACTGAATGCCAGTTTGAGATCCTTAAGTAGTCTTTTTCCTCTATCAGGAAGATTGTCAATGTTCTAGATAGTAGCTGTTCCACCAGCTTGAGTCCTACAGTGGACCCTCAGCTGAGCTGCTATGGTCATACAGAACGAGTAAGGAGCAAACTTAAAATTTTTTAAGCTAGTGAGATTTTGGGCTTATATATCACTGAAGCCAAACCTATCCTATCCTAACTGATGAAATGGGAAGCAAGATAGACAAGAGGTCTGTTCTCATGGTGCTTACAGTCTAGTGGGAAATAACAGACAAATAAGTAGAAATAAGTGAACAAGGTGATTTCAGATAGAGAATGGCTAGGGTGAGGGTGAGGGGGAATATTGATTTAGGATGGGTGGTAATTGAAGGCCTCATGAATAAATATTTCTTTTCAACTGAGACAAACTGACAACAAGGAATTAGTCATGTGAAGGTCTTCAAAAACAGCATTCCAGACCCCAGAAATAGCAAGTATAAAGGCCCTCATATGGGCCAAGCTTAGTATGCCTGAAGAATGGAAAAATTCAGAATTTTTGAAAATTTCTGAAACCCAGAAATTGTGTGTGAATTGTAGAGGGTAAGGTTGGAGACATAGGTAATGAACTTCCTGAATTCTGGTGGCACAATAGATTAACCTGGAATAGTTTAGCAAAATACCAATACCAGGCCCTGGTCCCAGAAACTCTGGAGTGGTAATAGGCCTCAGTACTTAAAAAAAAACAAAAACAAAAAAAGTTTCCGAGATGAGTATAAACTGGTTAGAGAATCTCTGACAGAGAGTCTTGTAGGTTATAAGTAAGATGGCTAGAATTTTATTCAAAGTTACTGGGAAATTTTTAGCAGAGAAGTGGCATTATCTAATTTTTGCTTTATAAAATTATTCTCACTGCAATGTGGAAGATATATTACAGGATGAACCAGAAGATTTTTGAAGAGGCTACCTCAGAAATTCTGATGAGAGGTTATGGTAGCTTGGACCAGGTATAAACAGTGGAGATTAGAAAAAAGTGGTTGGACTCGGGATATATTTCAAAGTCAGTGTTAAATTAACTTAGAATGGATGGGATATATTTAGGGTGAACAAAGGTAGACATAAATATGACACCTAGATTTTTGGGGTAGAACAAATGATTTCAAAGTGGTATCTTTAGCTTAAAGGGATAAAACTGGATTGGAAATTGAAAAAACCAAGAGTTCTTCTTAGGAATTATTATATTAAAGTTTCCTTAGACTTGTTATATTAAACATTCAGTAGAGATGTGAAGTAGACAGATATCCCTTTTTAGAGATCAGAGGAGAGATAGGGAATGAAGATATAAAGTTAATGGTTATCAGCAAATAGTTTTTAAAGCCAGGAGCCTGGTGTAGTTATAGAAGAAACAAGAATTGTGTCAGAGGCACTGCAACATTTACAAGTTAAGCAGTTAAAGACCAATTAGAAAAGACTCAGCAGAAACAGTAGGTAAGGAGAATATCAGGTGCATGTACTATCATAAAATCCCAAAAAAGAGTGTTTCAAGGAAGCAGTTATCAACTTGTTGGCTGCTGTGGTAAGCTGGAATAGAAGGGCAACACTCATAGAACCCAAATTTAGTTCTCCCCTGTATTTTATTTGTTCCTGGCTCAATTCAATTAAGTTCAGTTTGATATACATTTAAGGAAATGGTGTATATAGTGCAGTGCTCTTCAAATATTTGACTCAAATTCTTCTTCAATGAATTTTGAAAATTCAGCACCTCTTACAAATTTTTAAGTTGCCATGCAAAGATTTTCATACACTTACATAATAGTTGCAAATGATGTAATTTTTGAAACATTGTAAATACATATATTTAAAATAATTACCTCTCTTTAAATGTGAAATATTAATACCATAGTCTATCATTCATTTCAAACATATATGATCTTCTCTACCAGTCAGAATTTTTTAAAGTACTCTTTGAGCAGATGTGTCAGTTACACTTCCTCCATTGAGTTTTATCTAATATAACATAATTTTATGTGTGACTTTTAATGATCACTTTATCATATATATATGCAATAACAATATATAAAATTATGTTTAAATGAAAAAATTCAGTGACTTTGTTACAATTATTCTTCAAAGTGATGTAAGCAAAATGTCAGAGAAGGTACCTCAAGCTCTCCGTCTCTCTCCCACCACAGAAAAAACAAGAAACTGTCAGAACCAACATTGCTAGAACTATGGAAACTGGTTGATGTTTTCAACAACCAAGGGAATGCTGCATCAAGAAAGGGGAGACTTCCAAGCAGGAGGAAAACATGACAGTATCTTTGCTTGCCCTTTCCCCATCTGCCTATCTCAGAATTGGTTGTAGTCTTCAAGAGGAAAGCCTGTATTCGCAGTGTGGAATGTGGTTCTGGTCCCTGGTTCCAGAAGGAGCCGAGAAGAGCAGATCCCTTTTTTCCCCCCAAATTGTTGTGTATGTCTCTTCTAACCTGTTTGAAGGATGACTGAAAGACTGACTCAGGTGCTTATCTCTGTTTCATCTAACTCAAAGCTCACTTTGGAAAGGTGATAGGTATTGTCAGAAGTGTTGCAAAGTGAACAAACAACTGCAGATGCCCCTGGCAGAAGATTATGGTTGAAACATACAAAAGACCACATCATGCCTGGAGGCAAAAGCTGGGGAGATTTTCTTTGGAAAATTAAGGCATTCAAAGAAGACCCTTAGCTTTCACCCTAGGATGATCCCTAGGCTTATTGCAAACCTTGCTAAGGGTTAAAAGACTATCCTGGCACAGAGCCAATCTTCAAAGAATAGGAGAGGGTTTCATTTTTTTTGTTTGTTTTTTAGCTCCTGGTATTCAAGGAAATTTTTGTTAAAATACTAGCTCAACATAAGCTAAAGAACAGAGATTTCAGTGACCCACATGATAAAGAGTAGCGTCTCTGCAAAAATAGTTGGAGAAAGTCACTAAGCCAATGGACTACTAAGGCCTTCAACAATGACAACAACATAAAGAAAAGCAAAGAGAAAAAAAGAAAATGCTGAAGGAAGGGAAAAATCTAATTTCATGAGTTACTGCATTATAATATTCAAATATATGTTTTCAACAACAAAAAATACATGGCATGCAAAGAAACAAGACAGAATGGCCCACTCAAAAAACAGAATAAATAGACACATTCCCTAAAGAAGATTGGACTTACTAGACAAGGACTTTAAAACTATCTTAATATGTTCAAAAAGCAAAGAAAGGCATGGACAAAGAACTAAAGGAGATCAGGGAATGATGTATGGACAAAATAGGTATTTTAATAATAGAGTTAGAAATTATAAAAAGGAACCAAACAGAAACTCCGGAGCTGAAAATTACAGTAACTGAATGAAAAAAAAATCCATGAGAGGGTTGCAGCAGTATATTTGAGCAGGGAGACAAAACAATCAGTGAACCTGAAGGTAGGCTAACTAAAAGGATCAAATCAGAGAAGAAAGAATAAAGGAAAGTAAACAGAGCCTAAGGGACCTGAAGGATACCACAAAGCTGTTCAATATATGCACAATGAGAGTACCAGAGGAGAAGAGAAAGGGCTAGAAAGAAAGTTTGAAGAAATAATGGGTGAAAGCTCCCCTGAATTTGATGAAATACATGAATCTATAAATTTAAGAAACTCATCAGAATCCAATAGCATAGACTCAGAAATCCACACAAGGATACATTATAATCAAACTGTTGAAAGATAAAAAACCAAAAAGAATATACATATATATATATACACACACACAACAGAATAATATTCACCCATCGAAAGGAATGAAATTCTGATATGCTATAACAAGGATAAACCTTGAAATAGTTTATGCTAAGTGAAATAAGCCAGATTCAAATGGGGGAAATATTCTAAATATGAGATATTTAGACCTGGCACATTCACAGAGACAGAGAGTAGATTAGAGATTATCTGGGTCTGGTGGAGAGTAAATGTGGAGTTATTGTTTAATGCCTACAAAATTTCTGTTTAAGTTAATGAAAAGTTTTGGAAATAAATAGGGAGGATGGTGGCACAACGTGAATGTAATAATGTCACTTAATTGTGTACTTAAAAATTATTAAAATGACAGACTTATATTTATTTTACCACAATAAACTACATTTTACAAAAGATTATTCCTCTGGTCTGAGTTACCATTGCAGTTAGTATACAATCAATCACTATATATGCATATCTAAATATAAATTTTGGTAATAATTATTAAACAGAAAAAGTATACATTATAGGAAGTGTCTCACTTAATGAAATGTATGAAAATTAATTTTCCTAAAAAAGTTATGCATCTATGAATGAATCTTATTTATTGCTAGAATGAGACAGAGTTTAGCATCAATTTTATTTCTCTTTTACCTTTTATCTTAAGGTTTATGCAGAAAAAATATGTTGGCATAAGTTCAAAAATTAAGAATGGAAGAAGTTTTGTAATAGCAATGTCATATAACTCCTTCATTGATTTTTATGTTAAAAAAGTGAATGAAAATCATATGGGCCATCTTTCCTTAACTTCATGACATTTTGAATTGTCTTTGGGATACACTCCCCCAAAAACAATGTAATAAAATAAGACTGGGTATGCTTGAGAACTGCATCTTCCATTTGTAAAGGCAGAGTGAAAGGGAAGCTATAAAAAGTGAATCAATATAGCACCTTAAACTTGGTGCCCTGAATAGTCTGTCTTCTTCCATAGTCACAAGTACTTTTTATACTCTGGTTTATGGAAAAGAATATTAGGCCAAGATCCAGGAGATTTGTCATTCATGCTGATCTCTGTTACTGGGAAGCATAGAAGACACAGAATTGAATGTTATCCAACTAACTGCTTCAGTGTCATTACCATTGATGTATATATATAAGGTAGATACTATTGATATTTTAATACAAAGTTTCAAGAGAAAGAACATTTAGCAAAGAAAATGAAGAACAGGGAAACAGAAGTTATCTCAGAAATGTTCTGTGTAATTTAGTGTTTTTTCCTGTATTTTGTTTGCTTGTTTAGTGAGTTGGTCCTTACAAATCAATTACAGGTAAGATATCCATTGAGTTATTTCACCTTGAATTAAAAACTTCTCAATAATAAAAAGTACATCAAATAAAGAATGCTGAGGTCAGCATGGAAAGCAAAAGCAGTTTTTTTCTTCAACATTACAAAATTTCTGATTCACACTTTCAAATCCTCATAGAGGAAATGCCAGTCTGATAACAGAAGAAAAAGAACAGAGAAACCCTTCTCAGGCTAGCATGCATCCTTTGATTGTCAGGAAACTGTAAGCTCATAAAACACTTTTGGTTGGTCAGTAAGAATGCTTTAAATAAAATAAGTTAAATTAATATGCCTATATAAGTTCTTGTGTGGAGTTTGGCCAATATTAGGGCCATATAGCTTTGCCTACATTAGACAAAGACCTGAAGGAAGATCTATATGGTTTGAGTGGCAAGTCTCATGATTAGAGTTTCTCAGTTTCCACTAGAGTCCTTTATGATCCATGCTCCACGGCAATCACTGAGATCTTATAAAAATGCAGATTAGGTCCTTTGATTTGTCTTATTTTGAAAAATCTTCTAATGGCTTCTCTTTGTAGTAGAATAGATTGCAAACTCCTTACAATGACCTTGAAGGCTCCTATTCCACTGGTATTACCTTAGAGCTCCCCTTCTTGATCTCTGTACTCCAGTTGCTGCTCTTCTGTCTGCATATGTTCCCTAAACGTGCTGACTTTATTCCCATTTAGGATATTTGCACACGTGTTCACTTTGCCTGGAATGTTCTTTCTCCAGATCTTTGCCTGGCTAATGCCATTTCATCCTTCAGGTCTCAGCTCAAAGCAGCCTCTTCAGAGTAGGCTTTCCCTAATTGTCTTCCTGTTCTTTTACTACTCTTCCCTCCTGCTTATTAAAAAGGAGTTGTCTGCATAGCACTCACCATTATTAGACATTTTCTTGTTTAATTATTTGCTTATTTATTACTTGCCTCCTTCTCCTATATTGTGACTTCATTAAAGGAAACCGCTCTTGTTCACAATTGCATTAAAACAGTATAAATGCATGATAAACATTTGTTGATGATTGCCCAAATGAATCTTGAGTTACTTTTCAACTAGATTATTTCCTGCCAAATTCACGCAGGGGCATTTTTATTTTGTACTGTGCAGTTTATTTTAATTCTTCAAAAAATCTGATTGACATGCACACAGCAAAATTGACTTGAATGAAAACTTGGCTCATTGATTGGCCACTAAAGAAAATATCAGCAGGCAGCAAAAAACTGGGATCTGTGAGTTCCATTTTGGGAGCCAGAATGAGAAACCAAGGTGAATTGCAAAAAACAATGTATTTTATATTCTGGATTTCCATTCTTTCTATCTGGATCGGCAGCTAATTTGAAAGTCTTAGTAAATCACTGAGTTAGTTTCTCTTTTTTTCATAACATCCTGCTTGCATCATGTCCTATGCCCATTTCTGGAGTTTCCACTGGGGAAATTTCCAAGGGGCAGAACTAGAGGCAGTGCCCTGAACTGAGAGTAGACAGGAAGCATCATCTCCTTCCCTATCTATGCTTACTTGGAATTGCATACACGAAGTGTGGGATTTCAGCTTTGCACTAGGTTTGCTTATACAGTCCTCTTTTGGTTGACATCAATTTGTTGAGTTTTTCCACTGACAAGACCAATCTCTCAAGAAGCAAGTCATAGTGCACTGATGCTTTCCATTTGTGCCAGGAACATATTTTTGGTACTGGCTGTGATGGTTAATTTTATGACTGGACTAAGGGATGCCCAGATAGCTGTTAGAACAGTATTCTTGGGTGTGTCTGTGAGGGTGTCTCCAGGGGAGATTAGCATTTGAATCAGCAGAGTGAGTACGGAAGATCACCCTCACCTATGCGGGTGGGCATCAGTGATTCCAACCCCTTGAGAGCTTGAATAGAACAAAAAAGCAGAGAAAGGGTGAATTCGCTCGCTCTCTACTTGAGCTGTGACATGCATTTCTTCCTGCCTCACACATTAGTGCTTCTGGTTCCTGGGCTTTCTGACACAGATCAGGACTCATACATACCTGTGCCCCCCTGATTCTCTGGCCATTAGACTTGGACTGAAATACACCATCGTCTTACCTGGTTCTCCACTTGCAGATGGCAGATCGCAGGACTCCTCGGCCTCCATAACCATGTGACACAATTCCTATAATAAATGTCCTCTTACATAATTATATATATCTTACTGATTCTGTTTCTCTGGAGAGCCCTTAATACACATTGGTTATAACCAGGCTGTAGCTACACCTTGGTCCCTACCAAGAGTTATGAAACTCATGGTTTTAAGTGAACTGTTGAACAAAGTCAATTTAATAGTTGTCTGTTCTATTATCATTATTGCTTAAATCTCAAAGGTGCTAACCACACCATACTTCAGTCACTTTGTAAATCTTACTATTTTTGAGTCATCAGTGTCTAGTTTATTAAAATAAGTAAAAGCCAGTATTTTCTTGACTCTTCTTCCTTATTCAGTTTTAAGTTCCAAATGAATGTTTACTTTTTAAAGTGATAAGTGTTAGAGCAAACATTAGTGATTCAAGGATGTTCTTATTATTTGCCATTATTCTCTCTAAAGCTGGTTAAGTGGAAAATTAGATATTTTAATCTTTTATTCACAGATAGTATTATTTATCCTGGGGGCATAATAAACTAAATATTTAAGTTTTCATTCAAATGTTAGGTCCAGGCCTTAGAAAAAAGAGTTATAATTTAAAATAATTTTTATTTTCATTTCCTTTATGTTAGCTCCCCTGATTTCAAGGAACATTCTTTTGCACCATTTCAAAGGGCAAGAAGATGAATCAATAGATCTTAATAAATAAATAATAGTGTAAAAGTCAATATTCAACTTTCCTTAACAACTACAGTATATATGAAAACTTTGAATACTATTCATTTTTGAGGGAATGAAAATATGTGAAAGGAACATTTAGAAGGAGATGAAGCAACATAAAATTTGATAGATGTAGGTAAGAATTTGGTATTAGATGTCAAGATTTCATTTTGGAAAGAAAAGGCAAGAGAAGAAAAGCAATTATCTGTTGCTAAGATTATTTTTAAAACCTAGTTTCATAAACTCAAGTTTTTATTTTCTCTATTGCTAGCTGCCTTAAAAATACTTTGCTTTCTTTTTGTAGTTCAAGAAACTTTTTTTGTCTTAATCCAAAGTATCTGACCCCAAATCCTTAACCAATGAAACCATTATATTTCAGGCAAGAACAATATTCCAGTTATCTGTGAGTCTTGCTCCTTAATAATTTCTAAACTAAAATAGCTACTACCCAAAAATTAATTTAGTTATAATTACAATTTTTACTTGCTTTTGTTAATTTTCAAGAAAGCCCTGACCCTATTTAACAGGTCTGTAATCCAATTACAGGTGCATAGCTGGAAACAGTCACAGGAAAACTAACCTTCTCATAGTTTTGTTTGTTTGTTTTCAGTGTACACAAAGTACACTTGATTCTGCATTTCTGAGCTACAGCAGTTGAGTTAACTATCCCCAAAGCCCTTCTAATCTCTTCCACTCTTAAGACTAAAATGTGTGCTCCTTAAAGGATAAAACCACATCTATGTCATTTTTGCTTGCCTGGTACTGGGGTAGCAAATACATTTCATCTCATGTCAACTGCAAATAGATAGCTAGTGACTGTCTGGAGTGATGCACTGAGAAGGAATCTGAGGCTAATCTGACATCAGTGGGCACGCTTGTTATGTTTGATTAGCAATGCCTGATGTGGTCATGCAAGGGAAGGATAGTTCTGAGGTAGTGTATTTGTTATCCTTATCTTTATGCTTAAGGAGGTATCTAATTAATTGGCATATGGAAAATGTTTGTTAGATGGATGAATGAACTTCAATTTTATCTGGACAATTTTTCCATGCAGAAAAAAAAACTCTGAAGTTCCATTTCATCCTTACCTTCCAAATTTCCTTTCTGACACATTAAACTCGATCAGTTCAGAAACTACTCCTTGGATTGTGCAGATAAAATCCATTGTTTCTTGGCCTTGCCAAAGTTGAACTTCCAAAATTGTCAATATGTACCATTTACATCCTACCCAAATTTTGAATTTGTCTTTAAACACTATTTGTATATACCTATATACCTAGGATAGTGATATTTGTGATCTAGCCACTTTAATTTTGTTGTGTCTGTAGTCACGGTTGGCCCTGGGAAAAATTAAGAAGTAGGTTAGAAAATTAACATGCTCCCTGGGGTCTGAAGCTTAACTCTATGATCTATTTTCTTCCCCTGCATGGCCCTCCTCTTAGTATCAAAACCTGCTTCAGGAAAGGGCCTACTATTATGCAATGTAATACTTTTAAGATAATATATTAACCCTTTGTAGGAACACTTTAAAAATTCCTTTTCTAATTCTAGATTAAAAGTCTTTATTTTACCCATAGAATTTCAAGCTATGTTAAGCAAATGGCAAAAAAAAAAATTTGAACATATACTTCCTTCCAGAAGTTTGTGCCCATTTCTCTTCACATATCATTTACACTTTTCCATCTTAAGACTTTACATCTCATGATTATAGCAATATTTATACAACCCTTTCTGTATGGTACCTAATAGAGCAATTATAAAACAAACAAACAGAACATCAAGAAAACAACAAAAATCTTGATTTAAATGCCTGATGATGATTTAAAAGTGATGTTCTTTCTGTTAATTAATAACACCAAGGCACTTATTTCTAACCATGAAGAGAGTTGTATTATTTCTTCTATCTGCTGCTCATCCAAAATGCAAATAATAAAATCTACTTTATAAGCTGTGTTAGGATGACACCCAGATATACACGGTTTTTAGCACAAATACAGTTCCAGGAATATGGTGGACACTCAATAAATGACAGGTGCTTTTCTTATTGGTTCTAACCGTAACCTATCTGAAACCTATTTTCCCTGCACACTCTGCCTGTGAAAACATCACTTCTTACTATATTAAACTTGAATATTTGTAGTGGTAAGGGCAGGATGAACATGACTTTGAAATGCTTCAACTAATCAACATCTGTTTTTCCCAACCAAGTGTTTTATATGGACTGAGGATAAGCAGCAAAAAAGATTGGTTTGAATTTCTCACGTTTTTTTTGACAGCATTGTTTTTTTGTGCGTTTGTGTGTATGTGCGTGAAATGGTACACTTTCAAGCAGAAAAAACTTTTGAAAAATACAATTAAAAGGAAAAGAAGTAGAACAAAATTTTGAGCAATCCCAGTCCAAAATGGTCCTCTGAGTAATTGGAAGTTGGCTCTAAAAGCTCATAAACATACACCATTAATCTGTTCTGTTTTCCTATTTAGTTCATAGACTGCTTGAAGGAAGAAAAAAATTCATAACTTCATAGTGCTTTCTATAGCAGTATCCACACAATGAAATTCAGTAAATATTTTCTGAGGGAATATGGCAAGCTGTCCACCAAATTTCTGTTGCTTGTCATTATATAAATTTGTCTTGGGATATGGATACGAGCTGGGGACTGCATTTCCCATCCTCCTTTGCCACTAGAAGGGGCCATGTGACTTTCTCACACTAGAAAGTGAGTGGAAATAAGATGCCATGCCTGTCAGAGTCAAAGCGTCAAAGAAGGGGTGTGCTGGCTCCATGCTTTCTCTTTCTGAAAACTCTGCATTCAGACAATGAGGCCCTGAGGGATGTGGGGACAAGGCAAGAGGAGCTCAAGCCTCAGTCATCACGGGGACCACTCACACTGAACTATCATGTAGAAGTAAACTTTTATTGAGTTAAGATATTGAAAATTTGGGGTTTATTTATTGCAGTGGCTAACAATGGCCTAATGAATACAACACTCATTTTTCATTCATGTGCCCTGGGATTCCCCTAGCTCCTGGCAAATTTGTGTTACTTTCAATCTCAAGCCTACTTTATGACTCCATGGCTTTGACTTTTATCCTTATTTCAAATTTCAACTTCTGACACCTTAAATATCAAAACTCTTGACACCTTAAGAGCCTAAGGTTTTGCTACACCATGTGTTAACAAACCTAGTGGAATATTAATTATGTTGGCATTTTTTAGGATGTTCTACCTTTTGGGACATCAAAACAGGATGAAGGAAGACTACAACACTGTTGTACTATTCTTGTGAAGACTTTCTTCAGATTGGTGCTTAGAATGATTATACATTTGATAGAACATAACTATTCTGGCCTAGCTGGATAGTCAAAGCCTATTGTTTGAGTTAGAAAAGTAAGTGTTTTCTGTTTTTCCAGGTATTCTCTGTATTAGGAAAGCCATGGTATTTATAAAACATGCTTGAATGAAACAAAACAAAATAAAACCAGTCAAAACAAAACATCCAAACAGAAGTTTTTGTTTGGATGGTGAAAAAGATGAAAAATCAAAGAGTAAATTATTCCAAATTGTTATCTTTCAACTATAATTTCACTAAGTTGTTGTTTGGAGCATTTTATGTCATATTTTCCAAACATGTTTTTTTTCTTTATAATGGTAAAATAACAGTCATTTGGTCTTTCTCAAATCTGAGTTGTTTCATGCACCAACACAATTGTTCATCACAGGACATGTTATGAGAAAGGCCCAGAATGTTAAGTTTGCTTTATTTTAAACACTCCATGCCTTTGTAATACTGAAAAAAAAACTTCCAAAACTGCTCTGATAACTTTCCAAATAGCTTAGAATTTTAAATTAAAATATATCAAATTATGCTATGTGCAAAATGTAAATGTTTTAAATATTTTCATCTTTTTATATGAAGGGAGTCTAAACCATTTGTTATTCAACAAATATCAAACAAGAACTAAAACTGAATGTAGCATTAATTCTGGGGTCTGCATTAATTATTATGATGACTGTCACTTTAATCAACAGCATGAATGATAATGTGCAGCATGAATGAGGAGAAGGTACAAACCTAGGTTTGAGTTTCAGTCCTGCCACTCATTGGTGTCATGACCTTGAAAAAGTTATCTAAACTTTCTGAATCAATTTTCTTACCTATAAATGGTGGATTAGAAATGACTCATTTAAATAATGTCTGACACATATGAGGTGCTTAATCATCTTCACAACTAGCTCTTTTAACTTTTAATTACATATGTAAGTATTGACATGTGAGAGATGCTTAAATTGCATAAATTTGAGGGTTTTTTCTTATGTTTTAGAATTAGAAATTGTGGTAAGACTAAGGAAGATTTTATGTCAGCCAGTGCTTGCCACAATAATGCTATATAGGAAATCTAAAAACGCAGTGGCTGACAACAATGGGAATTTACTGTCATGCTTTGAGGTCTGAAGTTTAACAGGTAGATCTGATTTAGGATAAGTTCACTTGTGCGGGTGATTAAATGGCAAGGTCAGTTAGGCTCAGCTCTAGGCTACCTGGGGTGACCTCTTCTCGTGGTGAATCACCAGGCACAAGAAGCCAGATAAACCATTTAAGCACATCTGCTAATATTTCATTATAAAGAAAGTGACAAGGTCACATCTCAACTGGTGATGTGGCAAAGTATATTCACAATAGGTCAGAAAGAGAGTGAATATACGTCGAACACTTAAAGTAGCACCACATTTCAGAGTATAGGGCATGGAGGAAAGAATAAAAACAGTTTAGGTCATCAGACTCAAATAATCAGAGGACCCTGCTGACTAGTCATAGTTTAGAAAAAATAGATAAGATGAGGAAGAGAAGGGAAAAAGAGGAGAAGAAAGGGACAAGGCAGTCCTGAGGACTGAAATGCAACAAGACTAGAGTCAGACATATTCTCAAATTACTTTAAAAACAGCACTTAGTTTTGAAAAAAAGCATGTCTCAATTCAACACAAATTGAGACAGGCAGAATATAGTTATTAAGATGGACTTATGGGTGTTCAATATTCAAACTTAATTCAGGCACAAGCTAATTACTCTTACATCATCTCTGAAAAACATATATTATTCATGTAATGAAATACATGGTGAATTGAAAGCCAGGAAAAAGATTATTTTAAATCATACTAAATAATACTAAATTTCCACATAATATGAAAACCATTTGACAGTATCTATTTACATGAAAAAAATGCTTATATCTAAGATTCTAATCATTAAAACTGGTTGATTAGAATACCTGTCCTTTAACAAATTATTTGCTTCAGGTTCATTACTGTGTAAGCTGAAAGTGGTTTTTAAAAATACTACTTTAAAAATATTTATTAATTTAGACTTTTCATAAGCTCAGATTGATTCTCCTGAATAGACTGGATGAATCCAACTTTATAATAAAAGTCACAATTAATTTTCATTCAAGTGTTCAATCAACAAATTGTCTAGATGCTAAAGTTATAAAGGTGAATTAAAAATAAGAATTCTTGCACTGAAGAAGCTCAGAGGGAAAAAATACAGTATATAATTTTTTACAATTATGTCAGGAGCTGTAATTGGAGAATATAGAAAACATACAGTCATTTTCAGTACATGAGAGGTGAAGTTATCATCAGTGTGGTGGTGTTTGGGTTGACTTGGAAGGATGTGTAACAGGTTAGGCAAGGTCTGGTAAGGGGCATTTAGACAGAGGGAACAGTGAGGTGGAAGGGCACAGACACATGACAGATGATAGCAATTCTGGGAAATGAGTCATCCAGTGGCTGTTTTTCACGGAAGTGGTAGGAGACACGGTTGGAAGCATAGTTTGAAGCCAGAATTAACAGGCATATTAGTCAGGCTATCTGCCTTTCTTACAGCCCTTCTCAGACTCTCAGCTGCCCCAATATGACCAATCATTTCCAGGCTCACAAAAAATTGGGAAAACTCTTTCTGCTGGGAGCTTGAATGGAGAACACATGCAGGGAATCTTGGGTCAGCCATTTGCTTTCACAAGAATGAAAAAGCCAGCAGTCTTCAAAGAAAGAGAATGAAACATATATATAGTGAGAAGCAGGGACAAAAGATACTGTGGGCCTGGGGGAAAAAAAGAAGGCAGCCACTATGGATCAAAAGGCTTCCAGAACCTTGTTCTGGGAGCCTGCAAGATGACTGGTGCTTTTGGCCTTGAACTCTTGGAGCGTCTCCTTTGGTTTAAGTTAACTCATCTTTAACTAGATTCAACCTAATCCTCTTCCTGAGTTGATTTCAAATTTTGGCCTTTGACAGGTGAATGGTAGGAAGATTGAAATATTATGTTTATATACTATTTATAGTAATAATATAATAGTAACAATGATGCTAGCTCATGTCTACTACGTTACTGGGGAGCAAGGTACCATAAGAGCATACTTCACAGGTATTAATTCACTGAATCCCCATGAAATCTGATGTCAGGTATTATTATTAATCGCAATATATAGATGAGTAAACTAAAAAGGAAACATGAAGTAAACCAGTCTTTCCTAGGGTTGATGTGCCAATCAACAGCAAAAGCCTATTGGAAAGAATGTATTGGTCTGGAGATGGATATGAGTCAGAAAAGCCATTTAGGAGGTTGCTGTAACATAGGAGAGACCTGGGCTGGCATGGACTGAATGTGCTAGGATAGTAGAGTGGGAATGGTAGGAAGATGACTGATTCAGATAGTTAGGAAATAGAATCAACAGAACTAAAATTTGGAGAGAGGGAGAGGTAGTCAAGGATTTTTCTGGCTAGAATAACAGGTAGGTGTGAGCTCATGTGCTGAAAGAGTGGACACTTCAGTGGAGGCTGGGGAGTGTCTGGATGCAATAATGCCTTTGTCGCTGTGAGCTCTCCAGGTATGAGTCTGAGCCCTTCACTTTGTCCACTTGCTGCTCCCCTTCCTCTGGTCCTCCCTCACACCTCGGGGAAGTTTATGGATTCCAGATCTAGATCTACCGATACATCTGTTGCCATCATCATCATCTTTCTTCTCCAAAATCTATTGTCTTTCCATTTCTCCAGATACCTAAACATTTGAAAGTCCCAAAATGTGGAGTTGTACTCCATCTTACCCACCCTTTCCTGTCATTCCTCATCGAGGCAGCGAATGGAGAATACTGTCCCAACCAAAAGGTGGAATGGACAACAGGAAGGAGAAACAAGTGGCCTAAGGGATGATACTTTAAAATATAGTCTTGCCACAGTGGTCTCTTTGGCAGGTAGGAGGGGTGAGAAAGCTCACTGGTTCTAGTATAAGGAGTAAGAAAAGGGCGGAGAAGTAAATTATAACAAAGATAAATAACTTACTCTTTTAAGCAATTTCCAGTGGAAGTGAGTGGATGATAGGCTACAGCTAGAGCCTGAAACTAGGTGAAGGCATAGCTCTAATTTGAGTAAAATTAGTGAAGATTTGGACATTGACTGTCTCTACATGGATTTTTCCCTCATTTCCTGTACCTTTATCAAGTCTGCTCTTTCTTGATTCGGCCTCCCAACTCACAGTATGCTCCTGTCCTTTCCATTCTGGTGACTTTAGCCAACGTAGCCTTATCAGTTGATTCCCTGACTTAAGGCTGTATTTAACATTTGCTCTCTATTCTTTTGTAACTTAAACTCATTCAGGTTTCTGGCTTCTGTCTTGCTGTACCTTCTGTAGGTGAAATGTAACAAAGCCTTGTGTAAAGTTATTCAGTTTATAGTATTCATACCTTTGTAACTTAAACTCATTCAGGTTTCTGGCTTCTGTCTTGCTGTACCTTCTGTAGGTGAAATGTAACAAAGCCTTGTGTAAAGTTATTCAGTTTATAGTATTCATACCTTTTGTTCCATATTTACAGTGTATTGTGATTATTTGGAATGGCTATGAATGAGCACATTTTGGTTACTAGCGATTAGAGAATTTTCATCCAGTCCTGTCTCCCTATAACCAAAAAACAATTGTTCTTTCTTTACCCCTGACATCCAACTGGGCTGACCAACCATCCTGGTTTGTCCAGGACTGTTCTGATTTAAGCACAGAAACTCTTATATCCTTGGAAATTTCTCAGTCCCAGGCAACCTGGAACTGTTAGTGACTCTCCCTCCCTCCAGGACCTTATATGTCCCTCATCTCTCTCTTCCAAGGTACTTAATTTCTTTCCTTTATTCTGGGTTATTTCAATAGCCTCCTAACTGGTCTCCAGTTATTTTTTACTAAAGTCCAAACTGTTTTTGAACACCAGAGTAGTTTTCCTGCAGGGCTGTTTTGGTAACGTCATTGCCTTGTTCAAATACTTTCAATGTCTCCCTTTTGCCCATCAAATGAAGCTTAAATGTCTTACGCTGGTATTTCAAGTTCTCCATAATCTTTCACCACCCAACCTTTCTTGTTTTCCTCTTGATGACTCAAAAGTCACTTCAGTATCTTATAGAGGTTTGCAGTCACTATTATAACAACTGTACTGTATTTTTTTTATTATTGGAATACTGAAGTGACTCAGTACAGATTTCTAGCTGATAAAATCTGTATAAAGTAATTCTTTTTGTAGATCTATTCACATTTCTCTCCTTAAATGCTTATGTTGAATTATAGAGTAGATCTTAAAAACAAATTAGGTTCTTTAACAAGTTCAGTTTAGAATAGTTACAACACACACAACAGGAAAATAACCATAAAACAATCTGGGAGCTGACAATACTTTAGTAAGTCATGATTATCTTTCTAGTCACCATCACTGACAAAACTAACGCCTCCTTTATAAATTATTGGTTGTTATTTTCAAGATGTAATTACTAATTACAAATTTTCTAAATTCCATCTCATTGTTTCTTTTGTAGTTACAAAAATAACCCACAGAAACAAAATCAACAACCCTCGATTGTTTTATTTATTTGGCTTCAGGCATTTTTTTAATGTCCTAAAGAAAATAGCCTCAGTGGACCATGAAAACAATACCCTGTACATTTTCCTTCTTCATGACTGATAAGATGGTCATCTTCACGTGGAAGAATAACCTAGAGTTTTCTTCATTTATTCTAACCTTCTTTTTTTCCTGGGATTTTCAGGCTGTTTCTTATCCATATAGTTAGTTTTATTGATGGGTTTACTTTTGTCTGTTGAGGGGTTTAGGGCATCTCTATTTATAACCCTCCAATTCTGGTCTAAACTCCTAAGGGGTTTTGCTTGCTCATCCACCGCTCTCCCCCTTGTAAAGACTTTGGTGTAAATCCACTGTTGCCCTTCAAAGCAGGCAAGTGGCTATTAACAGTTTTTGGTACATTCTAATATACATACTGCCATCCATCATCTCTTTGTCCTTTTGTTACTGAGATGCCAACAATCTCAGCACTGGTCTCTCCTGTGACTATGCCTCCCTTTCAGGTGCATTTCTCATTAAGAAATGAGAGATTTTTGTGTTTAATATGAATTGGCTGTATTAAAAATATTCTCAGGTTGTCATTGTGTTTGAAAAAGGCTTTGAGTTTTATATGCTTTCATTTCTTAAGACTTTTATTAGAGTAAAAGTCTGTATCAATTACGTATTCTTTCCTGCTTTCTTTGCTAAGAACAATTTAGAAATCTGTAGGACTAAATATCACAAACTCACCTGGTATAGGGGCTTTTGAGTCTGTTATGGCTTTAAAACATGGTCACAAGTGCTTTGACACTTCTGCCACCAAGAGATGGGGTCTATGTTCCCTCCTCTTAAATCTGGGTAGGCTTGTGTCTCTTTTGACAAATAGAAAATGACAAAAATGACACTATATGATTTCAAAGGCTCAGGTATAAAAGACCCAGCAGCTTCTGTCTTGTTTTCTGGAACACTTACTCTTGGAAGCCTGAGAAACATGCTGGAAGCCTGACTGTCTAGAAGAAGACATGCTTTGAGGAAGCTCATGCTGCATGGAAAGGCCAATGTGAGCATTCCAGTTGACAATCCCAGTGAGTCTAATCTTTGAGTGTCCTCAAACAAGGTACCAAATATGTGAGTGGTCTGGATTTCCCATATGCCCGTTGCCCTCACATACATATATACATAGCCTTCTCCATTATCAGCAGCACTCACCAGAATGGTATTTTTTTTTTTCCGAGGATGAACCCATAGTGACATGTAATAATCACTCACGGTCTGTAGTTTATAATAGGGTTCACACTTGGTGTCATACTTAACGTGAGTCTGTTTCTTGGTTCTGTGTTCTGTTCCACTGACCTACTTGTCAGTTCTTTGCCAATACCACACTGTCTTGACTACTGTAACTTCATAGTAATTCTTGAAGATGGGTAGCATCAGTCTTCTAACTTTGTTCTGCCTTCAACTTTGTGTTGGTTATTCTGAGTCTTTTGCTTCTCCATGTAAATTTTATATTCACTTTGTTGATATCAATAAAACAACTTTCTGGGATTTTGATTGTGACTATGTTGCATCTGTAGATCCATTTGGGAAGAACTGACATTTTTACACTGAGTCTTCCTACCCATGAACAAGAATTATCTCTCCATTTATTTATTTATTCTTTGATTTTATTGATCAGAGTTTGTAGTTTTCTTCATATAGATCTTGTGTATATTTTGTTATATTCATACCTAAATAATCCATTTTTTTGGTGCTAATATAAATGGTATTGTTTTTAATATCAAATTCCACTTTTAATTCTGTCATATAGGAAAGCAATTGACTTTTGTATATTAACCTTGTATCCTGCAACATTATTACAATTGTTTATTAGTTCCAGGAGTTTTCTGGCCCATTCTTTCAGATTTTTCACATAGATAATCATGTAATCTATGATCTACAACAATTTTATTACTTCCTTTCCAATCTGTATACTTTTCTCTCTTTTTCTTATCTTATTGCATTAGCAAGGACTTCCTGTATAAAGTTGAAGAGGCATGATGAGTGCGGACATCCTTGTCTTATATCTGATCTTAGGGGAGAGCGTTGGTTTTCTCACCATTAAGTATGATGTTAGCTGCAGATTTTTAGTAGATAGTTGTTACCAAATTGACAATGTTCCTATCCCTAGTTAACTCAGAGTTTTTATCATGAATGTGTGCTGGATTTTGCCAAATGGCATCCTTTTTTTTATTACAATAATTCTGAGTGTCAGATGTGACTAGGTTATTTAATTTCTAATTTTCAGTAAAATTATCTGTAAAAAGAGGACAGTCATGATGCTTTTGTTGTTATCCTTTTTTGGATAATTTTTCAAACAAATACATGTAACAATGCCTCAGGTATAAGCACTCAATAAATGTTAGCCATTATTACTATTACAGGCAATAATAACAAACACGTTTTTGTTTTTAGTGAGATTAACGGTTGCTTTAAAAAATCATGGTAAAATGCACATAGTATAAAATTTACCGTCCTAAGCATTTTTTTAGTGTGAGTTCAGTAGTGGTATCAATCTCCAGAATTATTTTCATCTTGCAAAACTGAAACTCTATATATACATTAAACAATTTCCATTCGCCATTTCCTCTAATGCTTGGCAATCACCCTTCTGCTTTCTGTCTCTGTGAATTTGACTACAATAGGTACCTCATATAAGTGGATTCATACAATATTTGTATTTTTGTGATTGACTTATTTCACTCAGCATGATGTCCTCAAAGTTTATGTTGTAGCATGTGTCAGAATTTCCTTTCTTTATAAAGCTGAACAATATTCCATTCTATATATTACACCACATTTGGTTTATCCTTTCACCCAGGAATGCAGAGCTCTAACACTTCCACCTTTTGGCTATTGGAAATTATGATGCTATAAACATGGGTGTAAAAATATCTCTGAGATCTTGTTTTTAAATCTTTTGTTTGCATACCATGAAGTAGAATTGCTGCATCATATGGAAATTCTACTTTTAATTTTTTGAAAAACCAACATCATTTTTCCATAGTGACTGCATCATTTTACCTTCCTATCAACAGTGCCCAAGAATTCCAATTTCTCCATTTCCTCACCAACATTTGCTGTTTTATGTTTTGTTTTGTTTTGTTTTTCTGGTAGTAGTCATCCTACTAGTGTATGTGGTTTTGATTTGCATTTCCCTAATGATTGCTGACATTGAATATCATGTGCTTATTGGGCATTTGTATAAATTCTTTGGAGAAATGACTATTCAAGTCTTTGCCCATTTTTTTTGTTGTTGTTGTTGAGTTGTGGGTGTTCTTTATATATTCTGGATACCAATTCCTTTATCAAAGATACATGATTTGCAAGTATTTTTTCCCATGCTGTGGGTTGTCTTCTCACTCTGTTAATTGTGTAATGGTTGCTTTTGAGCAAATATCTTGATACGTTATTAATTCAGTTAGAATTAAGTTTTGTAAATGAATCATCATAAATATAAGTATGATAGTAGAATTAATTTTGTATCAGGGCTGATTCTCATTTTAAATCAGGCTTCACTTTGAGGTTAGCAGAATGAATAGTTTTGATTAGATAATCAAGTAAGCAATGAAATGAAATGAATATTCCTTGCTAACATGACATATTTTTAGGAGCAAAGGAATGTTCTTCAGGGTTGGGATTTTGTTAGTGAGTGTCTACTCCCAGTGAAAGGTACAGTATCCATCAAGTACTGTACTGGTACCCTTATGGTAACTCACAGAGCCCATTGCACTAACTTCTACCCATCATGCCTTGTAACTTTTGACAGCAAACCTCCATAATCACTGTTGTAGCCCTTGAGATACATGTAATAACTTAGTGTAGTAGTTAGTGATCTTATTTTGGCTTTAAGGATTGATGTATAGCAGGAAGATCAATTTTTGTTTTCTTTTAAGAAGTTCAGCTTACTTTTCTTTGGTGTTGCTTTGTAATTATATACCTCAAAGTGTGTTTTAATTGATTGTTTGAAGTTTTCTTTATTCAGGTATCTATAAATCTCTATAATGCTTGTGTTAGCACAGGTGCTTTAAATACAGATTTATGTTCAGTTCAGACTTCTGGTTAGAAAATGAGGCCCTTTCAGCTAGGTAGAAATCAGCAAGAGAATTCTATGTAGGATATAGAAAAATAATAAGAAATTCCTATAGAAGTTTAAAACTTACTAATCTTTGGGCAAAATTTCAACCTTTTTTACATGTGAGAGATATAGTGAAGCTCTATACATTTTGGGGGCACCAGTCAACAAAAATTATTACCAGAAATTAAAAGTTCATGTATTCCTCTACCCTCTAAAAGCAATGTTACTTGCTCTTCTGAACTGGATGGATGAAGATGATTCATAAGATTTTAATTAAAATTCTTATATGTATGAAGGCCAATTCTTAGTAGTCTCAATGTAATTCCTTTTTCTGACCTGTAATATGCCTAAAGATATATTAATTATACAGCTACCTTGAGAAACTACTAGAAAGATGTTAGGAACAGATGTTATGTTGGAAAGAGAGGTATTTGGAACCAAGAAACCTGGATCCTAATCTGCTCTATGAAAAATATCTCTGTGGCCATGAGCAGGTCATTCATACTTTCAAGCTGTCATTTTCTAATTAATCTAAGCCCATTTAAGGCTCTAACATTTTATTATCCTGTATGTATTCAAATATTGTACAAAAAGGCATGGAAAAGTGCTTCTCCACTTTCACACACACACACACACACACACACACCCCATCCTATCCTAACTCACCTCATGTCAATTATTAGCTTCGTTAACTTATCCCACTTAAATAACAGTATATAAGCAGTGCTTACTTGCTTAATTATTAATATATCACATCAGAGGGCACATTATGATGAATCCATTATGGATGCAGAATGGACAGAATGAATATATTATGGATCCTGTCCCTGACATTCCTAATTTCTGATGCATATCTGTTTTACTCTGGCACGGCATCAAGTAATAGTCAAATGTATGAAGATAAGAAAAAGTATTAATATGAAAAAAAGTAAAGTTATGACTTTCCTTACAGTTTGATGTGGATATTAATTTCATCAATCATCTTTTGCGATTAATGTCTAAATAATACCCAGAAGAAAATGACCAGAAAGGGACAGTGGTGAGCTTCACTGACACAGGCGGAAAGGTTACAATAATTAGGATGTTTAGCCTGGATTGAGAAGTCTCGGGGGAAACTGATCATTATCTGTTAGCAATCTAAGTGATGCCATTTAGATTTGGGAGGTAAAGTGAGACCAGAAGGTGCATGTTTGGTAAATTCAATTTAAGTTTCATGGAAATGGAGTTTTTTCAATATGAGGTAAAACTTTCGAACAATTTGAACAATTTGACTTGTGAAACAGACCACTTTCCATAATGGGAATTGTTCAAGAAGAGGTCAGATCAGTAAACAAAGCTCAAACAGCTTTCTAGGCAGATAACCTAAATAAGCAAAGTGGGTCAAATGGGGCAAATGTGCTGTATATATTCCACTTAAAATTTGCCAGATTTTCTGATTTTTCTACAGAAGCAGGCAATCGGGGTTATTTTTTTATGTTTATTTTGGTATCAATTGGGGTTATTTTTATGCTAGTTTCCTGATATATAGATACTGGCTTAAAAATTTTTTTTGACACTCTGAGGACTAATGACCCCTTTGTTTTGAGCACAGCCTGATCCATCTAGTTGTGACCTCTGAACTCCATTTCTGCTACCTAGTAGCCATGTCCTCTGTGAACCAACTACAGTGGAAACACTAAAGAGTTGGGGTATCAGGTCACCACACTTAAGGAATGAGTAGCATTTACAATAAATTTATAATGTAAAGTTATTGTAGGCACTAAGTTATACATATGTGTAACTGTATGGGACCAAAGATTACTTCTCCCAACAAAATCTCTTAGTATAAGAAACACAAGGCTACCAACATTTCCCCAGGCAATGTTTTCAAAGTAAACTATAGAGTGGGAGAGCAGACTCTTCAGGAAGATTCTTTAGATCTGCATAGTGCTTCAGGAAAGGAGCTTGAGGACTCCATGGCCACCTGTTAGGACTGGTGTAACTCAAGAATCAGCTGTTGGTGTCACTCTGCTTTCTTCATCCTTATGAGGTCCCATCAGGAGTCCAGAGTCTTCTCTAAGATGTCCACAGATGCTCAGGGCTTATTTGTTAGTACCCAATTTTGCTCTGTGAACTTCTTCGTTTCATTCATGTCTTGCATTCTGTAGCTGTTGCCCCTCTCAGTCCTGCATCAATCCAAATGTGGGTCAGCGGGGAGCTATCAGGATGGGCACCATCTGAAGGTGGGAGGGAGGGGAATACAGCCGCTAACTTAGCTCTGGTCAATTATTGTAGAAACAGACCTTTTCTTTTCCTGTTGCTATAGACAAGGTAGCTTTATCAGACTTGGTAGGAACAGAAGGAGGTTATATCATAGAACAGTCTATAGCTTAGTAGTGAACATTAGACCTCCCACTGCTCAAAAGTTCCCCAGTCTGTCAGTGGAAATTGGTCATAGGTGATTTTCTTGCTCCTTTGTGTTCCAGATTACTAACATCCTGCTGGCCGCTTCTCTCCTGTCTTCCATAGCCCTTCTGCCTCAATATCCACTCTCAATTTTTTGTGCTTCCACATGAAGTCCAATTCCTTGCCCCTTTTTAACTCCTTCTAGTTCTACCTGGGCCAATCTGAAACCTCATTAAGTGACTCTAAACAAAGGTCCCTCACTTGAGGTCTAGGCCTTTTAATCACACTGGCAGAATCTTTGAAATGACTCTTTCCTTTCACAGGATCCTATTCTTGGGTCCAACCTCCTCCCTCACAGTCTATGTACGTGCAACGTTGCCACCCATTCCTCCTGCTATGAATTCAAGTGTTCCTTTTAGAAAGCAAGAAGTTCAAAAAGTCATCTGTTTTTGCTCTATTGTTTTTTTTTCCAATTATACACAGATAATACGTAGACATCTCTTTTACAAACACTTTGAATCAAATAGGGACTTCTACCACCTGAAGTCTGCTCAAAGTGCGTGGCTCAGAGTAGGCCTTGGAAAGACTGGGTACTGGGGAGGCATCTGGGGCTAGCAGTGCCAAGAGGAAAACTTCAGAAGCAGACAGCATGGGGAGAAGAGAACACAGACTTGCAGGTCTGCAGAATTATAGTTACTAAAATTGTTGTAGAGGCTGGAGAAGTTCTTTTCTTTTCTCTCCATGTGTTTGTTACTTTAGTCCAGAGGAGAGACTCTATCATCCTTCTTTCCCCTCTGTTTTTTTTTTTCTTTTTTTCTCTCTGACTCACTTGATTACATATGTTGATCCAAGTCACTATTAGGTGTCCCCAGAACATGGCAGGTCCCTTCCTGCACTCAAATGAAGTGAGCTTTCCTCTCAACTTCCTGTAAGAATGCTGAAAACCATCTAGCTTATTAGCTCCCAAAGCATGGTTCTCAGAAGCAATACGTGCATCAGTTGGTAACTTTTTAGTTCCCAGTTGCTCTGCTGGACAGGCAGTGTGAAGAACCTCATGCCCTTGTGGGTGTTTCTTATAGAAAAACCATGACAGCAACCAACCATCAGTGAAGGAAAATCAGTCTACTTTCTTTGCAGCTAGGCAATCTGAATTTGCTAGGCCCTTTGCATGAGTAATCTACAAATTCCAACTACCTATCATTTGGGAACTTAAGACATCGTGGAAGTTATTCCCTACTGGGAAAGGAGTCCATGGGATACTAAATAGCATCCGCCTATCATGAAAGCCCCCTCCACCATTGTGAGAAGAAAAGGGGAGGCCCCTTTTCCTTTCTCCCCCAACATCCTACCCTTCTACTACGGTCCTAGCTGGTTCCTTGTTCAGGAAAGTCAGAGGGATCTCAGCATCACTTTTGGTAATTCTACTCAACATCTGACACATGATATCTATTCCTGACCCAAAGCTTCTGAGCCTGCTAATTTTACCAGTTATGGATAACTGATAAAATTGGATCAGTGTCTTTCCAGAATTGATATAAGGGAAAAAAAAAGTCTATTTAATTCTACTTGTTCCTTGAAACTAATGGGGTATAAACCCAGGAGCTGTCACCATTAGCCATTTTTAGCAATGTGGCCTAGAAAACCCAGAAACTTTGTTTGAAGGAAGAGAGAAGAAGTCCCCTTTTAGAGAGGAGATGAAATGAGAGAGAGAGATGACTGAGAGCGTTTGAGTTCCTACTCTGAGAAATTCCTGAGGCCTGACTGAATTTCCATTCTGAGGATTAGACAGCCGGGAGACTTCTTTTGGTTTAACCTGGTTTGTGATGGATTTCTGCTATTTGTAAAAAAGAATGCTGACAAAGACATTCTCCTTCCTTTAGAAACTGTTATATCCAAACAAAATGTTAAATTGAGTCTAGCAGAAGCCTTACGATTTGTGTTATTTTGGGTTATTTAAGCTTTTCTTTTTTGTAGAGGCTGCATTACGTGGTGGGGAGTCATTTGGATCTGGGTCTCACCACAGTTCCGTTATCTGCAAGCTTTGGAAGCTTGAACAGTCATTTAAAATTTCTAAGCTTCAGTTTCCTCATCTTTACTGAAGGATCACTTATCACACAGGCTTGTTTTCAGGGCTGACATAAAAAAAAAAGTAAAAGTACCCAGCACAGTTTCATTTGAATGTGTTCAAATTTCATACCACATTTTCTAATTTTGAAAAAGACATCCCCCAAACATGATATATATTTACAGTAAGATAAATATGCCAAACATAAAAACAAAAATGTTAGGATTATGCACAAGAAAAAAAAGAAGTTATCAGGCACTATGTATTTTCCACAATATTATATATCTACATTTATCTATATGTATATCTATCTATCTATATATAGAGAGACAGATTGATTTATTTTAAGGAATTGATTCAAATGATTGTTCAGGTAGGAGACCCAGGAAAGAATTACAGTGTGGGTCCAAAGGCAGTCTTCTGGCAGAATCCCCTCTTCTGGAGAGACAGTATGTTCCTGTGAAGGCCTTCAACTGATTTCATGAGGCTCCCCATGTAATGGAGGGTAATTTACTTGAAGTCCGCTGATTTAAATGTTAATTTCACCTAAGAATTATCTTTACTGAAACACACAGAATAATGTTTGACCAAATATTTGGGCCCTGTGGCTCAGCTAAGTTGACACTTAAAATTAGTTATCATACTAAGACTGATTTTTAATTTAATTTTGAGTTTCCTAGTAGCCAAGGAAAAAAAGAAAGACATATTTTACAGTTTTTTATTTTTTTGAAGAAAGACAATTTTCTTGGTAGAGACCATTTTTCCCCATATATTACATTTATAAATATAAAGCTACTTTTATTTCTTCAGGGTTTGATTAAGTCAACTTTGCAGATATCTTTGAGTTGGGAACCATGCCATCTCCTGCATCCAATCTGTCACCAAATTCTGTCACTTCTGACTCCAATATTTAAAAACTGCACTCCACTCCCTCCAACTGCCAATGCCTTAGTTTACTCTCTCATTGTTCCTCATAGGAACCTTGACAACAGTTTCCAAACTTATCTCTGTTCCTACTCTGGTCAGTTCACATGCAGTCTTGAACCAGCCACCCACCAGCCCCTTCAGGACACAGTTGTCGTGCTACTTCTTTGTTCAGAAATGATCTCAGATGTCACAATTTGTAAAATCCAAAGTTTCAGCATCACTCTTCCACATGCACCTTAACTTTGGTACATGTCCAATTATATAGAATTCATAAAAAGGCCATTATTTCAGACATTTCTGCCTTTGCAAATTGCCAATTCCTCTGCTGAGAATGCTCTGTCCTCTTTATTAGCCTAGGCAGATATTAGTTGTTCCTTACGACTCAACTTTAAGACCACCTCTTTTGTCAGACCTTTCCTGACACACATAACTTAAGCAGCCACCCCTTCCTCCTCCTTCCACAGCAACTGAAACATTCCAGTTACACCTTCTTGGGTGTTAAAGTCTGAAATTGGAATGCAAGGTGGAAATCACAGAGAGGCACAATTACACTTGAACATCCCTTAAACTGCTCATCAAGTAGAGTATGTAAGTCTGTACTCATGCCACAGCAGAGACTGACATACTAGTTATTGCTCAGTGAGTCCTACACAGCGGTTGTTTTTCTCAGATGTTGGAGCAGTTTGTGCTTTCATTAATTAAGCACTAGTAAAGCAGTTGGCTTGTATTTAGCTTATGTTTCATGTCATATATATATAGTAAAAAGTATCTTTAAAGCAACTTTAAAATAAGACACATACTCAATGCTCACGCTGAGTGGTACACATGTGCCAAACTGAGGCTGACAGAGAACCACTGACCTCCGCTTTCTGTCACATGCACACCCTGTGTTACATGCTCACTGAAAGGAGCGGTGTGGGAAATTCCCCGCACTTGTTTAAATTGTTACTTTCACCTTCCTTGCTTCTTCTTTCCTCTCTTGCCTTCCTTTTTCTTTCTCTGCCTCTCTTGTGCCTTGCTTCTGTAGTTTAATACAAGCAGATTACATCATTGTACTGTACTGTGTGTAAATTGATTGTACTCTTATTAATCTAGGTGTAACACTCAATCACACTGTGATGCAAATATGTGTTTTACTTTGTTTTAACCGACAGTCCTTTCCAGAGCGGAAAGCTCCATGAGGGCAGACCTGTATTTTGTCATCACTGTTTCCTTTCCTCATGCATGTTAGGATGTCAAGGACCATTGCGTGAATGGATGAAATCAGTTAATAGAAGGCAAAGAATGAGGTACTGAAATTCCCTTCAGCTGTAACTATGAACTTTCTGTGTGATGAGGAGGAAATTGAACATTTCTGGTTGTTTGTGAGCAGGTTCCACATGGGGCATAAGACTAGTCTACTTGATAGGCTTGTGAAAGTGATATAGGGCAGTTAAAATATTGCATAAATGCTAAATAATAAAGTGACAAGCACAATATGTCGGGGGATGCATGGTAATGCAACTATGTCTGTAAAACATTTACTGTTTTTTGTCTCTAAAATGTACAACAACCACCACCCACCAAATGGCGGCATCTGTGCTTCTTTCCTCCCTGGTCCTCGATATTTGGAATCCTTTCAGTGTTCAATGCTCAAAAATGCAATAAATATTTTCACTTTGGTACATCTTTATTTTAACATTGAAGTTGGTACCAGCCAGAATTGTGGGGTTACTCACATCATGAGACTCTCCTACCATTTAAGGTCTTGACAAGCGAAAACCTATAAAGTGAGCATCAAAGGCAGGCTGGGAGGGGGAATGAATGGGACGAGCCATTGCCAAACGCATCCTGAGGGGGGCAGTGCGGAGGCCCACGGGGGTACTATTTACAGGCTGACTTGTTAGAGGTGGTGGATGGGGGAGGAGGCGGGAGTCATAGGTATGCTGAGCTCTGATCTCTTTGGGCACCAGGTGGCACTACCGCCTTCTCTCCTGGCTGCTGCTTACCTGGGTCAGGGAGAATTCCAGAAACTTAGATTTTGTAGGAAAGGCTGAAGGATGTAAAGCTATGAGTTGGGAAAGGAATGCGTACATAATACTGAAATCAGAATGTTCCTCATTTGTCACATCCTAGGCATGACTCTAATGGGGGACCCTGCCAATCTTTAATATTTCACAAAGCGTAACAGGACATGATTTGGTAATTGATAAACTCAAATTTATGAATAGAAAATACTGTTTAGCTTAGTGTATTATTAGATTATAAATTTATTAGCAAGTTACTTAACAGACCCATGGTGATCCATATGAGGGAATAGATATCTTCATATAGTATCAAGCAGATTCCTTCTCTTTTGCAATATTGGTTTCTTGAGGAGACTGTCAATGGTGTAACTGATCAGATCTCTCTTTTCTCATTTGTTGTCAGTAAGTTTAGAAGTAAACACAGGCTGCAACCATAGCCAGGATGGTATTTAGCAGGAAGGTACATACAGTCACATCTCTAGCTTCAGCTTATGTCTTGCTTATGCATCTTACATCTACATCTTACATTTTTTTCACTTTTAATATGTTATCTCGTAGAAGTTTGTATTCTTTTGAAAGCCTCTCTAATACTTTCTCAAATAAGGAGGGGCAGGTATGTGGTTAATTACACAATTACAATAAATCCCCATTAGTATACATTGCTAGGTACCAAGAATCAATAGAATTACTGCTGCCTTCAAGAAGTTTACAACCAAATGACAAATGATGGACTTATGAGGAACTGTGCCTTAAGTTAAAGTATCTTTTTAAACTATAAGTTTTTGGAGGAGAAATATCTAAGAGTAAGCTCAAGGGAAGGAGGAATACTTGATTCCACAATTAACTTTGTAGTTCTACTGTTGGCTTTGTGTGGCCTCGGGCAAGATGGATAACTGTCTCCACGCATTAATTTTTCATTAGTAAAAGATAGATTCATCTTGGGACAAACACTTGGATAATGTAAACAGATGAAAGGCATGGTGTGCAACATTTGACTACTGTTATATAATATTTGATTATAATATCACTCCTAGCAAATCTAGTAGAAAAAAGGTCAATTTAAATCATGTACTTAAAGGAAAAAATGTGTTCTGAGTGAAAGTAAGCATATTTTCAACAGGAGAGTGCCATACCACCATGGTAACAGGTAGGGTAGATGCTGTTTTCATTTTAAGCTTTTGTTTTCAGCAGCTTGTGACAAATATTTGGAATTGTGTTCCTAGTGTATGAAAGTAAATATTTTTGAAAAAACTAAAAACATAAGATTCTCTAGGGTTTAAAGGATGGAAAAGAAGGAAACTGAAAAGAGTAAAATTGGGAATATTCCCTATGGGCTACTTTTAGGGCATTTTTAGAATAATCAAGAACAAAAATACCTGGCATTTGTGTCACAATTATTTTCCAAAATATTTCCTTATTTTTAGTTTATTAATTCTTTGTTCTTTTTTAAACACATAAATAATAGATGTAACAGTGTTTATTACTTTGTGGAAAGTAGTGGTGAGATTATTTTGGGTAGATGGATAAGAAAATATACAGAAGGTACAGAAAGAGGCAGGTAACCTGATTATTATCTTTAGGCTCTGACTTCCAGAAAACTATAGATCAGAGATTACAGAACATAGTTGGTTCTAGAGCCAGACCAGGGTGGATCCCAGTTTTCTCTGTGATACTAATTCCCTTACCTTCTCTTGGCCTTGGATTTCTTGCATAAAATGGGGGAAGAGCAGCCTTGCTGAAAGACCAAAGAACACATACAAAGATTCCAGTTCAGTACCAGGCCCAGGGTAGAGACTCAATAGATGGCAACTAATAGGACAGGGATAAATCATTTGAAATAATTTTCTTTTATTCCTTGGATGTATTTGGGAGAGGAATAGAAATAGTAGCTTTGCTCCATTACTTTGCTCCACTGGGAGTGGCAGATGACTTTAGATAAAGTACTTGAACTTTAATTGCTCTTAAATTATTGAACAAGTGCAGTCTCCTATTAGTCTTTCTCCAGTTTTGACACAGTTACCCCCATCAGGTTCTCATCTCCAGGTTCAGTTGCCACTGAAATCTGCCTTGATCAATGGCTAGCTTTCATGAGGTCTGGTCTTATTTGCCTTCTGTATCCATTTGCAGAGAACAGGGACTACTATGCTTTACAAAAATTTTATAGTAGCCAGCACAATGATGCCAGGGTTCTTGTTTGTAGAGTTGAAGAATGAACTTAGCAAACACTCAAGGTAGGAGTGCCAGGGAGAGGTTTTTATTTAAAGATAAAGTGAGAAACAGAGCTCCTGGCTTATACCAGGAGGGGACAAGAGAGTCCATAGTTGTGCATTGCAAGGAAACTTTCTTAAGTTTTCGGTAACTGAATTTAATCTCTACTTTGAACCTCCATTTCACTAAGTTACAGCCACTTAATATCAACCAAATTGGGGCTATACCTGCTTCTCCCAGATTTTATGTGCCAGGAATTGAAACAAATTCCAATTATCTTTATCTGTCAATGCTGACCTCTGCTGAATATTTTCATACAGGTCTAGTCCTGAGAGTTTGTGTACTCTCATTCTCTCCTGTAAAACTTCTAAGCCTGAGTTCAAGTCTCAGACACTCCTAGGCTCCCAGCACATATTTAACTGTTCTTCTACCCATCCAGGAAAGGAGCTCTGCTTCCATTTGCAGCTCGAATACCAGGGCTCCTCCCTTTGCTGCTATTCAATGCTCGGAAACCTGATAGGGAAGGCTTAATTAAATCCATTTGTGAGGAAACTGAATCTCAGAGAGGTTCAGGAACTTGCCTCTTGCCTTATATGTCACAAGTGGAAGAGCACATTTTCAAAGTGAAGTCCAATTTACTTCATAATTAAGTTCCTTCCACTTTGCTAGGCTACCTTAGAGAAAGTACTGGGCCTTTTTAATTCCCATGCTACAATCTATCATCAGTACCACCTAGTTTAACTTATAATTTTAAGTTAAGGGTCACCTTGAAAAATAAAGACCAGAGCTTTGAAGGCAGTGTTTCTCAAAATATAGTCTATATCAGGCTTACCTGGACTGTTTATTACAATGTATATTCTTGGGCTCAATCATAGCCCTACAGAATCAGTATCTCTAGTAGCTGGGTCATGGAAGTTATATTATTAATAACTTCACCTGGTAATTATTAGTCATGTCAAATTTTGCAAATCATTGTTTTAATGTGTAATATTTTGATCTTGGTAAGGAGGGTCAGAAAGGTCTGAAATATGATGTATAGTTTTGATTTGGTTTATCAGACCAGCTAACTATTGAAAACTTTGGAGATGGAGGAAGGACCTTGATACTGCAAAAAAAAAAAAAGACAACAAAACCAGAGAAACAAAAAATGGGTTCTTGAGACAAATCTCCTTTCCTTCCTGATTTTGCCTTCAGGCAGGCCTGTGTGAGTATATATAAGCTGGTGAGAAAACTTATTTGGAATTTAAACCTAAAGTAACTTCTGTGTTAAGAACTCTGTTCCCAAATGAAATAACTCTGTTATTATTTTTAATTCCCCATGCCCAAATACCCCAAGGCATTAAATGTTGCTTGATACAGCATCTACGGGCTAGTGTACTTTCAGAACCAAAGCAGCTTTTCTATTTTATTCTTCACATCACAGCAAAAATGTGTTAGATAGGGTGAATATCTGGTTTCAAAATTTCAGAAATTTGCACCTAAATTGCACCTGTAAAATATGTCCTCACACATGCAAGCAGGTCATTTCACTTGCAAATTATTGTTTTGCATATGCAATTACTTGCTTGCATCTGGATATACATTTTGTGAGACAATTAAGTGTTTGTTAGAGAATTAGATCACTAATTTTATGTTCATTTATATAAAACTTAGAACTTAAACTTCCAGAATTTTTTTAGCTAGAAAGATCTATACATACTGCATATGGTCTGAGCAGGGGTTTGGGGAGCATTCTTTTACCCATTCATTTGTTAATTTGAGGATATTTCCTAAATGGCTACTATGAGTCAGTTGTCATGCTAGATGCTAGAGTTACAACGATAACCAAGAGCCCCTCATTCCCAAACATGAGTATTTTAACATTGTGTCCAGTCAGTTTCAAGAGACTAGTAATTTTTAAACATATTACTTGATAATTAAAAAAAAATATTCATTATTAGCAGTCAACTAAATTTCAAGCTATTTCCCAGGAGGTACCATACCAAGTTAAAATTGCCAACTGTCATTTATTCCTCACTATGAATAAATGGAGTTATTTTTAGTGAATAATAAAATGGAGAAACCATTTCTGAATCTGTTTTGCTTTTTTCTCTAATTCACAAAATTACTATGGTAGTTTTCTGTGGGATTGCTGTACTCTATACAGGCCAATGTGGTTGATTCATAAAAGCATAATTTGGTTAAAATTAAAGGTTGAAAAGTCTTTGCTTGAACGTCCTTCCTATGTGATGATATTAAGGGGTTTTGTGACAAATGCAGAGACTTTTACACTTCTCTCTGGGTTTAAAACTATATTTTAGAAGACTTAGTTTACTGGAATACTGACTTTAGGATTGGAGATATTATTTTGCAGACCTACACATTGCTTCATAAATAAAACTATATTGATACAAATGCATGTATACACATCTTAGTTCTCTAAAGTCTACAGAAAAGCAAAGGTCTGTAAAATACATTCAATTTTTCACTCAGAGTTCAACTATAATTATAAATTTATAGACATCTAGAATTGAAAGAACTTCAAAAGTTTAATTTACCTTAGTTTATGAATGAGTAAACGAAGCTTGGGTAGGTTAAATGAACTTTAAAGATCAGGTAGAAGCTAAGGCAGAGTGAATACTAAATCTGTTAGATAGGTTTTCATTATTAAAAAAATAAAAACAACCCAAAATCTTTTGTGAAGAATTGGGAAGACAACTAATGTTATCTTTTGCATATCTCATGGTGATGTTGAATATAGACCCTCTTTAAATAAATGAAGACAAAACATGAAATGAGAAGAGTCAAAAAAGCAGAAGTCCTCTGACAAAGCTAGTGTTCTCCGAAGTAACCACAAAGCTTAACACCTATCAAGAGCCAAGAAAGGGGAGAGGCAGGGGTGGTGTGGGAAAGAATAAGACAGAGATATCTAGGCATTTTATTTATGTACATGCAGTCTTTTTGTCTTAATCAGAATCCCAGCAGGAAACAGATGTCAAACATAAATTGAGAAAATTGCAAGAAAGTGTATTTATATAGGACTTAATTACAGAAGTGTGGGCTTGACAGAAGAACAACAAAGAACAGTGAAGTAACTCTGGACTAGTAACTGTGGAGTAGGTACTACTTCTAGACCAGAAGGAATGACGGGAGAAAGTAGTTACTAGAAGTGAGGAGAGAAATTTTCAGAGTGCTGCCTTGAGGGAAGCAGTGACCTGCATCGGAGGAACAGTCAGCCTGAGGTGAGGAACGCACAGAACAAATACCCTGGAACCATTCTCTACTCACCTCTCATTTCTTGCTTGTGTTCCCATTGCCTAATTCTAACTGGAAGCCAGAGAGCCAGGAGGTCCATTGGTGTCATCCATCAATGGGAAAGAAGGCTGTGGGGTGGCGGGGGAAGTGTGGGCAGGGATTTGGAGAGGTAAACAACTGATGCAAGGGACACTCTTCCAAAAAGGATTTAAGCCCTCTTAGAAGGATATGTTGATGTCACAAGATAGAGTAAGTTAAAATACGTGAGAGAAGAGAGGAAGCAAACAAGCAAGCAAGAAAGAAAGGAATGAAGGAAGGAAGGGAGGGAATAAAGAAGGAAAGAAAGAAAGAAAAGAACTTATGCCATTGAAATCAAAAGACCCATTTATGCTATTGCTCAAATGAGGTAGAAATTTGCTTATCCCTCATATAATAGTCCAGAGACAGGAACACGATCAAGGGCAGGTAGTGGCTCTGTTCCATGAGGGCACCCACTGACTTGGGTCTCTTCTGTCTTGTGCATCGTTCATCATCACTGTGTCTGCATTTTAGTCTGGAGAAAGATCAAATTAGAGTGTGGAGGACAAGCAGCTTCCTCTTGAGGAAGTGACGAAGACATTGCGCACACCACTTTCTGTGCTGGACACATATCTTCAATACCTTCTCAGATTCCCTAGGTGTTGGGCCCTTCTGTGAACCTCAGATGTTTGTTTCGCCTTGGCTACCAATGGCGTGACTGGTTGGGCATGTAAGGCTGACCAGTATTTTGCCCTGGGAAAGGTGGGCCCTCCACTTGGCAATCTGTACATTGAATAGATGCAACTTTAAAGCCAGTACCTATATGTTGCTGAAACATCACGTTACATCTTGCAGACTTCACTTTCCTCTATTCTCATCCTTGAGTCCCTGAATTTACCACTCCCCAAAAAGCATCCTCACATTTATCCTTACTTCGGGCTTTGTGTTCTAGGAGACCTGGACTAAGATGTATCTAGCTGATCAGCCCTGTTCCATGATGAAACTTAGAGAGGAGTTCTTTGAATAAGTGAAATAATGAGAGAAACATGGGATTAGGGGAAGCCTGGGAAGTTTTTGCCAAGGAGGAACAAAATAAAGAATGATACCAACAAATAAACTAAAACACAATTATTTGCGTAACATAACCCTTTATACAAAATAGAACTAAAGTTTGGCTTTAACTTTTATAGAACCCAACATGAAAAAGAAAACTTTGCTCATTCTTGTATTCATGGTATCTAGGAGAAAGAGAAAAAACTTGAATCCTTAGAATTCCAAATGCTGAATATAAAGATCACTGGAATGTTCTTCCTGAGTCCTATATCAGTTACCAATACTATTCAAAGTAAGTAACAAAAGCATCAGAGTAATAGTGACTTACAATAAAGGTATTTGATCACCTTGCTTAATATGAAGCCAGGATGTAAGCATCCCATATTTATGAACGTGGCCCTTCAGTATCATTTAGGACCCAGTTCTTTTCACCATTCCCTCCCCCATCCTCAGGATGCTGTCTTTAAGCTTGTCTTATCTCAGTGGCACAATGTCTGCCAGTGTTCCAAGCATCAAAGGTAGGAAGTGGGGGAGGAAAAATAGGGGTATGGAGAATTTTCCTCTCATGTCTCTCAGTTTTTATTGGAATAGAGGAAGATGCTTCCTGAAATTCTTCATCATCCCCCTTCCGTTTATGTCACATTGGCCAGGATTGGGTCATCGTGGCCACTGGAACTGCAAGACAGCCTGGCAATGTAAGTCATCTGCCTTTTTGCACCTGGGAACCTGGCACAGAGAAGGGCACTGAGAGGCAGCCAGTGGTGTTTGTATGGATTCTGCTACTGTGACATAGCAGATATCCTGGGTAACAGGTTATACTAGATACATGAAATATGTTCTATGGCTATACCTTAAATGTTCTTCAGATGGGCTGACAGCATTATTATCACCACGTGATACAGTGGAAATAATTCCTCATGGTGGGGACACACAGGCAACAAATGGGCATAGCTTTGCCATGCTTTGTAGCCTGGAAACTGATCAAACTTGCCTATTTTAGAATATGGGACAGTGTTTGCACCGAGTGTTCTGAAAACCTGTGCCTGATTTAGTTTTCTTACCAGATTTTCAAGGTTAAAGTATATAGCACTGAGTTCCAGATTACACTCCATGGCAAATGCCTGACGATGACTATTTGATTTTGCCAGTTGCATACAAACCCAGCTACAAGGGGTGAGACTGCCTACCTTTGGGGAAAAACTAAGAAACCTAATGTGAATATATGCATGCTATCTCTGGTTGGATACACTCTTGTTGGATTCTGCTCAGAAAATTGTTTTGAATTGGCTTCAGTGCCTGTACAGATGGGCAATATCCCCTAAGATACACTCCATACTGTATTGCAGGATTAATTATACCTGAAGAATTTTAGGGCAGGTGAGATCACATGCTTGCCTGGACAAAAGTAAAACATCCATAAAGTACCCGTAAAGTGCTAAGCTTTCAGTAGTGTTATTTCCTGGTGTACAGTGTAAGATGAACTGTTAGTGAATATGCTCCAAAATAACTAAATGAGGTAATTCATTGTATGGAGTTGTTATTTATATAGCAATTAAAAGTAATAGAATGGTTTCCGAAAATAATGAGTTTAGTTTTAAATAATTTCTCCGTGCTTCTTTTTGGCAATAATCAGCAAACAGAACTGGCGAGTTAGGCCACTGCTAACATGAAATAATAAAACTACGCTGTCTTTACATAACAGAAACTTTGCCTTTTTCTTCTTAAAAGTAAAATAAGCTAACATTTATTGAGTACTTTATCTATTTAAATCTCTCATCACCAATGAAGTAGACACTATCTTCAAAATGTTAAGTGACTTGGAAAGTTAAGTGATTGTCCAAGTCATTCAGGTTTAAATGGTGCATTTAAGACAACAGGGAGGCTTGATTTTAGTGAATCCAAAAGTGGACTAGGATAATCAGGTAACAAGACAGATAACTGTGCAGAGTTTCAGCCTGGCATAAACCCGTTGTTTTCTGAGTTCAAGATCACACAGTGGGGGAGGAACAAAGTGTCAGTCTACCTTTTTCTCAAGTGGTGTTTCTTTCATGAGACAAAGCCTAGCAATGTCAGGAGGTGAAGCCTTCACAAGATTTTTCACAATCTAGCTCCATCTGCTCCACGGCTAATGAAAATCCCACTCACATTCCAGCATTCAGTCGCTGATGGTGGTGTTATTTTCACCTTTTTCTTTGTTTTCATATGTATGTTAATGATAAGCTGGATGAGACTACGTCAGGCATTGCTAATTAGATACAATTTTAAATTAGAAGTCTTGTTTTATGGATTTTAAAGGGTACTTACTTTTAATTACCTTTTCTTATATTCTTAAATTACTAACTCTTATCTTCTCAGTCTGTAACTCTAAGTTTATGCCTTATTCTAATTTTCAGAACCCTTCCTTCCCACAGGCACACTCCACAGACAGCACAGACACACATACACACACACACACTCATACACCATGCAGACCACGTGACACATATTCACACACATCTGCTTTATTTTCACACCTAGCCATAGCCACACTCAACCGAGCAGGAACCAGAAGGTGCAAAAAATAGTATGTCGTATCTTGGAGATTTAGACTTGTAAAGTCCAAGAACAGGTGAGGAAGGAACATGGAAACCCATCCTAGCAGTGCTTATGGAGAATTAAAGTTTTTCAAGTCATCCAACAGTTGACAGCATAAGAGACACAGACCTGTCTGAGTTCCATATTCACTCTCTGTTGGCCATACCATGGGCCATTTAGTCCAAGGGACAGTGGCATTCTGTGGTTAGAATTGCCTGGTCTAGAGCATTTTTTGCTCCCATAGGATCTCAGAGGGTACTAGGCATCCAAATAAAGACTCTCATCTTTCTCTATCCATGTAAGATTTGTTTCTGTTCAAAATGGATAAGCATTAACATGCATAATCAAGGAACATTTGTGGAAGCACATCCTGAACTTAGGCTAACAAGAATTGAAGAAGAATAGAGTCCAGGGTATCAGGAATTGGAAAAGGATTCAAGTTAAAAAGGCACACTATCTCAGACTTTTAATAGGAAGAAAGAAAAATACATAAATGATGGAATAGGGCAGAGGTAACTTGAAAGCCTGAAGACAAAAGCAGGATCTCTTTATTCCTCCATTAGTAGTCTTTACAGTTATTTCAAGTGTTTCTGTCCTATAAGATTATCTCATATATATGAAATGAAGCTTTTTTCCTTATCTTGAAAGCTTTACCTTTGTATGTCCCAGAATTTACTGAATGAGTTTTCACTTTATTGATGAAAGCCATACATCCAACAATCTAGCAGAGTAGCACTAGTCTTGAAGCAAAATTACAATGGTGTGGGGTAAATGGAAGTTTTCACCCGAAATGTAAAGTATTTCCCACCTGGCCTTAGTTCATTTACATAACAATAGATGTTTACAACAGCTGAACCTTCAGTTGATCCAGGGCAAGGGGTGGAAAAAATGGCCATTCTCTCGGCTCCCCTCTGTCCCTGGTACCTAATTGGTCTGGCACTGGCCAGTCACCAAGGACCCGCTCATGGAGTTGCTGCCAGAAGGACAGGAGAGTAAAGGGTGAGCCGGTGCTGGAGGAGACAGATGGAGCCAGGCCTGGCTAGCAAACTTGAGCAAGCTGTGAGCAATAAAAACTCTCCCAACCTGCCCTTCCCCTTGTCCTCCTTAGGTTTAATTAGATTCATAGGGGATTTGTCCCAGGCCAGGAACACCCTTCCCCTCAGAGCTGCAAACGGGATAAGTACACTTATTTAATTTGCAATACCACGTGATGCTTTCTATATAGTGAAAGTCACTTGGAAAACTTTTCCTGAAAATGAGAATAACAATTTTTCTCAATAATTTTCATTTTGAATTATTTTACTAGGATCCTTAGGTCATATGTGTTGAGAAAGTGCTGAAAATAGTGCAAAGTCAGTGCAAAAGCATAGTCATAAAAAATACTAAGTTCATTGCACAAATATTGTTTTTTTGTCTCTTAGCATTGATATAAAAAACACATCATCCTTTCTCTTAAAGGTACACATAATGCTAGATAGAGGTTCTCTAAACTAGTTTAAAATGGTGGGTATGAGCACAGAGATGAAATGGGATTTAATTCTGCCTAGCAGACAGGGTAGCAGAAAGTGCTTTTTACAAGAGGTTAAATACAGAATTGGGTCTTCTATCTAATGATGATGAACTAGGTAATTTGAACTAGACTTTTTCTTAAGCAACACAACTTGAAAAACTGCTCAAAATCTTTTTAAAAATCCTTAAATAAATCAAAGTGTTGAAACTACAAAGACTTATCAAGGAGGATTCAGGGAAAAATAAAGGTTAAGGGAAATAGCCATGGCATTTGTGTTTCCTTTCCCCTTGGGGTACTTGTCAATTCTGGAAGGCATGACTGAAAAGATAAGGGACTGAGCATCACTTTTTGACAACTCTCAGGCTCTTGGCTTGGGGGCCAAGAGACAGGAAAACTCCTTATCTTAGGGGAAGAACCTCAGTGGACTGTACCCTAGGAGTAAAGGTGAGTCAGCATGCTGCTTTGAACTTATATAGAGATGATCTGAGTGTTAATGATCGTTAGTACTTGGCATATGCAGATGCCAAGTAGTAATCCTCTCTGGAGAAAAATAGTATCATCCTAGTTCTCAAACTCTATAAACTGTAAATAAAATATTCAGTACAAAATAATCAGGCATTCAAGAAGAAAAAAGTAGCTGAATAAAAACTATAATACACAACAGATGAAAGAAATAGTCTACAGAGTTTTTAGACGCAGACTTGAAAATAACAATACTTAGTAAGTTAAAGGAGATAACGTTTCAAAACTTTAGCAGAGAATCAAATGAGAATTCTTGAATGGAAAAATTTAATAACCCAAATTAACAACTCAATGGATAGATTTAACAGCAGATTAGACACAGGTGAACAGAAGAATTAGCAATCTGAAAGACAGGTCAAACAAAAATACCTCGACTGAGAATGAGACCACAAGGATGGAAAATATAAAACATAAGGTGATCTAAAAGAAAGGTATTACATACATTATGTAGAGTCCAAGAAGGAGAGGACAGAAAGAAAATAAGATAGAAGCGTTTTTTTGAAGAGGTAATGACCAAGGATTCTCCAAAACTAATAAAAGATATGAAGTCATAGATTTAAGAAACTATTTGAACATGACGTGGGGGGAAAATCCACAGTTAGGCTTATCATGATAAAACTTCCGAAAATCAAAAATGAAGGAAAAAAATCTTGAAAGCAACCAGAGAAAAGAGAAAGATTGCCTTCAAAGGAACAATTCTTACATGGAAGCTGACTTCTCCATAGAAAGAACAGAAGCCAAAATAAAATTGAATGATGCTTTATCACATTAAAAGAAACTAATTTCTTATATAGAATTCTACATTCAGTAAAAATATTCTTCAACAGTGAAGTGGAAATGGAGACATTTCAAATATTTTCCTTGTTGCAGTAGATTGAAGTTGATTTGTCACCTGCAGTTTTACAGTGAAGAAAATACTGAGGAACGTCTTTTAGGCACAAGGAAAATTATCATAGAAGGAAGTGAAAACATGCAGGTAGAACTGAAGAACAAAGAACATTGTACACTTATGGACTAATCTGAATGAACACTGCCTGTAGAGATAATATTATTACTATTATATTTATTAAAACCTTTGTTATAATATATAATAATTGAATTACATATTATATAATTAATATGTTGCTATATATTTTATACAGTTGACCTTCCAACAACACAGGGGTTTGGAAAACCAACCCACCAATGAAGTCAAAATTCCACATATAATTTTTGACTCTCCCAAAACTTAACTATTAATAACCTACTGCTGACTGGAACTCTTATTAATAACATAAGAAGTTGATTAACACATGTTTTGCATGTTTTATGTATTGTATACTGTATTCTTAGAATAAATTAAGCTATAGAAGCTTAATTGTCACATATCTCCAAAAAATGTTCAATATACTTATTGAAAATAATCCACATGAAATGGACCCACATAGCTCAAATCCATGTTACTCCACAGTCAAGAGTAATTAATACATAATTAATATTATATAAAGTAGCACATAATTGATATTATATATAATGTATTTATGTAATGAAAGTACACAAAACAATGACATTTCATTCTGAACGGGATTAATGGAGTCACAACTGCTTGCCTTGCCTACACAGAGTCGAGTGACTAGCTATTAGAACTTAGTAAGTCAAGAATAGAGGGAAAATAATGGCTTAAATGCTTTAATTTAAGGGCTAAAGAAATCATACCAGATTTTTTTTTTTAAGTCAAACTATGGAGGATTGGATTAAAGATGGCAGCATGAGAGGTGAGACAGAGGCTTCCTCCTAAAACAGCATATAATATGAAAATATAACTAATACAATTACTCTTGAAAGAGCAACAGGAAAGAGGGCTGCACCAAACTGCATACACCTGGAGACAAGAGCAGACTTCATGGAAAAGGGTAACATACAAAAGCTGTGGTCCTGCGGGATCCAAGCCCTTCCCCCACCCCAGCTCACCAAATGGGAGGAAGAGGAATGGAGCAAGGAGGGAGTGGAGGCCTGGGACTGCTGAATACCTAACTCTGGAGACTTGCCCTGGGAGCACAAACCTACATTTCATGGTGCTTGCATGATACTCTCGTAATTAGGGGGTTGGAAAGCTAAGACAGGCAGAATTCCTGGAGAGACTAAGATTCCAGCTGCTTGTGGAAAGCAGGGATCCATATCCAGCTGCTATGGGACAAAAGAAAGGCAGGCAGTCTGAGAGACTTCCTAACAAAGAAGCCCTTAGCAAGAGGGCTGCTAAAGGGGCAAAGATTGCACAGAGCTTACTGCTCAGGAGAAAGGACAGGTAGACAAAATTTTCCGGATGCACTCTGCCCAGCAGATTGGGAGCTTTCACAATCTTCAGGTGCTCCAGCTCCCTGGCTGCCTACACAGCTCCAAGAACCCCTTCAATGACAGGCAGACTAGCGCGCCTTTCTCCTGGCCAACCCCACCGGGCTTGCAAACCGGGAAACCCTATGCTGGCGTTAGGACAGCCAGAGGGAAGATCTGTCTATAGCAACTAAAAATGCAAAGCTCAGAGGCTTATACCTGTGTTCTCAGCCCACTGGTTCAGGCAGTGGAGACAGGCATAGCAGCCAGGAACCAGCAAACGCCCCTTTCCTCCCTGGAGGCACCAATACCACTCCCCTGCAACCCGTGACATTGCTTCAGGGGCTGAGCAGCTCCAGAGAGTAGAGCTTCTGGGTACTAGAGGGTGCCATACACAAATATGAAATGCCAAAGGAACCTGGTCCAGAGTAAAATTATTAATACAACTCCCAAGAAAGATTTAAATGATATCGACCTCATGACTCTCTCTGAAAGGGAGTTCAAAATAAAAATCATTAACATGCTCACGGAGGTATGGAAAGATATTCAAGAACTCAGGAATGAATTACGGTCGGAAATCCAACCATTGAAGAGCACAATGGACAGTATTAAAAGCAGAATGGATACGGTGGATGAGACAATAAATGACATAGAAACTAGAGAACAGGAATACAAAGAAGCTGAGGCACAAAGAGGAAAAAGGATCTCTAAGAATCAAAGAATGTTGAGAGAACTGTGTGACCAATTCAAACACAACAATATTCGCATTATAGGGATACCAGAAGAAGAAGAAGAGAGAAAAAGGGATAGAAAGTGTCTTTGAGGAAGTAATTGCTGAAAACTTCCCCAATCTGGGGAAGGAGATAGTCTCTCAGGCCATGGAGGTGCACAGATCTACCAACACAAGGGACCCAAGGAAGACAATACCAAGACATACAGTAATTAAAACGGCAAAGATCAAGGATAAGGACAGACTATTAAAAGCAGCCAGAGAGAGAAATAAGATCATATACAAAGGAAAGCCCATCAGGCTATCAGACTTCTCAGCAGAAACGTTACAGGCCAGAAGGGAGTGGCATGATATATTTAATGCAATGAAGCAGAAGGGCCTTGAACCAAGATTACTTTATCCAGCAAGATTATCATTTAAATTTGAAGGAGGGAATAAACAATTCCCAGATAAGCAAAAGCTGAGAGAATTTACCTCCCACAAACCATCTCTACAGTGTATTTTGGAGGGACTGCTATAGATGGAAGTGTTCCTATCGTTTAATAGCTGTCACCAGAGGTAATAAAACCACAGCAGAGAAAGTAAAACAGCTAATTACTAAGAAAATGCAAAATTTAAATTAACTATCCCCAAAGTCAATCAAGGGATAGATAAACAGTACAGAATATGATACTTAATGTATAAAGAATGGAGGAGGAAGAAAAAGGAGGAGGAAAAAAAAAAAAGCAAAAAAAGAACCTTTAGATTATGTTTGTAATAGCATATTAAGTGACTTAAGTTAGACTCTTAGATAGTAAGGAAGTTAACCTTGAACCTTTGGTAACCACGAATCTGAAGCCTGCAATGCCAATAAGTACATACCTATCCATAATCACCCTAAATGTAAATGGATTGAATGCACTAATAAACAGACATAGAGTCACTGAATGGATAAAAAAACAACACCCATCTATATGCTGCTTTCAAGAGACTCACTTCAAACCCAAAGACATACACAGACTAAAAGTGAAGGGATGGAGAAAGACATTTCATGCAACTAATAGGGAGAAAAAAGCAGGAGCTGTAGTACTTATATCAGACAAAATAGACTTCAAAACAAAGAAAGTCACAAGAGACAAAGAAGGACATTACATACTGATAAAGGGTCAGTCCAGCAAGAGGATATAACCATTATAAATATCTATGCACCCAACACAGGAGCTCCTACATATGTGAAACAAATACTAACAGAACTAAAGCGGGAAATAGAATGCAATGCATGCATTCTAGGAGACTTCAACACAACACTCACTCTGGAGGACAGATAAACCAGACAGAAAATAAGTAAGGAGGCAGAGGCACTGAACAACACATTAGAACAGAAGGACCTAACAGACATCTACAGAACTCTACACCCAAAAGCAGCAGAATACACATTCTTCTCAAGTGCACATGGAACATTTTTAAGAATAGATCATAAACTAGGCCACAAAAAGAGGCTTGGTAAATTCAAAAAGATTGAAATTGTACCAACCAGCTTCTCAGACCACAAAGGAATGAAACTAGAAATGAATTACGCAAGAAAATGAAAAATCCCACAAACACATGGAGGCTTAATAACATGCTCCTAAATAACCAGTGGATCAATGACCAAATAAAAACAGAGATCAAGCAATATATGGAGACAAATGATAACAATAATTCAACACTGCAGAATCTGTGGACGCAGCGAAGGCCGTGCTAAGACGAAAGTATATTGCAATACAGGCCTACCTCAGGAAAGAAGAACAATCCCATATGAGCAGTCTAAACTCACAATTAATGAAACTAAAAAAATAAGAACACATGAGACCCAAAGTCAGTACAAGGAGGCACATAATAAAGATTAGAGCAGAAATAAATAAAATTGAGAAGAAAAAAACAATAGAAAGGAACAACAAAAGCAAGAGCTGGTCCTCTGAGAAAATAAACAAAATAGATAAACCACTAGCCAGATGTATCAAGAAAAAAAGAGAGTCTACTCACATAAACAGAATCAGAAATGAGAAAGGAAAAATCACTATGGACAGCACAGAAATACAAAGAACTATTAGAGAATACTATGAAAAATTATATGCTAACAAACTGGATAACCTAGAAGAAATGGACAACTTTCTAGAAAAATACAACCTTCCAAGGCTGACCCAGAAAGAAACAGAAAATCTCAGCAGACCAATTACCAGCAATGAAATTCAACTGGTAATCAAAAACCTACCTAAGAACAAAATGCCTGGACCAGATGACTTCACCACAGAATTTTATCAAACATTTAGTGAAGACCTAATACCCATCCTTATTAAAAATTTCCAAGGAGTAGAAGAAGAGGGAATACTTCCAAACTCATTCTATGAGGCCAGCATCACTCTAATACCAAAACTGGGCAAAGACACCTCAAAAAAAGAAAATTACAGACCAATATACCTGATGAACATAGACGCAAAAATACTCAACAAAATATTAGCAAACCAAATTAAAAAATACATCAAAAGGGTCATCCATCATGATCAAGTAGGATTTATTCCAGGGATGCAAGAATGGTTCAACATTTGAAAATCCATCAACATCATCCACCACATCAACAAAAAGAAGGACAAAAACCACATGATCATCAACATAGATGATGAAAAAGCATTTGACAAAATTCAACATCCATTCATGATAAAAACTCTCAACAAAACGGGTATAGAGGGCAAGTACCTCAACATAATAAAGGCCATATATGACCAACCCACAGCCAACATTATACTTAACAGTGAGAAGCTGAAAGCTTTTACTTTAAGATCGGGAACAAGACAAGGATGCCCACTCTCCCCACTTCTTTTCAACATAGTACTAGAGGTCCTAGCCACGGCAATCAGATAACACAAAGAAACAAAAGTTGGCAGGGAAGAAGTTAAACTGTCCCTCTTTGCAAATGACATGATATTGTACATAAAAAACCCTAAAGAATCTACTCCAAAACTACTAGATCTAATATCTGAATTCAGCAAAGTTGCAGGATACAACATAAGTATGCAGAAATCTGTGGCATTCCTATACACTAACAATGACCTAGTAGAGAGAGAAATCAGGAATACAATTCCATTCAAAGTTGCATCAAAAAGAATAAAATACCTAGGAGTTAACCTAACCAAGGAAGTGAAAGACCTATACCCTAAAAACTACTAGACACTCATGAGAGAAATTAAAGAAGATACCAATAAATGGAAACACATCCCATACTCATGGATAGGAAGAATTAATATTGTCAAAATGGCCATCCTGCCTAACGCAATCTACAGATTCAATGCAATTCCTATCAAAATACCAGCAACATTTTTCAACGAACTAGAGAAAATCATTCTAAAATTCATATGGAACCACAAAAGACCCCGAATAGCCAAAGCAATCCTGAGAAGGAAGAATAAAGCTGGGTGGATTATGCTCCCTAACTTCAAGCTTTACTACAAAGCCACAGTACTTAAGACAATTTGGTACTGGCACAAGAACAGACCCATAGACCAAAAATCTCTTGGACATAAACATGAGCTACTTCTTCATGAACATATCTCCTTGGGCAAGGGAAACAAAAGCAAAAATGAACAAATAGGACTATATCAAACTAAAAAGCTTTTGTACAGCAAAGGACACCATCAGTAGAACAAAAACATATCCTACAATATGGGAGAACATATTCATACATGACATATCCGATAAGGGGTTGACATCCAAAATGTATAAAGAGCTCATGCACCTCAACAAACAAAAAGCAAATAAGCCAAATAAAAAATGGGCAAAGGAGCTGAACAGACACTCAAAGAAGAAATTCAGGTGGCCAACAGGCACGTGAAAAGATGCTCCACATCCCTAATCATCAGAGAAATGCAAATTAAAACAACAATGAAATATCACCTCACACCAGTTAGGATGGCCAACATCCAAAACACAAACAACAAATGTTGGCGAGGATGTGGAGAAAGGGGAACCTTCCTACACTGCTGGTGGGAATGCAAATTAGTTCAACCATTGTGGAAAGCAGTATGGACGTTCCTCAAAAATCTCAAAATAGAAATACCATTTGACCCAGGAATTCCACTCCTAGGAATTTACCCTAAGAATGCAGCAGCACAGTTTGAAAAAGACATATGCACCCCTATGTTTATCACAGCACTATTTACAATAGCCAAGAAATGGAAGCAACCTAAGTGTCCATCAGTAGATGAATGGATAAAGAAGAGGTGGTACATATACACAATGGAATACTATTCAGCCATAGAAGGAAACAAATCCTGCCATTTGCAACAACATGGATGGAGCTAGAGGATATTACACTCAGTGAAATAAGCCAGGTGGGGAAAGACAAGTGCCAAATGATTTCCCTCATTTGTGGAGTATAACAACACAGCAAAACTGAAGGAACAAAATAGTAGCAGACTCAGAGACTCCAAGATGGAACTAGTGGTTACCAAAGGGAAGGCGTGTGGGAAGGTGGGTGGGGAGGGTGGGAGAATTGGATTGTGGGGTATTTTGTTTAGTACACATGTGTGGGGGATCACGGGGAAAACAGTGTAGCACAGAGAAGGCAAACAGTGAATCTGTGTCATCTTACTACACTGATGGACAGTGACTGCATTGGGGTATGAGCGGGGACTTGATAATATGGGTAAATGTAGTAACCACATTGTTTTTTCATGTGAAGCCTTCATAAGAGTGTATATCAATAATACCTTAATTAAAAAAAAAGTCAAACCATGTGCTGTTTAAAAAAGACATATCCAATACGTAAGGATTTAGTTTGAAATGATAAGAGTAGGAATAAGGATGCCTAAAAATTTATCAGATAAGCAAGCATATATTCATAGCATTGTCCATAAACTACAATTCACAGAGGGCAAGGAACTCTTTGTTGGCAACATTATCTGTAGTGTGCGTGGTTTACAGAATGGAAGAGGACTGAGAACATTAATATATAAGAAGTCTTAGCCCTAATATATTTATGGTTGGGACCAGAAAGGGGAAAGACTTCCTCGGATGAAACTTGAATTTCAAGTGTCTTAATTGATAGAGTTTTAAGTAATTCTACAAAGTCAGTTTGGATCTGGGGACCAGTGATACTGTTATCTTTCATAGTTCCTGTTCTAGAGGAGGTGCACATACATAGCCATATAGACCAATCACTGTGTTCTCCTAAAAATAAGCAAAAGGTAATGTTTACTATTGTAGTCAGTGTAACTATTGTAATTACAACTCATTTGGTCAAAATTCATTTAACTGAGAGCATATCATATCTTAAATAGTAGCTCAAGAGGGTGAGTAATTTATACCCAACTAGATAGACACAAAAATTGTCATGAGCAGCAATTAATGAACTTCACCTTTTGTTTATGGAAAGTGATAAAAGCCAGGACAGGAGTACCACCTTTTTGAATAAGCCCACCTGCCACATCAGAGAGACCTAGGTTTCATCTTACTTAGGCTACAAGCATTCTCGGAGGATACATCGGAAAGCCACAAGCCCACCTTTTCCCCAACCCGTACCTTCAAAAGCCTGCCAAAACACCTGACCACAAAAAGCCTCTTAGCCTGTAAGAGATGCCTTCTCTGTTCTTCTCGCTAGCACTGAGAGGTCCCTCTCAGGTTTAGCAATACACCTGCTTGGACTGTTGAGTTCATGTCCCTTCTTTCCCTTCTATCTGGTACAAAAACCTAGGAGTGGGACCCAAGAGTAGGAGCTCTTCTGCAACCTAGGAAGCAGTGGGCAGTGGCAGGTCCTCCAGGCCGAACTCCTAGATCCTGAGAGCCTCCTGTGTCTTGCCCCATTTCCTTCCTCCATCACCCAACAGCCCCTTCGTGAACTCCAGTCTGGGGACAGTCTGGCCAGACCTCAATCTACATAGCCACTACTGGCCACTAATCTATCACCATTCCCAGGAGGGTAAGATTCTGGCCTCATCGGCTTTCTCTTGGTGCCTAGAAAAAGTTGACACACTGTTCCCTTTTATCCTTTCCCTTCCTCTCTGTTTTCCATTTGAGAACACCACAACAAAGGGGACCTTCTGCACTCTTCTAGGGCGAATGCTTCCTTTCAGCATGCAGGACAATGTTGTCCGGTTCTGGGAGCCCATAGATTCCAGTTGGGAAGCCGATCACAGGGAGATGTCCCGGTGACCTGTTTCCCAGCTATGGCCACCTTTTCTCACCCTCCCATGATGGGCAATTCTCCATCAAAAACATTGGAGATGCCCCTCCTCAGCTGTCTTCTATGTAATCTTTCCCAATTGGGATTAAAAGGAGACATCAAACCAAAATCATTGATCTTTTACTCCACTTCCATGTGGCCCCAATACAAACTCGATAACTGGTCATGCTGGCCAGTTGGGGGCATTTTTGATTTCCAAATTCTCCAAGACCTTGATGACTTACTCCAGAGGACTGGCAGATGGTCAGGGGTTTCCTAAGTCCAAGCCTTCTTCACCCTCTGCGAGCAACCCTCCGTTCCTCCCTCCTCTCTCTTCGAATCCTTCTTGCCAAACAAAACTCCCCTAAATCTCCTCTCACTGAACGAAAACCCTCTAAAGTTCTCCTCACTGAACAAAAATCCCCTCTCCTCCCCTGACAACATCGCACCTTTACCCCCCTCTTCCCTCCTCTGTTGACGAGCTTGAGCCGCTGATGACCCTTGCCTCACCGTCCTCCTCCTCCCCAACAGCCTCAGCAAAGTCCAAATCCCTCCCCACCGTTGGCTCCCCCTGGAACACCCCTTCCCCTCCTCCTTTCCAATATCCGCTGGCCTGTCTGCCTCTTTTACCCCACCCTCCTCTCCAAACCTGCCCTTTTGCCCCCTCAGACATGCGCTCTCACTCTCGCTTCCCACCCAGTACCTCCCCAGACCGCTTCTTGCCCTATCCCACCCCTCCGTGAGGCAGCAGGCATTGAAAGGCCTGTTTGTGTTCACGTCTCCTTTTCAATTTACTCTCCGGAGCACTCCTTTTCAATTCATTATCTGGAGCATATTGAACAAAAGATGGGTCCTTCTCAGAAAATCCTGATAAATTCAGGAAAGTTCCTCTGCGTTACTCAAATGTATGACCCCTCCTTTGGGGGGACATTTGCCTTATCCTCTCATCCACTTTCATGGATAACGAGAGGGAACGCATTTGGTGTGCAATCAAAAATCACGCTGACGAGTTGCCCTGCCAGCACCCTGCCAATCATGCTCCAGCAACTTGAGCGGTCCCCAGGGCTGAGCCCCAAAACCACGAGTGGACATACCGACTCAGTGACCCTGGTAGGGCAAGTCATGATCACATGATTACTTGCCTCCTGGCAGTGATAGAAAGAAATAAAAATAAACAGGCTAACTAACTACAAGCGCCTCAGGGAAATTACCCAGGGGACAGATGAAACCCAGCCTTCTTTATGAACTGCCTTTTAGAGGCCATGATCAAATACACAAACACCAGCCCTAACTCCCCCGAGGGTCTTATTCTCCTACACCTCCGCTTCACTTCCCAGTTTTACCCAGATACTCATAAAAATCTCAAAAAAATTAGAAAATGGACCCCAAACACCCCAAAAAGAGCTTGTAGACCTTGACTTTAAATTTTTCAACAACTGGAATGAGGAACAAAAAACTCAGAAAGGAAAACAAGCTAAAGCCGAATATTGGGTTCTGGCCTCTCTAGTTCGACCTCCTGAGGACAAGCCTGCAAAAGCTGCATTCCACACCCGCCTAGCAACTGTTTGCGCTGGCAGTGGCGGCCCCGGGCCAAGAGCGTGCCTTGATCCCAGGCCTCCTACAGAGCCGTGTCCGCACTGCCACAGTGGGGTCACCGGAACATGGACTGCCCTCTGGGGAAGTCAGCCTCCACTTTGAGTTCTCTCCCCTCCAGGAGACCAGACACATCTAGAGAGGTCTGGCGGCCCTCATGGCCTTGTCTTCAGTGACTGACTGATGTGACCCGGATCCCAAGACCCCCTCCATGATGACACCAGTGGATCCATGGGTAACAGTGATGATGGCCGGAAGTCAGGTGTCCTTCCTGGTCGACAAGGGGGCCAGCCTCTTTCTGTTTACTGAATATTCAGGACCTTTGCTCCCCTCCTCTTATCTTGGTTGTTGGGATGAAAGCCTTATTAGAAACACCAGCCCAAACCCCTCCTTTATATTGTTCCTTGGGCCATATTACTTTCCCTCACTCCTTTCTGGTAATCCCCCACTGCCCCACATCCCTTCTGGGAGAAGATAGTCTCCACCACCTAGGGGCATCCTTACACCTTCCCTCACTCCCCTGGGAACCCTCCCTCTTTCTCCCAGTCATACCCCTAAAGAGGCCCTCCCCTCTGAGGCAGTGCAGCTTATCAAATCATAAGCTGACCCTATCATTTGGGACACAAACAACCCTTCTATAGCCTCACACCACCAACCCCTCAAAATAGCCCTGAAAGACCCTACTCGACCTATTGCAGTTAACCAATACCCCCTGAGCCCTCATGGCCATTTTTGCCTCCTTCTTAAAGCCCTAAGATGGCCATCATCCACTACCTTCTTAAAGCCAAAATCCTCATCCCTAACCCCCACCCCCACAGTACTTCCATCCTTCCTGTAAAAAAACCTGAGGGTTCCTTCTGATTAGCCCAAGATCTCTGAAAGATTAATGAAGCTGTTGTTCCCACCTACCCTGTAGTCCCCAACTCCTACACCCTACTCCCCCACATCCCACCCAGTACTCAATAGTTCACTGTCCTAGACCTCAAAGACACCTTTTTTACTATTCCCCTCGGCCCTGATTCCCAACAACTTTTCAACTTCACCTGTGCAGACCCCATAACTTTGTTCACCCAACAACTCACATGGACAGTTCTTCCCCAGGGATTTTGGGATAGCCCCTACTTCTTTGCCCAAGCACTACAAAAGGACCTCCAATTTCTCAAACTTGCCCCTAGCCACCTGCTCCAATATGCCTATGACCTCTTGCTTTCAGCCCCTCAAAAAATGATTCTATATCCCACACTATCTCCCTTCTTAGATTCTTGGGGAAAAAAGGATACTGAGTCTCAGAACACAAAGCTCAACTAGTAGAGCAAAAGGTCACTTACCTTGTTCTTGACCTCACCCCTACCACTCACTGCATACCCACTTTCCCAAAACAAGCTATTAATAATCTCCCTTTCCCCACCACAAAGCAAGATCTTCTTTCTTTCCTGGGCTTCTTAGCTATTTTAGACTCTGGAACCCAAAATTCTCACTCATTGCAAAACCCCTTTATGAGGTCTCCCATGGGGATCACCAAGAAAGGGTGCCAGAGACAGACTTAATTCTTGCTTCTTTCTGGGTCCTTAAGTGAACGCTACTCAAGGCACTTCCTTTGACTCTACCTAACCCTAACGAACCTTTCTTTCTATTCTTAACCGGCAAAAAGGGACAAGCGTTAGGACTACTCGCACAACAAGCTGGGGACTCCCTCCAGCCTGTTGCCTATTTGTCCAAACAACTCAACCTGACAAAAGGCTGGCCTCTCTGCTTACAAGTCCTAGCATCAGCTGCCCTTCTTATCCCTGAAGCCCAAAATATCGCCCTCCACCAGCCCCTACAGGTACACTCCTCACACAACCTCTCTAACCTTCTCAGTCACTGGGCTCTAACTCTTTTCTCCCTGGTCTGAGTCCAAATCTTACACTCTCAATTTCTACAACCCTCAGTTACCTTCTACCTTTCTTGGCCCCATTTGCTTTTATCACCTTCCTCCTTCTTTCCCTTCCCTGCTTAATGAACCTATTCCAAAGATTTTTACAGGATCGAATGATGGCCATCTCCTGGGCAACTACTCAAGAACACCTCCAAATGGCCTTCCTGCTTCAAAATATCAGAAAACCCCTTATCGCCCCCTCTCAGCAGGAAGTAGCCAAGAAGATGGGGGCAACCCATCTTCTTATATCCCTTTAGAGCCGGGAATGATAGAGTCTGGACAGGAGTACCACCTTTTTGAATAAGCCCACTCATCACTTCAGAGAGACCTAGGTTTCATCTTACTTACAAGCATTCTCTGGAGGACATGTCAGCAAGCCACAAGCACACCTTTTCCCTGGCCTATCTTCTCAAAAGCCCACCAAAAAACCTCGCCATAAAAAGCCTCCTAGCCTGTAAGAGATGCCTTCTTCATTCTGCTTCTGGAGCAGAGAGGTCCCTCTCAGGTTTAGTAATAAATCTGCTTGGACTGTTGAATTCGCGTCCCTTCTTTTCCTTTTATAAAGAAAGAAAGGTAAAAAAAAATCATTTGTCATCTAATTCTCTGTCCAAAAGCTTAAACTATCTTACTAATGTTAAATATTTAATATATTTTATATAGCAGTTTATGAACAGTTTTTTAACCACAAAGGTTATCATAGCATATTCTAGTCCAATTTTTACACATTTAAAAAAAATTCTTTTTTTCCCTTGGTCAAAATTTCAATTTAATCAGTACTTCATGTTCTTCTGATATGGTTAAGTTCATATCCATGAAGCATTCTAACTCCTGGGGTGAATAATATTAGCTGATGCAGTACATTTACTTAATGAGACAATGATACAGTTAATTATCTGTAAGAAACTCAGAACCAATATAGCAAGACCCTCCATTTATAGGGAAAGCCACTACTTACATATTTACATTAGTCTCTGCAGTGTGATTAATATTGGGAATTCATTGTATTTGTGAAGAAAAACAATTTAGAGGCATCTGCCAAGTAGGATTTACTTTTCTGATCAATTTTTTGATGAGTTTTTAATCCAGGAATCTTTGGTAGTAGGAAGTAGTAAGGATAGGAAGGAAGCAGAGGGAAAGAGAGCAATTTTCTTTCCTAGAAAGGCTAGCAATCCTGGTCTGGAGGTGGGGAATAGTCAGTCAAAAAGGATAGCCATTCAACAGAGAGCTTAAAAATAATAAATTAAAATGAGCAACTCATTTTAAATACAAGATAATTTTTGGTTAAATGTATTTAGAAAGTTAGTGTAAATTAAGCCATGCTCAGTGTACTTTGGAGAAAATACATGGATGAAGTTTTTTTTTTAGTGTGTAGGAGCAAAATAACTAGCTAAAAAACTTATCTTGCTTCAGAGGCATCACTATTATCCATAATGGGGGAGTCATTGGGACAGCAATTACAAATTGCTCTGGCACCTAAAAATCTTAGAAATCTTTAGAAATTACCTGGAGGAGCAAGGAGAGCTGCTAAGCTTCTTGCACTGTGTCGATCCAAAATCTACAAAAATATGGCCTCTCAGTTTCAAAGCTTTGAGGAGTGAGGTACAAGTTTGAGAAGAGCACTTTAACTTGCACGGAGCAAAATGGAAATGGACCCAAGCTACACAGTGCTTTTGAAGTGGACAACTTATTTGTGAAAGGAGAAGAGGTTATTATTTGGTCAAATTCAGCTATGAGCTCACCAGCTACTTGGAAGAAGAAGCTCATATCTTTATTCTAGTACCATTTGACCCATCCAGCAAGTATGTTTTCCACCTAATGATGATATTAAGGATTTGAATGAATGGTTATTGCTACATTATATGGGTATAAAATTAAGGGTGAAGAAAATGGAAAACGTGTATGTTTTCAGGGTCAAAGCTTGATGAATATTCTCTTTGCCTGTTATCTGGAGACATCCATGATCTAAAATTCTCTTTGCTTATGAGGTGTTTCATGTTACTGATAATCTGTCTGCTGGAGATTTTACTCCTGTAAACACTTACTAACTTGTAAGTGGCTGATACTTTTGTTTGTAAGTTTAGTCACTTTAGCAAGTATAAATAGGTTACTCAGCCTCTTAAAGCACATTTGAGATTCTTGTGGAACAAAATCCTGTCTTTATGTTATCTCTTACCTCAGTAGCTCTGTGGAGGTCAGGAAGAGGACCCACACACACATCCCAGTCAATCCCATGTGATGGTTTACCCAACAGAGAAATGTAAATGGATTAGTATGATTTTGACTGCATCCATGGTAATCTTCTAGACTGCCATTCCTAGGTTTTGCTTAGGCTATAGTAGGTAACAGGGGTTCATGTAAACATGTGAATTGTTTTGGGTAAGTATGGTGGAGAAACTATAACCCAGTGTCAGTCATAACAGAAATCTAATAGTTAGGAAAGATTCTAGCCCTTAGCAACCAGGAAGCTGCACATAAATCCTAGTTGTGAGTCAAATGTGACCCAAGTCATGATAAGGGTATGTTACTTTGTTACTTTACTAGAAGAGAGCTGGTCCTTTTGCTGACTTTCCTATCACAGAGCTCATGCTACACTAATCATCATCACCATCACCATTTTACAATCAAAAAGTGCTATTAATTCTGCAAAGCAGTTTCATGTTGATGATGTCTTTGACTCTCACAGATAAGCAAGTGGGTATTACTATGGTTCATTTTATAGATGAGGAAATCAAGGCACAGGGCCATTAAATAATTTGCTTAAAGTCACATAGCTAATTAGTAACAGACTGGAGTCTCTTCACCATCAGACTTGGGCTCTTAATAGCAAAAATTTTTAAATAAGAAATCAGCATCCTAATTGGTACCCTATGCAAAAATAGTGAAAAATATTATTAATGACTTCAGCAGAAAGTGCAATAGGAGCTGGATAATACAAATGCTGAAAGATAAGTTTATCATACCTGATTAAGAACTTTTGTAAGGATGCTTTTTGAAAAATATATGAATTTTTCTCCAAACATATGGTAGAAGGCATAGCAGCATGCGGTGTAGCAGCATACCATTTCAGAACTGCAGAATAGTGGACTTGGGTTAAAAAGATATTATCTAAAAAACTAAATGATAGGTACTTTACTGCTTCATTTTTAATTTTTAAAGAATAGGTTTGAATGGGTAACCTAAGTCCTTATCAGAATATTTTCTGTTCTCAGTGGAAACTTGGTGGGGAAGATGAAGTTCAGTTTAACTTGTATGGGTCACTGCCATGCTGAAGTAATTGTTAATAAATGTGTTTTGATCATTAAGGACTTATCCACTTACTAAATAATCTCAATTTAATTTAAGTAAAAATGTCTTCTCCAGAGTACTGATTCTATCAATTGTGTGACCAAGAAAATAACAATTTCAGTAAGTCACAGTTTCCTCCTATTAATCAAGTGTTGGCTCAGATATTTCCAAATTTAAATTTTGCACTGTTTGACAAAGAACAGAATTCTCTAGATGTTCTGTAAAACATTATTTCATTTTCTTTATCTCTTGTAGGTGAAGAGAGGTGGGCATGTGAGAAAACTGACACAAAAGCACTTACTGAATGTTTATCCTTTCTCCACTGGCATATTTTCAAAAACAACTTTAAGAATATTCTTCTTGATTCATTCTGACCCTATGCTAGTTTGCTGCTGTCACTTGTTTCCTAAATGAAACCATTGCCAGGGTTTTGCTGCTGTCCATTGGTTCTAAACAACCCAAGAGTAATCATCGCCAAGACATCTTCACAGATATGCCATAAACTTCCAGGCCTAGCAAGTTTATCTCTAATTTATCCTTAGGAAAGAGAGATACTGACAAGGAAGAAAGAGTCTTTCCAAATGTGTGATGCTTAATGAGACTTTTCTATTTTCCCTCACATCACATTAATTGTTTTAATTTTTCAAGCTATCTTGGCATTCATGTCATATGGAAAACTGAAGGAGCAGAGGGAGGCATTTATTTCCAGAAGAGGTCAGAGAGCATAATCAGGGGACAGAACTAGTAGGTAATCAAGCATACGGTACACACTTTCATTAAGGCCCATGTGTTACAAAACCACAATATTTTAATTTTTGTTTCCTGTTATTTATGCTGAAGAGGTTCTGCTAAGGTTTATTTCAGTTACATATTGCAAAGGATGAAAGAGTGACATTTTCAGTCTTATTAGAGGTGCAATGTTTTATTCTAAGGTTTATCTTCACTTACATGAAAGGGAGAAAGCTCCTCATGATGGTTAAATAATAAAGAAGGCTGATTGCTTACAGAGTCAAGTAACAAGACTCGATTGTGTGCCATGATCCAGTCTCTCCTTAAATCTTGAAATTCTTATCCAGCTTAATGATGGCATCTGCTGGAAGGGGACAATTTCCATGGCATATCTTTGTAACAACCCCAAATTTCATGGAAAGAAGCCAGGAGGAAAATTGAAGTGAATGTAATCATCTAGGAAAGATATACTTAGAATATTTCTCTTCATGGGAACTTCACTGTCCACAAACAGTCTGATCAGATAACACCAACATCTGTTGCTGTTGGTAAGAAGTGACCTCTTAATCATGAGCTGCTCACATCAAAATGACTGCAGGCTTTTGGAACAACACAGAGTTTTCTTTGAGAAGCCTGCCCCAGCAACATCATACAGATTGAATGCCAAAATAATATTTTACCTTTCTGCTTTAAATGCTATTAGTTAAGACAAGGTAAAGGGAACACACAGAACAGGGAAGAACAACAGATCAATCAGGTGAAATGAAGGTGATCAGGTTTGTCTGGCATCTGCTCTCGAAGAGTAATGCTCTGGCATGCCTTTATTTCAACTTGGATTTGTCAATCTGAGGGAATTATCCCTTTTTTTTCTCTTCAGTAAGTACATTTTTACTCTGACTGTACCAGCTGTTTTGATTATAGGATGGTAGATACCAGCTTCCTGATCAAAATGTCTGTGGGAAAAGGAAGGAAATGGGGGTAGGGAATATGCTTTACAGGTTAAAGGTCCTTACCTTTAAGTCTGTCTCAGGCCAGACATGACACGACATGACTTACATGTCATATAGCTGGGGATTTTACCATTGTTTTATTTGCTGTGATCTACAGCCATTTACTTTGTTTTCAATCTATTGTCATTTTAGGTAAAACAGTGAAGTAAAAATATCTTTCTGTCGATGCTCATGGCTAACTTGGAAGCTCCATCCCTGGGCCCAGTATTTTAGGTTTTTTTATTTTATTTAATTCTAGAGTGCAGTCAAAGAATTTGGAGGCACCATAGAGGTCATCTAGTCCAATTCCATACAGGAAACCTTTTACAATATTCCTAGCAGAAAATCATCTTTCTTGTTGTATACGTCTAGTTATTGTGTATAAGCTTTTCAACAGTGAAGGTAGTAGGGAAAAGCCAAAATCTGTCTCTAGGTAGTTTCTACAGTAAAAGATAAAATGGAATCTCTGCTCTATAAATTATCTCTTCAGATAAAATGGAGAAAAACAAAACAAAACAAAACTGAATTTTTGGATTCTTCCTACACTGGAGTCATCTTTTCAGGACTAAAAGAGGTAAATCCCTATGGGATAATGTCTTATGTTTCTAGATTCCTCTCGGTCTTGGTTTCCTTCCTGCAGAAAAAATTTTGGGTGTCAAAGTTTACTTTAAAATGTATTATTTCTAGAGCAGAACAGAATGGAGAGAACTAAAGGAAAAGAACACCCAAAGTTAAAAAATATAGAAATCGGATGCAGATAACTTAGGCAAGTTGTCCAGTGTCACACAAATGGACTCCTCTACTCCAGAACAATTCTCTTTTCACTTTTCCCTCCTAAACTGAGATTCTTATTAATTAGGTATAATACTTCAGCTCCTATCTAATCAACCCAGACATGGGGATCACAGGCATTTGATTTATTAACAGTTGTATTATTTCAGGTTTTTATATTATTTACATGGACTGTAGTTAAATCAGGTCTTATATAATTATGTTTTCTCTTCCCTTACTTTTTATCTGTTGAGGTTTAAACCTCAAAGCCATGGTGCAAACTTTTCAAGATATTTTTGTATTATTTTATGCAATCAATATATCACCTATCCTTTTATGATGTGTGCAACTGTTAACTGTCAGAATGTTTTCTACATCCTTCTTCAGATTATTACTAGAAATATTCAACAGGATGTGGGCAAACCAACAAACAAAAACAAAAACAATATAATACTATGCCATGATACTGGGATCTAGTTCTAGATTGATAAGCCATTAATTGAGACATTTTGGAACCATTGTTGAAATATGCATGTGTATACTTAACTGTGTACTCATCCATGTTATGACTTTCCTCCTTGCCTACATTCTGTGAAGGCCTACTTACAGATGCCACACTGGAAATGAGACATTCTCTAAGATCTGATAAACTCTATTGGAAAAGGAAAAGAAGTTAGTGTGAAATGATTTATTCTTAAATTCCTCATATTGCTTAGAGATCTTTTCTTTCTTTTCTAAGAGCTCACAAGTCTGTTTAATAACTTACTATAGAATTTTGCTAGGAATTGATGAAAAAGTCATAAATTTTTGGTATTTTTTCCCTATTTCTTGAAACTCAGAACTTCTGGAATCTCACCTATTCATGAATTCTCAGAATATTACAGTGTTTGGAAGATCATATTTGCAAATGCTTAATAACTTGGCATATAATTGTAAAGCATCTAAATTTGAACTACTTAAAGTTGTATGTGCTTTTACAAAACAGTCCTTGGTTTCAGAGTCCTTTTATTTTTATTTATTTATTTATTTCTATTTTTCAACACTTTAATGACGGTCTTGCAAGATTGGGTGTCTGGTGTGCAGGCACCTCAGAGTCCTTTTATTGATGCATGCTCTGCTATTTTTAAGACTTTAAAAAATTAAATAGTGAATAGGTAAAAAGAACATTTATAAAATATGGGCCATATATGGAGAAAATGATATAAAAATGCATACATACATACAGTTTAATAATTAGAATGTTTCTATTAACTGTGAAGTCCCTTGGTGTTTCTTCCTAATTCCATCACTTTCCATCCTCCATCAGAAAAAAGTGTTATGCTAACTCCTTCTCTTTTGGAGATAGGATTTTGCTTTTTCCAAAGGCTCTCACTCATGGTGTTTTCCCACTCCATCTGATGCTGGGGTTCTTGTTTGTGGAGTCAAAAAATGAACTTAGCAAACACCCACGGTAAGAGAGCCTGTGATCCCCATGTCTGGGTTGATTATATAGTAGCTGAAGTATTATACCTAATTAATAAGAATCTCAGTTTAGGGGGGAAAAGTGAAAAGAGAATTGTTCTTTTATTTAGAGATAAAGTGAGAGGACAGAGCTCCTGGCTCATACCAGGAGGGTACAAGAGAGCCAGTAGTTGTGCGTTTTCTAGGGGTTTCATAGGCAATGGAGGATTTTTAGGCTTAGGGGTGTGGACTTGTTAAGTGGTCCCTGAATATTTAGAATTAAGTTAACACAAGGAACTTCCTGCTCTGATTTCTCTCTGAGATACCTGTATCTTGTTCTGGTGGCATATCAAACTCTGCCTGCCCAGCCCCCAAGGTGGGCTGAGTTATTGTCTGTTTGCTAAAGAGTAAGTTAATAATCTTACTTCTTAACTTCCTGGGTGTTAAAATGCAATTTTATCTTTAAGATGGAATCCTTCCTGCCTTTTACTATGTTGTTTGTGGCTGGGCCTGCATGCTCAATTAGTTGCTCAGTTTGCAAATCACCTCATCAGGTCTGAAGGAGGAAAGACAGCACATAGGCCTGGGCCCTTTAGCATGCTAAAATGAATCTTACACATGATTACAAATGATTAGCATAATAAAAACATGGGCTACTTTCCTTTATCTGGGGAATATTAACTGATCTCACTGAAGAATGACTCTAGAGCTTAATGTTTAACACACAGTTTTGGTAGGGGGTTTCCTTGCGTGTAGTTACACTGCTCTGACTGTAAATACCTGCCTTGCTTTTTCTGGAGGCCCTCCCCCTACTCTGACTACACCCATGGTCCCTGTCTCACATCCACCACCAGTATTTGCAATTTTTCTTTCAGTCCTTCACTGGGTGGAGTATGAGTATTATATTTTGTTTACAGTTTTGTTGAGGGCTTTGCACTTCAGGGAATTCAAATATAAGTGTGTGTTTATGTCTCTTATTTGACTACCTATCTTGGTACCCTGTCTTTACTTTATTTCCATGCCTTGAGGACTGTGAAAAAGTTCACTGGAGTTCAGTAAATACCCCTCTTTCAATGAGCAATTGGGGTTCTGTGGGATTTGCTCATCTCCCTGGGTTCCTGTTTTCTCTTAGTTTTTGACCTCTGTTAAGATTTTTCCAGGTCAGTGATACATTTATAAAAATAAGTTCTCTATTTCTTACTGAAGTTCTCTATGTCTTATTGAAAATGAACAACATAAATCATTTTCAGAAGGAGCCAATGCTCCTTCATTTGGAAATGGAAGTGTGTTGTACAGTTCTCAGTTTGAGGCAATACTTCTAGATGAAGAAGGAATAAACTAGGAGTGGAGTGATTCTACTACTCATTAATATTGCATTGTTGTGTTCAACATAGCTGTTGTCTTAGAATTTTTTTCCAGGTCTTTATTTATCTTCATCCTACTCTTGCACTTATCCTTAGTTCTGATCTATATTTGTATGTGTTATTTTCAATCTGATTTAATAATTTCTCTCATCTTTTGGAAACATTTTCCCTTTAGACTCCTTAGAAATGCTATCATAACTATCGTTACAAAGACACAACAAAGTCTCAGGATCAGAAACTTAGAAAATTTCTTCCTAAGAACTTGCAAAAAATTAGTTTTTTTTAAATGTACCCCTCTTACTTTACAACTATCCTCCTTTAAGAGAATATTTTGGTCATATATTGTGGGACTTGCAAAACGGTGTAAAGCCTTCTTTGACACATTATATAGCTATGTAGAGCATAGTGTCTGTCCTTTGAAACAGTAATTGTTCATTGTTATGGGGAGTACTTCTAAATTGCAAGGGGATATATACAGGTTTAATAGGATATTAGGACAACATAGATAACCAAACTGATTTAGCTTATTAAAGCACAGTCCAATTTCTTTTGAAACACTGAGAAAAGGATTTGGGTTAATCTAGTCAAGGCTCTTTCGTACAAAAAGGGCTGTTGGTGATTCTCAGTTCTTAGTATACAAAAAAGACAAGATGGGATCAGTGGCAAAGTAAGTGTTTGGATATTGCTTTGGTAGCATGGAAATGGATTTCGGTGTACCTCAGATTCTGAATACCACTGGAATACCTATGAGGGATGGGAGAAGTAAAAGTAAGAAGAACAACCTAGGATTTATCATACTGTGATATTTTATAATCACCTCAAATCTATATACTGTACATTCTGAGCAAAATTCACTTTATTTATAATGACCGGGAACTTGGAATATGGTATTTAGGCTGATTAAAAATTTTAGCAAGGATATCTGGTTTAAAACATTTGCTATCTATTATCTAATCAAGTGGATCTACATAAGACTTAAAGGAAAGTTGCACTATTGTTATTTACAAAAATTTTCATAAATTACATTAAACCCTAAATTTTATTAACTTTAATGCTTATAAAACAGAAATAGTAAGAAAATTTGATACAGATATATTTTATATCTGTGAATACATGACTTTTATGTCATTTTTACTTTCAATTTTTATAATTGGGAATTTACATTTATGATAAGCTTAAAGACTTTGTTAGTTGTTTAACTTTGCAAATCTTGTTCATTAAGATTTGAAATTGTGTGGTAAACTGACACTTGGACTTTCTGATGTATGCAATTTATGGATTAAAAATAATCTTCACTTCCCTGAACTTTGGTAAAACATCATTGGCAAGAAAAGTGTGTTTATGGACTTCCATTTTTCCTTATTTCTTTTAGAGGAGGTTATATATCTTGGGAGTGCAGAAACCCCTAAGATGTTGTCTCTGACAATATCATTTAAAAATTATGGTAGGTCTTGTTCCCCAACAGAGACACTGAATTAACAATAATATATGGCCCTAAAAGCCTTTGTGAAAACTCAAGAAACCAGAGATTCAAGATGGTGGTGTGAGAGGTGACACAGAGAACTCCTCCCAAAACCACAAATAGTACAAAAATATAGTTAATTAATACAACTAACACTAAAACAGCAACAAGAAAGAAGACTGCACTAGATTGTATACAGACCTCAAGAACAGAGCAGACCTCACAAAACAGGGTAATGCAGGAAAGCCTTAATCCGGAGGGACCCAGGCCCTTCCCCCACCCCACCTCACAAGTGGGAGGAAGAGAAACAGAGAGGGGAGAGGGTGGAAGCTGGGGACTGCTGAGCGCCTAGCCCTGAGGATCAGCTTTGTGAGCAGAAGCCTATATTGTGTGGTGCTCTGGAAGTTGGGGAGCTCAGACGGGCAGAGTGTTGGGAGACTGACATTAGAGCTGTTTGTGGACACGGGGATCCACAGCTGGCTGCTCTGGGTCAGAGAAGGGGCAGGCAGTCTGAGAAGCTTCCTAGCAGGAGAAGGCTGCTCAAGGGGGAGGGGGTTGCACGGAGCTTGCTGCATGGGAGAAGGCAGAGCTGGACAAGGTTGTCTGGGCACGCTCTGCCCAGCTGGTATGGAACTTTGAGGAGCTTCAGGTGCTCCATCCCCCTGGCTGCCTACTCAGCTCCGAGGCCCCCCAATGTGACACGCAGCCTGCTGCAACTTCCTCCTAGCCTGCTAGTACCAGTTTGCAAACTGGCAGTCACTGTGCTGGCATCAGGCCAGCCAGAGGGAGGCCCTGCCTACAACAGCTAGAGACACAAAGCACAGAGGCTTACATCTGTGTGCTTGGCCCACTGGCTCTGACACTGGGGACAGGCACTGCATGGGAAGCAAGAAACAGATCTTTCCTCCCCCCAGACATCAGCTCCCTTCCTCTATGACCCCCAACCTCTCTCTAGGGGCTGAGCAGCTCCAGAGACGGGAGTTTCTGGGCACTAGTGGGCACCACACAGGAATATGAAACATCAAAAGAACATGGTTCAGACCAAAATCTCACAAACCCCAGAAAAAGGGCCAAATGAAACTGAACTCACCAATGTTCCTGAAAGAGAGGTCAAAATAAAAATTATAAACATGCTTATGGAGGTACAGAAAAATATTCAAGAACTCAGGGATGAATTTAAGATGGAGATTCAATCATTAAGAAATTCCACATTTGAAATGAAACATACAGAGGAGGAATTTAAAAGCAGATAAGATGTAGGAGAAGAGATGGTAAATGGAATAGATATTAGAGAAGAGGAATACAAAGAAGCTGAGGCACAGAGAGAAAAAAGGATCTCTAAGAATGAAAGAATGTTGAGAGAACTGTGTGACCTATCCAAATGGAACAATACTCTCATTATAGGGATACCAGAAGAAGAAGAGAGAGAAAATGGGAGAGAAAGTGTCATTGAGGAGGTAATTGTTGAAAACTTCCCCAATCTGGGGAAGGAGATAGTCTCTCAAGCCATGGAGGGGCACAGGTCTCCCAACACTAGGGATCCAAGGAAGACAACATCAAGACATATAATAATTAAAATGGCAAATATCAAGGATAAAGACAGACTTTTAAAAGTGGCTGGAGAGAGAAAAGAGATCACATACAAAGGAAAACCCATCAGGCTGTCATCAGATTTCTCAACAGAAACCTAACAGGCCAGAAGGGAGTGGCATGGTATATTTAATGCAATGAAGCAGAAGGGCTTTGAACCAAGAATACTCTACCCAGCAAGGTTATCATTTAAATTTGAAGTAGGGATTAAACACTTTTCAGATAAGCAAAAGCTGAGAGAATTTACCTCCCACAAACCACCTTTACAGTGCAATTTGGAGGGACTCCTAAAGATGGAAGTATTCCTAAGGCTAAATAGATGTCACCTAAGGGATAGAAAAAGAGTACACAATATGATTCATAACATACAAAGAATGGAGGAGGAAGATAAAGGAGGAAAAAAACCAGAGAATCTTTAGGTTGTGTTTGTAATAGCATATGAAGTGAGTTAAATTACACTGTTAGATAGTAAGGGAATTACCCTTGAACATTTGGTAACCACGAATCTAAAGCCTGCAATGCCAATAAGTACATACCTATCAATAGTCACCCTAAATGCAAATGGTCTGAATGCACCAATCAAAAGACGCAGAGTCACTGAATGGATAAAAAAACAAGACCCATCTATATGCTGCCTACAAGAGACTCACTTCAAACCCAAAGACATACACAGACTAAAATTGAAGGGATGGAAAAAGATATTTCATACAACTAATAGGGAGAAAAAAGCAGGAGTTGCAGTACTTATATCAGACAAAATAGACTTCAAAACAAAGAAAGTCACAAGAGGCAATGTAGGACATTACATACTGATAAAGGGTCAGTCCAGCAAGAGGATATAACTATTATAAATATCTATGCGCCCAACACAGGATCATCCACATATGTGAAACCAATACTAACAGAATTAAAAGGGGAAATAGAATGGAATGCATTCATTTTGGGAGATGTCAACACAACACTCACTACAAAGGACCGATCAACCAGACAGAAAATAAATAGAGACAGAAGCACTGAACAACATATTAGAACAGATGGACCTAACGGACATCTACAGAACACTCCATCCAAAAGCAAAAGGATACACATTCTTCTCAACGGCATATGGAACATTTTCAAGAATAGATCATAAACTAGGCCACCAAAAGAACCTCAGTAAATTAAAAAAGATTGAAATTGTATCAACCAGCTTCTCAGATCACAAAAGTATGAAACTAGAAATAAATTACTCAAAGAAAATGAAAAAGCCCAGAAACGTATGGAGGCTTAATAACATGCTCCTAAATAATCAGTGGATCAATGACCAAAGAAAAACAGAGATCAAGCAATATATAGAGCTAAATGAAAACAATAATTCAACACCATAAAATCTCTGGGATGCAGCGAAGGCTGTGCTAAGAGGGAAATATACTGCAATACAGGCATACCTCGGGAAAGAAGAACAATCCCAAATGAACAGTCTAAATTCACAATTAATGAACCTATAAAAGGAAGAATAAATGAGGCAAAAGGTAAGTAGAAGGAGGGACGTAATAAAGATTAAAGCAGAAATAAATAAAACTGAGAAGAATAAAACAATAGAAAGAATCAATGAAAGCAGGACTTGGATCTTCAAGAAAATAAACAAATTAGATAAACCCCTAGCCAGATTTATCAAGAAAAAAAGAGGGTCTACACACATAAAAAGAATCAGAAATGAGAAAGGAAAAATCACTATGGATACCACAGATATACAAAGAATTATGAGAGAATACGATGAAAAATTATATGGTAACAAACTGGATAACCTAGAAGAAAGGGACAACTTTCTAGAAAAATACAACCTTCTAAGGCTGATCCAGGAAGAAAGAGAAAATCTGAATAGATCAATTACCAGCAAAGAAATTGAACTGGTAAAAAACTACCTAAGAACAAAATCCCTGGTCCAGATGGTTGCACTGGTGAATTTTATCAAACATTTAGTGAAACCTAATACCCATCCTCCTTAAAGTTTTCCAAAAAGTAGAAGAGGAGGGAACACTCCCAAACTCATTCTAAGAGACCAACATCACTCTAATACCAAAACCTGGCAAAGACACCACAAAAAAAGAAAATTACAGACCAATATCCCTGATGAACATAGATGCAAAAATACTCAACAAAATATTAGCAAACCGAATTCAAAAATACATCATCCATCATCATCAACTGGGATTCATCCCAGGGATGCAAGGATGGTACAACGTTCGAAAATCCATCAACATCATCCACTACATCAACAAAAAGTAGAACAAAAACCACATGATCATCTCCATAGATGCTGAAAAAGCATTTGACAAAATTCACCATCCATTCATGATAAAAACTCTCAACAAAATGGGTATAGAGGGCAACTACCTCAACATAATAAAGGCTATATATGACAAAACTACAGCCAACATGATACTTAACAGCGAGAACTGAAAGCTTTTCCTTTAAGATCAGGAACAAGACAAGGATGCCCACTCTCTCCTCTTTTATTCAACATAGTTCTGGAGGTCCTAGCCATGGCAATCAGACAACACAAAGAAATAAAAGGCATCCAGATTGGCAAGGAAGAAGTCAAACTGTCTGTGTTTGCAAATGACATGATATTGTACATAAAAAACACTAAAGAATCCACTCCAAAACCATTAGATCTAATATCTGAATTCAGCAAAGTTGTGGGATACAAAATTAATACACAGAAATCTGTGGCATTCCTATACACTTATGGTGAACTAGCAGAAAGAGAAATCAGGAAAATAATTCCATTCAGAATCACATCAAAAAGAATAAAATACCTATGAATAAACCTAACCAAGGAAGTGAAAGACCTATACCCTGAAAACTACAAGACACTCTTAAGAGAAATTAAAGAGGACACTAGTAAATGGAAATTCATCCCATGCTCTTGGCTAGTAAGAATTAATATTGTCAAAATGGCCATCCTGCCTAAAGCAATCTACAGATTCAATGCAATCCCTATCAAAATACCTACAGCATTCTTCAATGAACTAGAAGAAATAATTCTAAAATATATATGGAATGACAAAAGACCCCGAATAGCCAAATTATCCTGAGAAGTAAGAATAAAACAGGGGGAATTACGCTCCCTGACTTCAAGCCACAGTAATCAAGACAGTTTGGTACAGGCACAAGAACAGACCCATAGATAGTACAGAGAGCCCAGATATAAACCCAAGCATATATGGTCAATCAATATACGGTAAAGGAGCCATGGATATACAATGTGGAGATGCAGCCTCTTCAGCAGCTGGTGTTGGCAAAACTGGACAGCTACATGTAAGAGAATGAAACTGGATTATTGTCTAACCCCATACACAAAAGTAAACTCAAAATGGATCAAAGACCTGAATATAAGTCTTGAAACCATAAAACTCTTAGAAAAACATATAGGCAAAAATCTCTTGGACATAAACATGAGCTACTTCTTCATGAACATATCTCCTTGGGCAAGGGAAACAAAAGCAAAAATGAACAAATAGGACTATATCAAACTAAAAAGCTTTTGTACAGCAAAGGACACCATCAGTAGAACAAAAACATATCCTACAATATGGGAGAACATATTCATACATGACATATCCGATAAGGGGTTGACATCCAAAATGTATAAAGAGCTCATGCACCTCAACAAACAAAAAGCAAATAAGCCAAATAAAAAATGGGCAAAGGAGCTGAACAGACACTCAAAGAAGAAATTCAGGTGGCCAACAGGCACGTGAAAAGATGCTCCACATTCCTAATCATCAGAGAAATGCAAATTAAAACAACAATGAAATATCACCTCACACCAGTTAGGATGGCCAACATCCAAAACACAAACAACAAATGTTGGTGAGGATGTGGAGAAAGGGGAACCTTCCTACACTGCTGGTGGGACTGCAAATTAGTTCAACCATTGTGGAAAGCAGTATGGACGTTCCTCAAAAATCTCAAAATAGAAATACCATTTGACCCAGGAATTCCACTCCTAGGAATTTACCCTAAGAATGCAGCAGCACAGTTTGAAAAAGACATATGCACCCCTATGTTTATCGCAGCACTATTTACAATAGCCAAGAAATGGAAGCAACCTAAGTGTCCATCAGTAGATGAATGGATAAAGAAGAGGTGGTACATATACACAATGGAATATTATTCAGCCATAAGAAGAAAACAAATCCTACCATTTGCAACAATGTGGATGGAGCTAGAGGATATTATGCTCAGTGAAATAAGCTAGGTGGAGAAAAACAAGTGTCAAATGATTTCACTCATCTGTAGAGTATAAGAAGGAAGAAAAAACTGAAGGAGTAAAACAGTAGCAGACTCACAGAACCCAAGAATGAACTAACAGTTACGAAAGGGAAAGGAACTGGGGAGGATGTGTGGGAAGGGAGGGATAAGGGGGGGAAAAGGAGCATTTTGATTAGCACACATAATGTATTGGGGGGGACACAGGAAAGGCAGTATTTACAGAGAAGACAAGTAGTGATCCTATAGCATCTTACTATTCTGATGAACAATGATTGTAATTGGGTCTGTGGGGGGTACTTGATAATAGGGAGTCTAGTAATGCTGTTCAAGTGATTGTACATTAACGATACCAAAAAAAAAAAGCTCAAGAAACCAGTTAAGAAGCCACAGTGTCAAGCAAGCACAAGAACAGTTGCCCTGAAACAGTTAAGAAAAATTTTTGTGTTTCAACCCACATTGTCCTTTCCCCAAGCCAGCACAGCTTGGTGCAGTCAGAAGAAAACACAAACTTTCAGGTTTTACCTTGGGAGGGAAGGATAAGTGTGGAACATCAATCCAATATCCCTACTTTTTAGTTTGGAGTATTGAGGGACTTGTTTCTGTATTGCTTGATTCAGAGTGCTGATGGAGAACTGGCATATTTTGGATGCTTGTGGATCACTGAGAACAAAAGAGACCTCAGCAGCTTGTTGCAGCATGAGAGAATCTGTAGTACCATAGATTCCAGGGGGAGAAAGAGACTAAAAGCTCCAAAAAAGAAAAAAAGAAGCCAGAAAAAGAAACTGCTTATCCTCTGTAACTGGGAAATGACTTACAAAAGCCAAGCAAAGATGTGTCCCCATCTGAGGTTGGAAAGGTTCTCCAAATCTCTTAGCCAAGCTGATTGTGGTCCTCTCTGTAAAAAGACAGTACAGAGTGGTTGTTTTTTCAAATGTGTAACTTCAGCATAAAACAAACAAACAAAAAAACCAAAAAAAATCCCCAAACTAAAACAAGGCATAAAAAACTGGCAACAGCCCAATCAAGGGAACAAAATAAATCTTCAGAAATTCATGCCAAAGAAATAAAGATCTGTGAATTACCTGATAAAGAATAGAAAATGCCATATTAAAGAAGCTCAATGAGCTAAAAGAGAGCAAATAGAGAAACAAACATAGACACACGTATGAAAAAATCAACAATATCAACAAAGATAGAGACTCTAAAAAAGAACCAAACATATTCTGGAGCTGAAGAATATAATGACTGAATTGAAAAATTCACTAGAGAGGTTCAACAATAGACTTGATCAATCAGAAGAGAGAATCAATTACCTAAAAAGTCATTTGAAATTACTGATCCAAAGGAATAAAAAAAAAGGGTTAAGAATGCTAAGGAACTTATAGGCCATATTAATGTGAACCAATATACTCATTATGGAAATCACAGGAGAGAGAAATGAGCAGAGTTTATCTGAAAGAAATAATAGTAGAAAAATCTCCAAAATCTGGGTAAGGAAATGGACACCCAAATTCATGAACCTCAACAAACTCTAACAAGTATGAACTGAAAGAGATTCACAGTGAGACATTTACAATCAATTTTTCAAAAGTCAAAGACAAAAAGGCAGTCTTGAAAGCAGGAAAACAAGTCAGCATGGAATGGGAGCCCCCATAAGATTATAAAAGGCTTCAGACTTAGAGGGATAAAGGACAGTATATAGAAAATACTGAAAGAAAGAAACTGAAAATCAAGAATACTATATCCTTCAAAACTGTCCTTCAAAAATGAAGGAGAAAGACTTTCCCAGATAAATAAAAGCTGAGAGAGTTCATCACCAGTAGAAGTATTACCATTACAGAAATGCTAAAGAGAATCCTTCAGGTTGAAATGAAAGAATACAAAGTGAAAGCATAAAAAAAAAGCATTCTGGTAAAAGTATATAGACAAATACAGAATCCAGTAATGCCATAACATAACAGATGTACACAAATCTCTTTTTGTTGTGGTATAGAATTTGAAAGGAAAAAACATAAAAATAACTGTAATTATGAAACTATGTTAATGGACACATGATATAATATAAGAGGCTTAATTTGGGCATCAATCACATAAATTGGGACAGGAGAAAAAATGTCATAGAATTTTTGTGTATGATTGAAGTTGTTATATGTTTAAAATAGATTATTATCACTGTAAGATGTTTTATGTAATCTCTATGGAAAACACATAGAAAACACCTGTGGAAGATAGAGCAAAGAAGACAGAAAGGAATCAAAGCATTTACTACTACAAAAAAAAAAAACAAGCACAACACAAAGGAACAAAAGAGGAAAAGAGGGACAAAATAGCTACAAGACAGACATAAAATAATTAAAAAATGATAATAGTATGTCCTCATCAGTAATTACTTTAAATGTAAATGGTTAAAGCCCCCAACAAAAGACATAGAATGGCTGAATGAATAAGAAAAAAAATAAGATCCATGTTCTCTATAAGAAAGTCACTTTAAATATAAGAGCACCTAAAGGCTAGAAATGAAAGGACTGAAAAAGATATTACATGCAAATGGTAACAAAAAGAGAGAGTGGGGGTGATCATATTTATATTAGGCAAAATAGACTTTAAGTCAAAAACTGTTAAAAAAGGCAAAGAAAGACATTATATAGCAATAAAAGTTTCAATTCACAAGGATATATAACAATTATAAATATACAGGCACCTAACATCAGAAGATCCAATTATATGAAGCAAATATTGACAGAAGTGAAAGGAGAAATACCCAGTAAAACAGTAACAGTAGGAAATTCCAATGTCTTACTTTTAATAATGTATAGGACAACTGAACTGAAGAACAATAAGGAAAAGGAGGACTTAACACTACAGACAAATTGGACATATGTAGAACACTCTGCCCAACAACAGCAGAACATATACACCTCTGCAGCACACATGGGACATTCTGCTGAATAGATCACATTACATCACACAACAGGTCTTAAAAAACTGAAGTCATATCAAGTATCTTTTCTGGCCACAATGGAATGAAACTAGAAATCAATAGCAAAAAGAAAACTGGAAAACACAAATATGTGGAAATTAAATAACACTAAAACAGAAAATGGGTCAAAAAGAAATCAAAAAGGACATTATAAAATATCAAGACATATGGAAATGAAAACACAACATACTAAAATTTATGGGATGCAGCAAAAGCAGTACAAGGAGACTTATTTTTACAGGTAAATGAAGAAAATTCCATGCAGAATAGCATCAAAGAGAATAAAATACTTGGGAATAAACTTAAGCAAAGAGGTGAAAGATTTGTACACTAAAAACTATAAAACATTGCTGGAAGAAAATGAAGAATAAATGGAACGACATCCCATGTTCATGGATTGGAGGACATAATATTGTTAGTATGTCTATAACACATACAAAGTAATCTACAGATTCAATGCAAATCCTATCAAAATCCCAATGGCATTTTCTGCAGAAGTAGAAAAAAAAATTCTAAAACTCAAATGGAATCTCAAAGGATCTCCAAATAGTCAAAACAATCTTGAGAAAGAAAAGCAAAGCTGGAGTCCTTATACTTTTTTTTTTAATGAAAATATCGTCAATATACAATCTTATTTTGGTTTCAAATCTACAACACAGTGGTTCAATGGTTACTCATATTATTAAATCTTCACCCACTCTAGTGTGGTCATTATCTATCAATGTAGTAAGATGTTACAGAATCATTAACTGTATTATCCGTGCTGTACTACCATCCCCATGACCAACTTATATTGTGATTGCAAATTATTGTGCCTCTTTATCCCCTTCCCCCTCCCCCCACCATTCCCCTCGGTAACCGCTAGCCCCTTCTTGGTGTCTCTGAGTCTACTGCTATTTTGTTCCTTCTGTTTTGCTTTGTTAATAATTTTTTATTTCAAAACATATTACACAGGTACATTAATCTAAGCAGTATGATACTGGCATAAAGATAGACATATAGACCAATGGAACAGAATAGAGAACTCAGAAACAAACCCAATTATATATGATTAAGTAATCTTTGATAAAGGTGCTATGACTACAAAATGGGGAAAGAATAGTCTCTTTAACAATGGTGCTGGAAAAACTTGATATACACAAGCAAAATAATAAAGTTGGATTCTTTTTTTTATTTTTTTAATATTGCGATTATTAAACTGCCCCTTCATCAGGTCCCCCCCACCAACCCCATTACAGTCACTGTCCATCAGCGTAGTGAGATGTTACAGAATCACTACTTGTCTTCTCTGAGTTGTACTGCCCTCCCCGTGCCCCCCCAACATTACATCTGCTAATCGTAATGCCCCTTTTTCCCTCTTATCCCTCCCTTCCCGCCCATTTTCCCCAGTCCCTTTCCCTTTGGTAACTATTAGTCCGTTCTTGGGTTCTGTGAGTCTGCTGCTGTTTTGTTCCTTCAGTTTTTTTCTTTGTTCTTATACTCCACATATGAGTGAAATCATTTGATACTTGTCTTTTTCAGCTTGGCTTATTACACTGAGCATAATACCCTCTAGCTCCATCCATGTTGTTGCAAATGGTAGGATTTGTTTTCTTCTTATGGCTGAATAATATTCCATTGTGTATATGTACCACATCTTCTTTATCCATTCATCTACTGATGGACACTTAGGTTGCTTCCATTTCTTGGCTATTGTAAATAGTGCTGCAATAAACATAGGGGTGCATCTGTCCTTTTCAAATTGGGCTGCTGCATTCTTAGGGTAAATTCCTAGGAGTGGAATTCCTGGGTCAAATGGTATTTCTATTTTGAGTTTTTTGAGGAACCTCCATACTGCTTTCCACAATGGTTGAACTAATTTGCAGTCCCACCAGCAGTGTAGGAGGGTTCCCTTTTCTCCACATCCTCGCCAACATTTGTTGTTGTTTGTGTTTTGGATGTTGGCCATCCTCACTGGTGTGAGGTGATATCTCATTGTGGTTTTAATCTGCATTTCTCTGATGATTTGCGATGTGGAGCATCTTTTCATGTGCCTGTTGGCCATCTGAATTTCTTCTTTGGAGAAGTGTCTATTCATGTCCTCTGCCCATTTCTTAATTGGATTATTTGCTTTCTGTTTGTTAAGGTGCATGAGTTCTTTATATATTTTGGATGTCAACCCTTTATCAGATACGTTTTTTATGAATATATTCTCCCATACTGTGGGATGTCTTTTTGTTCTACTGATGGTGTCCTTTGCTGTACAGAAGCTTTTCAGCTTGATATAGTCCCACTTGTTCATTTTTGCTTTTGTTTCCCTTGCCCGGGGAGATATGTTCATGAAGAAGTTGCTCATGTTTATGTCCAAGAGATTTTTGCCTATGTTTTTTTCTAAGAATTTTATGGTTTCATGACTTACATTCAAGTCTTTGATCCACCTACAGTTTACCTTTGTGTATGGGGCTAGACAGTAGTCCAGTTTCATTCTCTTACATGTAGCTGTCCAACACCAGTTTTTCCAACACCAGCTGCTGAACAGGCTGTCATCTCCCCATTGTATATCCAAGGCACTTTTATCAAATATTAATTGACTGTATATGTTTGGGTTAATGTTTGGATTTTCTATTCTGTTCCACTGGTCTGTGGGTCTGTTTTTGTGCCAATACCAAATTGTCTTGATTACTGTGGCTTTGTAGTAGAGCTTGAAGTCAGGGAGTGTAATTCCCCCTGTTTTATTCCTCCTTCTCAGGATTGCTTTGGCTATTGGGGTCTTTTGTGGTTCCATATGAATTTTAGAATTATTTGTTCCAGTTCATTGAAGAAAGCTGGTTGTATTTTGATATGGATTGCATTGAATCTGTAGATTGCTTTTGCATTAGGCATAGCCATTTTGACAATATTGATTCTTCCTAGCCAAGAGCATGGGATGCATTCCATTTGTTAGTGTCCTCTTTAATTTCTCTTAGGAGTGTCTTGTAGTTTTCAGAGTACAGGTGTTTCACTTCCTTCGTTAGGTTTATTCCTAGGTATTTTATTCTTTTTGATGCAATTGTGAATGGAATTGTTTTTCTGATTTCTCTTTCTGTTAGTTCATCATTAGTGTATAGGAAAGCAACAGATTTCTGTGTGTTAATTTTGTATCCTGCAACTTTGCTGAATTCAGATATTAGTTCTAGTAGTTTTGGAGTGGAGTCTTTAGGGTTTTTTATGTACAGTATCATGTCATCTGCAAATAGTGACAATTTGACTTCTTCTTTACCAATCTGGATGCCTTGTATGTCTTTGTTTTGTCTGATTGCTGTGGCTAGGACCTCCAGTACTATGTTGAATAACAGTGGAGAGAGTGGGCATCCTTGTCTTGTTCCCGATCTTAGATGAAAAGCTTTCAGCGTCTCGCCGTTAAGTATGATGTTAGCTGTGGGTTTGTCATATTTAGCTTTTATGATGTTGAGGTACTTGCCATCTATACCCATTTTGTTGAGAGTTTTAATCAGGAATGGATGCTGAATTTTGTCAAATGCTTTTTCAGCATCTATGGAGATGATCATGTGGTTTTTGTTCTTCTTTTTGTTGATGTGGTGGATGATGTTGATGGATTTTCGAATGTTGTACCATCCTTGCATCCCTGGGATGAATCCCACTTGATCATGGTGTATGATCCTCTTGATGTATTTTTGAATTCGGTTTGCTAATATTTTGTTGAGTATTTTTGCATCTACGTTCATCAGGGATATTGGTCTGTAATTTTCTTTTTGGTGAGGTCTTTGCCCGTTTTGGTATTAGAGTGATGTTGGCTTCATAGAATGAGTTTGGAAGTATTCCCTCCTCTTCTATTTTTGGAAAACTTTAAGGAGAATTGGTGTTATTTCTTCTCATATGTCTGGTAGAATTCAGAGGTGAATCCATCAGGCCCAGGTTTTGTTCTTGGGTAGTTTTTTGATTACCAATTCGATTTCGTCACTGGTGATTGGTCTGTTTAGTTTTTCTGTATCTTGCTTGGTCAGTAAAAAAAAAAAAAGCAAAAATTTCTTAATGGAGCCTTCTGTCATATCATGCACAGGTTCCCCAGAAAAGTAGGGTAGGGTAGCTATTTGGAAGGTAACCTGTTCAATACACGGTTTCTGAATAACTAGTAGAGCAGTCGGCAGGGTGGAATGGTCAATTGGATGAGCCCTGTACACATGGTCATTAGTGTGCCAAGCGGTTGAGACATCTCCTAGGGCTTCTGTTTCATCAACCCAGCTGACTGGTTTGGGGACATTTGCCTCCTCCAGGAGTACCCCATCCCCGGCCAAAAAAGTGCGTTGAGGAGTTACTCTTCCCCTACTTATTCTTTTTTGTTGAGGCTGCCATGTTGGGAAAGGGAAAGCGGTTGACCCATTTATGATTAGGCAATAACAGTCTATGTCTAGTAATATTTCTTGCCTTGAAATCAACTTTACCACAGACTGGGAGAAAATATTTGGAAAAGACATATCTGATAAAGGGCTTTTATCCAAAATATACAAAGAACACTTAAAACTCAACAGTAAGAAAATGAACAATTCAATTAAAAAATGGGTAAAGGACCTGAACAGACACCCCACCAAAGAAGAAATACAGATGGAAAATAAGCACATGAAAACATGAACAAATTTTATGTTATTAGGGAAATGCAAATTAATACCATCACGTACGTGTTAGAACACTAAAATCCAAAATGCTGACAACACTAAATGATGGGAAAGATATGGAGCAACAGAGACCTCTCAACAATTGATGGTGGAAATGCAAAATAATATAGCCACTTTGGGAGATGATTTGGTGGTTTCTTAGAAAATTAAGCATACTCTTAACTTTCGATCCAGCAATTGTACTCCTTGGTATTTACCCAAAGGAGTTGAAAACTTATGTCCACACAAAACCCTGCACAAGAACATTTTTAGCAGCTTTATTCATAATTTTCAAAACCTGGAAGCAACCAATATGTCTTTCAGTAGATGAATGGAAAAATAAATTGCTACTTGAAGACAATGGAATTTTATTCAGTGCTAAAAAAAATGAGCATTGTATCAAACCATGAAATGACATGGAGGAAACAAATGTGTTTAGGATATTAATCAGAATTATTTTATAGCCCATACCTGATATCGCCAAGATCTCAGTGTCCAATGGATCTGATCTATTTCTACTTTTTTCTTCTGATTTTCTCTCACATGGATCTATTTACTGACATGACTTGCAGATTTTTCCTTAAATGCTAGACAATGTGTATGAATAATTGCAAAGATCTACATGATGTTTTCCTTTTCCAGAAATAATTTAATTTTCTTCTGGCAGAAAGAGTAGGGGCAGATCAACCTAATCCAATTAGAGAATGTGGTACTTGGAGACGGGCTTTGAGGTTTTCTGAGGCTAATTTGTTTCTACTTTGTTCTTAGTTCAATTCACAGTCCATTTGGAATCTCAGCTGAAAGCCTGGAGGTATTTTTCAGAGCTCTGACTTCTTGCTGGGTCCTGACTTCCAATTTTTACATCTCAGAAAAATGAGTCTATTTTACTTTTTAGGTTCTTATCTGCCTCTTTCTACTTGGACTTTTGATCTCTTACCTGCAAGGCTCAGAAATCAGCAAATGTCTTGATCAGAAAGTGGGAGTGGAATATCAGCTCACTTTTTAATAATTCTCTTTTCTCTGGGATCTAAGCCCTTCCAATCCTGACTTTCTTGCTGGTCCTGAGCTCTGTGTTTGTTTTGGTAGCCCTGTCAGACTCCTAAAAGCTCTCTAAGCTGCACCTTTTGCTTGGCCTCTGTAACTTTGCTTATAATTCAGCCAATGTCTCAAGGTGGGAAATGATGGAAAGTGTTATTCTGATTTCATTGCACTGTCTTTTTTTCCCCCATTCTTCCTCAGGTCCTTGATGCCTTGGTTGCTTTCTGATACTTTGAAAGATTTGGTTTTGGTTTTTGTAAAAATTGAGCTTCACAGTCATTTTTAGCGAGATGTTTGCTGTAAAACCAGCTCTTATATGAGAGCTGGAAGCACTTGTCCAAATACTCGCAGCTAAGATACAGTTTTCAGTGTGGCCCACTTAGAAAATCACATGCTGTGTGATGATTTTATTTTCCCACCACTTTTCTTTATTTGAACCACGTGTCACACTTACTGTTAAAGGACACCACATCCTTTGGGTTTTATTTGGTAGTAACAAATCTTTTATGTGCAAATATGCAGCTAATTTTTTTCTGTGTTGCCTATGACATTAAAATAGTATTACTTGGTGTTAATTTGGTAGACATATAGGCAGGCTTGGGCCTGAAATGCCAAAAAGGTTTAGCCACGTGATCCTATGATTATATTTACTTAAAAAAATCATCATCCAAATAAAAACACAAAATAAAAAAGAAATAATCTTATTCTGTTCTTGCTGGCCGTTAAGAATATACTAGTGGCGCCACATGAGAAATAATTTCATCTCTGGTTAGTGATATAAAATGATATTTTGCACTTGTGTTTATTTATTCTACCTCATTGTTTAGATTTTTTTAAATGTAAAAATGTGTAAATATTCTCAACAGAGAACATAAACATGATGTTATAGAAAAATGGAACTAAAGTGAGCAAAGAAAATACCTGGTGTAAGTGACCACCAAGAACCCCAGGGAAAAATGACCTCAGAGTACACCTGGCACAAATGACAAAAAACACCTGGTTCAAGTGAACATGGAACACACCATGAGATTCAGGGAGAAGCAGGTTGTCCCAGAGCACAGAGCAAATTCCATGGCTAATCAGTGTCTCTCCTCCAAAGTGGAAAAATTGCATATTCCTGCAAGAACTTTAAAAGGTACTCAAAATCTTCATCAGGGAAATACAAACCAAAACTACAATGAAATACAACTGCATACCCACTAGAGTAGCAAAAATTAAAAAACAAAACCAAGTGTTGGTGAGGGTCTGGAACAACTGGAACTCTCATACACCACTGTTGGGGTTGTAAAGTGGAACCACTTTGGAGCACTGGCTTATTGGACATTTATATATCTTCTTTTGTGAAATTTCTGTTCAAAACCTTTATAAAGGGAAGAATTTATCCAGGTAAGCACCCAAGAAAGTTTGGCACACAGTGAAATATGCAGTGCTGTAAGCAGTCGGTATAACCATAATAATGCTGTGTAAGAAACCATCTGAAATGCAGTGGTTAAAACAACAAAAATTTGTATTCTCACACCCTTCGCCTGGGAGTTGACTAATCTAGCTGGAGCATGAATATTGTTTGGCAGATTCTTATAAAGTTAAACAGACATCAACCACATAAGCCAGTTATTCAACTTCTAGGTATTTATGCAAAAGAAATAAAAGCCTATGCCTACATAAAGACTTGTGCATGAATATTCATAGAAGCTTTATTAGTAATAGCCAAAAATTGGGAATATCCCAGTGCCCATTACAGGTGAATGGATAAACAAATGTGGTACTTATGTAGTAGAATACTACTCAGCAATAAAAATAAATTAAGTACTGCTACATACAACATGCATGGATTTAAAAGTTATATTGAATAAAAGAAGCCAGACACAAAAGAGTATACACTGTACGATTGCACTTATTAAAAATTCTAGAAAAGTCTACTGTGGTGGAAGAGATAAATGATTAGCTGGCAGCTGGGTGAAAGGAAGGGTCCCCTATGAAGGGACATAAGGAATCTCTTGGGGGTGATGGGAATGTTCTGCTACCTTTCTATGGTGTTTACACCTGTTGAAACTTATCCAAGCATGCACTTTCTATAGGTACAGTTTATTCACATATCATACTTCAAAAACACAGGTTAAATTTTTCTCCTTCATCCTCATTAGCAGAACCCAGTTTTGTCTGGAGTGGCAGCATGCCTCCCTTGCAGCTCAGGGTGATATGGTCTTGGCCTGTGAAATATAAGTAGAAGTCCCCTTATGAGGCTTCTATGAAAGCTCTGACACTGGTCAAATCCAGGTGGTACAAGTCTTTTGTTATTCTCCTTTTCCCTACCTGTAATAAAGAGTGATGCTGGAGTGCTGTCCTGACATCATGAAATGATATGCATGAAGAACAAAAGTCATACATGAATGGAAAAATAGAAGGAGCATAGGCTAAATATAACATAATTGAAACTGTTGCTTCAGTAAGAAATAAGTTCCTTACATGTTTCAAACATTATATAGCAGGTTTTTGTTATGTACAATCAAATATAATCTCAACAGATACAGACTTTCTCTGTTAATGGATTGAGCTTAGGATTCTAAATCTCTGACCTGTTTTCCTAACCTTCTGGACCAAGCTCAGTTTTAGAACCTTAATTCTAAACCTGGAAGACTTGGCCAGACACCCAAGCAGCAGTTTCTTTTCCTGGCTCAGACTCATCGATCAGCTCTCATGCCTGGTCCCAACTTTTCTTACACCTCCCTGAGGTTCTCAGACTCAGATCCCAGAGTCCCCATGCTGTCACCATGACTCGCCACGCTGCCTTAAACCTGGCAGATTATCTCTTCCCTCCTTCAAGTTATTTTCCCAGAAAGCCGACTATGACTCAGGACTTTTCTTCCTTTTCCAAAATGGAAGTATTTGCATGTTATTCTTCTGAGTATAAAATAAAGCTTGACTCTCCTTACTGGTGTTTTCTACCACTGGGCTCTGCTGTCTGTGCCTTTTACATCATAGCACTTATTTTTATTTTCACAACATAAATATATGTGTGATTATTAAAGTGGTGTCTGTCTCAATAACTAGATACATGTTGAGCTTCAGAAGGGCATGGACTATGTCTGCTTTGTTCATATCTTTATTCCCACGGTACTCTCTGAATGGTAACAAATAAAGAAATGAATAAAACTTTCATATCATTTACAGGTGACAAGCAGACTCCTAGTCCATTAGCTCAAATTATTGTTCATGCCATGATCTTTTTTTGGAAAAGTTAAGAAACCATGAAGACTGGGTTCGCTAAAATATATACACCAGATTATTTCAAGCAGGCCATTACAAGTAGTCAACAATTGTTTTTCATCTGATGTTAGTTTTCTGACACTGTCTTCATATTATCTATTAAATTTTTCAGCTAGGTGTGAGATGTTATTTTCTGTTTTGTTGACTCATTAATGATCAACTAGTTTGATTGAGCTCTCCCATCTATTTTCTCTTCATTTCACAATAACTTCTTCTCCACTTTCTAATCTTTTCTTTCAACGCGGAAGGCATGCTCGTTTCCTCGTGATGTTCTGGGATCTTGTTTCCTTCATCACCACCTTCTAGCTACAGTAACTACAGTCTCTTTCTTTCCACTTTTCTCTCTCTCTCTGTCCTGTTGAATTCATTCATTTATTCATTCAACAACTATTTATTAAATGCTTTCTAAACACCTAACACTTTCAGGCTTTTGGAATAGATCAGTGAGCAAATCCTCATAGAGCATATGTAGAAGTGGAGGGAGACAGAAAATAGACAAAACAAATATATAAATTATAGTATTTAAGGTCTAAGGAAAGAACTAAAGCCGGGGGAGTTTTCAATTTTAAAAAACCTGGTTAAGAGAGGATTCACTGGAAAGGTAACAAAGCCTCAGAGGAAGTGAGGGAACAAGTCTTGTGAGTATCTGGGCTTATGTGCTGAATTGTGTACCCCCTCTTCCAAATATACTTGAAGTCGTTACCCCCAGTGCCTCAGATTGTAACCACACTTGGAAGTAAGGCCTTTAAAGAATGATTAAGTTAAAATGAAGCCTAATGAGGGTTGTGAGTTGGTTAATGGGGAAGCAGGAAGACCAGTGAAAAATGTCTTATACAGGAAAAACTGAGTTACTGGGTTAAATGTAAGCCTGATAAGACAGAATTGTCCTTTGAATGTAGCCAGTGGTGGCCTCAGCAAGAGCAGTTGTGGGCATGAAAGCCTGGCTGTAGGGCGTTTGAGGAAATAAGAGGAATTGAAGAGAGGGAGCTTAGAACATTGTAGGTTTGGCTGTACTGAGGAGCTAGAAAACATGGTAGGGGTGGAGGGGAAGCCAGGCTTTTTGTGTTTTGCTTTGGGACAGAAAAAATGAGCATGTTCATATGGCAGTATATATATATATATTTGGTATCGTTAATGTACAATCACTTGAACAACATTATGGTTACTAGACCCCTATTATCAAGTCCTACCCCCCACATACCCCATTACAGTCACTGTCCATCAGCATAGTAAGATGCTATAGAATCATTACTTGTCCTCTCTGTAAATACTGCCTTTCCCGTGTCCCCCCACCCGCTACATATGTGTGCTGACATAATGCCCCTTTCCCCCCCTTATCCCTCCCTTCCCGCCCATCCTCCCCAGTCCCTTTCCCTTTGGTAACTGTTAGTCCATTCTTGGGTTCTGTGAGTCTGATGCTGTTTTGTTCCTTCAGTTTTTTCTTTGTTCTTATACTCTACATATGAGTGAAATCATTTGATACTTGTCTTTCTCTGCCTGGCTTATCTCACTGAGCATAATACCCTCTAGCTCCATCCATGTTGTTGCAAATGGTAGGATTTGTTTTCTTCTTATGGCTGAATAATATTCCATTGTTTATATGTACCACATCTTCTTCATACATTCATCTACTGATGGACACTTAGCTTGCTTCCATTTCTTGGCTATTGTAAACAGTACTGCAATAAACATAGGGGTGCATATGTCTTTTTCAAACTGGGCTGCTGCACTCTTAGGGTAAATTCCTAGGAATGGAATTCTTGGGTCAAATGGTATTTATATTTTGAGTTTTTTGAGGAACTTCGATACTGCTTTCCACAATGGTTGAACTAATTTACATTCCCACCAGCAGTGTAGGAGGGTTCCCCTTTTCTCCATATCCTCGCCAACATTTGTTGTTGTTTGTCTTTTGGATGGTGGCCATCCTAACTGGTGTGAAGTGATATCTCATTGTGGTTTTAATCTGCATTTCTCTGATGATTAGTGATGTGGAGCATCTTTTCATGTGTCTGCTGGTCATCTGAATTTCTTCTTTGGAGAAGTGTTTGTTCAGCTCTTCTGCCCATTTTTTAATTGGATTATTTGTTTTTTGTTTGTTGAGGTGCATGAGCTCTTTATATATTTTGGATGTCAACCCCTTATCGGATATGTCATTTATGAATATATTCTCTCATACTGTAGGATGCCTTTTTGTTCTATTGGTGGTGTCCTTTGCTGTACAGAAGCTTTTTAGTTTAATATTGTCCCACTTGTTCATTTTTGCTTTTGTTTCACTTGCCTGTGGAGATATGTTCATGAAGAAGTTGCTCATATTTATGTCCAAGAGATTTTTGCCTGTTTTTTTCTAAGAGTTTTATGGTTTCATGACTTACATTCAGGTCTTTGATTCATTTTGAGTTTATTTTTGTGTATGGGGTTAGACAGTAATCTAGTTTCATTCCCTTACATGTGGCTGTCCAGTTTCGTATGGCAGTATCTTTCAAAAAATCTGAACCGAATTTTGATGGGAGCAAGTGTCACAGCTTCATCCCCTCAACTAGTCTTCTCATCGTTGACGCTATTGTTTTGAATTCACTGCTGATGGATGCATCTTCCAAATCCACAACTCACTGTTTCAGTCATCTGTTCAAAAGTCATCAGGGTGACCTTAACTGCTATGTGAAAATTTTGAATGCCTTAAGAAAACATGCAAATCTTCTCCAGTTTAGCCTTTTGCAGTTTTATCTTTTTTTATTGAAGCCCTATAGTGAGTTACAAAGCATGCCAGACCAGGGTCAGAAGGTTTGTTCCCAAGTCATGATTCTGTAAATAGCTATGTGACTTTAGATGAACTACGTAAGTGCAGCGGGCCTGGGCTTCTTCCGCTTTAACGATGAACGTGGCTGGTCGGGTAGCCTGGATCATCTGTAGGTCACAGGCTGTAATTCTCAGCGTCGTGGTGGCCGCATGCAGGATCCTTTCCTGAATTCACTCTACCCCCTTCCAGTGCTAAGAACCACGCGCCTTGTGTGGTCACTTATTTTGCCGGTTTCGCTTTTGTCTTTCCAAACACATCAGGCTTTTAGAAGAGCCACAGAGGTAGCTCCTTTAAGGTCCGCCACCTCCCCGCCACCAGGGACTCTCCTCCTCCCACTCTTCTTTCACTCGGGACCATCCTCTCCTCAGCCAGAATGAGCCACGTACTAAGTACTGCTTCCAACCAATCAAAAAGAAGTTACAGCAGCCTTTGAGGAGCATCCACTTTAACCAATAATATTCAAGTTCCCTCTAGCGCCTCTCTTTGAGAGGCGAGGCCAACCACCGCTATGACCAATCTGATCCGCGAAAGATATTCCGGGATCTGTGTAACTCACCAGTCAGGTAAGAAGACCGCAGGGAGGGGCACTTCTCATTGGTAACTGTGTCCGGAAGAAGGCCGGGCCTCAGGAGACGACAATACGATCTGATTGGCAAATGTGATGTTGACATTCTGAAAAGCCCGCCTTCTCCAACAAAGACCAGACTGGGTCCCCGGAGTGGCGGTGGCCGCAACCAATCCGAGAGGAGACGCGCGGAAAGTTTGCTCAATGGGCGACGTCTCCGGGAGGCTGTCACTCAGGTGGCGGTGGCAGAGGCTGGGCTGAGACGTGGCTGGGGAAACGCGGCTGGCGGTTCAGGCTGCTCGGGTGGCGGTGGAGTTCATAGCGCGTCCTCGTCTTGGCTGGGGGCTCCGAGCGGCGGGAGAGGCGGGCCGCGGTAGCTGCAACTCCATGCCCGCGCGTGGGGCGGGCCGCTGATGGAGCGCCCCACCCGCCCGGGGTGGCTCGCGCGGGCGCTGCTTCTGCTGGGGCTCGCGGTGGGGACGGTGGCCACGGGGCGCGCCCCCGACCTCCCCGCGCCCACTGTGGAGACGGCGTTCGGCTTGGGGGCCGCGGCCGCTCCCACGTCGGCCGCGCGGGTGCCAGCGGCGGGGTCCGTAGCTGTGGCTGAGGTGACGGTGGAGGACGCCGAGGCGCTGCCGGCGGCCGCTGGCGAGCCGGAGCCGAGGGAGCCGGAACCCGACGAAGAGGCCGAGCTGCGGCCGCGCGGCAGGTGAGCGGAGCGGGCTGAGCCCCGAGGCCACTGGCTGGAGGCTACTTGTTTACGCGCGCCAGGGACCTTCGGAGGACAGGGATACCCCTCGGCTGAGGGCTTCTCGCTGGCGGAGGAGAACCGGGGACCGGGGGCGAGCGCGGGGCCGCCTTCCCATCTCCCGAGCCAGTGACTGGTTTCGCTCCACTCCCGGGCGCCCTGTCCTCATTGGCGGGGAGAGCACCATCCTCCAAGGTGTCTGGGGGATGCCTGGAGAATGGAGCGCAGGGGTTACAAAGACGTCACTTTACCTCTTTCATTGTTTTAGGGCTTTATTCATGCCTCCAAGGAACTTTACGTCGCTCTTTTAATTTCGTGAATCACCCCTTGTCTCTGCTAGGATGACAGCTGTTTGAGGAAAGGACTTTACAAAGCGATTTCTACATTTCCCTTTAAACATAGCCTTGTAGTCACCCTGGACCAAGGCTGAAAGTCAGTATTTCTCTAATTGATATCTGCAGAACATCTGCATCAGAATCACCTGGGGATGCTGGTTAACTGTACAAACTGTACAGTTTCCTAGGCCCCACCCAACTGTACTGTATCAGACTTTCTCTGGGTAAGAACCTGGAAACAGCAAGTTTAACAAGTACCCCAGACAATTCTTGACCGCACTTAAGTTTAAGAGCAATGGGTAGGTTCTTGAATTTTGGCATTTCTTTGATGTTTAGAGAGTTTACCATATAAACATTTAACATAGGGTTGTCTTATTTGGTTTGCTTAGCCTCCTTAAAAATGTAACTCCAAGAAACATGTTTTTAAAACACCTTTCAAATTCTGGACACACATGTAAGGCATTTTAATGGTAAAGTATTTTCCAGACAGCTAATCTTAGCACACACCTGGGAAGAAAAGTGATGTCCCAAGTACAAATGGAGTGACAGAAGGAGTATTAGGTAAATAAATCAGGGAAGGCTAGAATCTAGATTAGGAAGTATTGTAAGGTTATAATATAGCAATTACTAGATCATAAAAATTAGATTTAATTTTTAGTTAAATACCAGAACCTTGATCTGTATACCTGGGGACTCTAGCATAATTCTCTAGGCATTATTTGAATGCGTATACGTGGATTCTTTCTCTTTTAAGCTGCAAATAATTGACAACATTTTCATAGGTTTTGCTAATGAATGAATTTTCCTGGAAGAGTGTTTTTGTTTATCCTAAACTTCTGAAGGACCTGCTCAAATTACATGAAGTACAGAAAGACTTTTCTCACTTTTCTTAGAATACAGATCCACTGCAGCAGGCGCTTTTTGGCATTTACAATGGCCGCGGATGCCCTGGGGCTACAGAGATCAGGCAGATAGTCTCTGCCCTTCTGGCGGAGTATGCAGTATAGCAGTGAGGATTAGCTGAGGAGATCCACAATGACAGTGCTGAGCAAAGGCGAATTTGCTGTCACTGTCCTAAGGTGGTTGTGGTGTTCAGTAGCAGGGGTGGGGGAAGAAGTGATGTGGGTAAGGTGGGTGAGAACAGTCTGTGGCAGAATGGGTTGGTTTCTGAGAAGTGAGTAGGATTGCTGATGGCAGACACTGGACTTGAGGAAAAACAGCAAGAAGTATAGAAGCTGGAAAGTATGTTTAAGGAACATTTGTGTGTGTGTGTGTGTGTGTGTGTGTGTGTGTGTGTGTGTGTGCAGGGAGGAATGGATAATGAGACTGGAAAAGTAGATAGGGACCAAATTGTATATATTAGTCTTAGCATGTGAACAGCTGGGAGCATGTTAGAAATCCAGAATCAAGCACCACCCAGACCCACTGATTATCTGCATTTTAACAAGATCACTGTGTGATTCACATGCATGTTACAGTTTGAGAAGCACTGGGTAGAGTATCTCGAGTGCCTGGCCTGGTTAAAGATTTTACTTAAGGAATATTTCTCCAGTAATACTGTATCCTGAAAACATGCAATAAGGGTACCAAGAGGAAAGTGTTATAGCAGTGCAGATTAGAGGTTTACTACCAAGTGGGTGGATATAGAACAGCAATGATAGATTTGAGAGACATGAGGCTGAATCTTGGTTCCTGGCAAATGAATTGATTCCTTCTCCCTTGGTACCCCTGTCCAGATGGAGAGTGGGTGGCCAGACAGTGAGGGCACACACAAGAAAACTGAAAGATTCAGGGGAGCAGGGGAGAAGAGGTAAGAGTTTGTTGTTGGGCATGGTGACTTAAAGGTGCAGGCAGGACATCCGGCAGGAGAGATTTGATAGGCAAGTGGAAGTGAGTGGCCAAAGTTGGAGAAAAGTCAGGGTAACCAGCTGAAACTGTGAGAAAGAGGAGGCTCACGACAAAACGTCAGGAAATACCTTGTATTTCAGCGAGGATGAGTCAGCAAAGGAGTCAGAATGCGACTGGCTGTAGGTGAGGACTGAGAAGAATGAGGGATTTGGTGATGAGTGCCCTTAAAGAATTTACGTAAAGCAGTAGCGGGTACTGAGATTGCAAGAGGTTAAGGATTCATCCTTTTCAGCCTCACTTCCTCCTTCCCTTACTGCTAAACTTGATGGAAGGCAAGTTTTAGGAACAGAGACTTCTGATCTTATACATTCAGAGGAGGGAGCCCCTGTAGATCAGGTTGAAAAAGACAGAAGTAGAGGAGGGGGAGAAAGTAGTTGGAGAGGATCAACTTGGCCAGCGGGAGGACCACTTCTTTCACAGAAACAAGGAGAGTGAAAATAGAGGAGTTTTGCCTGGCAGAGACTAAGTGATCTTCAGCAAACAGAATTAGTTAGGGAAAGAGAGGCCCAGGTTTGGGCGGGGGGGGTCTGCCGAGTAGCTTAGGATAGTGTGGAAAAGTTTGAGAATCTGTGGGTAAGTAAATTGATAGAGTCAACAAAAGATAAATATAAAGTTCATAAAACTTTTAAAGTGTTCTTTAAAAAAAAAAAAGTAAAACCCAGAGAATATCGGTTCCATAATAATAACCAATATCCTGTTTGTTTTAAGGAGGATTAGGCGAATAGATTTAAATTAACCAAGCGTTTATCACAAACAGCTGTGAGAAAGTATGGTTCTTGTAAAATTGTTTTAGAAAGAGGGAGGTGGGGAATTAAGATCTTTATTTTTGTGCATTGTGTTTTAATGCTCAAGAAAGAATATGAAACTCGCTGATTCATTTTTTTTTCCTCTTGATGGAGTTTTCATTGGTTTCATTCTAAATCCTTTCACTGTGTTTCAAGCATGTGAATGAGGGAATACACTATTTCTTTCTTAAAAAGTAGCTAAAATACACTTGTTTTTCTATTAGCAGTCTTGTTGTCAGTGCTGCTTCTATTAACCATTACATTTAGTTAGAATTTAAATGGAATGGGAACTGCAGAGAGCTGGGAAGAAAGTCACAATCTCATCTCACTTTTAAGTTTGTGCAGTTGGCAAAAGTTACAAGTTACCAGTTTTCTGAGTCCCACCCAGATAGCAAATTGCAAAGTGTTACGTGGGTTTCTTGCAGTGGGCTGGGCATCTTGGTATTGACATCTGACAGCCTCACAAGTTGGAGAGACCTAGTTTCGTCTTAACTGCCACAGTATGTCCTAAAATATTTATTCCTTTTCCTCTGCCTCTAATTCCCTTCTAACAAAAGCATTACTAAATGTGACGTTAGTCTGTAGTACTTCTTTAATTTGTCCATCAGTGAACTGAATTTTTTGGATTTATGAGATAATATGGAAATACTTTGCAAATGTAAGAGAATTTAATGCTGCCTTATTTCTCTCTTTTCACTCTCTTTTCACAAACTGGTATGATGTGAATCAGTGGTACAAAAATATGGTCTACCCCAGATTTCAAGATGCATAATCAAGCTTTTTTTCTTTTTTCTTTTTCACTAATATGATGGTTGAATAATAGAATGTCAGAACACAGTGTTGAAAGGGAACTCAGTCATCTGGCCCCAGCATTGCTCACTTATCTGACCCAGACTTTTAAAGTTGACTAACAATAACCTTTAAAGAAGAATTAATGCATTATGTTCAAGGTGAGTTGTAAGCCAAAATCAATACATCAGGCGAGTAATGGACTATCTTTCCTGTCTAAAATTGTCTTAACTGACACCTGCACTCTGGATATAATATGTGAAAGGATTAAGGAGACTGTTCTCTGTTGGAGCTCAGCAGCCCGTACACACACAGGCATGTTGCAGAAGGGGACCTGGCTTTATCAGCTGCTGTGAGCCTTAGCTTTGACATGGCTCTTCATTCCCTAAATGCTGCCTGGGAACTCCATTGCTTCTTTGACTTTTTTTTTAAGAGAGGAGCTGCTTGTACATTTTTATTACAAAATATTTTAAAACACAAAAAGGAGAACTTGTAGGCTACAGAAATAATTATGAGGGGGTAGTTAATTTTATTTTTTTCACCCCATTCTATTTGTAAATAACCATTGTGATTAAAAGTGTTTAATAGAATAAAGTGTAAAAAGTGCTACCAGAAATATTTTCATCTAATAGGAAAAGGATATCCGGCACTCTCATGTTGTATACAACACTGAAAATGTAGATTGTATTTCTTTAAAGTCTAGCTGATATGTTAGTGTTATAAAGTGTAGTTGGTAATTTTTGACATTATATTTGTTTTGGATTAGGGCATGGCTAGTCTTGTGACATGTTTAAATAAAGGAGGTTTGATTTGAAGATTTACTTAGTAAGTAAGGACTATGAAGCAGAGTCCAGTTAGTAACAGTTTGTTTTTGGACAAGAACATATGCCTCCTTGATTGAGAGCATATGTTTAGGTAGAAGATTCTTGGGTACATCAAAAAAACACATTCAACCAAATCGTATTTTAACTTTGTGGCCCTTTTTTTCCCCGCAAGAAAGGACAGGTGCAATTTTAATATAAGCAGTTGTTAATACAGAAATTTAACAGATTAAGTGTTTAATGTTTAATTAATATAAGCTGTCACGTGCTTCTCTTTCACATGGGAAATTTCTATAGGCAGCGAGCCTCCTTTAAAATTATTGTATGGAAGAATTCAGCATATACTTACCAGACTCTGATACATTTAATTGTAAATAGTCAGGTATTCTGAGTGACTTAAGTCAGAGCAAATTTTTTTTTATTAAAGTACCATTGATATAGAATCTTATGAAGGTTTCACATGAACAGCATTGTGGTTTCAACATTCACCCATATTGTCAAGTCTTCACACCCACTCATTGCAGTCACTGGCCATCAGTGTAGTAAGATGCTGTAGAGTCATTACTTGTATTCTCCGTGCTGTAGTACCTTCTCTTGACCTTTCAATATTGTGATTGTGAATTATAGTGCCCCTTAAACCCCTTCTCCATCTCCACCCACCTCCCTAGCCCCTTTCCTCTGGTAACCACTAGTCTCTTCTTGGAGTCTGTGAGTCTGCTGCTGTTTTGTTCCTTCAGTTTTGCTTTGTTGTTACACTCTACAAATGAGTGAAATCATTTGGTACTTGTCTTTCTCCGCCTGGCTTATTTCACTGAGCATCATACCCTCTAGCTCCATCCATGTTGTTGCAAATGGTAGGATTTGTTTTCTTCTTATGGCTGAATAATATTCCATTGTGTATATATACCACCTCGTCTTTATCCATTCATCTACTGATGGACACTTAGGTTGCCTCCATATCTTGGCTGTTGTAAATAGTAGAGCAAATAGCTTTTCAAAATTGGGTATTCATGGTGGCAAAAGGTCATTTCTGCTAAGTTGAGGGTATAATCAGAGAAATAATAGGATAAATGGCATCTTGATGAAATTTCTGGAGTGAACGAAGGTTGCACATAATAACAATATATTAGTTGTTTCTTACAGTTAACAGAATGCTAGAATTAGAGTTAGAAACCTTAATTCATGCTTCTGTTGAAAACCTCTTCTTTGGTGTGTGGCCTTAGGTAAGTCACATCTTTTCATATTTTTCTCAACCTCTTTTTTTTTAATAATTTATTTTGGTATCATTATTCTACAATTACATATGCAATATTATGGTTATTAAACTACCCCCTTCATCAGGTCCCCCCCACCAACCCCATTACAGTCACTGTCCATCAGCATAGTAACATGCTATAGAATCACTACTTGTCTTCTCTAAGTTGTGCAGCCCTCCCCATGCCCCCCCATTACATCTGCTAATCGTAATGCCCCTTTTTCCCTCTTATCCCTCCCTTCCCACCCATCTTCCCCAGTCCCTTTCCCTTTGATAACTATTAGTCCGTTCTTGGGTTCTGTGAGTCTGCTGCTGTTTTGTTCCTTCAGTTTTTTTCTTTGTTCTTATACTCCACATATGAGTGAAATCATTTGATACTTGTCTTTTTCGGCTTGGCTTATTTCACTGAGCATAATACCCTCTAGCTCCATCCATGTTGTTGCAAATGGTAGGATTTGTTTTCTTCTTATGGCTGAATAATATTCCATTGTGTATAGGTACCACATCTTCTTTATCCATTCATCTACTGATGGACACTTAGCTTGCTTCAGTTTCTTGGCTATTGTAAATAGTGCTGCGATAAACATAGGGGTGCATATGTCTTTTTCAAATTGGGCTGCTGCAGCCTTAGGGTAAATTCCTAGGAGTGGAATACCTGGCTCAAATGGTATTTCTATTTTGAGTTTTTTGAGGAACCTCCATACTGCTTTCCACAATGGTTGACCTAATTTGCATTCCCACCAGCAGTGTAGGAGGGTTCCCTTTTCTCCACATCTTCGCCAACATTTGTTGTTGTTTGTGTTTTTGATGGTGGCCATCCTCACTGGTGTGAGGTGATATCTCATTGTGGTTTTAATCTGCATTTCTCTGATGATTAGCAATGTGGAGCATCTTTTCATGTGCCTGTTGGCCATCTGAATTTTTTCTTTAGAGAAGTGTCTATTCATGTGCTCTTCCCATTTCTTAATTGGATTATTTGCTTTCTATTTGTTAAGGTGCATGAGTTTTTTTATATATTTTGGATGTCAACCCCTTATCAGATATGTCATTTATGAATATATTCTCCCATACTATAGGATCTCTTTTTGTTCTACTAGTGGTGTCCTTTGCTGTAAAGAAGCTTTTCAGCTTGATATAGTCCCACTTGTTCATTTTTGCTTTTGTTTCCCTTGCTTGGGGAGATATGTTCATAAAAAGTCGCTCATGTTTATTTCCAAGAGATTTTTGCCTATGTTTTTTTCTAAGAGTTTTATGGTTTCATGACTTACATTCAGGTCTTTGATCAATTTTGAGTTGACTTTTGTGTATGGGGTTAGACAGTAGTCCAGTTTCATTCTCTTACATGTAGCTGTCCAGTTTTTCCAACACCAGCTGCTGAAGAGGCTGTCATCTCCCATTGTATATCCAAGGCTCCTTTATCAAATATTAATTGACTGTATATGTTTGGGTTAATGTTTGGATTTTCTATTCTGTTCCACTGGTCTGTGGTCTGTTTTTGTGCCAATACCAAATTGTCTTGATTACTGTGGCTTTGTAGTAGAGCTTGAAGTCAGGGAGTGTAATTCCCCCTGTTTTATTCCTCCTTCTCAGGATTGCTTTGGCTATTCGGGGTCTTTTGTGGTTCCATATAAATTTTAGAATTATTTGTTCCAGTTCATTGAAGAAAGCTGTTGGTAGTTTGATAGGGATTGCGTTGAATCTATAGATTGCTTAGGTAGTATAGCCATTTTGACAATATTTATTCTGCCTAGCCAAGAGCATGGGATATATTTCGATTTGTTAGTGTCCTCTTTAATTTCTCTTAGGAGTGTCTTGTAGTTTTCAGAGTACAGGTCTTTCACTTCCTTCGTTAGGTTTATTCCTAGGTATTTTATCCTTTTTGATGCAATTTGAATGGAATTGTTTTTCTGATTTCTCTTTCTGTTAGTTCATCGTTAGTGTATAGGAAAGCAACAGATTTCTGTGTGTTAATTTTGTATCCTGCAACTTTGCTGAATTCAGATATTAGTTCTAGTAGTTTTGGAGTGGAGTCTTTAGGTTTTTTTATGTACAGTATCATGTCATCTGCAAATAGTGACAATTTGACTTCTTCTTTACCAATCTGGATGCCTTGTATGTCTTTGTTTTGTCTGATTGCCGTGGCTGGGACCTCCAGTACTATGTTGAATAACAGTGGAGAGAGTGGGCATCCCTGTCTTGTTCCCTATTTTAGATGAAAAGCTTTCAGCGTCTCGCCGTTAAGTATGATGTTAGCTGTGGGTTTGTCATATATAGCCTTTATGATGTTGAGGTACTTGCCTCTATACCCATTTTGTTGAGAGTTTTAATCATGAATGGATGCTGAATTTTGTCAAATGCTTTTTCAGCATCTATGGAGATGATCATGTGGTTTTTGTTCTTCTTTTTGTTGATATGGTGGATGATGTTGATGGATTTTCAAATGTTGTACCATCCTTGCATCCCTGGGATGAATCCCACTTGATCATGGTGTATGATCCTCTTGATGTATTTTTGAATTCGGTTTGCTAATTTGTTGAGTATTTTTGCATCTATGTTCATAAGGGATATTGGTCTGTAATTTTCTTTTTTGTTGAGGTCTTTGCCCGGTTTTGGTATTAGAGTGATGCTGGCTTCATAGAATGAGTTTGGAAGTATTCCCTCCTCTTCTATTTTTTGGAAAACTTTAAGGAGTATGGGTGTTATTTCTTCTCTATATGTCTGGTAGAATTCAGAGGTGAATCCATCTGGTGTAGGGGTTTTGTTCTTGGGTAGTTTTTTGTTTACCGATTCAGTTTCATTGCTGGTGATTGGTCTGTTTAGTTTTTCTGTTTCTTGCTTGATCAGTCTTGGAAGGTTGTATTTTTCTAAGAAGTTGTCCATTTCTTCTAGGTTTTCCAGCTTGTTAGCATATAGTCTCATAATATTCTCTTATAATTCTTTGTATTTCTGTGGAGTCCGTCGTTATTTTTCCTTTCTCATTTCTGATTCTGTTTATGTGTGTAGATTCTCTTTTTCTCTTAATGAGTCTGGCTAGGGGTTTATCTATTTTGTTTATTTTTTCAAAGAACCAGCTCTTGGTTTCATTGATTTTTTCTATTGTTTTATTCTTCTCAATTTTATTTATTTCTTCTATGATCTTTATTATGTCCCTCCTTCTGGTGACTTCGGGCCTCATTTGTTCTTCTTTTTCCAATTTCAGTAATTGTGTCTTTAGACTATTCATTTGGGAATGTTCTTCCTTCTTTAAATAGGCCTGGATTGCAATATACTTTCCTCTTAGAACTGCCTTTGCTGCGTCCCACAGAAGTTGTGGCTTTGTGTTGTTGTTGTCATTAGTCTCCATATATTCTTTGATTTCTGTTTTGATTTGTTTGTTAACCCATTGTTTAATTAGGAAAATGTTGTTAAGTCTCCATGTATTTGTGAGCCTTTTTGGTTTCTTTCTAAAATTTATTTCTAGTTTAATACCTTTGTTATCTGAGAAGTTGGTTGGTAGGATTTCAATCTTTTTGAATTTACTGAGGTTCTTTTTGTGGCCTAGTATGTGGTCTATTCTGGAAAATGTCCCATGTGCACTTGAGAAGAATGTGTATCCTGCTGCTTTTGGGTGCAGAGTTCTGTAGATATCCATTAGGTCCATCTGTTCTAGTGTGTTGTTCAGTGCCTCTGTGTCTTTACTTATTCTCTGTCTGGTTGACCTGTCCTTTGGAGTGAGTGGTGTGTTGAAATCTCCTAAAATGAACGTATTGCTGTCTATTTCCTCCTTTAATTCTGTTAGTATTTGTTTCACATATGCTGGTGCTCCTGTGTTGGGTGCGTATATATTTATAATGGTTATATCCTCTTGTTGGACTGACCCCTTTATCATTATGTAATGTCCTTCTTTATCTCTTGCTACTTTCTTCGTTTTGAAGTCTATTTTGTCTGATACAAGTACTGCAACACCTGCTTTTTTCTCTTTGTTGTTTGTATGAAGTATCTTTTTCCATCCCTTCACTTTTAGTCTGTGTATATCTTTGGGTTTGAGGTGAGTCCCTTGTAAGCAGCATATAGATGGGTCTTGCTTTTTTATCCAGTCTGTTACTCTGTGTCTTTTGATTGGTGCATTCATTCCATTTACATTTAGGGTGATTATCAATAGGTATGTACTTATTGTCATTGCTGTCTTTAGGTTCGTGGTTACCAAAGGTTCAAGGGTTGCTTCTTTACTATCTAACAATCTAACTTAACTTTCTTGTTAAGTTATTGTAAACACAGTCTGATGTTTCTTTATTTCTCTCCCTTCTTATTCTTCCTCCTCCATTCTTTATATACTAGGTGTTTTATTCTTTGCCTTTAGTTAGTATTTGGATGGTATGCTTTCTTTGGTATGATTTTATTTTCTCTGGTGACATCTTTTTAGCCTTAAGGGTGCTTCCCTCTAGAGCAGTCTGTTTAAGATATCCTGTAGTGATGGTTTATGAGGGGCAAACCCTCTCAACTTTCGTTTGTCTGGAAATTGTTTAATCCCTCCGTCATATTTAAATGATAATCGTGCTGGATACAATATTCTTGGTTCGAGGCCCTTCTGTTTCATTGCGTTAAATATATCATGCCATTCTCTTCTGGCCTGTAAGGTTTCTGTTGAGAAGTAGTCTGATGATAGTCTGATGGGTTTTCCTTTGTAGGTGAACTTTTTTCTCACTCCAGCTGCCTTTAATACTCTGTCTTTATCTTTGATCTTTGCCATTTTAATTATTATGTGTCTTGGTGTTGTCTTCCTTGGGTCCCTTGTGTTGGGAGATCTGTCGGCTTCTGTGGACTGCGAGAGTATTTCCCCAGCGAGGGAAAGTTTTCAGCAATTATTTCTTCAAAGACACTTTCTATCCCTTTTTCTCTCTCTACTTCCTCTGGTACTCCTATAATGCGAATATTGTTCCGTTTGTATTGGTCACATAGTTCTCTTAATATTCTTTCATTCCTGGAGATCCTTTTATCTCTCTCTGCCTCAACTTCTCTGTATTCCTGTTCTCTGATTTCTATTCCATTAACAGTCTCTTGCATCTCATCCAGTCTGCTGTTAAGCCCGTCGATTGGTTGTCTGATTTCTGCATTGTCTTTCCTCACTTCCCTCACTTCCTTCCTCAGCTCTTGCACATTTCTGTGTAGATCCATCAGCATGGTTGTGACTTTTATTCTGAATTCTTTTTCAGGAAGATTGTGCATTTCCATCCCTTCAGACTCCCTCTCTGGGGTTGTCTGGTTGATCTTAGTCTGGACCATATTTCTCTGTCTTTTCATGGCGATAGAAGTAGTCGCTGGTAGTTGCCATGTATGTCAGCTGGGCTCTTTAAGACCACCTCTCAGGGTGCTGTGTCCTCTCAGGTGTAGCTGCATGCTGTGCGATTTCCTGTGTATTCTGGTCTCTCTTTTAGGAGTAGTTGTATTTGCTGTATTTTCAAAGATATATAGTTTTGGGAGGAGATTTCTGCCACCGTGCTCATGCCGCCATCTTCCCAGAAGTGTGTCAACCTCTTTTTTTAAAAATTTGAATAATAGTGCCTGCCCTACCAACATGTGTTCATACAACAAACACCGATTCCATTTCACTAGGTGCTTGGCACTGGTGGATGCTGAGGGCAGATAAACAGAGTGCTGGGCTTGTCCTGGAGGCCCAAGTCTTACAGGAAGATCATTGTGTTAAAGAATTAACTACACTAGAATGGGTGATAAGTACATAAGAGTAGTGTCCATGGGAAGAGAATGGAGGTACCAAGTGAGCGAGTCCGTGAGTATGACATGTCAAGGCCAGTCAGGGCAGCAGGGCACAGAGCAGTGGTTACCAATCGAGGCCTCCCTGGACACCTGTGGGTCTGCAAAAGTACAAATGGGTATCATGAGATTGTCATATCAATGGAAGTTGGATATTCAGTGAGGAGAAGGCTAATTAAAAAGGCACGTTTCTTGGCTTTAAACTAGAAAATCAAGCTTAAAATGGTAATCTTAGCTATTTCTTTCCAGGAATCCTGAATATTTTGATTGGTGCTTAATATTTCCTCTAGAGATGGGGGGGGGGGTTCATTAGAAGTGATATTTATTGAGCAAATGAAATCATTTAAGATGTGAGACAAATAATAAACTAATAGGAACCTTGTTGAAAAGGTTGGGAACTTGGTGGGAGGATTGTGCTAGATTAGGAAAGGCTTTATGGGCCATACCATGCAGTGTAGCCATTATTCATGGGGCTCAGGGAGCTTTAGAAGTGCATCCGATCTCTATTACAGAACAAACTGTGGGGAAAGAGATCTGAGGCAGGACAATATGTGAGGCTGATGAAGGTGTTCTTTTGAGAAATGAGAATCTGTTCTAGGACAAGGGCACTGGTCATGTGGAAGAAGGAAAAACTTAAAAGAAGTTTCAGAAATAGGATCAAGAATACATGACTGTGGTCTAAATGTAGAGCACAAAGGAGAACATAGAGTTGATGTCTGATTTAAGTGTTATGAGACGTGCGGATGGGGAAGGATGAGGGAGAGAAATCTTTTTGAATGCTTTGTGGCGATAACAAGTATGCCCTGCTGAAAATGTACAACTAGAGTTGGGGGAGAGACGGAGATCTGTGAATACTGCACACGTTTGGGAGCTGTGACATTGCAGATGAAGCTGTGGGCATTGGCTAAAGCAGGAATGCCATGGCCAGCCTGCTAGAGACTGAGAGCGGGAAGGATGAGGTGGCAGTGGGGACCGGCCCTAGAAACCAGTGGAAGGAGAATGTCTACACTGAGGGGCTGGCCACTGTCTCAGCTGCAGCTGCTGTGAGGGCAAACTGGATTAGGAGAATGGACCTGGCAACTAGCAGAAGGTCATTGAAAACCTTTCTTGAGAGTGGCTTCAAAGAATTGGGTTATGGGTAAGACGATGCTTGCTGTTGAATCATCCAAACAGTGCCTTTTAGACGAAAGCCAGGTGTAAGTGAGAGAGAGAATTTCAAGAGTTTACTGACAGGACAGAGTTAATGAATAGGCCTTCTTCATCCAGTTGATAGGTTATTTTTGTTTTTGCTCTTTGGAAATAGCCCTTTGAGTTAAGTCAGTGTTTGCCAAACCGGCCTTATTACCAGACTCGTCTGGGGTACTTGTTGAGTTACATTCTCCCAGGCCCCCTCTGGGGATGGGACCTGTGAACCTTTACTGATTTCCAACAAAGACTCCAGGTTATTTTTATGATCAGGCGAGTCTGAGTTATGCTGAATGCGGTGAAATAGCCATATTTTACCTATGGAAAAAGCAAATGGAACAAAGCCATGAGCAGAACAAAGAGCAGAGCCAGGGGGCTGTGCACACAGGTCTGACTTCACAGCTCCACTTCTTCCCACTGGAAATGTGGCTTCTGCAGTTCCTTTGCTTCTTAAGTAAGTTTAGGGTTTTGCATCTTGTTAGTAGTAGAAACCTCAAAATAGAGCATAGGGAGATAAATTGCCTTATATTCTTCCTATTTGGGGACAGGGGTGTTTATTTTTCATCTCTAATTGATGGTTGTTCTAAATACTACTTCTTATTGCTGCTCTCTGGTTATCTGTGCATTCAGCCTGAGGACTTTGTTTTACAGCAATATTTGTCTACTTGATGCTTTTCTGAAATCAATAGTATGTTGATGATCATGTCTTTTAGAATGTGGTTAGATATGATAGTCTAAAACACAGCATATCATTTTTGCCCTGGTCATGCTGCTCAGTTTCAGCCGCAGAAGAAGGGGTATCTCTCTGCCAGAGAGATTCTTGGGAAGGAGCCCATGGTGAATATTATTACCGCCAGCTTGTAGCAGATGAAAAGACATAGGAATTTTTTTTATTGATACCTGACAGGGTTTATTGATACTATTATCCTCATTAAGAGGGTTAAAATACTTAAGGGTACCCCGCTCAAATCTAAGAACCAGATTACATTAAGTATTAAAAGCAGTTAAGAGAGTGGTGTACTTCCTTGTTCCTGCCTACAGGATTGTATTTCGTCTTAATTATTGCTCAAATTTATATATAGTCTGTAAATATAGTAGTTCATAATCTAAAACTACCTTTTTAAAAAAAAAAAGGCAGAATCTGTGACCCAGTTAAATGATACATTTCCAGTGGAAACTAATAGCTAAGATATTAAACTCCAAATGACTTATTAAATCTGTTCTTATATACCCATAAGACACACATATGCTTATTTTGTGCATATATTCAGGGGAGAGGCCTGGAACCAGAGATAAAATTTTGGAGTTGTCAGCATATAAATGGTATTTTGGTATTTTAAAATAGGAGACTGGAATGGACCATCAAAAGAAGAACATGTAGGTAGAGAATATTTAAGAGATACAAGAAATTAGGAGGAACCAGAAAGTGAAGCTTAGAAAGAGTAGCATAGAACTAAGAGGAAAAAAATCCAGAGAGGATGGTGTAGGAGAGTATCCTGGAGGTCACATGGAGAGTATTTCTTGGAGGGAGGAAACGTAGCTGGTCGGGTGCCTGCGATGGTAAAACAAACCAGAGCTGAATCACAGGATTTTTCAATGTGAAGGTCATTGGCGACTCCAACAAGAACCTTTTCAGTGGAGTGGTGGAGGCAATAACTTGGTTAGAAATAGTTCAAGACAGAAGAGGGTAAGAGGATCTGGAGACAGAATATATAACAACCCTTTCAAGGAGTTTAGTTCCAGAGGGGACCAGGAATGAATTAAAAGCTGGAGTGAGGAGAATGTTTCATTCTGTTTTTTCTGGTTTGGTTATTAAGTTGAGGGAAATAGGAGCAGGTTTGAATGTTAAGGGGAATGCTCTGGTAGAGAGGGAATATTGACACAAGAGCAGGAGGAGAGATTGACAAAAGCTGCACTCACACATGGAAATCTGTTGCTTACACAGAAGTGTGGTGATGGATGGGAACATGGAGATTCACCTGCAGTAACAGGAGGGAAGGTAGAATTCATGGGAAGCTGTTGTTAAGTGGAAAGAGGTGATGGTGGGATAAAATTTGTTTCCTCAGTAAATGCCTATTTAGGCAGCACAGTGCTTGAGATGCGTGAGTTTGAAAGCTAGTGTCAGAAGTTTGAGGAGAAAGGAGCCATGAGGTGGTTAACCTAGGACAGGGGAATGTAGATGGACTTGAAGATGTGTTATGCTTGTCAGGCATCATTAATAGCCCTTTTGAGGTTGGTATTTATGATGAAGTGAGACCAGTCAGCCTGGTTATTTTTTTTTTCAGCCACATTGCATCTGCACAGATCAAAAATGAGAAAAGGCAGAAAGTTGGATTTAACCAGGCTGGAGTTCTGCTGGTAGTGTGACATGTGAGAGGGGATGGGAAGTTGTGGTACAAGCAAAGAGGTGCTTCAAGTGAAGGATTGCAGAGTTTAAACTGGGTAAGAAAGAAGTGAGGGCATCATGGCAGTGAAGGTCTTGGTAAAAGGGATAGGATCAGTGGCCTGTAGGTTCTGGTGAGGTCAGAAATTTGCTGGAGCCAAGGAAGTGGAGGAAATGAGCTGAAAAGAAGGCATGGTGGCTGGGGGTGGTGTGCTTGAAGTTTCCAAGGAGCAGGAGAGTAGTGGCGATTGGTAATGACAAGGCTAGGGTCCCGCCATGGGTGTGGTTGAGGCAAGCCAGGCAGATAATGAAAACCCAAAGAATATGATAATAGTGATAGTAAACCAAGAGCTAAAACCCTCAAGAAATGGGACTTGTGACCCAAGGACTGGTACACAGTTACTAGGATGGGTAATGCATGGAACAATCTGATCCTGAGGCTTTTTAGAGAGAGGGGAGAAAGAAAATGACAAGGAGGTGCATGGAGTACACCCACCCCATCCCCGGGCGCAGTGGTCAAAGGTTATAGAGAAAAATGTTCTCTTTGCTTTTAAAGCAGTGTCCTCGGGAAAAGCCGGGTTTCTATTAGAGCAGGAAGGTAAGTGAATTCAGGGAAAATGATGTTTCAGAGGGCAGGCTTTCAGGAGTTGGGGAAAGGTAGAAGAGGACAGAGCAGGGCAGGTTTGAGTTCTGTATAGGGATGAGAGTGGGGATGAGGGGTGACTTAGGAGTCTGGGGCTTTTCATAAGTGATATAAACAGAGGTATCTTTCAATTGGTAGGCATAAGACAGAGAGTGTTGGCAAGACTGCTAAGTGTTGTGAAGAGGGGGTTTTTTCTCTCTCAAAATCCTCAGGATCAGATTATTCCATGCATTACCGCCCCTTCTCTACTACAGATAGAGGCCTGGGGAGGGCCTAGTTTTCTTTCAGGTATATGGAGTAAGTGCCCAATATTTTTTAGATACCTTTGCAACTTTGTCTTATTAATTTCTAAATTCACAGATCATTAGTGATCATCAGCACTTTAGATGGGCGAATTGCTGCCTTGGATCCTGAGAATCATGGGAAAAAGCAGTGGGATTTGGACGTAGGATCCGGTGCCTTGGTTTCATCCAGCCTTAGCAAGCCAGAGGTAAGACTCTTCTGTTAAATGTTGACAGAAAGACTCAGTTATAATGAGCAGCTACTGATACTAATAGTATGTATTTGCTGAAACACTGCAGCTCAGGGCCCAATGGCCCAGGCAGGAGGGCTCTCTGCCTCTTACAAGCTGTGTCTCCCTGGGGCAAATACTTAACTTTGCTGTTCCTCAGTTCCCCTCCTGTAAAATGATGTGGGTTAGGATTGTCTTGGGCATTAAGTGAGTTATTCATGTAAATGAGTAACTGGGACACCATCTGCTGTATCCGTACAGCTCAGTATCTGAGCTGTAACATAAGCATCATTTCTTCCCTTTATTATTATTGTCCTCAAAGGGTCCCTAAGAATGGTAAAACACATGTCAGTAATTTAACTGCATTTGAATAGTTAGAAATACAGGCTGCAAAATCCCCTAAGTTATTCTCTACATTTTCCCTCAAGTGTCCATCTTAATTGTGAGCATAATTCATCTGAAATGTTCTTGAGATGTAATTTTAGACAAATTTGATTATTTGCAAAAAAAGAGACCTTGCTTCCAAAGAGGCTTAGCCCCTCAGCCCTTCGCTGTTGTCATGCAGAGTGAGGACACGCCTGCCTTGATGAGGTGGGGTGGAGGGGGCATTAAATGAGGGAAGTTTGTTTTCCTCACCTGTAGTCTAGATTGCTAGATTAAGTCTCTCTTTCTCTCCTTTTCTGGAGCCTTATTTTCTTGTTAAGTCATTTCAAGTAAGTCCCTCTTCTGAGCTGTGAGTGCTGACATGGAGGCACTCCCTGTTGCTTTCCAGAATACCCTTCTGCCTTGTCTGCTTGATCCTTTGGGATGCTCCCTAGGGGACTCGTTTTTCCTTTCAACATCGTCATTCCTTTTCAAAAAGCTTCCTAGTTGGGATCAAGTTTGGAAAAGACAAAACCTAACTGAGAGGCTTGAGAATGATCTGATCATTGGTGATAGAATTTTTGGATGGGAAAACTGCTACCAGTGAACCCAGTCTGGACTCTTGTCTGGTGCACCCAGCCAGGTGCTTAGGGAAATGGCACTGCCCAGCCTCCAGGTGGGCTGTGTGTGAGAAGCCCTGCTGAGACTTTCAGAGTACCTGCTGTTTATCAGATGGTGTACTGGAAATACCTGTTGAAAATGATGAACTTCTGTTGTATTTTGAATTTTAATACAAATAGCAATTTGATTGTAAATTACATGAAAGAACTTGAGTCAGGTACAATATTCAAATGAGCCACTACTCAAGCTAGACATTCATGTATTTATGTCTTGCTGGGTTATGCTTGGGTATGCATGTTTTGCTTTATTTTTAAACTAGACATAAAAGATGATCAGCAAAATCAGAAGATGGTAAGCTGTTTACATATGAGGTAATATTACAGTGTGTTGTGGTGCAAAGCATGTGTGTTTGCAAACTAAAGTATACATACACACAAAAGATAAATTGCATGGCATGACAAAGTAGAATGCAGATAGTTGTAATAACCTGCGTGCTACTGAGTGTGTTTAAATCATGAGCAGCTAGTCATATGCTAAGGTTTTCCTGCAAATAGCAATTATATTAACTATTTTTTAAAACTACAGTTCATCTTTCTCATTGTCCCTAGTCCATATGACTTCCTGTGACTTATTAGGGCTCTCTTGTTTTAAGTGTCCTGCTTGCCACCCACCTCCACCCCCAGATCCTTTGGATAGAATGTTTTGAAGAGTTGAATCGCAAGCACATTCAAAAAGTTTCACTATGTCACCTTTACACAATAAATTCCTGCACTAAGACCTCTTGGCATTATCTAGATTTTAATTTTCTATTTTGTGGAAAAAAATAGAGTGATCTAAAGGTATTGAACCATCTGTGGTAAAATTAGTTTACTAGATTTTACTGCTGCCCGGATTTCTTGGGATCATTTCTTGAGACTGTGTGTTTACTTTGTTGATGGGCTAATGACAGCATTGTTCCCAGTGTTACGTTATAGACTGAGTTACATACATATGGGATGTACTTTACTCACAGTGATCCTCCAGAGGATTGATATGTTGGTATCATTTTGTAGAAGAGGAAACTGAAGCTCAGAGAAGTTTTTTGTTGGAAGTGTCAGACCAACTAGGTGATAAAGCTGGGCTTGAACCCAGGCTTCCCTGCCTGTCCTCCTTGTGTCTACTCTGGAGCCCTTTCCCCGTCTTCTATGCATTCCGCTTTACAAACACAGGCTGTTCAAGTGTAGTGGGTCTCAAACTTTATGGTCTCAGGACCCTTTACATTCTTAAAAATTATGGAGTGCTCCAAAGAGCTCTTTTTTCTATGGTTTATTATATCTATACTTAAACCATATTAAAAATAAAAAAAATTAAATTTTAGAAAGATTTATTATTAAATCATTTTAAAAAATGAACCTATTGCATGATAGAAATAACACATTTTTATGAGGAAAAAACTTTTAATGAGAAAAATGGCATTGTTCTACATTTTTTGCATATCTCTTTAATTTCTAGTTTAATAGAAGACCACTGGATTTTCATACCTGCTTCTGCATTCAGTATGTTGCATTATTGTTTTGGTTGAACTACATGCAGAAGAAAATCCAGGCGCATACATATATGTAGTTGGAAAAGGAAGAGTATTTTAGTAGCCTTTCCAGATGACTGGGTCATTATTTTTTGATAGTATACTAAAACAAGTGGAAGTTTCTTAAAGTTTAGTTGCACTGTACTCTGTTCCATTAACATCCATTTGTTTATCTTTTGCTTATGCATGATTTCCTAATATCATTTGGAAAATACTGATTGACTGAATTGCACAGATCTGCCAAATGTTGACAGATTTCCTTATAGAATATTTTAAAAATCAAACTTGTTACTCTTACCACTGATCTCATCAGAAGAGTCTTTAAATGCTGGGAAGCTCTCGAGCTCACATTGGTAGATACAGGTTTTCCAAGATCCTCATTTTCACTAGAAAACTGGAATTTTACACAAATAAGGTCAGTTTTCTCTGAAGTGAGAGGTTCACTTTGTTCATTTTGAGAAAATGTCTGCCAAATACCCAAGTCTAATAACCACAGCTTTTCTCTCATTTTTTCAAGTAAAACTGGAGCTCTGTGAACCAAGCCCCTAGTTCAGCTCAAAACTCTGTCACACAAGTGCTTTTCAAGAGTTGCTTCACTATGTGGCAGGAGGGCTTGATGCTTACTTACTTCCTCACTAGTCATGTAGAATAGTAAAAAGCTCACAACCTAATGAGATCAATAATTTTTATTGCTTGATAGAACGTTCTTGAGTGAGACCTTTTTCTTCTTTTTTTTTGCTGCAAGCATGCGACAGTGACTACTGGTTTGGTGGTTGATTTGTGCTAAGGCACTAGCACTTTTAGTCACCGTGCTTTTATACCCTCAGTGCAAATATCACCACAGCAAAAGGCAAATAACACCTTATTATGAAACTGACCCTCTGCTCCTCTGAAAGAGTCTACAGACTACACTTCAAGAATTGCTAATCTGGTATATATGTAATAAAAGTGTTATAAGAATATTTGTAAGATTATGAACAATTAACAAGAGAAGAACATATTGTGAGCTTTGGGTCATCTGTTATTCAGCAAGGTGTGTGTTGCTCAGCATGTAGAAGTTATGCTCAGAAGCTGAGCAAAATACCACAAAAGGAGGATCAAGAAAATGCTATTTGAAATGCCCTGAATAGGATGAATAGAGTAATGATACCTTTCTAAACGCATCGGATACAATATTTCATGAAGGTCCCTAACTTTTTGTGCGATAATTTTCTCTGCCCAGCCTTTGGTAGGAAAGGGTAGTGTTGGGAGGAGGGGCAAGTACAGCAGGCAGAAGGCACTGAGTGGTGTGGCGATAACAGCAGAAGCCACCCAGGTGACAGTAAATACACCCATAGCTTCATTTGGGGACTCCTGTATTAGATTTCAGTTTCTCCAAGCTGTCATCAAGAGTGCTATGAAGATAAAACAGATTAAGGGCAGAGAAGATATATTCTCTGTGTAGCAGTTATTGAAATTACTTATTAATCTAAAGAGAAACAGAAGGATAAAGAATTTGGTAGACTGTATAACAATTTTTAAGTTATTAGCGATAAAGGAATGGTTATGGATCACATGTCCTTTCATGGGAATAATAGGGTAGAAGCCTCGCAGGAGCTCGTTAGGCTGTGTGGCATTGTGGAGGAGGGACCCAGATTCCGGAGCTTGAGTTCTAGTTATGATTCTTCCATTAAATGGCTCTATGACCTAGTTAAATTCTTTAATTCAGTAGAGCTTTAATTCCTTCTCTGTATAATGCTGGGATTAGACTGAATCTAACTTCAGAAATCAGACATCAAACATGAAACACCCAAATAAATTATCTAGAGGGATTTTGAACTCCTCCCCTGACCCTTTTTTTTTAACATATGTAAAGATTCTTTTTAAAACACAAATTGCTGAAATCATTAGGTGCATAGCTCATTGCCTCCTGGCCTGCTCTGATGTTGTCCTTAAACTTTTCCAATCCAAAAGGCATATCATATAGTGTACTGTATTGCTTTAGTGGTGTTTTAATTACATCAGTGAACAAATAAATTCCCAGAGGATAACAGAGATTCATGGTTCCATTAATAGCAAGTGTTTTACATTATATTTAGAATGAATTGTAGCTGCAACAAGGTTGAGGTGCCTTGGGACAGAGATCTGAATTACCCCTCTTTCCTCTCGACTAGGTATTTGCAGACTTCCTCAAAAGAACACTGATATAAACCAAGCTGAAACTGTGTGTGTGTGTGTGTGATATAAACCAAGCTGAAACTCTGTGTGTGTGTGTGTGTGTGTGTGTGTGTGTGTGTGTGTGTGTGTGTGTGTGTGTTAGAATAAATCATGAACCTAAGGTTCACTCAGTTAACTTTAACAGACATGCCCTAGGTTTTAAGCCTAATACTTTTTTTAGTAGCTAAGAATTTTGTTTTTAATTTTCAGGACCACCTGAGGTGAAAACTGATTTTCTTTCCTCTGGCAATTTATATGCTGAGCCAGCCTTGAGGAAGCACTAAGGAGGTTTGGCTGTGATTCCTCATTGACCATCTCAAATTTTTGTTTTAAAACATATGAGTATAGTTTTTCTTGGGGGTCTCCAGGCAGCATTTTGGATCACACTTCATCCAATCTAAGTTAATATAATATCCTTGATCTATCTACTTCTCTTTGTCTTGGAACACACTCATAAATACAAAGACCTTCCTTTTTTTATTTAAAATGCATATTTTAATTGTGCATATATAACTAATCTGTCCTTAGATAATACCCTTATCTTTATTCAGAGATACCAACTGTTTCGGTTGTCTGTTATTTTTGTCCCCTCTTAAAAAGAAAAAACAACTCTATTGTAAGTCTATAGTTAGAGTTTGGGGTTTTGTTTTATTTTAGTCCTGTTTCTCTCCAAGGGACACTGCCTTTCTGTTTCCGACAGGTGCAGAAACAGCTACGGTGCTGGAGCTTCCCAGCCTCCTCCCCACCACGCATCAGACATTTGTTCACTCTTGTTCACAAGAGTCCATTAATAGACCTTTTGAATATTACTTTATTAAAAGAGGATCTGTAAATCTCTTTTAAAGATTTCTGCAACTTACATTGAAAGATGTCTGATCATTTTGCGGTTTTTTTATTTGTACATAGACTTTTGAGCCTGGCTCTGTCATCTAAGATGGCAGTTTATAGGAAGAGTCACTGTCAATCATGTAGAAAGACAAGACTTAAATAATTGCTTAGGTTAATTGCTTCTCTTTTAATTATAGAAATGAAAAAATGCTTTGATTTAATTTTGTTTTATTAATCCCTTAGCATGGCTGAAAGCCATGATGTGAACTAAAGCAATTTACTCCAGCATGCATATTGCCAAGTGAGAAATTGATTTGACCTGATTTTTTAGGAAATTGACTTCTCATGCACATCAACTTTATGCATGCATATTAATCTATGTGAAGGCAGATAGTTACTGAAATCTCTGTTTTTCATCATGAATGTGAAAGGTATTCTTTTTTTTTTAATTTTTTTTTAAGGTATTATTGATATACACTATTATGAAGGTTTCACATGAAAAAACAATGTGGTTACTACTTTTACCCATATTACCAAGTCTACACCTATACCCCAATGCAGTCTCGGTCCATCAGTGTAGTAAGATGCCACAGATTCACTGTTTGCCTTCTCTGTGCTACACTGTTTTCCCGGTGAACCCCCACACCATGTGTACTAAACATAATACCCCACAATCCCCTTCTCTCTCCCTCCCCACCCGCCCTCCCACACCCCTCTGCTTTGGTAACCACTAGTCCCTTCTTGGAGTCTGTGAGTCTGCTGCTATTTTGTTCCTTCAATTTTGCTGTGTTAAACTCCACAAATTAGAGAAATCATTTGGCACTTGTCTTTTTCTCCCAGGCTTATTTCACTGAGCATAATATTCTACAGCTCCATCCATGTTGTTGCAAATGGTAGGATTTGTTTCTTTCTTATGGCTGAATAGTATTCCATTGTGTATATGTACCACCTCTTCTTTATCCATTCATCTACTGATGGACACTTAGGTTGCTTCCATATCTTGGCTATTGTAAAAAGTGCTGCAATAAACATAGGGGTGCATATGTCTTTTTGAATCTGAGTTGTATTCTTTGGGTAAATTCCAAGGAGTGGGATTCCCAGGTCAAATGGTATTTCTACTTTTAGTTTTTTGAGGAACCTCCATATTGCTTTCCACAATGGTTGAACTAGCTTACATTCCCACCAGCAGTGTAGGAGGGTTCCCCTTTCTCCACATCCTCACCAGCATTTGTTGTTCTTAGCCTTTTTGATGCTGGCCATCCTTACTAGTGTGAGGTGATATCTCATTGTGGTTTTAATTTGCATTTCCCTGATGATTAGTCATGTGGAGCATCTTTTCATGTGCCTGTTGGCCATCTGAATTTCTTTGGAGAATTGTCTGTTCATATCCTCCACCCATTTTTTAATCGGGTTATTTGCTTTTTGGGTGTTGAGGTGTGTGAGTTCTTTATATATTTTGGATGTTTACCCCTTGTCAGATATGTCATTTACAAATATATTCTCCCATACTGTAGGATGCCTTTTTGTTCTATTGATGGTGTCCTTTGCCATACAGAAACTTTTAGTTTGATGTAGTCCCATGTGTTCATTTTTGCTTTGTTTCCCTTGCTCGAGGAGATGTGTTCAGGAAGAAGTTGCTCATGCTTATATTCAGGAGATTTTTGCCTTTGTTGTCTTCTAAGAGTTTTATGGTTTCATGACTTACATTCATGTCTTTGATCCATTTTGAGTTTACTTTTGTGTATGGGGTTAAACAATAATCCAGTTTCATTCTCTTGCATGTAGCTGTCCAGTTTTGCCAACACGAGTTGTTGAAGAGGCTGTCATTTCCCCATTGTATGTCCATGGCTCCTTTATCATATATTAATTGACCATATATTCTTGGGTTTATATCTGGGCTCCCTAGTCCTGTTCCATTGGTCTATGGGTCTGTTCTTGTACCAGTACCAAATTGTCTTGATTACTGTGGCTTTATAGTAGAGCTTGAAGTTGGGGAGTGTAATACCCCCAGCTTTATTCTTCCTTCTCAGGATTGCTTTGGCTATTCGGGGTCTTTTGTGGTTCCATATGAATTTTAGAACAATTTTCTCTAGTTCATTGAAGAATGCTGTTGGTATTTTGATAGGAATGGCATTAAATCTCTAGATTGCTTTAGGTAGGATGGCCATTTTGACAATATTAATTCTTCCTATCCATGAGCACGGGATGTGTTTCCATTTATCGGTATCTTCTTTAATTTCTCTCATGAGTGTCTTGTAGTTTTCAGAGTATAGGTCTTTCACTTCCTTGGTTAGGTTTATTCCTAGGTATTTTATTCTTTTTGATGCAATTGTGAATGGAATTGTTTTCCTGATTTCTCTTTCTGCTAGTTCATCGTTAGTGATATAGGAATGCAACAGATTTCTGTGTGTTAATTTTGTATCCTGCAACTTTGCTGAATTCAGATATTAGTTCTAGTAGTTTTGGAGTGGATTCTTTAGGGTTTTTTATGTACAATATCACAACATCTGCAAACAGGGACAGTTTTAACTTCTTCCTTGCCAGCCTGGATGCCTTTTATTTCTTTGTGTTGTCTAATTGCTGAGGCGAGGACCTCCAGTACTATGTTGAATAGAAGTGGGGAGAGTGGGCATCCTTGTCTTGTTCCTGATCTTAAAGGAAAAGCGTTCAGCTTCTCACTGTTAAGTATAATGTTGGCTGTAGGTTTGTATGTATGGCCTTTATTATGTTGAGGTACTTGCCCTCTATACTAATTTTTTTGAGAGTTTATCATGAATGCGTGTTGAATTTTGTCAAATGCTTTTTCAGCATCTATGGAGATGATCATGTGGTTTTTGTCCTTTTTGTTGATGTGGTGGATGATGTTGATGGATTTTCGAACGTTGTCCCATCCTTGCATCCCTGGAATAAATCCTGCTTGATCATGATTGATTATCTTTTTGATGTATTTTTGAAATTGGTTTGCTAATATTCTGTTGAGTATTTTTGCATCTATGTTCATCAGGGATATTGGTCTGTAATTTTCTTTTTTTGTGGTGTTTTTGCCTGATTTTGGTATTAGAGTGATGCTCGCTTCATAGAATGAGTTTGGAAGTATTCCCTCTTCTTCTACTCTTTGGAAAACTTTAAGGAGGATGGGTATTAGGTCTTCACTAAAAGTAGGATAAAATTCAGCGGTAAAACCATCTGGTCCAGGGATTTTGTTCTTAGGTAGGTTTTTGATTACCAGTTCAATTTCGTTGCTGGTAATTGGTCTGTTCATATTTTCTGTTTCTTTCTGGATCAGCCTTGGAAGGTTGTATTTTTCTAGAAACTGTTCATTTCTTCTAGGTTATCCAGTTTGTTAGCATATAATTTTTCATAGTATTCTCTCATAATTCTTTGCATTTCTGTGGTGTCCATATTGATTTTTGCTTTCTCATTTCTGATTCTGTTTTTGTGTGTAGACTCTTTTTTTCTTGATAAGTCTGCCTAGGGGTTTATCGATTTTGTTTATTTTCTCGAAGAACCAGCTCCTACTTTCATTGATTCTTTCTATTGTTTCATTCTTCTCAATTTTATTTATTTCTGCTCTAATCTTTATTATGTCCCGCCTTCTACTAACTTTGGGCCTCATTTGTTCTTTTTCTAGTTTTGTTAATTGTGAGTTCAGACTGTTCATATGGGATTGTTCTTCTTTCCTGAGGTAGGCCTGTATTGCAATATACTCTCCTCTTAGTACGGCCTTCGCTGCATCGCACAGATTTTCGGTGTTGAATTATTGTTGTCATTTGTCTCCATATATTGCTTGATCTCTATTTTTATTTGGTCATTGATACATTGGTTATTTAGGAGCATGTTGTGCAGCCTCCATGTGTTTGTGGGATTTTTCATTTTCTTTGCATAATTTATTTCTAGTTTCATACCTTTGTGGTCTGAGAAACTGGCAGGTACAATTTCAATCTTTTTGAATTTACCAGGGCTCTTTTTGTGGCTTAGGATATGATCTATTCTTGAAAATGTTCAATGTACACTTGAGAGGAATGTGTATTCTACTGCTTTTGGGTGTAGAGTTCTGTAGATGTCTGTTAGGTCCATCTGTTCTAATGTGTTGTTTAGTGCTTCTGTCTCCTCACTTATTTTCTGTGTGGTTGATCTGTTCTTTGGAATGAGTGGAGTGTTGAAGTCTCCTAGAATGAATACATTGCATTCTATTTCCCCTTTTAATTCTTGTGACTTTCTTTGTTTTGAAGTCTAATTTGTCTGATCCAAGTACTGTAACTCCTGCTTTTTTCTCCCTGTTAGTTGCATGAAATATCTTTTTCCATCCCTTCACTTTTAGTCTGTGTATGTCTTTGGGTTTAAAGTGAGTCTCTTGCAGGCAGCATATAGATGGGTCTTTTTTTTTTTATCCATTCAGTGACTCTGTGTCTTTTGATTGGTGCATTCAGACCATTTACATTTAGGGTAATTATCGATAGGTATGTACTTATTGGCATTGCAGGCTTTAGATTCGTGGTTACCAAAGGTTCAAGGTTAACTTCCTTATTATCTAAGAGTCTACCTTAACTCACTTAATATGCTGTTACAAACACAGTCTAAAGGCTCTTTTTTTTCTCCTCCTTTTTTTTCCTCCTCCATTGTTTATATATTACGTATCATATTCTGTACTCTTTGTCTATCCCTTGATTGACTTGGGGGAAGTTGATTTAATTTTGCAGTTGCTTAGTAATTAACTGTTCTACTTTCTTTACGGTGGTTTTATTACCTCTGGTGACAGCTATTAAACTTAGGAACACTTCCATCTATAGAAGTCCCTCGAAAATACACTGTAAGGACAGTTTGTGGGAGGTAAATTCTCTCAGCTTTTGCTTATTTGGAAATTGTTCCATCCCTCCTTCAAATTTAAATGATAACCTTGCCAGACAAAGTATTCTTAGTTCGAGGCCCTACTGCTTCATTGCGTTAAATACATCATGCCATGCCCTTCTGGCCTGTAAGGTTTCTGTTGAGAAGTCTGATGACAGCCTGATGGGTTTTCCTTTGTATGTGATCTTATTTCTCTCTCTGGCTGCTTTTAATAGTCTGTCCTTATCCTGGATCTTTTCCATTTTAATTATTATGTGTCTTGGTGTTGTCTTCCTTGGGTCCCTTTTGCTGGGAGATCTGTGCACCTCCATAGCCTGAGAGACTATCTCCTCCCCCAGATTGGGGAAGTTTTCAGCAATTACCTCCTCAAAGACACTCTCTATCCCATTTTCTCTCTCTTCCTCTTCTGGTACCCCTATAATGTGAATATTGTTCTGTTTGGATTGGTCACACAGTTCTCTCAATATTCTGTCATTCTTCAAGATCCTTTTTTGTCTCTGTGCCTCAGCTTCTTTGTGTTCCTCTTTTCTAATTTCTGTTTCATTTATTGGCTCCTCCACCACATTTAATCTGCTTTTAAAACTTTCCATTGTATGTTTCATTTCTGACACTGTGTTCCGTAATGATTGGATCTCCCACTGGAATAACTCCCTGAATTCTTGAATATTTTTCTGTACCTCCATGAGCATGTTAATGATTTTTATTTTGAAATCCCTTTCAGACAGATTCATGAGGTCGATTTCATTTGAGTCTTTCTCAGGGGTTTTATTCATATTCATAATTTTACTGTGAACCAGGTTCCTTTGGCATTTCATATTTGTATATGGTGCCCTCTAGTGCCCAGAAGCTCTACTCTCTGGAGCTGCTCAGCCCCTGAAGCAATGTCAGCGGTGGTAGGGGAGCAGTATTGGTGCCTGGGGGTAGGAAGGAGCTGTTTCCTTCTTCCCGGCTGCTGTGCCTGTCTCCACTGCCAGAACCAGTGGGCCGAGCACACAAGTATAAGCCTCTATGCTTTGCGTTTGTAGTTGCTGTAGACAGGGCTTCCCTCTGCCCAGCCTAACACCAGGGTAGGGTTTGCCGGGAGAAAGGCACAGTAGGCTGCTTATCACAGAGGCAGTCCTTGAAGCTATGTACCCTGGCAGGGAGCTGGAGCTCCTGAAGATTGTGAAAGTTCCTTACTTGTTGGGCAGAGTGTACCCGGACAATTTTATCTACCTGTCCTTTGTCCTGAGCAATAAGCTCTGTGCAATCCTTGCCCCTTTAGCAGCCCTCTTGCTGTTACGAAGTCTCTCAGACTGCCCACCTTTCTTTTGTCCCAGAGCAGCTAGATATGGATCCCTGCTTTCCACAAGCAGCTGGAATCTCAGTCTCTCCAGGTATTCTGCCTGTCTTAGCTTTCCAACCCCTTACTCACAAAAGTACTATGAAAATACCATGAAATGTAGGTTTGTGCTCCCAGATCACATCTCCGGAGTTAGGTATTCAGCAGTCCCAGGCCTCCACTGCCTCCCTGTTCTGTTTCTCTTCGTTCCCCTGGAGAGCTGGGGTGGGGAATGGGCTTGGGTCCTTCCAAACCGTGGCTTTGGTACGTTACCGGTTCCGTGAGGTTTATTCTTTTCTCCAGGTGTATGCAGTTTGGCACAGTCCTCTTTCCTGTTGCTCTTTCAGAATTAGTTGTATTAGTTATATCTTCATATTATGTGCAGTTTTAGGAGGAAGCCTTTGTCTCACTTCTCATGCCGCCATCTTTAATTCTCTCTGCAAAAGGTATTCTTAAAGTGTGATATCAGTTTTCCTTGAGGTATATTTTGTTCTATAGGTTGACTCTAGGTTAAAGAAAGCAAGAGTGAAACAATATTATCTACTTGGTCATTGCTCTTGGGCATTAATTCATAATCTTCAATAATAAATACCAAGTCACTTCAGAATTTGTTTTCTTCTTCATTACCTTTTTTTAAAAAAAATCTACATTTCCATTTTTTTATACTTTATTTTGGTATCACTAATATACAATTACATTTGCAATATTATGGTGATTAAACTATCCCCTTCATCAGGTCCTGCCCCACCAACCCCATTACAGTCACTGTCCATCAGTGTAGTGAGATGCTGTAGAATCACTACTTGTCTTCTCTGAGTTGTACAGCCCTCCCCGTGCCCCCGCAACATTACATCTGCTAATCGTAATGCCCCTTTTTCCCCCTTGTCCCTCTTTTCCCACCCATCTGCCCCAGTCCCTTTCCCTTTGGTAACTATTAGTCCATTCTTGGGTTCTGTGAGTCTGCTGCTGTTCTGTTCCTTCAGTTTTTTTCTTTGTTCTTACACTCCACATTTGAATGAAATCATTTGATACTTGTCTTTTTTGGCTGGGCTTATTTCACTGAGCATAATACTCTAGCTCCATCCATGTTGTTGCAAATGGTAGGATTTGTGTTCTTCTTATGGCTGTATAATATTCCATTGTGTATAGGTACCACATCTTCTTTATCCATTCATCTACTGATGGACACTTAGCTTGCTTCAATTTCTTGGCTATTGTAAATAGTGCTGCAATAAACATAGGGGTGCATATGTCTTTTTCAAACTGGGCTGCTGCATTCTTAGGATAAATTCCTAGGAGTGGAATTCCTGGGTCAAATGGTATTTCTATTTTGAGTTTTTTGAGGAACCTCCATAATGCTTTCTACAATGGTTGAACTAATTTGCAGTCCCACCAGCAGTGTAGGAGGGTTCCCTTTTCTCCACATCCTCGCCAACATTTGTTGTTGTTTGTGTTTTGGATGTTGGCCATCCTTACTGGTGTGAGGTGATATCTCATTGTGGTTTTAATCTTCATTTCTGTGATGATTAGTGATGTGGTGCATCTTTTCATGTGCCTGTTGGCCATCTGAGTTTCTTCTTTAGAGAAGTGTCTATTCATGTCCTCTTCCCATTTCTTAATTGGATTATTTACTTTATGTTTGTTGAGGCATGTGAGTTCTTTATATATTTTGGATGTCAACCCCTTATCAGATATGTCATTTATGAATATATTCTCCCATACTGTAGGATGTCTTTTTGTTCTACTGATGGTGTCCTTTGCTATACAGAAGCTTTTCAGCTTGATATAGTCCCACTTGTTCATTTTTGCTTTTGTTTCCCTTGCTTGGGGAGATATGTTCATAAAGAAGTCGCTCATGTTTATGTCCAAGAGATTTTTGCCTATGTTTTTTTCTAAGAGTTTTATGGTTTCATGACTTACATTCAGGTCTTTGATCAATTTTGAGTTGACTTTTGTGTATGGGGTTAGACAGTAGTCCAGTTTCATTCTCTTACATGTAGCTGTCCAGTTTTTCCAACACCAGCTGCTGAAGAGGCTGTCATCTCCCATTGTATATCCAAGGCTCCTTTATCAAATATTAATTGACTGTATATGTTTGGGTTAATGTTTGGATTTTCTATTCTGTTCCACTGGTCTGTGGGTCTGTTTTTGTGCCAATACCAAATTGTCTTGATTACTGTGGCTTTGTAGTAGAGCTTGAAGTCAGGGAGCATAATTCCCCCTGTTTTATTCCTCCTTATCAGGATTGCTTTGGCTATTCGGGGTCTTTTGTGCTTCCATATAAATTTTAGAATTATTTGTTCCAGTTCATTGAAGAAAGCTGTTGGTAGTTTGATAGGGATTGCACTGAATCTGTAGATTGCTTTAGGTAGTATAGCCGTTTTGACAATATTTATTCTACCTAGCCAAGAGCATGGGATGCATTTCCATTTGTTAGTGTCCTCTTTAATTTCTCTTAGGAGTGTCTTGTACTTTTCAGAGTACAGGTCTTTCACTTCCTCCGTTAGGTTTATTCCTAGGTATTTTATTCTTTTTGATGCAATTTGAATGGAATTGTTTTTCTGATTTCTCTTTCTGTTAGTTCATCCTTAGTGTATAGGAAAGCAACAGATTTCTGTGTGTTAATTTTGTATCCTGCAACTTTGCTGAATTCAGATATTAGTTCTAGTAGTTTTGGAATGGAATCTTTAGGGTTTTTTATGTACAGTATCATGTCATCTGCAAATAGTGACAATTTGACTTCTTCTTTACCAATCTGGATGCCTTGTATGTCTTTGTTTTGTCTGATTGCCGTGGCTAGGACCTCCAGTACTATGTTGAATAACAGTGGAGAGAGTGGGCATCCCTGTCTTGTTCCCGATCTTAGATGAAAACCTTTCAGCTTCTTGCTGTTCAGTATGATGTTAACTGTGGGTTTGTCATATATAGCCTTTATGATGTTGAGGTACCTGCCCTCTATACCCATTTTGTTGAGAGTTTTAATCATGAATGGATGCTGAATTTTGTCAAATGCTTTTTCAGCATCTACGGAGATGATCATGTGGTTTTTGTTCTTCTTTTTGTTGATGTGATGGATGATGTTGATGGATTTTCGAATGTTGTACCATCCTTGCATCCCTGGGATGAATCCCACTTGATCATGGTGTATGATCCTCTTGATGTATTTTTGAATTCGATTTGCTAATATTTTGTTGAGTATTTTTGCATCTACGTTCATAAGGGATATTGGTCTGTAATTTTCTTTTTTGGTGAGGTCTTTGCCAGGTTTTGGTATTAGAGTGATGCTGGCTTCATAGAATGAGTTTGGAAGTATTCCCTCCTCTTCTATTTTTTGGAAAACTTTAAGGAGAATGGGTGTTATTTCTTCTCTATATGTCTGGTAGAATTCAGAGGTGAATCCATCTGGTCCAGGGGTTTTGTTCTTGGGTAGTTTTTTGATTACCGATTTAATTTCATTGCTGGTGATTGGTATGTTTAGTTTTTCTCTTTCTTGTTTGGTCAGTTTTGGACGGTTTTATTTTTCTAAGAAGTCCATTTCTTTTAGGTTTTCCAGCTTGTTAGCATATAGATTCCTATAGTATTCTCTTATAATTCTTTGTATTTCTGTGGGGTCCATCATTTTTTTTCCTTTCTCATTTCTGATTCTGTTTATGTGTGTAGATTCTCTTTTTCTCTTAATGATTCTGGCTACGGGTTTATCTATTTTGTTTATTTTTTCAAAGAACCAGCTCTTGGTTTCATTGATTTTTTCTATTGTTTTATTCTTCTCAATTTTATTTATTTCTTCTATGATCTTTATTATGTCCCTCCTTCTGGTGACTTTGGGTCTCATTTATTCTTCTTTTTCCAATTTCAGTAATTGTGTCTTTAGACTATTCATTTGGGAATGTTCTTCCTTCTTTAAATAGGCCTGGATTGCAATATACTTTCCTCTTAGAACTGCCTTTGCTGCGTCCCACAGAAGTTGTGACTTTGTGTTGTTGTTGTCATTAGTCTCCATATATTGTTTGATTTCTGTTTTGATTTGTTTGTTAACCTATTGATTAATTAGGAGAATGTTGTTAATTCTCCATGTATTTGTGAGCCTTTTTGTTTTCTTTCTAAAATTTAATTCTAGTTTAATACCTTTGTTATCTGAGAAGTTGGTTGGTAGAATTTCAGTGTTTTTGAATTTACTGAGGTTCTTTTTGTGGCCTAGTATGTGGTCTATTCTGGAAAATGTTCCATGTGCACTTGAGAAGAATGTGTATCCTGTTGCTTTTCGGTGCAGAGTTCTGTAGATGTCTGTTAGGTCCATCTGTTCTAGGGTGTTGTTCAGTGCCTCTGTGTCTTTACTTATTTTCTGTCTGGTTGATCTGTCGTTTGGAGTGAGTGGTGTGTTGAAGTCTCCTAAAATGAATGCATTGCTGTCTGTTTCCTCCTTTAATTCTGTTAGTATTTGTTTCACATGTGCCAGTGCTCCCATGTTGGGTGCATATATATTTATAATGGTTATATCCTCTTGTTGGACTGACCTGTTTATCATTATGTAATGTCCTTCTTTATCTCTTGCTACTTTCTTCGTTTTGAAGTCTATTTTGTCTGATACAAGTACTGCAACACCTGCTTTTTTCTCCTTGTTGTTTGCATGAAATATCTTTTTCCATCCCTTCACTTTTAGTCTGCGTATATCTTTGGGTTTGAGGTGAGTTTCTTGTAGGCAGCATATAGATGGGTCTTGCTTTTTTATCCATTCTGTTACTCTGTGTCTTTTGATTGGCGCATTCAGTTCATTTACATTTAGGGTGATTATCGATAGATATGTACTTATTGTCATTGCTGTCTTTAGGTTCGTGGTTACCAAAGGTTCAAGGGTTGCTTCGTTACTATCTAACAATCTAACTTAACTTTCTTGTTAAGTTATAGTAAACACAGTCTGATGTTTATTTCTCTCCCTTCTTATTCTTCCTCCTCTATTCTTTATATACTAGGTGTTTTATTCTTTGCCTTTAGTTAGTATTTGGATGGTCTGCTTTCTTTGCTATGATTTTATTTTCACTGGTGACATCTTTTTAGCCTTAGGATTGCTTCCCTCAAGATCAGTTCCTTTAAGATGTCCTGTAGAGGTGGTTTATGGAAGGCAAATTCTCTCAGCTTTTGCTTGTCTGGAAATTGTTTAATCCCTCCATCATATTTAAATGATAATTGTGCTGGATACAATATTCTTGTGCTGGATACAATATTCTTGGTTCAAGGCCCTTCTGTTTCATTACATTAACTATATCATGCCATTCTCTTCTGGCCTGTAAGGTTTCTGTTGAGAAGTAGTCTGATGATAGTCTGATGGGTTTTCCTTTGTAGGTGATCTTTTTTCTCTCTCTTGCTGCCTTTAATACTCTCTCCTTATCTTTGATCTTTGCCATTTTAATTATTATGTGTCTTGGTGTTGTCTTCCTTGGGTCCCTTGTGTTGGGAGATCTGTCGGCTTCTGTGGACTGCGAGACTATTTCCTTCCCCAGCATGGGGAAGTTTTCAGCAATTATTTCTTCAAGGACACTTTCTATCCCTTTTTCTCTCTCTTCTTCACCTGGTACTCCTATAATGCGAATATTGTTCCGTTTGTATTGGTCACACAGTTCTCTTAATATTCTTTCATTCCTAGAGATCCTTTTATCTCTCTCTGCCTCAGCTGCTCTGTATTCCTGTTCTCTGATTTCTATTCCATTAACAGTCTCTTCCATCCCGTCCAGTCTGCTGCTAAGCCCGTCGATGGCTTGTCTCATTTCCGCATTGTCTTCCCTGACTTCCCTCACTTCCTCCCTCAGCTCTTGCATATTTCTCTGTAAATCCATCAGCATGGTTATGACTTTTATTCTGAATTCTTTTTCAGGAAGATTGTGCATTTCCATCCCTTCAGGCTCCCTCTCTCGTGTTGTTTGGGTCTGTGTGAGCTTTGTCTGTACCATATTCCTCTGCCTTTTCATGGCGATAGAAGTGGTCGCTGGTAGGTGCCAAGTATGTCAGCTGGGTTCTTTAAAACTTAAAAAAAAAATTAAAAAAAAACAACAAACAAAAAAGAGAAGGAAGAGAAAAAAAGAAAGAAAGAAAAGAAAGGAAAAAAAAAACGCCCACCCCGAGTAGATTCTGTAAGGATGCTGTAGGTGGCGCTGTTGCTGCACTATTCCACAGCTGTGGCTGCGCAGCTTCTCAGAGCCATTTGTAGCTCTGGCCAGGGCAGGAAGGAATAGGAGGCTGTTGTTCCCTGTGTGAAATCTCAGTGCGGCTACTTTTTCCCTGTCGCCATCCAAGGGGTCCGAAATTCCTCAGGACTCCCAGCCTGCTGGGCTGAGTGTGCTAGGACGATCATATTCCTCCATTGGGCCCCTGACTCTTTAAGGCTGCCAAAAAAAAGCGCATGCTTTTCCTTTGTCCCCGGGAGCCTGCTGCAAGGACCCGGGCGCGTTCCCCACTCAGATCCTGCCCCTCTGTCTCTCTAATATCCGATACACCGCGCGATGTGTGTCATGCTCCTGGCGTAGATCACCAGGATTGGTTATTTCGCGGGCCTGTACTTCCACTCCCTCTCAGCTCTGATTCCTCTCCTCCCGCTGGTGCACTGGGGTGGGGGATTGCTTGGGTCCCGCCGGGTTGCGGCATCATATCTTACCTGCCTCGTGGGTTGCCGAGTCCTCTCAGGTGCAGGTGCAGGCTGTGCTCTGTCCTGTATATTCTGGTCTCTCATTTAGGAATAGTTGTATTTGCTGTATTTTCATAGATATATATGGTTTGAGGAGATTTCCGCCGCCCTGCTCACGCCGCCATCTTCCCAGAACCCGTTTTCTACATTTCCTTTTAAAAATGTCACGTAGGATGCCTTCTCCGACTTACAGTCACATCTACTGAAAGATCTCATAATCCCTCACATTAGATCATCTAACTAGTTGTTAACCATCATGTTCCCTTTCTTAGTCTTTTCAGGTATGATTCCAGAAACATTCTGATTTTGGCAGATAAGCCTTTCCTCTATCCAGCAATTTCATTGTTTTCGGGGAAAAAAAAAGTATTTCCTTAACACAACAATGTTAGGGCATCTGTTTTTTGGGTTTTTTTTTCCTTTAAAATTACAAATAGTCAATTCTGGCATCTAGAAGTCTGGTCAGTTGCTCATTTTGGCTTGAGAGTTACCATTTTGTGTTCTGTACATAATGTATCCCTTCTGAAGAATTAAAATATAAAAAATATGTCTGTTTAATATTGTTAGCATTTGTAATGAATAAAGTACTTCATGATCCTTCAGAACTTCTTTATTATAATCAAAGGGCAATTTTAGGACTGGTAGAGATTTCTGCTAAATTAAAGACTGGTAACGTTTTGATATATTTAACTTTTACATTGAATTCATCTTTATTTAGTCTTGAGGATTTGTTTTTAAATGCATGCTATAAGTCCAGGCTTGGGAAAGAATACTTGAGATGGCATAATTAAGCTTTCTGTTCTGTCATTGAATTTACTTTTGGAACAGCTATTTGAATTCTAAAAGCTTTTCTGAAATTTTTGAAATTTGGTGTTAATGAACCATAGATATTTTCTGACGTTTCCTTATAGAGAACAAAAGAAGGCTAAATGATGAATTTATAGGTAGTCAGATTAAGAGTTTATATTTTTGTTTTTTAACTTTTTTCTTTAATAAATATACATGCATACACACACACACACACACACACACAGTTACATTAGAGGTTCAATATAGCTGTCCTGGATCATTACATCTACACTACAACTATTGTTTGAACGGCACTTTATAATTTGCAAAGTGATATTAAACCCATTCTTATTTAATCTGTACCATGGCCTTGTAAAATGTTCTTATAATCCCCACTTCCAGATGAGAAAACTGGGTCTCAAAATGGTTCACAGATTTGCCTGATGTAGTTAAGCTGAGACTCAATCCTAGATCTTTGGACTTATTCCTTGCTTTCTTTCCAATAGTTCATGCTTTTTGAAATACTTCAATACTTTCTAAAGTATATGCATTTTCCATACTAATAATTGTAATTCTTACTGTGCTTATAAAGAATAATTACTCAAGGACATCATGTATATAGCCAACTTAGCATGCATTTCAGCACATTGTGAGTTACTTAACTGCCTGTTAAACAGACCTGATGGGAGTGTCAAAAGTTCCTGAACCCAATGTATCCAAAACTGAACTTACCTTTAAGGTGCAGGGGGTCTTGCAGGGTTGTGCACTGGGATGTAGCAATGCCCAGGACAGAGGAGATCCTTGCCCTCGTGAACTTACATGGCACTGTGTGGAGCCAGTTGGGGAGGCAGATATGAAATAATTATTGTGTAAATGCTGTAATTGAATTGTGGTGACTGCCTGGAGGAAGGGCAGAACTAAGAGCCACTTAACAAGGATATCTGACCTACTGAGCTGGGAGGCCAGAGAAGGCTTCTCAGAAGGAATGATGTTTACAGCCAAGATCATGAGAGCAGGAGCTAGCTGCCTAGGCAGATGAGCAGAGAGGTGGGAAAAGACTGCCCTGGGAGAAGAAATAGCCTGTGTCAAGGCCTTATGGTGGCAAATATCATGATGTGTACTCAGGGAGCCAGAAGTGGGTGAGGATGGCAACAAGATGAGGGTTTGGGGAGAGCAATAGAGACGAGCCCATTGAGGGAGGCCAGGGCCAGGTCATACAGGGCCTAGTAAGGTACTTTAAGCATTTTGGATTTTTTCCTGAGCCATGGGAAACCATCGAAGGATTTTAAGTGAGAAAGATTCCTCCATGCTCAAAACAGAAAGGGTTTTTGACATTCTCTTTTGTTGTGAGATTTTCAGTGAGACTTTGGTGTATCAGAGGGTTGACTCAGTGAGGCATTTGCACTATAAGGCAGTTACCTTTAACTGTGTTAGCATTTATATTTATAAACATTCTTGAAGTATTCACACCAACTAGCAGTTAGGGAAATGTGTGAGAAAGCACCAAAACCCCTAAAATCCTGGAGCACTTTTTTCCTCTTAGTTTTCTGATTTGCCACTATACCTAAAATTTAAAATCTTAAAGAATCTAGAAGTTTGTAGGTCATCTTCCTACCCTATCGTCTCCTTCAAGGTGATTGCTCCTCTCACTTCCCATGACACTAACAATTCTGGTTTTTCTCCTCTGCCCAGACCTTTCACTGTGAGCCCCAGACTGGTAATAGGCAAATGCTTCCTTACCATCTCTGTTCGTAGTTCCCAGTCACTACAAACTCACCATATGTGAACAAACTCATGTTCTTCTTTTCTATACCTGTTCTTAATCTGCTACTAAATCCTCTTTTGGTCTCATAATTCCATGAAGACTTCTTCTGAACTTCTTTGACACCATCACTTCACTCATTTCCTCTATCACCACCCCAGTCCTAACCATCATCCCATCTATAGTACTTCTGCCTCCTGTTCCTCTTCCAGTCCATTCCCTACAGTTCATACACAGTTGGGCTGGTCAGTACAGTATGAGGGAGATTTAGCAGAATCTTAGGGATTTTCTTGCTTTCTTCCACATTTCCCCAACTGCTAGGTGGTGTGAATACTTTTAAGAATGTCTATGAATATAAATACTTCCACAGTTAGAGATAACTGACTTGTAATACAAATGCCTCACTGAGACAACCCTTTGATTCATCAGAGTCTTGTTGAAAATCTCACAGCAAAAGAGAATGTCAAAACCTCTTTCTGTTTTGACTGTGGAGGAATTGGGAGAGCAGGAAAAAAAGTGGGAAAAAGCAGGTGCCTACAGCCTCCCAAAGTGGTAGAAACATTAATCAGTAGTTTGGGGACCAAAGGACATACCTTTTCAAATAGCTGTGGAGAATGATTTTGAGGATTAAGTGCAATATGTTAATATAAGGAATTTTGTAAAGTGGTAAAGTGTTTGTTTTTGTCCAGGGTCATGTAGTGAGTGGCCAGTGGAGTCAGGGACCCAGGAATGGGGCTGGATGAGGGGCAGTCATCTCCCTATGGACACGTCTACATTTCATATGTTGGACACCTGCTGTTGCCTCACCAGCTTGGTTTGCTAAACAACTAGCATGGCGAGGAAAGTACTTCATCTGGAAAAGGGAATTTCCAGATAATAAAAAGTCAACAATTTAACCCTTTCAGTGGAATGTTTTCACATATTTTACATTTTCCCAACCTGAGTGGATATTTTCTTTCTGTTAACTCTTTGAGTTCATCATTGGAAGCATTAGTTATTGTGTTACCTTAGAGATGCTTGGAGTCCTGGAGGTGGGACAGAGATGTGTGCCCCTTAATGAATACCCTGGGTTAGTTGTTTTGGCCGTTCACTTCCCTGAGTCTGTTCATTATTCTGTATCTCTGCTCTCCATGAGTTGGTTTTTCCACATGCTTTTTTCTCCGTTTCTTCCCCTTCTCCTCCCTTTTAACTCTTACTGCTTATCTTTTACCTGGGACTTGGCTTTTGTAACTATCAGGGCCAGTGTGTTTCCTGTCCCTCTTTCTTGGTTAGGGGACACTCTGGATACAGTTTTTTGGATTTGAAAGTGTGTAACATCTAGTGACTACTTGAGAAAATACTAGTGTATGCAAACCCAGCTTCCAAAGTTGAATGAGGGGAAGTTGTTCTTTATGGAAAAATTCTAGCTAATAAATGCAGGAAGAATGATAGAATTTAAAATCATTATTTTATTCCCTTTATTGGAATAGATCATCAGTGTATACTAAAATGGTAAAAAGTTGGTGGAACACTTTAAAATGGAGAGACCAGGCTGACTCTCCCAAATCCACTGATAAATGGGAGCAAATAAGACATAACACAGGGGTTGGCACACTTCTCTGTTAAGGGTTAGTGAATGTTTTGGGCTTTGTGGACCATATGGCCTCTGCATTTGTAGTGGGAAAACAGTCATAGACAATACATAAGGGAAGAGCATGGTTGTGTTCTAACACTTTATGTACAGAAACACACAGTGGATCGGATTCTGCCCATGCGCTGTAACTTGCTGACCTCTAATATGATAGGAAGCATACAGCACCACCTATGAAGTCATCTTAGCAAAAAAACTGAACCTGTATCAGATCAGAGCTCCGGGTCTAATCACACTTTTCAGGAAATACAGGGAATAAAGGAAAAGTTTAATGATATGCAAAATACAGACTATGGGACATTTTATAGAATGAATCATCTGGTTCCTCAAGTAAATCAATGCATGAGAAAGGGAGCAAAAGGGGCTCCTGTGGGGGGAAAAAATCAAGTATAATGTGTGGAGTTTGAATTCTGTATAGGAACAAACCAGTTATATAGTATATTGTTGAGACTCTCAGGGAAATTTGAATATTAGATGATTATAAGGATTTACTCTTAATTCTGTTGCATGTAATATTGGCAAACTAGTTACTCCTCAGCAATGAAGACTGACATGCTTATAGGTGAAATGGCATGATGTCTGCAATTTACTTTAGAATATTCTAGTAAACCAGTATGTGTAGTGGGTGGGTAGGGAATAGATGAAACAGTTGGCAAAGTGTTGATAATTGTTGAAGCTGGGTGATGGGTACATGGGGGGTTATTAGTACCTTTACATTTTACATTTCAAAATTTTTGTAGCAAGTTAAAATAAATTTGAACATACCTCCAAAAGTATATGTCAGTGGTGGGAGGTGGATAGGGATGGTGGTTGCATACAAAAAGAAGGAAGGACCAAGTGTAAAAATTATTTTTCAAATAGGCGAATTTTTGTTTTTACTGCTGGTTATATTCGGTTTGGTAGTAGTCCTTCCTTAATTTTCTCAGTCGAGGTTCCTTCTGCCACTTGAAAATTATTTTCACATTCTAATTTCAGATAGCAGTCCCTGATTACATGTGCCAGTGGTATTTATTATGCCATTAGATTTTGTTCAGTAATTGAAATTAAATCACCTGACTAAACTGCTTTGTGATTGCATGGATAAAGACCTTGATTGGATTGTTGGTACTGAGTTTGCTAGCCAGTGAGACAAACCTTTTATTTTAAAATTATGAACAGGAAAAAACGGAGGACAAACCCAAAATAACAAGAATTGAGATTTTTTTAAGAAAATGACTGATGGAGGAAGCGTGTCAAGTAATTAGTTTGAGAGCCAGAGCAGCGAATCAGAACCAATAGCTGCTTACAGAAACCAGTCAGTGGAATGTGAAAATGCATCATGGTAACCTACATTTTTTTCTCCCAAGAGATTTGCAGCTGTCTATCCTGGTGACTCATTCCTATGCTGGGAGGGTGAGGTAATGCTCTTGTGAAGAGCTGATGTCATTTCTCTACCTGAACTGCATGCATATATCACTTCTTGCAGCTCTCAAGGAAAAGCACCATCTGCTTTCACATATGCAGCCTGAGAGCCTTTACACAGATTGGTGCAAAGGGCCGAAGCGATGTGGATGACTCATAAGCAGCCAATCAGTGAAGAGCAGATATTTAAATTTTAAAATCATGATCGGAAAATATGACATGATGATTGAGTATTGAATCATAGGCTTTTTTGTTGTTGTGTTGTGTTTTACATTTTTCTCATTGAGTTAATGCTGTTGAAGATGAAAGTTTTCAAACAAGGCAGTTTTTTTCCATATGGTCAGTAATACCAGATTTTCTTGGTTGTTTAAAACCGTATTTGTAAATTTGTGTTTGTTTTTTTTTATATTTGGAAGCAAATAGATCATCCTTAAAGAAAAGATGAATTTAAGTATGTATTAGTTTGACAGTGTTTATTTTCATTTTTTTGCACTTAGGAGCCGTTGTCTTCCCTAAGGACCTGCTAGTGCTTTAGGGGAAAAGAGATTGTTAATGGAAGAGGAAACAAAGTAAATGTTACCTGTTTTTTTACTACAGACCCTCTAACTCCACTTGCTTTTTCTTTTAGTGTTGTCCACCTGCTTTCCCTGCTTGTACTTGACTAGAACTACTGCAGACATGACCAGACAACTGACACCAATTTTTAAACTTTATCATAATTTGAATTTACTGTTCCAGTACCTAGACTAGAGAATACCCAACATAACATGGAAGAGAGAGAACAGAAAATACTTGATTTTCTGACTTAAATATAACTAAAAATGGGAAATCATATTGGCTAAAGACTACCTATTATTAAACTCGAGTATGTTGTGCCATGCCCTAAATCTGCTCCTAATAACTTCAAGTTGGACATTCTACAAAAGATAAACTTAAGTTTTTGAAAAATCTGTTTTCTATTATCAAGAAATACACAAAAGCAAACAATAAAATAGTACATTAAAACTCTAAGGTAATAGGTGGTATTACATACTGCTGTCATTTGAGAGTTTGTTAAAAATTAAGTGTGTTTTCAATAGAGTAATAATGGTTGGAACCTTTACCCAGAATTGTGATGAATCTTTGATTTAATGTATGGCCTTCTGAGTTTCATTACAGAGCTCCTACAAGGCTCTTAGGTACCTCTCTTCTTTTTGACCTCTTACTTGGAAAGAATTTCAAACTACAGAAAGTTGTGCAAATAAAAGTGGCACCAAAACCAAACAAAGCGAAACAAAACAAAAACTAACGCTCATATATGCAGGTTTACCTACTCCAAACCTTGTTTGCTTTATCATTTGAGCTCTCTCTTTCTCTCGCTTTTTCTCCTCTTTCACTCCTCCATACATGCTTTTTTTTCTTGAAACATTTGAAGATAAATTAAATACCCGTCCTGGCCCTTCCTCTTAAACTGTTTCTGCTAAATTATTCAGTTTGTATTTCCTACTAGAGGTATTCTCTTACATAGTCATTATCAATCACAGTACCACTATCAATATTGATAATTTAATCTACAGTCCATATTCCAGTTCATCAGTTGGCCTAATAAATAATAATGTCTTTTACAGTGTCATCCACCCCCTAGTACAGCATCTAGTCTAGGGTCAGACAGTACATTTACTTGTCATGTCGGCCTCCTCTAATCTGGATTTTTGCAGACGTCGTCTTTTATGGCATTGACATTTTTTAAGAATACAGTCTCTCTGCCCTTTAATTAACAAAAAGAGAATTTCCTCATTTTGTGCCTGTATGATGTTTCCTTAATTTTTTGAAAAATCTGTTTTTTCAGGCTGTGTATTCTTGGCTTAGAAAAATGCGTAGGCGATGGTATCCTCTTAGGGTCTCACAGCTGTCACTCATTGATGCTGTAAATTTTGGTCATTTTAGTCAAGATACTGTCTGACTTTTCCACTATATAGTGACTAGTTTTTTTGATTGCTTGCAACTAATAAGCAGTCTCTGGGAGACACTTAAGACAATGCAGATGTCCTGCTCCTCATCAAGCTTTCCATTGCTCATTTTTGCCTGATGCTGTCTTTACTATGATGGTTGCAAAATGCTAACTTCTCTAACTCCAGGCCTCCCTTCATAACCTATTTCTAGCAAACACTTGGCATGTTATTGCAGTATCCCTTCTCTCCCATATCTTACTGGTTTTATCTACTTGTTATCAATATGACTCATAAATTTCCTTTTTTTTTTCAATGCTTTATAATTCAGTACTTAATTATGTTGGTGCTTAAATTGTTCCAGATTTGGTCAGTGGCATGCTTCTATCTTTTCTGAGCACAGGCTTACTTTCTAGAATAATAAGATGTTAAAGGCTCACCTTGTACCTACCCTGCCCCAAGCCTGGAATCAGCCAGGAGCCTTGAAGCCTTTGGTGGGAAGTGGAGTTAGGTAACAAGATCTGGTCACTAGATTTGAGTGCATTACTTTTACAGCTGTGGTGTAAACACCGCATAGACACAGATGAATACACATTAGTGTACCTGGTGAATACTTCTTAGAGGTACAATAAGAAATTTTTGAGAAACTATTGGTGTCTCATTTTATAGTTACAGCAAAAAGTAAATTACAGTATTAAGGAAAGGGAAGATTTTTATCAGCAAGCTTACACTGTTAAAATTTTCTTGGATTTCAAAGCAAAAACATAAATGATGCTAGCTTGAAGGCCAGCTGGGTTTTCAGTGGGCAGTGTTGGTATATGAGTGTGTTCCAGGCTTATGGCATTGACAGTGACATAACTGAACAATAACAGTACCACTGAATATCACGCTAAAGTAATGATGCCTGATTTCCACCTATGTAGGGCAAAGTGAAAGACAGGGAGGAAAAGGTTGTTTGGGGTTATGTTTAGAGGACTTGAAATATCAGGCTTAGAATTTGGGATCTTTAATAAGAAGATTGTAGAAAAGCTGTCGGAGATTTTTGAATAGTGTCATAACAAGCTTAACTCTAGCTCAGAGATTAATCTAGAAGATACGTAGAGGTTAGATTGAGGAAATTACCAGTTAAGAACTGTAAGAGGCTATTATAATAGTTCAGGCAGGAGATAGAAGGATTTGAACTAGAATAGAAAGAAAGAAGTGTATGGTATTAGGGTAGTGGTTTCAACCTGCCCTCTAGAACCCCAGAGGTAAAGAGCGGCGCTGGGGGGAGGGGAGAATGTGTGAGCCGGGCACCAACTTAGAGCTCTTAGTGTCTGCTGGGGAGTTTTCAGGGAAGCATCCCTTTAAAGATAGCAATCTGCTCCTTAAGGAACAAAGAATCATGTAGAGAAATTTTATTTTTAAAAAAGTTAAAACCAACATTAATTTGGAGTTTTGTTTTTTGAGTATACTTTTTTCAAGTTCCCTTTTCCCAAAGTTGTGAGCCTGGATGATTAAGGAAATAGTTGTGTCATTAGCTGGAGTAAGTCAAGTTGTATGTTTTTCTAAATGCCGAAAGGTCAGTGTCACAACGCCACAAACAAACGCTCTTAAGAAACAAGATGATTTTGGCCAAAAACTTCAGAGTTAACTCTTTACTTCTGCTCTTTCTGTACAGGGAATCCACCATGAAATCCTGTTGGCTTTACCTTCCCCTTCAACACCTCCAGTGCTAACCACCCCACTGGAGCCATTGTCCTCTCTCTCTGCTTGCTCTGAGTGCCTCCACCCCTGCCTCTGCAGCCTGCTTCTTTCCCTGTGCTTCCTCAAACAGAGGGCATACTTCCACCTTCAAGGCCTTTGCAAAGACTGTTCCTCAGTTATCAGCATGGTTAACTGTCCCATGTATAGGTATTGCTCAGATGTTACTTTCTCAATGGGGCCTGCACTGAGCTCCTTTTGACAGTCCCCTCCCCTCCCATATGCACACTTTCTTGTCACCATTTATCTATGGCCTTTATCACCTAACATAGTCTTTAATTATTCATCATGTCATCGTTTGTCTTCTGACACCAGAGATTGAGCTACACAAGGGCACTGATTTTTTGTTTTGTTCTGTTTTGCTCACTGGTCTGTCCTAAACAACCTAATCATGCCTGGCCCTCAATAAACATTGTTAAAAGGACAGACAACTGAGAGCACAACTCAGTAAGATTGGTTACTAGGCTTCCAGCTTATAGCAGATTTGAGAAAGTGAATAAAAGAAAGGATGGGACATTGCTTGTATCAACCTGTGCTCCATGGATCTGAGGCTATGAAGTAGTTGCCCTGGGTAAAATAGGTCTGGAAAACACTGTATTTACTTCCCTTTATTAGAAAATCATATTGCATATTAGCATGTTAATCACCGTAAGAACTGTAGTAACCTCTTCTTGAACTCACTTGATCACAAAACTCTTGGTAACTCACTCATTGTTAAGGGACACCCATGGCAAACTGAGTTGGAGAAAAACTGTACTAGAGCATTACGTGTAGGCCCAGGAGCGATTGGCAGTTCTTTTAAGCTGCTTTTGATTGGTGAACTGTGTCACTTCTTATGCTGCTCAGGAGGCTAGAGAACATCAGGCTCCAGACCCCAGCTCTTACTACTACTCTTATAGTTATGGTCCTTATAAAAGTTAGCTCTTGTTTTAGGTATTTGGGAATAAGATGATCATTCCTTCTCTGGATGGAGACCTCTTCCAGTGGGACCGAGACCGCGAGAGCATGGAAACAGTTCCTTTTACAGTTGAATCACTTCTTGAATCTTCTTATAAATTTGGAGATGATGTTGTTTTGGTTGGAGGAAAGTCTCTCACTACATATGGACTCAGTGCATATAGTGGAAAGGTGAGTGAAAAGGTTGAAATTATTTGGGGGAGAAATCAGAATAAATAGGGTTAGAAGAAATAATTTCTTAAACTATACTATTACTGGTTAAAGTTTATTGTAATTTTCTTACAAGGATATCATTTGTTTTAGTAAAAGATCTGTGAAATAGAAGAGGGGAAATAATAATATTAAGAGAAACTAATTGTATCCAACATAGAATAAAAAGCAGAATAGCAGGCAGAAGAGAATTAATAAATGTGGTCTACTGTGTGTCAGGTGTGTTTTACATACATTATTTTGAAATTTTCACAGTGTTCCTCAGGATTACATATTTTTGTTTCCTTTGGGCAGATGAGGAACCCTCTAAAGATGAATAATAATCCTGATAAGAATAATGGCTACTACTCATTTACTTACCTGCTTTGATCCTATAATAAGAGGGTCTAAGACGAAAGTTTGTACTCATTTTACGCATGAGAAAAGTGAGACTTTAAAAGGTCCAGAAACTTCCAAGGTTAGGTGTGACTTATATCTGTCTGATGATAAGGTCATGCTGTTAAGACCTAGACTTTCTCCAGTATTAATTCTTAAGATCTAATCATAATCTGCTTATAAAATTGGTCTTGTAACATAAATCCATTATTAGGAATAACTAACTGAAAACATCCTTTTTAGAAAGGTAAAAATCTTTCTTTTAACCCCTTAACACCTTGATGTGTGAATATTTTATGTATAGACTTAAGACTACAACAAGGAAGAGGAGAAAGCCGATATTCTGGGCCTCGAGTTTTTCAGACTTGAACGATTCCGCCTCTGAGCGTTAGGCCCCCGGCACCTGTCTGCTTTTGGGGGTGCTTCCCTGCCGCGTCCACCGCCTGCATCTGCATTGTACTGAGGGGGCCTTGGGATGCTATCTTTTGCCTTAGTATTCTCATCTGTGAAACCATGGGCTTGAACCCGACCATTTGTTCTCTGGTTTGTCTGCTCTTCTAGCAGGCATACTTCTTTCTGTAAGGATGTTAGTTCAAGACATACTGTCTGAATTTTGTATGAATGAAAACTTGAAGGAGGTACTTTTAAATATTACAGCTATTAGAAAAGGTTCACATTTTTAAAAAACAAGTACTTGGTTTCCATAACACTTCATTATATAGAAACCCTGAGGTTGATTTTTTTTTTTAATTCACCTGGAATTTTATTAATGATATTACTGCTAAGATTCCACTGCTGGTTGCCCATTTCCTCCCATATATTACATGGAAATCCTCAAAGTAAGACTATAATTATCTAAATCCTTAAAATCATTCCCTGAAATAAATACTCATTATTAATTTGTGGTTCTAAGTAACTCATTTTAGGAGTTGTAATTGGTAATTAACTGAAGCTTCTTAATACTTGCGTACTTCTAACACATTTCATCAATTTTTATAAATTGTAGAGATTCTCCCAAGTCTCTGATCTCCCATAACTTGTATTCTTTGGTAATTCTTCACCTGTCTTTTCAGGTGAAGTACATCTGTTCAGCTTTGGGCTGTCGCCGGTGGGATAACAATGAAATGGAACAGGAAGACATCCTGCTTTTGCAACGCACACAGAAAACCGTTAGAGCCGTGGGACCTCGTAGTGGCAGTGAGAAGTGTGTATTCAGATAAAGTAGCTATTGACAATTAGAGGTTCAACAAGACCAAAATTTATGGGATTTTTCTTTTCTTTGTGGAGATTTTCTGAACTATTTTCTTGCCCTAAAAGCATACAGCTCTTTTTTTTTTAAGGTATTATTGATATACAATCTTATGCTCAGGTTTCACATGAGTAACATTGTGGTTACTACATTCACCCATATTATCAAGTCCCCACCCCATACCCCATTGCAATCACTGTCCATCAGTGTAGTAAGAAGCAGACAGCTCTTTTAAGAGAAATGTAGGCCCTAAATTAAAAATGGACTCGTGATTATTAGCAAATCCTGAACTGAAATTCTAACCATATGCTTCTGGCTAATGTCACCAGGAGGAGTCCCATACGATGACTGTGTATTAGTGTACTCTTAGGTTAACAATGTTTTTCATGGCAACCTCACAGGTCAAGTTCTTTGCCTGAAGAAAGCTCTTAAGACCAAGTTAATGTACTTCATTTCAGCTTGGATCTGTTTGAGTCCGTAGTTCTAATAGGTAGTTTCAGAGTTTGTTTGACGACCCCACTTGTAAAACAGTACTTGAGTCTATTTTCGTAAAGTATTATGGTATAATTTATTTGGTCAAAAGCCCTTTTGCTTCCATTTTCAAATAACTTATTCCTTATGTAGTTTTTACCTTTAAATGTGTGATTTACAAAGGAGATGATTGGATTAGATATGTTGCTCCTAAAATAAATCACATGCTTGATTTTCCTAAACCTAACATTGAAATTTTAAATTGCCTGTGTAGTAAACGTAATTTTAGGTCCCTTCTTTATCTTTTGCAATTGAACCAGATTTCTGCTAATCTGATCCAATATAATTCAATTTCCTTTCCTGAAAACTGTTTTCTCAAACTCAGTTAAGAATGTAATTTCTGTACAGTCACTGGACTGTGACTGTGGGTGCTGCATGCCGGCAACCTGATGTTTTTTAACCTGATGAGATTTTGTTTTCTTAAGTATCTGAGTGCTTGCTGGCTGCTCAGCCACCAGAGGAACAGATGTTCAACTTTCAGAATATTGAATGAACAGAATAGGAAGAGGCTGGGATCTAAGACCCATGTTCCTTAAGTATATATTTTTTATCAGATGTTAGAATTTTTAAGCCATTTTATACCTAAATGACAAGACAGCATACTTTCAATAGTTAAATGATGTTTCTATATATTAATTATTGAGGAGACGTTAATATTGCCACTTGATGGATAAGGACACTGAAACTCAGCAAAGGGTAATGACTTGCCAGTTCTCAGTCAGTAGAGATCTGAGATGGGAGCTGAGGGGTCTGACCGCAGGTTTGGTATTTACTGGATCACATTGTCCTTCAGGGCTGTGTGGTCATATAAATCTAAACTGGATAAAATTCATATGGCCTTTTACTTTGGTTTATTGGGATACGTTAATTTCTCTGTATTGAATGAAAGGTACCCAGTCTTTAATTAAGAAGGAAGGCAGACTGCATGTTACCTTCTATTAAGGCAACTTTGTTGTGTCTTGAGAAAATTGCTCTGATTTGGAAATGTGAACATCTGTTAATTTCTGAGAGGAATCTGTCCCTCAACTGAACTCAACTCTTGTAAATTCACAGTTCTCAGAACCATCATTTCTAAAGGCTCAGGACAAAGCTATGCCCTCTTGTGGCATAAAATAGCAGAGCGCTCCCTTCCGGAAGACTGGTTGTTTCCTCCTCACAGTATTTTAGTATTTGCTTCTTCAGTCTAGAAGACTTCTTTATTACTGAGTCCCTTTACTTAAATGTAAATTTCTAAAACATGCTTTTGTAAATTTAAGGTGGAATTTCAGTGTTGGCCACTTTGAACTTCGGTATATTCCAGACATGGAAACTAGAGCTGGATTTATTGAAAGCACCTTAAAACCCAGCAGGAACAGAGAAGAGTCTAAAATTATTTCAGATGTGGAAGAACAGGAAGCTGCCATGATGGACACAGTGATAAAGGTCTCCGTTGCTGACTGGAAGGTTATGGCATTTAGTAAGAAAGGAGGACACCTGGAATGGGAATACCAGGTACCAAAAGCCACTGAATGTTTACAAGTGTTTCTTCCTTTCCCTGTTTGACCAATCTTACTGGTAGAGAGAAATTTTGGATTCTCAACTTGTTTTCTATGCTTTAAGCAATTTGTGGTTTTATATCTCCTAGAGTGACTATTATGAAAAACACAAAAGATAAGAGTGGTTGAGGATGTTTGCAAACAGTGTACAACAGTATATTTTTGTATGCCATTGGTGAGAATGTAAATTGGGGTAGCCGTTATGGAAAATGGTATGGAAGTGCCACAAGAAATTAAACATAGAATTGTGTAACCCAGTGATCCTACTTTCTGGGTGTCTATTCAAAGGAGGTGAAATCAGTATATTGAAGAGCTATTTGCACTGCCATGTTCAGTGCAGCATTATTCACAATAGGCGAGATACAGAATCAGTCCTCATGTCCAGCAGTGCACAAATGGATAAAGAAATGCGGAGTGTACGCACGACACACACACACACACACACACACACACACACAGGAATATTATTCAGCCTTAAAAAAGGAAATGTTATCATTTTCAATAACGTGGATGAACCTGGAGGACATTATGCCAAGTGACATAAGCCAGACATAAAAAGATAAATACTGCATGAGCTCACTTACATGTGGACTCTTAAAAAGTAGAGCTCATAGAAGCAGAGAGTGGAATGATGTTTGCCACAGGCTGGAGGGTAGGAGAAATGGGAAGCTTTTGGTCAAAGGGTATAAAGTTTCAGTTATGTGGGATCAATAAGTTCTGGAGCTGTAATGTATGGCATGATGACTGTAGTTGATAATACTATAGTGTATACTTGAAATTTACTAAGAGAGTAGATCTCTTTTAAAAAGTTTTTTTGAGCTTTGTTGAAGTTTAATTGACAAAAACTGTATTTTAGGTATACGACGTGATGTTTTGATATACGTATACACTATCAAATGAAAAAAGTAGATCCTAAATGTTCTTAACCACATATACAGAATAACTGTGTAAGGTGATGGACATTTTAATTAGTTCAACCATGCTAATCATTTCACAATGTATATGTATGTCAAAATATTACATTGTATACCATGAATATATATGTTTTGTCAATTATACTTCAATAAAGCTGGAAAAATAAAAACTTAAAAAGAAATTTGTGTTTTTAAATGGTACTTTAGAAGTTGAAATATGTAAATACTGCTTGAAATTACATAAAATTTCTTTTCCATTTTTGTTAGTTTTGTACTCCCATTGCATCTGCCTGGTTGGTTAAGGATGGCAAAGTCATTCCCATCAGTCTTTTTGATGATACAAGTTATACATCTAATGATGAAGTTTTAGAGGATGAAGAAGACATTGTAGAAGCTGCCCGAGGAGCCACAGAAAACAGTGTTTACTTGGGTGAGTAGATGCCTCTTATCTAGTGATAGTACATATTGACATTTAGATTTTTTTCCCACAGTGTTCCTTCCTACTTAAGGTGTGTCTATGTTTTAATTCCTAAATACATTCTCTGGCTTAAGTTGCCCTTAAGATTTATATTTGATTCCAATTCCTGCTGTTTTTTCCCATTTATCCAGTTCTGAAACTTTTAATTACTACATAGCTCTTTTTCTCTGAGACTATTTTATAAAGGCTTAGGAGTGTTGGCATTACATAGCATGATTTCAAATTGAATTGCTTACATGAATCCACAAAACCAAAAACTTCCTACATTTGTACTTGCATCTGTGTTTGCATCTATCTATATCAGTCTGCTCCCCCTTAAAGATGATGTTTACTTTTTTCTGTGCATCTATACAACGTATTTGAAAAATAAAAACAAAATTCTGATGTGCTTCTGAGCAATTGAAGCCCTTTTAATAAATTTTGAAAGCCCTCGAGTCACATTATTTCAACTAGTTTTGTTTCAAATACTCATAAAATTCTCTAAGCTCTAAGAGTGTTCTACCCACCTCTCAATTTCATTGAAATGCAAGAAGTTGAAAGAGTAACGTCATACCTGTATTATGACAGTATTTAACCAAATTGTTAGCAATATCTCTACAATCATGGGTGTTTAGGGTTACTTGAGAAAGTTACTTCATCTAAGCTATTAGTTTCACAAGAGGACAGTGATTTCTTTGAATCTTCCTACAGGAAGAGTTTTCCAGTGTTACTGAAAATTATTATTCAGTGAGAAACATTGTGATATGTGTAGCTTTCCTCCTATATTTTTATTTCATAACCTTTGGGTCAAATTTGAGTCCTTCAGGCATGATTCTTTGAAAAGAGCTATGTAAGCACATGAAGAAATATATGGAATTAATCTGGTTTTGTTAAATCAAAATGAACCTTTCGGAAAAAAATCATTCGTGCTTGATTTTAAACATAATTGCCAGTGTTCTGGTTGATTCAGGAATGTACAGAGGCCAGCTATATCTGCAGTCATCAGTCAGAATTTCAGAAAAGTTTCCTACAAGTCCCAAGGCCTTGGAATCTGTCACTAATGAAAATGCAATTATTCCTTTGCCAACAATCAAATGGAAACCTTTGATTCGTAAGTGAATTATGAACTTCTATAAATATTATTAAGGTGTTCAAAGGCCTAATCGTGACTGTCTTTAGTCTAGCTTTGAATATCACGGAGATCACAACTAATATACACTTTATGTCTTCTGATAAACTAGGAAGGTTTTTCAGATGGTAATGAATTTTATTATTTAGAATACAATCTCATCGAAGCAGCACTTGCTTCTGTAGAAATCAGTATTATTAAAATATTTTTCTAGACAACTTAGAAAAACTCAACTATTTACTGACCATGCCTAAGTGTCATTTAGCTATTAACATATTTATATTAATATTCATGAAAAATTATATGGTTATCCCATCATAGTCTTTGAGACCCTTAAATTAGTTGAGTTCAAATACTAGACCACCTGCCTCCTTCAGTTATCTTTCTGAACCCTGTGTATATTTTTTATCACATATATCACATTGTATTTTAATCACTTGTTTCAGTGATTCATATTCTCTTCCAGACCATGTTATTTAAAGGAAAAGCCATTTGTTTGACTTATATTTGAACTGAACTGTGATTAGATAGCTGTTTTTTTTTAATGAATGAGGTGCATGTGTTTTCACTGAAGTCATAACAATTAAAATTTTACCATTTTCTTTTAGATTCTCCTTCCAGAACACCTGTCTTGGTAGGATCTGATGAATTTGACAAATGTCTTAGTAATGATAAGTTTTCCCATGAAGAGTACAGTAATGGTGCACTTTCAATCTTGCAGTATCCGTATGGTAAGTGTGATTATGCTTACATTGGAAATGCCAAGTTTTATTTTACAATTTATTTATTAATTTGAATTTAATCAATAGAATTCAAATGCAAGATAGTCAACGGGAGGGTGAACAATAAAGTATCTTGGGAGGCAGTATTGTGAATGGTGGCCAAGGGTGCAAGCTCCAAAGCAAGATTACCAGGGTGCAGATGCCAGTTTTGCCACATACATGGTTTGGCACACCTAGCTTGCCTGTGTCTCGGTTCCTTCATCTGTAAAGCAAGGATAGTAATCCTAATATCTGTTTATTGGGTTGTTGTGAAGTCTCAATGAGATCATGTGCTCACAGTCTTAATTATCATTGTACCCGGCATAGTTAAGTGTTCAGAAAGCATTGGTTCTTGTTATTAGCTCTCATTTAAGTACCTAATATAGTCTGTATACCAGCAGCGTGTATAATGAGGAAAATAGGTGTTCCCCATAGAATTACATAGAAATACTGTAAAATGAAAAAGTTTAATTTTGCCCTCAGATGAGAGAGATTAGTGCAAAGGTCAGGAATAGGTGGAATTTAGTATGAAATACATTTCTGTGTATTTAAGGTTAGGATATATTCAGATACAAAAGTCTTTTGAACAGTTAAATATACAAAATCCTTAAATCCGCAGTAGGCAAAAACATAGACTCCTCATCAGCTACCCTAAATGCTAGAACTGGGGAATTATTGTGGAATTTAAATTGATAAAAAAAAAAAGAGGGCTGTGAACTAGAAACAGCAGTCTTCATCTAATATTAATAAAATATAAGGTGAGAGAGAACTATGTAATTTGCCCACATGGTACAAATTACAGGTGGCCCTTGAGCACTATGGAATTGAACTATGTGGGTCCACTTAGATATGGATTTTTTTCAATAAATATATTGGAAAATTTTTCAGAAACTTGCAACAATTTGAAAAAAAGTTTCTTTTCTCTAGCTTTATTGTAAGAATATAGCATATAATATAACAGAAAACATGTTAACTGTATTATGTCATCAGTAAGACTTCCAGTCAACAGTAGGCTGTTAGTAAAGTTTTGGGGGAGTCGAAAGTTACACGTGGATTTTTGACTGTGTGGGGGTTGGTACCCCTAACCTGTGAGTTGTTCAGGGGTCAGCTGTAGAAGACAAAAAAGACAGGCTGTTTTCAGGACCAGCTCATTTTCAAAGCCTGAAATGAACCAGTGAGCATGATGGAGATGTTTCGCTTTTAGTTTGTGAAGAATGTTTAATGGTAAAATTTGGTATTTTATTAATGGTAAATGAAAATCAAGTTTAATTCCTTGAAGGCAGTTTGAGTACTAATTCATTCTTGCATCTAAAAGATCAAACTATTAATGAGTTAATGAATGGGGTGACCCTTAAGATTTTTTTCTGGTCTTATTATTTAATATAAAGAATATTTATGACGCTTATGAAATAAAAGAAAATTTATTTGTGTAGTAAAAACAAAAGGGTAAATGAGACTGTTAAAATGTGTTAAAGAAGAGATGAAACTTTTAAAAAAGGAATTAGTGTTGTAAGTCACAGGAGAATAGATAATTTTGAACAATTAAAGGTGACTATTTTGCTTTATCTTTTTCTAAAAAAAAAACCTTTTAATGTTTGTCCCTGAAGATAATGGTTATTATCTACCATACTACAAGAGGGAACGGAGCAAACGGAGCACACAGGTCACAGTCAGATTCCTTGACAACCCCAATTACAACAAGAATATCCGCAAAAAGGATCCTGTTCTCCTCTTACATTGGTGGAAAGAAATAGTTGGAACTATTCTGTTTTGTATCATAGCAACAACTTTTATTGTACACAGACTCTTCCATCCTCATCCTCACAGAGTAAGGCATTTTTTAGAATCTAATTTATTTCAAAGTGTTGGGAGTATAGAATGGTAAGGGGTGAGGTGTACATTTACGTAAGTTTCACCGTAAAATCAGTGTTGCCCATACTATCATTTCCCTCTCCTCCCTCCCCTTCACACCTCACCCCATTACAGTCTGGCCTCCACCCCTACCATTCCACTTGCCTTTGACAAGGGAAGTGTTGTATTTTGTGTTCTTTATTGCCTTTTATTTTTGTTAATATTAATATTGTGTTTAGTTTTTATTTTTCAATGTGATTTTACATCCTAAGATTTTTAGTTAATTTGTGTTCAGCTTTATACTGACAGTGATTTTTTTCCCACCTTACCAGCAGAGGAAGGAATCTGAAACTCAGTGTCAAACTGAAAATAAATATGATTCTGTAAGTGGAGAATCTAATGATAATAGTTGGAATGACATAAAAAATTCTGGATATGTATCACGGTAAGAGTCTTGTTGTAAAAGAGATACGTGTGTTGTTGCTTCTGGCAACTGAATCAAAGAGGAAATGCCTCTGAATTAAGGTCTTGTTTAACTTTTTTTTTAATGTGTGAATAGATTTGTAAATAAAACATAAACATAATCCTCAAGTAACTTACACTTACTCAGCTAAGGATAAAAATAACGTGTTCCAGAAGTTTAGAATTTCAGCCACCAAATTAATTCTTACTCAGATAGCTTAGTTATTGAGGGCCTGCCATGTACCTGGCTTGGCATTAATAGTACCAAGTAATAGTTATTGTGTTGTTAGAGTATGATATAAATCTCCATATGTTACTCAGTCCTCAATACTTATTCCATTTTTATTTTGTCTGGATAAGAAGTAAAAAAATGGGGGGAAATATACCAATAGAATAGATCACTTTTAAAAGTAGAAAGGGGAGACAAGTTACCTAAGAAGTAGGCAATTCAAATAATTTGAAAGTAAAATAAAAAACCTGTTTAACCTGTTTGCAGTCTATCAGGTGTATAGATTCTGGTGCTTTGTGGTATGGGATATGGTGCTGTGGTTCATATTCATGTAACATAGATTATTGTTACTTTTCCCCTTACTTTTGATATCAGTCTTAATTAGCACTTTGGTGATGGGGATAAGGAAGAGGTAATAGAACCTTACTGCTTGGTATCTAGGGTAATGGCTTTATGACAAAATATTAAAACTGTAGCTAACATGTATGATATTTTGGTTATCTGTGGGCTTATCTAAGCTGCACTCATACTGTGTTACCAAAAATTGAGAACTGACCATAATCAATGTGTTTTAGCTGCTAGTTTCCAAAGCAGAATTTACTAGGTAACTTTAATACCCTTGCAAATAAGCATGCTGACTGATATGTCAGTGGCCGGCAACCCCCAGTGTGCAGTGAAAGAGATGGAGAGAACACAGAACCAGTAACTCCCAATGGGTGACCCACTGCTGAAGCCATCCATTATTCACTCACCATTTACTCATAACAGCTGTGTGCAGGACGCTATTTCAGCCTTTGGGAAAAATAAAAAGATGGGGCCTGTCTTAGTGGAACTTAAAATCTGTGGGGGAAGATACTATTGCAAAATATAAACATATAAGAAAAAAGCAATGAACCAAGTGACTCGGTCTGGTTGTGATGATTCAGGAGGGCATCACAAATGAGGTCACACTTTAATTATCATGAGTAAGAGATGGCAACGGAGGAGCAGGATACAGTGAATAAATATATATTTGAAAGACTTGTGAAGGAAATTAGAATAATGTACACTAAAGCTGAATTAGACTTAATTTTCCTTTAACTTTATTCAATATGAAGAGTCTAATTTAAAGAGTTTTTAAAATATAGGAGCTCTACAATAATACCTAATGTTTATTGAGTGTCTACAATGTTCTGGGCATTATTAAGAGCCAGAGCTCTGGATTCAGTCATGAGTTCAAGTCCCAACTTTGCCATTTATCAGTTGGGACCATAGGCAAAATGATGCTTATATTTATGGAGTCTGTAATCATGTAAAGACTTTTCTCCTTTCAGAAGATATATCCATCTTTGTATGGCTGTTTTCTTTAATATAGGAAGATCATTCAATTTGACCCTTCAGGAGTAGGACATGAATTTCGTAGGGTTTTGCAGTTGGGGAGATGGATTTGTACTGAAGTGCTGTGACTAGCTATTTTTAGGGATACAGATTATCGCTCTTCATTCTCTGTGAAGGTAATTGGCCTGTAGAGGGTTGGGATCTGTTGCCTCTCCTCCTTAACTCCATGCTCTAACCAGCTGAGCCAACTACTAAATTAATATGAATGTGCAAATCATAAAGTAATAAATAAACTCAGCCTTATAAGGGATACCGGAGATAATCTAATTAATTTCTCCTCCATATGGCTAGAATAACTTCCATACCATGCATGCGTGCATGCCTTCATTATTTATTAATTTTGCATCATTTGACAGTTAAACCTTCTATTTTCCAGATGAGCCCAGGCTTTAGAAATACAAAGAGGAACAAGAGTGCTCTCCTGCACTCAAGGCCCCCACAATCCAGTGGCAGTGGGGACAGTGAACTGCATATAAATAACTGCAAAATACTGAGATTAAATTTAAACAGTTCAAAGTACTCTGTGCAAAGTGCTGTGAGAACATTTAAGAAAGGGTTCTAGGAAAGCATTACAGACATGGCTGGATGAGCAGAATGAAAAGAGGAATAGAATTTCGTTAAGCTCCAAGTCCAAGGAGAGCAAATAGCAGAAGCAAAAGCTCCACAGTTGGGAGACAGCCAGGTCCAAGTTGGCTGGAATACAGAGTGCAGATCAGGGAGATCAGATGCTAAAGGAGAAGTAGCCACAATGTGGATGCCCACCTGTAAGTGACAGGTAGTGAGTTAGCTTCTGTCCGAATACCTCTGGTGATGCCCATACTGACTCGTGAGGCAACCCAGCCAATTCGAGACAGCTTTGGTTCCTAGAGAGATTTCTGTCTAACAAAGTACTTAAATATAATAGAATTGATTAATTTTTTTCCATAAAATTTACAGGCACTGACATAAGATGAAAATATATTTTCTGAGTTCAGAATGCCACATAAGGTGTAAAATGTTAAGAGAATTAAGAATAGAATATTTTGATAGATGATGGAAAGTATTGATTAGGATGGATCAGTGGTACAGTTGCTATAAGAACAAATGATTAACAAGTGATTCCCAGTTAATAAACAGAAGCTTTTTTACCTTTTATCAATTTCCTAGGGAAAATTTTGAGTATGTTTGCTTTACTTTGACAGAAAGCAGAACAAAGAATGCTGTTAGTGGAATTTAAACTGTACTCTTTATTAAAATAAGTTCTATGAGATTTACTGAGTTTATATAGTTTTTATATATCATAAAATAGATTGAGCTGATTCATTACCTTACTTCAAAATTGAAAACTATTTGCAAGCTTTAAAAATTTCTTTCTTTTTAAAGATACCTAACAGACTTTGAACCAGTTCAGTGCATGGGTCGTGGTGGGTTTGGAGTTGTCTTTGAAGCCAGGAACAAAGTAGATGACTGCAATTATGCCATCAAGAGAATCCGTCTCCCTAACAGGTACTGGATGGTACTTTTAGTAAACTTGGAGTCAGCACTATCTTACTAATCTCATAGGCAATATGTCCTTCTTGCTATACTCCGTAGATACTGTAGGAAACATAGTTTCTGACCTTCTGATTCTTAGCTTTTATAGCTGCTACCAGGTAGCCAGCTGTCTAAAGGGTGTGATCTATTTAGATTGTTTTGCATCTACTTTAAAAAAATCTGCCCTTGTTTTTGATTCTTAACAACTCTGGTCTTTCCCATAGTGAATTATAACTACAGACTTTAATACATAGCACCATCTGTGTTTACTGTGGGAAATAAGGAAAAGTATTAAGCAAAAACTATCTGTGTCTTCTCCACCTAGTAATAATCTCTCTTAATATTTTAGGGTATTTCCTTTTGATTTCTTTCCCAGTTGTAAATTTACCTAGTTGGTAGTACAGTTACCCATACAGTACAGTTTTATGTATTGCTTGCTTCACACTATCCTCAGCATTTTCCATGTTATTAAGAGTATTTCATTAAAATGCTAAAATACATTAAAAGTATCATATGGCTGGATAATAATCCAATTAATACATGTGCCATATTTTGTTCAACTGTTCCTTATTGTTAACTTAGGTTTTCAATTTGTTGCAATTAAATATGACTTTGCAGTGTTCAACTTTTATATAAATTTTTGACCACATCTGTTTACTTAGGATAGATTCCTAGAAGTGGAATTTCTGGCTCAGAACAGTGTGATGCTAAAGATAGTAGGTGTCCAGTAATACCTTCCTTTCCATCTATTGTAGAAAGCTCCTATTGCTTCTTGATTAAATCTCTACTTCATTGCCTGTGATATTCAGTAGTGGAAGCTTGCTTTAAAAGGGAAAACATGCTATTACAGGTTTTGGGGATATGTACCAATTACACGGGTACCAATGTGACTATTCTATGTCCTCCTGAGCTGCAATGCTGAGCTCTCTTTTCTGATACTCCGTTTACACCTATTTGTCCTCCATTGTTTCACGCTAGGTAATAATCTTAAAGGGTCTGTATTCATTCACTTTTAGTCAGCTAAGAAAGCCTCATTTGAATAAGGCAATAGATGTGCTTCTAGCACTTATTTCTAGAAGAGAAAAACCCTATAACAAATGTATTTTTTAAAAATTAAAGACTTACTGTATAGCTTTTCAGAATGATGCCAGTAGGCGAACTCATCTGTTCCTAATTTCGGATTCAAAGGAGAATGTTGTCTTATTATTTTTCACTACTAGATGTGATTGCTTGTTCAGATCAGGGCAACCTTCAGGGTGGTCTTTTTTCTCTATTTCAGGGAACTGGCCCGGGAAAAGGTAATGCGAGAAGTTAAAGCCTTAGCCAAGCTTGAACACCCAGGAATTGTCAGATATTTCAATGCATGGTTGGAAACACCACCAGAGAAGTGGCAAGAAAAAATGGATGAAATTTGGCTGAAAGATGAAAAGTAACTTCGTAGACACAGACTTAAAAACTAATGTTCTCCTTCAGGCTAGTTTTTTTCTTATGTGAACCAAATAACATTTCTATGGCTTTAGGGTTCGTTTTTTAAGAAAAATAACAGCAAATTAGTGTTCTCTGTCATGTTTTGGAGCATTCTCTAACTATTTATTAGGTGAAAAGTTGATTTAGTTTTGAGAATATGAATTTTTTAAATTATTAGTAAATAGGCTTTATGAATTGTAATTCACCAAGGGATTTACAGTGGCTTTTCTCAACAAGAAATATTGCCTGATTTTGTTGCCATTTTTTTATTTTAGATTTTTATTTGGTTTATCAGGAGTTAACTTTACACCTCCCTTTTAAAGCAGTTTAAAACTATTTGCAATTAAAAATACATAAACTTGGGCAACCTGAAGATAATTCCCATATGAAGTATGCTGTGCTATAGGAAGGAAGGCCCTTTTAAAAACCACTAAATGAAAACAAAGAGGAAGCAGGCTGCAAATAGGCTTATTTACCAAACAGCTGGAGTAAAATTCCTGCGTAAAAGTACTAAACACAGCCCTGGAACCGCCTGAAGTTATTTGTTACAGTGACCCTTGTAGCCTATAGCCAAGCCATGGAAAGACAAAGTGAAGTGGCCCCTGTCTCAAAGGCCCCGTGAACTGCTGCCCGAATTTGGACAGGGCTTCAGAATCGTGGCCACTGAGGAGTCCTGGCCTTGGTGTCCCTTCAGTGCTTTGTGTTTTGCTCAAAGGCCTCAGCTGACAGTCGCAGATAACTGTTTCAAGTATAAATAAAGCTTTCAAATGCAGTTTTTCAGAAGGAATGGATGAAATGCGATGTCCCATGATATATGTTTTCATTTAATCTGTATGTTGTTTGTCATTTGGTGACTGGCTTTATTAAAGTTGAAGCTGTTAAAGAGTGTAGTTCAGATAATATAATGAGCCCAAATTTCCTCTCATTCTTTTGTCTTTCTCCCACTTTTAGCACAGACTGGCCACTCAGCTCTCCTAGTCCAATGGATGCGCCATCAGTTAAAATACGCAGAATGGATCCTTTCTCCACAAAGGAGCATATAGAAATCATAGCTCCTTCGCCAAAAAGGGGCAGGTCTTTTTCAGTAGGGATTTCCTGTGGCAAGACAAGTTCATCCAAGAGCCAGTTCTCCCCGCTGGAATTTTCAGGAATGGACCACGGAGACAACGAGTCAGTGAATGCTGTGTACAACCTCCAAGACAGTTGCCTGACAGACTGTGATATGGAATATGGTACTATGGATCGCAATGATGAGGGGCACTCCTTTGAACTTTGTCCTTCTGAAGCATCTTCTTCTGTAAGGTCAAGGGAGAGAACATCCTCTTCTATAGTATTTGAAGATTCTGGCTGCGATAATGCATCCAGTAAAGAAGAGCTCAGAACGAACCGGCTGCATATTGGCAACCATTATGCTAATAAACTAACTTGTTTGGAGCACTCCAGTAGCAAATCTTCTTCTGAACCTACTTTGTCTGTGTCTCCTCCAAGACCTACCACTCTAAGTTTAGATCTCACTAAAAACCCCGTGGACAAACTGCAGCCCAGTTCACCCAAGGTGTATCTTTACATTCAGATGCAGCTGTGCAGGAAGGAGAACCTCAAAGACTGGATGAACAGCCGGTGCACCATAGAGGAGAGGGAGAGGGGTGTGTGTCTGCACATCTTCCTGCAGATCGCGGAGGCAGTGGAGTTTCTGCACAATAAAGGGCTCATGCACAGGGACCTCAAGGTCTGTATTTGTGGGGCCTCACCCAAGGCTTCCAGTCTAATGCTTTGTAATTGAAAACAGTGCTTGCTGTGCATGTGAGTTTCGTGACTCAAGTGCCCTTAAGAGCAAAGGAGAGTAAAGGCATCAGAGAAGGGAGCAGAGGTCTGGGAAGGTAGCCTGAGGTGCCTGCTGCAAACACAAGAAGTCTCATGCTTTGAAACCTTCAGGCAGGTGGTGCATTCTCCTCTGTAATGTGTTTATGTTCATTTTACAGTAAAAAGTACTCTCAATCCCTCTGATGGGGGAAAAAATTCACCATGAGCATATATACCCTGTTTTTCCCATGTATCTGAGGGACCCTCACCCTGTTCCCATAGGGCCCCAGAGCAGCATAGTGAAAGCGACCCAAGTGGAAGAAAAGATGAGCATCTTTGAACTGGGGCAGAGCTCAAAGCTTTTTGCCCCTATTTAGGCCTGGGGGAAAGGAATGAGAAACTGGATGGAGAAAGATGGCAAATGGTTAGTTAAGTGATTGTTTGCCACCAATCACTTCGATTGTATTTTCAGTATATACAGTATTTACTATTGTATCGATAGGTTTTGCTAAATTGCATAAACCTCTCACCACAATGTAATATTTCCTCAATATTTCTGTGTTTCTGCAATAAGTATATGGAACTTATACTTACATAGTTTCTGCATATTCTGTATGCTCATAGTGATCATCAGTAGCTATGTAGTGAATATATAAATACTTTTCTGATGGAGGTAACCTAAGTGCTTAATAGATTTAGACCCATTTTAAGTATTTCCAGTCTTGTATAACCACAGCTCTTCATTTCAGACAACAAACTAGTAGCTATTTGCACAAGTTATTTTCTTCTAAAATCAGTAGTTTTCTTAATCCTTGAGTGTATTTTAAGAGTTTGGAATAATAGAGACAAGATTTAAACATAGTTCCTATTTTACAAAGTAATGGTTACTGAGTTAATATAAAATCACCATGCTTCAGTGATTTTTGATGTGGTCCCAAACTGATAGCCAGGAATTAATTATGCACTGAATGAAGAGAGAAGACAACTTCCAGGAGGCCAGGTAATGCCTAACTTGAGAGAGTGCTGGCTATTTGAATATAGTAAACATTTATCATTTGCTGGGAAACAATTAGCTGATACACACATTCTGCTTATTATATAACCCTATATACACAAAAGGCCAAGGTGAAAGGCAATGTAATTATGTTTCGTTAATAATGAATATTCTGATTTTATAATGTTAAGATATTGGTGAATATTTGTGTAATGCTACATTGTCTAAAGATTTTTTTTCCATATTTGTCTATGCATGAGGAAAATTTCAAGAAAAAAATTTTCCCTTTAGTTTTTCTAGAAATCAAAAAGTTTATTCCTTTGTAAAGATCAAATCCTTTTAAAGATTTCTAGTGTGCCAGAGAAATTACCCCCAAGATTTTTATTCCAGTTGAAAAAGCTATGCAGTGTCTTCATTGTGACCCATCTTTTGAGTGCAGCGTTAAACCTTCTAGGCCCTCTCTGCCTTTTGCATTGTAGTCAGTTTTTGTCATTAGCACTGTAGCTCCTGATTCTCCAGACTTCTAGTCTTTTCTTCTTTTCACTCTAGCTACATTGGGCTTTTCTCAGTTGTCAAATCCAGTGTCCTCATAGAACCTGGTATTTCTCCTTCCTGATTCTCATCACATTCATATGCTTTATCCTCCAGTTTCCACAGGGGCAGGAGCCATGTCTCTTCTGTTCACCTGTTTACACCCTTGGCACAATGCCAGGCACGTTCTATATGCTCATATCATTTCATTTTGAATATTCTTTTGTTTGTGACCAAAGACATTTATGCTAATAAAATCAAATTTAAGGGCATTTTTTGGCCCATGTAAGTGAACCATCCAAGATTCAGGTAGAGCTTTATCTAGATAAGTGATGTGGCCAGAAACTGGCTCCCTCTGCCCCCAGTTTCTTGTTTCCATTTTCAGGCAGGCTGTCCCTTCACAGTCTCAGAAAGTCTCCTAAGACCAGTGAGTCTTAGGACTACGTGTCTTAAGTCTTTGGAGATAGCTGGGTAGGGCATGGGGAGAAAGGGTCTCTTCACCCCTCTGTCGATCGGAAGTCCTGGGTTCCCTTTAACTGAGGAGCCAAGGACGCAACACCGGTCCCTAAACCAGTCTCCCAACCAGGAGATGGGACTGTGCTGATTGGCTTATGCTCCCCCTGGGGGCAACCTCTGGATAACTGCCACATGACCCATGGGGTTGCTGCACAGTTGGGAAGCAGGGAATTCCCAAGGGCAAGTCAGGTTTTTCTGGTGGAAGCACAGAGGGATAGATGGTGGAGAACCAAAAAATATGTCTATTAGAGTGTTCAGTAAATAACAACTGATGCCAGAGGATGGGAAATTTAAGGCAGCATAGTCTATCATTGTCTCTCCTGGAAGGTTATCTGTGGGAGAGCAGGAGGTTATTACCATAGATTTCGGTTCATTGCTTCAAAGTCAATATTGTATAATGGCATTTTGGAGTTTGGGAATAAATTGTTAATTGTCCGGCAGTTTTTGAAGCCTGATGAAATTCAGTTTCATGAGCTTCCTCTTTCCTTATGTAAAGTGCTATGAATGGCAGTTACATTAGCTGGGATTAGAGTAGGCTGTGAGGGAAAGATGCTGTATTTCATGTAGGGGAGTTTGAATCTGGTTAGATGTATCCTATAAACAGTTGCCTAAGAGAGTTTAGAACTCAGGACAGATGTCTTGGAGTATATGGGAGTATATAGGTGTTAGAAGAAACCATACAAGCTTGTAGCTAAGAGCTCTTTTCTCCTTGATAGCCTACATTCCCCTCTTAGACAAAACTTGAAGATCAGTTTGTTTGATTCCTTCATCAGATAGTAATGATTAGTTACCACAGGGCAAGAACCATGCTGGCTGCTGGATGGATATGTGGCAGTGAAGCAGAAGCCCTCTTCTCACAGAGCCAGACTGCCAGGATTTGAATCTCTGCTCCAGCACTTATTAGCTGGATAACCTTGAGGAATTTACTTAACTTCTCTGGGCCTCAGTTTTCACATCTGTGAAGTGAGAGACTAATAGGACGAATAGAGCTGTGAGTATTACATGAGTTAAGAGTAGGCTGCTAGACTTACAGACTCCAAGAAGGGACTAGCGGTTACCAAAGGGGAGGGGTGGGGAGGGAGGGAGAAGGGGACTGTGGGGGGAATCATGGGAAGACAGTGTAACACCGAGAAGGCAAATAGTGACTCTGTGGCATCTTACTACACTGATGGACAGTGACTGCAATGGAGTATTGGGGGACTTGATAATATGGGTGAATGTAGTAACCACATTGTTTTTCATGTGTATTTTATAAGAGTATATCAATAATAACTTAATAAAAAATAAAAAAGAATAGGCTGCTTAAAATAGCTCCTGGCCCATTGCAAGTGCTATATATGCATTTGCTATTATTACCACTATTATAATCATGGCTTATGTCATAAATGTAGAACAGCTTGCTGAGGGAGAATATACAGAATAATAAGATTGAGGATTAAGTACCTAGACCTAGGGAATGTAAATCTCTGAGGATTTAAATAGTTGTTCAGTAAACACTAGCTCCCTCTGCTGTCCTTCCCTCTTCTTTACTCACTACACTTACCTAGCATTGAAGGATGGTTTTTATTTTCATATTAGTCCATTTTAAAGAGAAACATGCTTGAGAATATCTAGATTCTTGCATGTACATTCTGTAATCTAAGTAATTCTATTCACTTTCTGTCTCCATACACCCAGTGTAGTTTTGTCTGTTTTATTTTTTCCAGCCTTCCAACATATTCTTTACAATGGATGATGTGGTGAAGGTCGGAGACTTTGGATTAGTGACTGCAATGGACCAGGATGAAGAAGAGCCCATGGTTCTGACCCCGATGCCAGCATATGCCAGACACACAGGACAAGTGGGGACCAAACTGTATATGAGCCCAGAGCAGGTGAGTTTTTTGTTCTCCTTCTGAATTAAAGATCGATTTTCAGTTAGCATGGCAGCAAGCTAGATGTGCCCCATGAAATCATGCCCACCTTCTACTTAAAATACCCAATGACATAAAAACTGAAAATTATGAAACTGTTAGTAGAGTTCCCCAGGCAATGTAACCAGGGTGCAATTTCTACAACCTGAATTGAGGATGGATTAAGAAAATACTCACAGTGCATAAAACATGCTCACCTTCTGAACCAGAGCCTGACAGCAATCAGAAAACTAGAGACCTTCAATGCCCACCTCCCAAACTTAACTGGACCTTGCCGTGTGTAAACTATGTAGGAACTGTTTTCCAGAGCCAGCTGGTGCCATCTTCATTTGTACTGAGCTGCCCCCTGCAGTCATTCACAGGCAACGGCAAGGATGTACTGTGGCAGGAAGTCGAGGGTCGTCAGTACCCTGGGAATGTTGCCATGTGGGATGCTTGGTCTCCAAGGGAAAGCACTGTAAATAGCGCAGAGACTGAAGAGTGGTGGGGATAGGGCAGCCTGGCTACCCTCCACTAATAATACTCACTAGCTTGTATATGCTCAAAGGAGAGGTTCTCAGACTTTCTAGTCTCAGTACCTATTTATACTTGTAAACACAATTGGGAACCCGAATTTTTTCTTAACACTGTTTTATCTATCAGTGTTTGCATGTTAGAGATGGAAACTGAGTAATTTATAAAATGTTATTAATTCAGTTAAAAAGTAACAATATTGGGACTTCTGGGAAGATGGCGACATGAGCAGGGTGGCGGAAATCTCCTCCCAAAACCATATATATTTATGAAAATACAACAAATACAACTATTCCTAAAAGAGAGACCAGAAGATACAGGGCAACAACCAGGCTACAGCTACACCTGCAAGAACTCAGTGCATCAGGAAGCGGGTAAGATACAAAGCCGCGAAGGGCAGGATCTGAGCACGCCCCCACCCCAGGGCACCGGCAGGAGGAAAAGATTCAGAGTGGGGAAGGAGTGGAAGCACACGCCCTGATGATCTGTGCCGGGAGCACTGACACACATCGCACAGTGTATCGGAGATTAGACAAACAGAAGTGCAGGATCCAAGACTGCAGGTCCCCTCAGCCGGCTCCCCGGGACAAAAGAAAAATGGGCGCCATTTTTTTAATGTTGTCATTGTTGTTTTGGTTTTTTGGGGGTTTTGGGGGGTTTTTTTGCTTTCTGTTGTGTTTTCGGTTTTTTTGTTTGGTTAATGTCTTAAAGAGACAAGGGCCCAAAAGCGGAACAGAACTGTCCCAGCGCGCTCAGCCCAGCACACTGGGAGTCTTGGGGAATTTTGGACTCCTTGGCCAGTGGCTGGGCTAATAAGCATCTGTGCTAAGGCTTCCCACAGTGATCAGCAGCCTGCCATTCGTTCCCCCCCGCCTGGCCGGAGCTGCCACTGCTGCGGAACAGCAGAGGAGCACCCCTCCCACAGCAACCTCACAGAATCTACTCTTGACAGGCCCTTTTTTTTTTTTAAGTCTTAAAGAGACAAGGGCCCAGCAGCGGAACAAAATCGTCCCAGCACACTCAGCCCAGCAGGCTGGGAGTCTTGGGGAATTTTGGACCCCCTGGTTGGCAAAGCAGCCGTGCCAAGGCTTCCCACAGAGATCAGCAGCCTGCCATTCGTTCCCTCCCTGGCCAGCGCCACTAAGGGTCCAGGAGCCACCGCTGCTGCGGAACAGCGGAAGAGTGGCCCCGCCCACAGCATCCTCACAGAATCTACTCCCAGCTGGTGCGCAGCTAAGCGGAACAGCCCCAGAACCAGATCCAGAAGGTACCAAGGGGAGCAGAAGGCACCCAGCGTAACTGCAAACCCCTGCAGTACTATAGGCTAGGCTGAGGGTGACCTCGCACACAGGCAGTTCAGGCGATTATCCCAGAGACTGCCTCCCGGTGTGCAGAAAAACACCTCAGGCCCGGGAGAAGGGTAAGGAGAACAACAAGCAGGAACGGACTTTGTTCTCCCAGCTGACACATGTGGCGCCTACCAGCGATCACTTATATCACCATGAAAAGACAGAGGAATATGGTCCAGACTAAGATCAGCCAGACAACCCTAGAGAGGGAGCTTCATGGGATGGACATGCACAATCTTCCTGAAAAAGAATTCAGAATAAAAGTCATAACTATACTGATGGATCTACAGAGAAATATGCAAGACCTAAGGGAGGAAGTGAGGAAAGACAATGCAGAAATGAGACAAGCGATCAACGGGCTTGGCAGTAGACTGGACGAGATACAAGAGACTGTTAATGGAATAGAAATCAGAGAACAGGAATAAAGAGCAGCTGAGGCAGAGAGAGATAAAAGGATCTCTAGGAATGAAAGAATATTAAGAGAACTGTGTGACCAATCCAAACGGAACAATATTCGCATTATAGGAGTACCAGAAGAAGAAGAGAGAGAAAAGGGTATAGAAAGTGTCTTTGAAGAAATAATTTCTGAAAACTTCCCCAGAAGGAAATAGTCTCTCAGACCATGGAAGCCCACAGATCTCCCAACACAAGGGACCCAAGGAAGACAACACCAAGACACATAATTAAAATGGCAAAGATCAAAGATAAGGACAGAGTATTAAAGGCAACTAGAGAGAGAAAAAAGATCACCTACAAAGGAAAACCCATCAGACTATCATCAGACTTCTCAACAGAAAACTTACAGGCCAGAAGAGAATGGCATGATATATTTAACATAATGAAACAGAAGGGCCTCGAAACAAAAATATTGTATCCAGCACGATTATCATTTAAATTTCAGGGAAGGATTAAACAATTCCCAGACAAGTGAAAGCTAAGGGAGTTTGCCTCCCATAAACCACCTCTACAAGATATCTTAAAGGGACTGCTCTAGATGGAAGCACTCCTAAGGCTAAAAAGATGTCACCAGAGAAAATAAAATCATAGCAAAGACAGCAGATCACCCAAATACTAACTAAAGGCAAAGAATAAAACACCTAGTATATAAAGAATGGAGGAGGAAGAATAAGAAGGGAGAGAAATAAAGAAACATCAGACTGTGTTTACAATAACTTAACAAGAAAGTTAAGTTAGACTGTTTGATAGTAAAGAAGCTACCCTTGAACCTGTGGTAACCACGAATCTAAAGCCAGCAATGGCAGTAAGTACATATCTATCGATAATCACCCTAAATGTAAATGGACTGAATGCACCAATCAAAAGACACAGAGTAATAGAATGGATAAAAAAGCAAGACCCATCTATATGCTGCCTACAAGAAACTCACCTCAAAAAAGATATACACAGACTAAACGTGAAGGGATGGAAAAAGATATTTCATGCAAACAACAAGGAGAAAAAAGCAGGTGTTGCAGTACTTGTATCAGACAAAATAGACTTCAAAACGAAGAAAGTAGCAAGAGATAAAGAAGGACATTACATAATGATAAAGGGGTCAGTCCAACAAGAGGATATAACCATTATAAATATATATGCACCCAACACAGGAGCACCAGCATATGTGAAACAAATACTAACAGAATTAAAGGAGGAAATAGAAAACAATGCATTCATTTTATGAGACTTCAACACACCACTCACTCCAAAGGACAGATCAACCAGACAGAAAATAAGTAAAGACACAGAGGCACTGAACAACACCCTAGAACAGATGGACCTAACAGACATCTACAGAACTCTGCACCGAAAAGCAACAGGATACACATTCTTCTCAAGTGCACATGGAACATTTTCCAGAATAGACCACATACTAGGCCACAAAAAGAACCTCAATAAATTCAAAAAGATTGAAATTCTACCAACCAACTTCTCAGATCACAAAGGTGTAAAACTAGAAATAAATTTTAGAAAGAAAAAAAAAGGCTCACAAATACATGGAGACTTAATAACATGCTCTTAAATAATCAATGTATAAATGACGAAATTAAAACAGAGATCAAACAATATATGGAGACTAATGGCAACAATAACACAAAGCCACATTTCTGTGGGACGCAGCAAAGGCAGTTCTAAGAGGAAAGTATATTGCAATCCAGCCCTATTTAAAGAAGGAAGAACAATCCCAAATGAATAGTCTAAAGACACAATTACTGAAATTGGAAAAAGAAGAACAAATGAGGTCCAAAATCACCAGCAGGAGGGACATATTAAAAATCAGAGAAGAAATAAAATTGAGATGAATAAAACAACAGAAAAAAATCAATGAAACCAAGAGCTGGTTCTTTGAAAAAATAAACAAAATAGATAAACCCCTAGCCAGACTCATTAAGAGAAAAAGAGAATCTACACACATAAACAGAATCAGAAATGAGAAAGGAAAAATCACGATGGACCTCACACAAATACAAAGAATTATAAGAGAATACTATGAGAATCTATATTCTAGAAAGCTGGAAAACCTAGAAGAAATGGACAACTTCTTAGAAAAATAAAACCGTACAAAACTACCAAACAAGAAACAGAAAAACTAAACAGACCAATCACCAGCAATGAAACTGAATCAGTAATCAAAAAACTACCCAAGAACAAAACCCCCGGGCCAGGTGGATTCACCTCTGAATTCTACCAGACATATAGAGAAGAAATAACACCGATTCTCCTTAAAGTTTTTCAAAAAATAGAAGAGGAAGGAGTACTTCCAAACTCATTCTATGAAGCCAGCATCACTCTAATATGAAAACCAGGCAAAGACCTCACCAAAAAAGAAAATTACAGACCAATATCCCTTACGAACATAGATGCAAAAATACTCAACAAAATATTAGCAAACCGAATTCAAAAATACATCAAGAGGATCATACACCATGATCAAGTGGGATTCATCCCAGGGATGCAAGGATGGTACAACATTCGAAAATCCATCAACATCATCCACCACATCAACATAAGAAGAACAAAAACCACAAGATCATCTCCATAGATGCTGAAAAAGCATTTGACAAAACTCAGCATCCATTCATGATTAAAACTCTCAACAAAATGGGTATAGACGGCAAGTACCTCAACATCATAAAGGCCATATATGACAAACCCACAGCTAACATCATACTTAACAGCGAGAAGCTGAAAGCTTTTCATCTAAGATTGGGAACAAGACAGAGATGCCCACTGTCTCCTCTGTTATTTAACATAGTACTGGAGGTCCTAGCCATGGCAATCAGACAAAACAAAGAAATACAAGGCATCCAGATTGGTAAAGAAGAAGTCAAAGTGTCACTATTTGCAGATGACATGATACTGTACATAAAAAACCCTAAAGACTCCACTCCAAAACTACTAGAACTAATATCTGAATTCAGTAAAGTTGCAGGATACAAATTAACACCCAGAAATCTGTTGCTTTCCTATACACTAACGATGAGCTAACAGAAAGAGAAATCAGGAAAACAATTCCATTCAAATTGCATCAAAAAGAATAAAATACCTAGGAATAAACCTAACGAAGGAAGTGAAAGACCTATACCCTGAAAACTACAAGACACTCCTAAGAGAAATAAAGACGACACTAACAAATGGAAATTCATCCCATGCTCTTGGCTAGGAAGAATCAATATTGTCAAAATGGCTGTACTACCTAAGGCAATCTACAGATTCAACGCAATCCCTATCAAAATATCAACAGCTTTCTTCAATGAACTGGAACAAATAATTCTAAAATTCATATGGAACCACAAAAGACCCTGAATAGCCAAAGCAATCCTGAGAAGGAAGAATAAAACCGGGGGAATTACGCTCCCAGACTTCAAGCTCTACTACAAAGCTTCAGTAATCAAGACAATTTGGTATTGGCACAAAAACAGACCCACAGACCAGTGGAACAGAATAGAAAATCCAAACATTAACCCAAACATATATGGTCAATTAATATATGATAAAGGAGCCTTGGATATACAGTGGGGAGATGACAGCCTCTTCAGCAGCTGGTGTTGGAAAAACTGGACAGCTACATGTAAGAGAATGAAACTGGACTACTGTCTAACCCCATACACAAAAGTCAACTCAAAATTGATCAAAGACCTAAATGTAAGTCATGAAACCATAAAACTCTTAGAAAAAAACATAGGCAAAAATTTCTTGGACATAAACATGAGCAACTTCTTCATGAACATATCTCCCCGGGCAAGGGAAACAAAAGCAAAAATGAAGAAGTGGGACTACGTCAAGCTGAAAAGCTTCTGTACAGCAAAGGACACCATCAGTAGAACAAAAAGACATCCTACAGTATGGGAGAATATATTCATAAATGATATATCCGATAAGGGGTTGACATCCAAAATATATAAAGAACTCACGCACCTCAACAAACAGAAAGCAAATAATCCAATTAAGAAATGGGCAGAGGACATGAATAGACACTTCTCTAAAGACGAAATTCAGATGGCCAACAGGCACATGAAAAGATGCTCCACATCACTAACCATCAGAGAAATGCAAATTAAAACCACAATGAGATATCACCTCACACCAGTAAGGATCGCCAACATCCAGAAGACAAACAACAACAAATGTTGGCGAGGATGTGGAGAAAAGGGAACCCTCCTACGCTGCTGGTGGGACTGCAAATTAGTTCAACCATTGTGGAAAGCAGTATGGAGGTTCCTCAAAAAACTGAAAATAGAAATACATTTGACCCAGGAATTCCACTCCTAGAAATTTATCCTAAGAATGCAGCAGCCCAGTTTGAAAAAGACATATGCACCCCTATGTTTATCGCAGCACTATTTACAATAGCCAAGAAATGGAAGCAAGTGTCCATCAGTAGATGAATGGATAAAGAAGATATGGCACATATACGCAATGGAATATTATTCAGCCATAAGAAGAAAACAAATCCTACCATTTGCAACAACATGGATGGAGCTAGAGGGTATTATGCTCAGTGAAATACGCCAAGTGGAAAAAGGCAAGTATCAAATGATTTCATTCATATGTGAGCATAAGAGCAAAGAAAGAAAAACTGAAAGAAAAAAACAGCAGCAGACTCACAGAACCCAAGAATGGACTAACAGTTACCAAAGGGAAAGGGACTGGGGAGGATGGGTGGGAAGGGAGGGACAAGGGGGAAAAAGGGGCATTACGATTAGCAGACGTAGTGTTGTGGGGGGGCACTGGGAGGGCGGTACAACTCACAGAAGACAAGTAGTGATTCTATAGCATCTCACTACACTTATGGATAGTGACTATAATGGGGTTTCTAGGGGGGACCTGATGAAGTGGGTTGTTTAATAACCATAATGTTACACATGTAATTGTAGATTATATGATACCAAAATAAATTATTTTTTAAAAAGTAACAATATTAAGCCATCACATCTTAAAGATATTTTTATTAAAAATGTTTTCTAAAACACAAATTAGGAGTGGGATTTGTTTGCATTTTTACAAATCTCTTTAATATCTCATTTAAATGAGCTAGGTTCCCTTATCTGCCTTTGCATTCAGTCTATTGCAGTATATTTTTTGGGTGAAGTAAATGAAGAAAATCTGACCTCACACAGCTGTGAAAGTTGGAAAGGGAGGGGTATTTTAACAGCATTTTGATATACCTGTGAGTATTCTTCGTCTGTCAGAACTCAGTAAGTGATACTTTCATAAAAGTCATTTGCTCTGTGGTATCTAAAACCATACCATTAAACATTCTGTACTTCTGTTCCTTTAACATCCTTGGTACATGAGCACTTAGAATGGCTCTTTCACCCAGGCATGGTTTTATAACATTGCACCTTGGTAATTTGAAACTGTTGGTTCCCTAAGTTATGCAAACTTTTCCAAAAGTTGTCACAATTCACTATGCAACATTTTAAAAAGTTGCTTTGATTAATATTCCCCACCAATCTCACCAGAAAAGGCTTTAAGTATTAGGAAGCTGTCAGTCCCAGTGCTGAGCACGAATTTTCTAAAATTCTGATTTTCACTTCAAAGCTCAACTTTCAGCATTGGGAACGAATACTGTCAGCTTTCCTTGAAGTGACATTCTCACTTTGTCCAGCTTGAAGAAAATGTCTGTCAAGTATCCAAGTCCAAATAACCAGAGCTTGTCTACCAATTGTCCTCCCGAGTGAGAGTGGCGTTCCATGCGAGAGCAGCTGGGTCCTCTGGTAGCCCAGCAGGTGCGCAGGTGCCTGCTCCTCAGACAGCCACTGTGCTGTGGTTCAGAGCAGAAATGCCTTGTGAGCACCCACCTCCCATTTTGTCACACAGGATATCATAAACGTGTGCACCTAAGGATTGAGATGTGATAAAATCAATCATTTTTATTGCTTCAGCAGGGACATTTTAAGTGAAACTGTCTTTTTTGTTCTTCTGTGTTTTTTAACTGTGATCATATGGCCCTGGAAAATGCGATCACCGTACGGTTTGGTGCAGCTGCCTTGGTCCATGCTCAATTTCCAGCGGTGCAAATGGCAACACAGTGAAAAGACAAATCATGTCTTAGTTTTATTATGAAAATAGTTTTGACCTTGCAGACTGAAAGGATGTTGGGTTCCCCAGGGATATATATAGGCCACAGTTTGATTAGCTTATCTTTAGAAGATTATATCTGAGACCAGTTCTGGGATTCCCTTTGAAGAGGACTTTATTTTACTGTTGTACAATGCCCTTTCATACTTTCTGAATTTTTGTATTATTCAAGTGTTCCTTTTACTTGTTTAAAATTTTCCTTTTTTATATAATTAAAAACATTTTTTAAAGACCCTATACTTAGACATTGTGAATTTCAAAGATGAAGAAAAAATGGTGTTAGTATTTAGGTAGGAAAAAAAATGTTATAGCTCAATAACTCATTTTCTATAGCACAGAACCCAAGAAAAGCAACATGTACCATTCTGAAAAACGATCTGTGACACCTGAATCTTGTATCCATCCATGAAGTACAAAGAAATCAGGCATTTTTAGGTTAAACGAAGAGTTAACAAAGAATCTCTTAAGTGAAAAAAGCAGATGCAGACGTGTGCATAATGTGCAACCTTTCATGTAAGGAAGGAAAGATAGATATCTATTTGCTTATGTTTAAAGAAACTCTGAAATGATGTATAGTTAATGAGTGGCTATGGGGGCAGTTGGCAGGGGGAAGTGGCTGGTGGGGCCTGCACAGGTGAGGGACCGGTGGGAAGAAAATTTCCTTATATGCTTCTTTATTATGAACCATGTGAATGTGTTACCTGTTAAAAGTGAATTTAGGAAGGGAAACATAAAAATATTGGCAGTGGACATCAAAACCAATTAATTATATGTGTCCATGGCTTGTGACTGTGGATACCAGAGCAAAATTGAAGATAAAAATCCAAAAATGTTCTTAGTAAAAGCTTTATAATTTTAAAGACAGTCATCATAATAAGCTAAACCTATAATTCCCATATTAAAGTAATAAAGATTAGGAAATGGAAAATGGTAAGAACAAAGAAAGTAAAGACAGAGTAGGGATTCATATTGATATACCTAAATTCAGCAAACAGAATTAAAAATAATACTTCTACATTCTGTATCATTATGGAAGACAAAAGCAAATTACAACAAAAGGAAAAGGTATGGGAATAAAAAACACAAAACAACACTTAAAGTGATGGTAAAGCTGAATATTAGTTATGATAAACAAATGTTTAAATTTCCCCATGAAAGGGAAGGGGAAACTTCAGATTGGATTAAAGTTTCTTCAAAACACAAAGTTTAAAAATGGAATGTAAATGAAAAATATACTAAGCCTTATATATAGTTGGCATTTGAACGTTTATTGATGAACAAATCAAAGTAAGGTATACTTTCATTTCACACTTCTAGACACAAAGAAACAGCAGTGTATTTGAAAAGAGAAAATGTAAATGTCTTTTTATGATCACAGTGCAATAACAAAAGATGAGAGTGGTTTGATTTGATTTGGGGTTTTTATCTGCTTTTGCTTCTGTTTTGACTAGCTGGAAATTTAAAATGCCCTCCTGAATAACTGTAGGTTATTAATAAAATAAAAAATTATTCATGCCAGTTATTAAGAAACCAATGAAAAGGACTGAAACTCACAGGAAGCTATCAAAGTTCTCTTGGGCGATCAATTTATTTGAAAGGCCTTCATCTTAGAAGCACAGAACCACTTTGGCGGTTTAGCATCTGCACAGTAGGTGGCAGGAGGGGCTGCATGAAGTTAGAAAACATGAATAAACTGATACTAGTGCAACAGTAAACCAACATTATGGTAGATTCAGAGAGTTTTTAAATAAAGTAATCCTCTCTAGCAAATATAACTTAAAGGAAAAAAACCACAACTAAATTTAGAAATTAGCAAGGATACATGTAGCAGAGATTTTAATGTACAAAAGACTATTACACATAGTTGATTATTTGCAACTAAAAGTACCCAAACTGGCTTAAGTAGAAAAAAAATGTATTGGCCCTAATAATTGAATCATCTTGGTCAGATGATGTGGCCAGGCCCAGCTGAAAGGAGAAATTAAAACTGTGTGAAATATCAGAGACATATTTACATCCACAGGAAGAAAGACTGGAAGGAAGAACCTTAAGTCAGAACTTCAGTGTATGGGACTTTGAACGCCATTTTGGACTTTTCTGTGTTTTCTAATTTTTCTACATGACATGTATCAGAATTGATGCTAAAATATTTTTAATAGCATTTTTTTTATGCTCATCATTATTCAAGAGGCCAGAAATAGACCTTCACTTTAAGTATTGTGAAAACAAAACAGAAATGACTAAATGAAAGGAATTCTACCTGGATGCATGTGCATGAAGGGCTTACTAGGTGGAGAGCCCCACCCAGCCCTCTTTGAAATAGGTGACTGTCTTCTCCCTGTCAGGATCTAGCCCATTACACTGTTTATTCCTGTCATAGCATTTTTAACTCTCGGAAATTGTTTTTTCTTCTCCAAAATGTAAGCTATCAGAGAGGGCTACCATCTAAGAAAGGATGAAATTGATGGCAATATATAGTGTTGCTGTGTTTGTTACTGTTGAAGATACTGGAAAACCAAGGATAGTTGTAGAAATTTTGTCATGACTGTGCAGTAGTTAAAAATGGACAGGCTTTTCTCTTCTTAGTGAGCTGCTGCTTCTTCTGTATTCTTAAGCACAGAAACTGGCTCTTTATAAAATATCCCTTTAATAAGTCTCTCAAAATACTTTGGCTTATGAATTGTCTTATCCAAGCTTGGGAAGCTGTACTAACACATTGTTTTAAAAATATTTTTCATCAAAGTTCTTAATTTTCTTATCCTTCTATGAGAAGAAGATCAGAGACCAGTTATTTTGTTCTTGATTGCAATTAACCAATACAGAGGCCACGTTCTGGTACCACACAGTGATAAAACAATCAACATAACCTCGCAAGGGTGTGTTATATTCTACCCCCTTGAAGTTTTCTACTTAAATCCTTACTTTTTAGATATTTTGTAAAAATCACTTTGTGTTCATGAGGCCATGTTTGTGTTTTACATGTATTTAATAATGTTTTTTTCTCTCTCATTGTATATATTATGAATCTACTGTGCAGGGAATATGGAAAATACAGGAAGGTATAAAGAAAAATAAAAATCACTAAAAATATCTCTAAAACGTTAAATATTATTTCCTTCTCTGTATACATACATTCACATCTTATATATTTATACACACCTTATTTTGGAAAACAAAATTGAGATTCTTCCTAAAATTTTGGATACAGTGTACAAATGTAAGCATTTCTCACATTATTACATGTTAGAAAATATTTTTAGCTGCATTGTATTCTCTCTGTTAAGCAATTTATTCATTTGTTTTGGACATTATAGTGACTTGGAAATTTTGGACTAACACTTAGGTAACTATCCCTGTGTACAAATCTTTGTCCACATTTCCATCTACCCTAGGGTGGATGAAACTAAATAGGACCATTAAGTGGGAGTAAACATTTATTGCCAAGTTGTTTTCTCAAAGATATGTTAGTTTATATTCTCCAAATCATGTACAGGGTGTCCTTTTCACTTTGTTTATGAGCATATTTTCTTTGAGGACCTCCTAGACCCCAGGGAGAAAAGGGAAGAGCAGAAGGCAGTGCAGCTGACGCCATCATGGAGCCCTTCCATCGGGTATCCTGGAAGCATAGAGGCAGGCTGGCTCATGGAAGGACGCATGTGGACTAATATCAAGTGCAGTTTAGAGAGGAGGTTGTAAAGGGCTTGTCATCCCAGGCCTCTACCTTGCGACGACCCCAGCTAAGAAAATGCCCATGTGGAGCATCCCCAGAGTAACGCTCAGTCTTCAGCCTTTGCCAAATGTCAAGTTAGGGCCTAAGGTAATTTTCACAAATAAAGGGGTTCTTCTGAGTCCCAGGAGGTCACTTTTAATTTGAATGAGGCTTTGTTTAATAGCACCGGTGGGTTGTAATTCATGTTATTCTAACAAGTACGGTTTTATTGAGGGACTTCTCTATACTTAGCCCAGTGCCGGCCCGTTGGAACACAAAAGAAGCAGTTCCCTCCAGGACTTTATAATCTAGTTGTGAAGAATAAGAAATATGCACATGTAAAATACAACTAACAATACAAAGTAGTCCATAATTAAGTGCCATAATGAGGGCTAACCACAGTTGATTAGTGGTTTGGAGTAATGAAGATTTTCTCAAAAATGGGTGAGGACTAAGATGATTAGAAATGAGAGATTTGCTTTAGATAGTGTTTGCTTTGAAAAACTTCACCTCGGGGGTTGTTGAGCTTTTACTGGCTCCCACTAACTTTTTTAGCATTGCAAGGCTCCAGGTTTCTGCCAGGTCTATTTTACTGATGCATATCTCAGAGCAATACCTGGGCTTTTCTTCTGTAATGCTGAGTAGTTTAATTACTCTCACTGTAGTGAGTTGAAGAAAAGAAGCTCAAGAGGTGATTAACTCTTTGCTAACATTTTCACACATACAATTACATTTAAACCAAGAAGTGGCTAAATCAGCTTTGGGATTCACTGATACCGTATTATCGATTGTTTATCGGTTGTACTTTCTCTTTTTCTCTGTTAATTTTTTTGTGTGTTTCTTTTTTATATGGGATTTCAGATTCTTGGAAACAACTATTCCCATAAAGTGGACATCTTTTCTTTGGGCCTCATTCTGTTTGAATTGCTGTACCCATTTGGCACTCAGATGGAGAGAGTCAGGGTAAGTTTCCCCCTCCTCAAAAAAAGGTGAAAAAAGACTATACTCTTAAATTTACAAAAGAACGAATTTTAAAAGAAGAATAAATTATTATTAGTACCAGCAGACAAGTTAACTACAAGTAGGAGAGGTCATCTGAGCTGTACAGGGAGGATTTGTAGACTGTTTGCCTTCATTTGAAGCTCAGCCATCAAAAATTGTTTAGTTGAATTGTTTGTCTCTTGTTGCTTCAGTTGATCATAACTTAGCAATACCTTACTCTCAGTATATGTGTAGTAAGTGCAAAACTAGGAGAACCACAGGATAATGGGGGTGGGGTGGAGAGGGAATGACTGTGGTGGTTGGTTGATCAGAGAATTTTCCAGAGGACCAAAGGACACACATTCATATATATACTTAACAGCTGACAAACTAAGCATAGTTAGTTCTTTTCTACCCAAAATAAACCATGACTATGGCTTTTAAGGAAGATAGTACTGAAAGTCTTTTAAAAGTAGGTCTCTGTCCCATTTTCCCCAACTGTTCATAGTACTTACCCTCAACTTTCCCAGCTGTTGTGCTTGGTACTTATTTATCTCCTTATTTCCAGGGCTTACGCCTTTATCACCATTTGTTTATCGGTTTTAGACTCCTGGCCCTGGTAGAAGAGGATGTAGTTCTGACATAGAACAAAAGGGCTCTTATCTTCTAACCAAAAAGACTTACCAAGTACTCTGTACAATAATGGGAAAAAAGAAAATTTAAAAACCAAACTGACTAAATTTCAGAATACCCTGAAAGCTTCCAGAAAGAGATATTAAACAGGTCCAGCCTATACAAAGGATCAGGAATCAAATGATACCAAAATTTATAAAGTTACAGATGCCTCAAAGGACCCTGTCTAAAAGGTGAAAATACAACCTGCAGAAGGGGAGAAAATATTTGTGAATCATATATCCGATAAAGTTCTACTATCCAGAATATATAAAGAACTATTAACAATTCAACAACAAAAAGACAGACAACACAATTAAAAAATGAGGGAAGGGCTTGAATTGACATTTCTCCAAAGAAGATACACAAATAGCCTGAAGCACCACATCATTACACATCAGGGAGGCACAAAAACCACAGCCAGGTACTATTTCCCACCATTCAGGATGGCTCTACAATTCAGCAAAACAAACAAAATAACATGTAGGCAAGAATGTGGAGCAGTTGGAATCTGTACATTGCTGGTGGGAAGGTAAAATAGTGCAGCCTCTGGAAAAGTTTGATAGTTCCCCAGAAAGGTAAACATAGTTATATATGACTCAGCAGTTCTACTCCTCACTACATACCAAGGGAAAGGAAAACACAGATCCACACAAAAAGTAGTACACAGATGTTCCTGGTCCCGTTTTCAGAATAACTGCAGAGTAAGAACTGCCCAAATGTCAATCAGCTGATGAATGGCAAAATGGAAGGTGGTATGCCCCTATTACGGAATATTGTTCGGCCATAAAAAGGCCAGATACAAAAGGCCGTGTATGATATGATTCCATTTATATGAGATGTCCGGAAAGACAAATCTATAGAGACAAAGTAGGTTAGTAGTTGCCAGGGGGTGGGGGTGGAAGGGGGTGGAGAGGGACTGATTAATGGGTTCAGGGTTTCTTTTTGGGTGATGAAAAGGTTCTGGAATTAGATAGTGGTGATGGTTGTACAACGTTGTGACTAGAATAAAAAGCACTGAATTACATACTTTAGAATGGTAAAACTGAATTTATTTCAGTTAAAAAATGTAAAAAAAATGTAGTTAAGTGTAAAAAATTTGTAAGTTAGATGAAGTCCACATTTATCTGACCATGCAAATACTATATGTTAGATAATGAATGTACTTTCTTTTCTTTCTGATACAGTCCTTTTTAATCAGAATTGCTTTTTCTCAGTTGCTTAGTTTTTATGAACCTTGTTGTAATTTTTAACAAATGTTCAAAATGTCAAATATCAAAGAGTATTTTATCTGTGCTTCATATTGATAGAGCTTGTCTGTCTTTTTTTTTCCTCTGGAGTCTTTCTTTTCAAGCTTTTATCCTCCGATCTGGACTGATTACCGTGGACCTTCTATAAGTTGTCATCCAAGGATGTACTTTCCTACTCCCCTGGCTCAGATCCCTTGTTTCCTAAATTTTGTATTTTCCTTTTTTCTTGCATTACTCTTATTTTACTAGAACATATTCTGCAGTAAATTCCTCAGAAAGAGCTTGACGAGATATTTTTAGAGTCCTCAGGTACCTGAAAATGTGTTTTTTTCCATCCTTATACATAATTGATAAGTTGACCAGGTTGCAGTTCTAGATTGGAAATAATCACCCTCAGAACCTTGAGGACATTCACTTACTGTGTGATAGCTTCCAGCACTGCTGTTGGAAAGCTGATAACCACTGTGATGCTGATATTTTTTTATATGGGAATCTGTTTGGCCTGTTTTATTTTCCTGTCTGGAAGCTTATAAGGCTTTACCTGCATCGGTGGTGTTGCAAAATTGAGCCCTTTCATTGATCTTTCTCCCCATCACAAAATAATACTTAACACTTGGTAGGTCCTTTCACTTAGAAGATGTGAATCCTTAACTTCTAGTAAATTTCTTGTATTATTTTTTTGGATAAATTCTTCTCCAATTTTTGTTTCCTTGTCCTGGAACCCCCGACTTAATTCTAAAAATGTCTAGTTTTTTTCCTCCTATTTTCCATCTTTCTGTCTTTTTGTGTTACTCTTTTCAAGAGCTCCTTAACTTGGGATTCCAGCTTTCCTAATAACTCTTTTATTGTGACAATCCAGTTTTTATTGTCCAAGATTGTTACTTTTTTCTAGCATTTCACTCTTTTTACAGGGATTCAGTGTCTTCACTTGTGTCTGAGAATCTCCATTATGTGTATGTATATGTTTTAAGTTTTCTTCTCCCTGTATTGTCTCTGGAACATAAAGGGAGTGATAATTTGTATGACAATTTCCCAATGAACTTTCAAAAACTTAGTTTTATACTCAGTATTTAGCACAGTTGACTTGGTTTTCTTCAGTCAAAAAAAAAAAGAATATACTCTCTCATGTCAAATGCAGAGGGTAGAGACTAATAGAAAAAGTTATCCACTTAAGGACACAGATGTACATTTATGAGAATTGAAATATTTTCAATAAAAATCAATCCATTTTTTAGTTAAAATCCAGATGTATTTTATGTACAATTCAAGCATAATTATATCAATTATTTTCTAGATTTTGATGAATTGATGGTGTGTACATCTGTGCTCGGAGAGCATTTATGTGTAGATTATCAAGTCAGGAAAAGCCACTGATAAGTTGTCCATCTGTTTAATATCCAGCCTTTCTTCTTAGTCACTCAAAGTATCAGAAAATATTCTTATGTTTAAATTGAATCATCTATCAAAACAAAGTTTAAGTAATATTTTCCTTTCTTTTAGATCTTAACCGATGTAAGAAATCTCAAATTTCCACCACTCTTTACTCAGAAATATCCTCATGAGGTTTGTATAATTCTCATCTTTTATTTTCTTTAGAATCATATTTAGAACTTGATAGGGTCCTTGACAGTCAATTCATCAGTTTCCCGTTTTACAGATGAGGAAGCCAAAGGACTAGAGAGGAAAGGGTCCTCACATACAACTTGTTAAAACCAAAGACTAGAACTCTGCCACCCAGGGCTCTTGGGCTCCAAGCTGCATGATATCCTGTGTGTAAATTGCAGGAACCTTTCGCTTCAGTAAAGCTGAACTCCTAGCGCACTCTCACAGAAATGGAACTGCAGTTATGACCATGTCAGCCTCTTTATCTTAGTGAATTTGGAGGCAATCTTAAAAACTGACTTATTTAATTAAAAAAGAAAAGGCACTAATTCTGTGTGTTGGAGTTAAACCACTCCGAGTGACACAGTAAATGGTTCAGAAGAGTGGGAAGGGAAAATTAAGCTGATCTTGATGGTGAAAATTGTGTGTAATGAACCTTTAAGGTTTCTTTTTGCAGCTTTTGTTTCTTTTTATTTTGTAATATGTTTGGTCCACAAACACATCATTTAAAAATTTATACACTGATAATCTTGAGTTTTCTTAAGTAAGTTGAAGTAAATCAGGCTGTATTAATTATCACATTGAAAAAAGTCTAAATTTATCTTTCAATATTATAAATAATATGAAGGATTGCAATACAAGGGAACTTTGTAATAATATAGAGATACACTCATCTAAAATAGAGTATAACTAAATTACTAAATGTTTCGCTAAAAATTATTTTGTAACATATTTTGCAAAGTTGATGAATCAGTTCCCAGGGTGGCTCATAGGACTATGTTACATTAAGAGGGTTTCAGAAAATATCAAGAAAAGGGGTTCTGGTACTGATCTCAGCATAATTATTTTTTTAATTGACATTTTTATTGAAATAATTGTATAGTCACATGCAGTTGTAAGATGGATTTATTTTTAAATTCAGATTATATCTATGTTTTAAGGATGTAATTTAAGACCCTTTATTATATGTTAGGGAACAACCAATTACCCAAAAAAGGTCCATTGTTATTTGAAGCAGGGCTTGGCAAACTGTGACCCACAGGCCAAAATCTGCCTGTTCTCTAATTTTGTATTAAAGTTTTATTGGAACACAGCCATGCACATTTGTTTACATATTGCCTGTGGCTGCATTTGCACTTCAACAGTAGAGTTGAGAAGTTGCATCAAAAACTGGATTGCAAACTTAATGTATTTACAGAATAATTTAAATGACTCCTGATTTAAGGGCTGTTTTGTGGTCTAAACCTGGCCCTTTTGTCACAAAATAAAATTTTTTTATATATTTCAGTATATGATGGTTCGAGACATGCTCTCTCCATCCCCTGCAGAACGGCCTGAAGCTACAAACATCATTGAAAATGCTGTATTTGAGGACTTGGAATTTCCAGAAAAAACAGTGCTCAGACAGAGGTCCCGCTCCATGAGTTCTTCAGGAACAAAACATTCAAGACAGTCTAGCAACTCCCAAAGCCCTTCTCCAAACAGTTAGCCTCAGGTTGAGCACACATCCCTGACAGGTGACAGAATCGCCTGCCTCGGGAACGTGGCTTTCCAAAATGGTGGACTTGAAATTTGGGGTTTTGCTCAATTCTATTTTGGACTACTTTTCTAAGTCAAATTTAAACTGCATTTTTGGGTCATAGCCTAATTTGAGCCAACTTTTGATTTTCGTTGTACTCAAGGAGAGGGCTAGCTCTAAATTATGTGTGGTCCTTTTTCTTCATTGGTCTCTTGAAAATGGCTGGCCAAGCTTTATAACCCTCACCTTTTGCCTGGAGAGGCAGAAGTAATCCCTCAAATATATAGAAAGAATTAAAAGGGAAATATTTTTATAGTACAGAGAATGAAAGTCTCTCTACATGTGGTAATTATATTGTTCTAGAAATACACTTTCTGGAGATACGGTGATGATTTTGAAATTGATTTCCAAAAAAGCCGATTCCATTTTTGTCCCTGGTGGGTAAATTAGGAATCTTTACTATTTTGGAGGACAAGTAGCACAAATTGTATAATGGTTTATGTCCATAGCTAGTTTTATAGTGACCTTTGTAGAATTAAATAGCTTTATTCCTTAGATGCTTCTGGGGAGAGTTTCAGAGATTTTCGTACTTTTACCTCCAATAATGGGAAAATGAAGCTTTTTATGTAAATTGGTCAAAAGTTCTGGTTTGGGCAAGAAAAAAGCTGTAGTAAGAGATGAATCATATATTACAGCTAACTTCTTCAATTATGGACTTTTTAAACCTAATGAAATCATAAGTGTCTTATAGGAACTCTTGAATGTCTGTTCTTTTCCCAAAACTGACTATATATAACAGCTGCATCATCTGACTTGCTAACATGTTTTTATTTTTCACTGTAAATATGTTATTTTTTATTTATAAAAATTTGAACTCAATCCATTTGGGTTGGCGGTGTACAGAACGCACTTCAGTGTGTTAACTATTGTGACTTCTTTCAAGTCTAAATGATTTAATAAAATTTTTTAAATGATGTATGGATGACTTATTTGGGGGGAATTAGCCGCCAACTGGTAGTTTTTCAAATGTATAAAATAGGATCATAGGCTTAGGAAGAGTCATAGCCCTACTCTCAAGAAAACTTTTTCCTAACCTATTCCAAATGTGTGTCTTCCCTATAGTTTCCAAAGACTTGATGGGACCAAGTTCTTTTCAAAATTCATTGGATTCATAATCAAGAGACATTTGCTGGGTACCTAACTCTGTGCTGAGGACTGGGGACAGAAAGGAGACCCTGCCCTAAAGGCAGAGCTGGCAGAAAACAGGGCTGTGGCGATCTGGTCATGCTGGTGTCATGGTGTCTGATACGTGCCATTTGGAGGCATGTGGCTGAGCTGACTAGGCACAGACCAACTAGACATGATCTTCAAGGGTCACACTGCATGTTTACTGCCATTTTATAAACGTCTGTCCCACAAAGGCACAATGTGTAAGCTGGTAATACATGTCATAGATATTTGTACACACTATCCAGACTCGAGTCACAGACTGGGTACTGGTAGGCTTCCAGTCAGCCTGTTTTGGTCATTGTCCTCTTATACCTTTCCTCCTCACCCCAGCAAGGGATCCTGCTATTTCATGGTGAGCCTTACTATTACCACTCTACATACGGATTGAAACTCAGGTCCAGAAAGGGCCTGTGATGGGCCCAACATTACAAAGCCAGCAAGACCAGAATGCACGCCTTCCATTTCCTAATGAGGGTTTTGTCTGCTCCTTTGGATCAAGCTGTCTTAAGGATTTGCAAATATCTTACAGGATACAGTTAGCCTTCTTTCTTTTTTTTTTTACTAGAATACTTAGTGATTTATTTTTATGTCATCCTTTTTATATTGCTATTTCTCTTTGTTTTTGTTTTTGTTTGCCTTTTTGGTTTTTTTAATTAAGGTGTTATTGATATACACTCTTATGAAGGTTTCACATGAAAAACAATGTGGTTACTACATTCATCCATATTATCAAGACCCCCCTCATACCCCATTGCAGTAACCGTCCATCAGTGTAGTAAGATTCCACAGACTCACTACTTGTCTTCTCTGTGCTACACTGTCTTCCCCATAATCCCCCCCACACACCATGTGTACCTCCCCACCCGCCCTCCCTCACCCCTCCCCTTTGATAACTGCTAGTCCCTTCTTGGAGTCTGTGAGTCTGTTGTTTTGTTCCTTCAGTTTTGCTTCATTGTTATATTCCACAAATAAGAGAAATCATTTGGTACTTGTCTTTCTCTGCCTGGCTTATTTCACTGAGCATAATACCCTCCAGCTCCATCCATGTTGTTGCAAATGGTAGGATTTGTTTTCTTCTTATGGCTGAATAATATTCCATTGTGTATATGTACCACATCTTCTTTATCCATTCATCTACTGATGGACACTTAAGTTGCTTCCATATCTTGGCTATTGTAAATAGTGCTGCGATAAACATAGGGGTGCAGATGTCTTTTTGAATCTGAGAACTTGTATTCTTTCGGTAAATTCCCAGGAGTGGAATTCCTGGGTCAAATGGTATTTCTATTTTGAGTTTTTTGAGGAACCTCCATATTGCTTTCCACAATGGTTGAACTAGCTTACATTCCCACCAACAGTGTAGGAGAGTTCCCCTTTCTCAGCATCATCACCAGCATTTGTTGTCCTTAGTCTTTCGATGCTGGCCATGCTTACTGGTGTGGGGTGATATCTCATTGTGGTTTTAATTTGCATTTCCCTGATAATTAGCTATGTGAAGCATCTTTTCATGTGCCTGTTGACCATCTGAATTTCTTTGGAGAATTGTCTGTTCATATCCTCCACCCATTTTTTAATAGGGTTATTTGCTTTTTGGTTGTTGAGGTGTGTGAGTTCTTGATATATTTTGGATGTTAACCCCTTGTCGGATATGTCATTTACAAATATATTCTCCCATACTGTAAGAGGCCTTTTTGTTCTGATGGTGTCCTTTGCTGTACAGAAGTTTTTTAGCCTGATGTAGTGCCATTTGTTCATTTTTGCTTTTGTTTCCCTTGCCGGAGGAGATGTGTTCGGGAAAAAATTGTTCATGTTTATATTCAGGAGATTTTTGCCTGTGTTGTCTTCTAAAAGTTTATGGTTTCATGACTTACATTCAGGTCTTTGATCCAATTCAAGTTTACTTTTGTGTATGGGATTAGACAATAATCCAGTTTCATTTTCTTGCATGTAGTTGTCCAGTTTTGCCAACACCAGTTGTTGAAGAGGCTGTCATTTCCCCATTGTATGTCCATGGCTCCTTTATCATATATTAATTCACCATATATGGTTGGGTTTATATCTGGGCTCTCTAGTCTGTTCCATTGGTCTATGGGTCTGTTCTTCTACCAGTACCAAATTGTCTTCCTGTGGCTTTGTAGTAGAGCTTGATGTCAGGGAGTGTAATCCGCCTGGCTTTATTCTTCCTTCTCAGGATTGCTTTGGCTATTTGGGGTCTTTTGTGGTCCCATATGAATTTTAGAACTATTTGCTCTAGTTCATTGAAGAATGCTGTTAGTATTTTGATAGGGATTGCATTGAATCTGTAGATTGCTTTAGGCAGGATGGCCATTTTGACAGTATTCTTCCTATCCATGAGCATGGGATATGTGTCCATTTATTGGTATCTTCTTTAATTTCCCTCATGAGTGTCTTGTTTTCAGAGTATAGGTCTTTCACTTCCTTGGTTAGGTTTATTCCTAGGTATATTATTCTTTTTGATGTAATTGTGAATGGAATTGTTTTCCTGATTTCTCTTTCTGCTAGTTCATTGTTAGTGTATAGGAATGCAACAGATTTCTGTGTATTAATTTTGTATCCGGAACTTTACTGAATTCAGATATTAGATATAGTAGTTTTGGGGTGGATTCTTGAGGGTTTTTTATGTATAATATCATGTCATCTGGAAACAATGACAGTTTAACTTCTTCTTTACCAGTCTGGATGCCTTTTATTTCGTTGTGTTGTCTGATTGCCGTGAGAATCAGCCTTCTTTTATTTTAATTCTATGTGTGCCTTTGCCAGCCACCAGCAGGAAGGCAGGCATGGGAAGTTTAGGGGCTGAGCCAGCAGGACCTAGCAAGTCCTGAAGGATGACCAGAACAGTCTCTGTCTTCTTAGCCAGAACCCCTTTTCCTGACTCAAAACACTACCCCCATCCCCCTTCAAACTTCAAGTCGTTGCTCTCTAGCATCTTTCCAGCTCCCACCCTCCACACTTGACTCTCCCTTTAGCACTTTGTACCTAATGACACATTATTGTCAATCCTTTATCGTATCAGTTATTGGCTGATGAGCCAATAACTCTGGTGCAAATCAGCTTCCTTAATTGCTTAGGTCCCAGAGGGTAGGGGTGCACCTTGTAGTCCCAGCAACATGTAGCATAAAGCCTGGTACTTGATGACCTATCTATGGCACTGAATTTGGAGAACGTAAGGTGGAGCTCTGACCTAGCCTCATCCCTCAGGAAACAGCCAAATGAGGAGGGAAAGAAATGTAGAAATGTACCAGGAGCTGCAATAAACATTTGGCAAAAGAGAAAAGGTGGTTGAACGATCCTAATGGGAAAAACAGATGAAAAGTCTCAAATCCTGTAAGTGTTCTAAAGGAAGGGCCCTCCTGCTTTAATTAAAATGAGAGGAGAAATGGGCTGGGACACTTAGCACCACAGGGCTCTGCCCGCCGCTAGCCCCCTTTAGTCCCACTCCCTCTGTGTCATCAGCTTTCGCTGGAGTGCATCGCACCCCCCCCCCCACCTCCGGCCGGGTCCTGCACTGGGAGGGAGCGGTTCTAACAAGAGAGCCACATGTGCCGACTGACGCAGTGGCAGGACTACGCCAGCGCACGTCTCCCAGCTCCTGGGTTCCCTTTCAGGAGGGCGGCAGCACTGAAGTGAGTGCTGGTCCAGAGGCCAGGAAAGCCATGAAAAATTCTGAAAATGAGAGACCTACTCTGCCTTTTGCCGCCTAATAGTAGCAGAAAAGCAGACATTTATGATGCTTGGGGTGCTTTTCTTTTTCCGTATTGTTTCTGATACTTTTCTCTGGGTAAATTCGCACCAAAGTAATTATATTTTCCAAGAAAGTGGAGACAAAACAAGCTTCAGATCCACTAGTCATGGAATGACGCATTGTTACTGCAGAAGAAGTGAAGGGCTACGCAAGAGCTCTGGATGTTTTCTGGCCCACCTCTGGGGACCCAAGGCTTTTTCTGTCACTAGATTGGCGAGGCACTGTTTTAAGATTTCACGCTCCGGATTCTATCCCTGCAACTACGGTAGCTGCCACCAGGTGCTTATTTTCACCTTTACCCGCAAGAAGTAGATAGCTGAGGGCTGAGAAAACATTTTTCATTTGTAAACATTCCCCTCCTCCAAACATCATGATGACACCATGGTGTGTCCACAGGTGACATAAACATATCAGATATGGTAAAATTCAACCATACAAAGTCCCCTATGCTTTTGCCAGGAGCTGCTTTGAAATTCGAGTGGACAATGACTTAATAAACACAGGGGCAATATGTGCCTGCTACTTCCAGCCGCGCTGGCATCCCTAATCCCTCGCTCAGCGCCCACCTCTTTGGAGCAGCAGAGTAGCTTCCCTCCCTGGTCCTCTGCATGCTCCCGTGAAGAAAAGGTGCGAAGGCAGCAAAACAGCCCATGGAAGGCTTTTGGGAAGGAAGAAGAGGAATGAGAAAGAGAGCTCTCAGCAGTGGGAGTGGGGAGAAATAGATCAAAGTGAGAATGATAATTGAGGGAGAAAGGCCAGGACACTGGATTTAACTGAGTATAGGTGAGGGAGCAGATGGCTCCTGGATTTCTGGTGCCGGAACTTCGATGGAATCTGGAAGAAGGTGGGCGTGTTTTGGGGGACAGATGTTCCCTTTTGAAAATGACAAGTTTCCAAGGACTTTGTGGTAAAAAGTTGGCACTTTATTCTGCAGAAAATGGGAAGCCATTGAAAGTTTCTGAGCTGAGAAAGGACATAAGATTTTAAGATCACTGTTCAAGTGAGGAAGAGGGTTGACTGGAAGAAGAAGGAGCTGGAGACAGAACCATGCTGGAGACCTCTATCCAGTCAGAATCCCAGGGTCTGAGCCAGGTCTGTGGGAGCCAGAAGCATCCCTTGTCCAGTGACTAAAGTTATGCTGAGCCCCAACAGCCCAGAAGGATCCTCTGTCACTGCTCTTCAATGTTGAGTTCTGAAGGATTTCTTCAGGGGCCTGCAGCACATGGCTCCCTATCTGCTGCCTTCAGGAATGCCGGGAGGTTTTAGAGAGCAGTCAGAGAGCACTGTCAGAAGCACAACAGCTTGGAACCAGCTCCTCTTCTGCTAGCAGCAGGCAGGTACGTGGGTGCAAAGAGGACAGGAAACAGTGCAGAGTTTGCTGGCCCAGAGCTCAGGTGCCTCCAGGAGGAGCCTGGGAGAACTGTCACTACCCTGAGAGGTCACAGACCTGGCCAGAGGCAGGGAAAGGCTTTGCTACTGAGGAGTAATGAGAGGGAAATGGTGTTCTCTCTCCAAAAGGATCTTTCAAAGAAACACTCAGGGTAATAGCTGAGTAAATGAAGGTATATTCATACTATGAATATTGTGCAAATGAGTCAACAGTAATTCCTCTTACTTTGAGTAAGAGGGAATTACTCAAAGTCTATTAAGCAGATAAGTGACAAATCAGCAAGCTGCAGAATGTGAATAGTGTGACACCTTCTATATCTGTTTAAATGCAATATTAATTATGTATATTTATATATACTACTTACATATATTAATAATAACACAAAGTATAAATGGCATAAAGAACGCTTAGACATATCCTCACCAAATGTCACACTCGTTACCTTAGGAGAGTAGAGGGGGAAAGACAGATGAGGGAGGAGATTATTAACTTCAATTAATAATTGAATTGTTCATTTTTGTTTGGCTTCTGGTAGATGCACTACTTTCGGGATTAAAAATATTAAAATAATAAAACAAGGACAAGGAAGCCAATAAAGAGCATTTTCAATATTTTAATTGATCTCATCTTTGTATCCTGCTGCATATTTAGAAGGATTTAATGTGGTTCCATTTAATTCTACCAGGACCTCTTACCACTCAGGTATTTATTCCACTGCTGTTTTACATGAGAGAAAACAATGCAATTATTCAAATTACTACAGTAGCACGAGGAAGCTTGTAATATCAACTGTCGCCTTATCGTTCCACAACACTCTTAGCATAACAATTCCACCTCTCCCAATTCCCTCCAATCCGGAGGGTATTATAGAGGAGTGTCAGGTCACACGACCACACTGGGCTGTGGAATCGCCGTCAGCCGCATTACTATTTACTTGTTATTTTCCTTGAGACCTGTAATCTGTTTCCTCAACTGCAAAGAACAGGATGGGAAGATTCAGTGATAAAGATACATAATGTCGAGCACAGAATAGGTAAGTAATAAGCACACCATACATAGAGGTTTAAAGTGAAATCGAGACCTCAGTTCCCTCAACTCTAAAATGAGCATAATTAATTGGTCAAGAGTTAGTACTCGGATTAAATGGCATAAATATGTGCGTATATGAAAAGCTATGATTATATGACGGGGGGAAGGTTTAGGACAACGCTGGTTGGTACTGTCAGGTAACAATACAAAGTACAAATGGCATAAAGAAAATGTATATCCTCACCAAATGCCACACTGGTTCCCTTAGGAGAAGTGGAGGGGGTAAGGGGAGATGAGGGAGGAGATTATTAATTTAAATTAGTAATTGAATTGCTAATTTTTGCTTGCCTTCTTCCCGTAGATGCACTCAAGGAGTGGAAAGGAAGGAAACAAGGTGTAGGAAGGAGGCAAGAAAAATAATCGCTCAGTAAAATATGTAGGTATGAAACTGTAATGGTTTCGTAAAAACGTAGGCACTGAATACGCGTATGAGAAGGACTAGAGCTGGCATCTGATTGTGTGGGGATAACGTGTTACGTAACACGCAAGGATGGTCATTATTAACGCAAAATCAGGGTGCAGCCTTTGTTACACCCAGGGGTCGGGTTGCCCTGTGCGGCGGGTGAGGGGCACAGTGCTGAGAATTCCTTCCTTCCACAATTTTGACCCTAAGCGGCCGGTCAGCAGGGTAGCCTGAGAGTCTGCCCTCGCTGGACTCCACAGGGAGCCGGGGCGCAGCTTGGCCAGAGGGTTTGGAGATGAAAGATACGCGGATGCGCTATCGCATCCCCAAGCGGGGCGGGGGTTCTGGCTGCCCTCCGCCGGGATCGGTGCCCAGAGCGGGTGCGAGGACGCGGCCCGGGGCAGGAAGACCTCAGGCTGGCCACGTGGGGGTGACAAGACACCGAGGCAAGGCTGGGGCTCTGCATCCCCGCAGGGCCAAGGGGTTGGGGAGATGGGCGGGTCACCAGTGGCGAGTCCCCTCGTGGGGCAGATGCAAGAGGGCGGGCTGGGCAACGACCAGCCGCGGTGACGGCGGGAGCGGGGCGGGGGGCGGCTGGCGCGGTCAGCAGCTGGCGCGAAATGCTAACCGCCCCCCATCCACCTCCGCGCGAGGCGAATGGACCCGCCCTGGGCTCAGGTCCTCTGGGCTGCCGGAGGGTGGGCTCCTAAGCGGGCTTCAAAGGCCCTCATTTCTAGGACACTACTAGGCATGGTATGTATCTTTATGAAATCTCATCTAATCTTCATAACAACCTTGGGAGATGTTACTGCCCCCATCTTATAGAGGAGCAAACTGAGGCCAGTAGGTATAATCAGGCACATCACAGGTGAATTGTCAACATTTTTAAATACACGAATGAATGAAAAGACCTCAACCTTGCCACGCACCAGGGAAATACAAATGAAAGCAACGACGGGTTCCCATTTTTCCACTATTAGGTGGCACACATTTTAAGAGTTTACCTGGGAGGGGCCAAAGTGTGAAGAAAAGCACCTTTTTCTGCACATTGTAAGGAATGCAAAATACGAAGCATTTCAGTGAGGTTTTCAGTTAGCATCTAATCTAAATTTTCAAAGTTAATTTCCCTTCAACAGAAATTACACTTTCGTTGGAATCTTTTGGAATCATGTCTACAGAAGTAATCACACTGGTAAATTAACTTCAGTGGGAAAGGCAAGTAAATGGATTGTTTCTTTAAATGTGATTTACCCAGTTACCCTGCTGCTCTTGGGCCTCTGGGACATTTTCTCTATAATTACTGCCACTGGGATGTGGGACCTTTCCCCAACCTGCATCTTCATGAAGGGGAAGGTTCCAGGCATGAGTACTAGTGACCTACAGCGAAATCTCTAGGGGTGCTTCCTAAAATGCACATTTCTTTGGGAGCCTTTTCAAAGATTTAAAGAATAACAAGTTTTAGGGGTGTTTTCCCTAGAACCTACATTTTTTTAAAACTCCCTAAGGTGATTCTAAAGAACCTCTTCTCAGTCTTGACAGCAGGTTAGAATACCGGGCCCTTTAAAAAACGCCAGTGTTCAGGCTCCATAAATCACAATCTGGGTGTGAGACCCAGACATCAGGATTTTTTAAAGCTCCCACGTGATTCCCAGGCACATTCAAGGCTGAGAACCACAGGCCTTACCGCTCATAATGTGACTGCTGGTCTTGGAGCATCAGCAGAACTGCAGAATCTTGGGTTCCTCCCCAGACCTACTGCATCAGGACCCATGTTTTAACAGGAGCCCCAAGTGATTCACATGCATGTTGATGTTTGCAATCGATAGTAAGTGAAGTTTAGATATATTTCAACCGTCCTCTGTAGCCTACCCAAGCCTGACTGCTTGGAGAACAGGCTGGAACTCCGGGCTGGCACCACCAGGCTGAGAGGCAGCAGGGCCATGCTTAACCCGTATAGCTCCTGAGCAACTCCTAAGGGCAAGGGAATGTTCCAGAGGAAACTGTAACCCTCCTCCAGAGCCCTAAAATCTGGACCTACTCAGGCTGAGGGAGAACTGACCTGGAGGGACAGCATGAGTACAAGCAGAACTCCAGGTTGATTAAAAGCTTAAGGTGACTCAGCAACATGAAGCACATAGTAAAACTCCTGATTCAGGTAGGTTGCATTCACTGGTCTCCATCACCTCTCACTAGACCCCAGACCTGATCTCCCTACCTCCAATCTTGAACCAACTCATGCTGTCATGATAAAGTATGTTTTATAGCACCAATCTGGCCAAGCTGTTTATTCCCTGCCTACCATCCTCTGAAAGCTCCTTGTCACACTTAGGTTAAAATTCAAACTCGTGGGCTTGGCATACAAGGCCATCTACCAACTGACCCAGCCCAGCTTCAACTCTGGATAACGCCATGTGCCTGCTCTGCTCAGGACCTCTGACCCTTCCCCAGCTGCCTGCTCCTAGCTTCTCTGCTTGTCACCCCTTCCCTACAGCCTCCTTCCATACTAAACCTCACACCTGCAGTCTCCGTGACTCTCCTCATCAGCCCTCATCCCAGTGAAAGACGGAACCAGATGTCATTAGGAGGCAGCATGTCACCTGACTTCAGATTTGAAGACCTTCCAGAAAGAGCATTATGTCTTTTCCTAGGGCACACCTTTTAAGAGCCCAAACCCACCAGTGCTTGAATATGTTAGGATTAGTCTAGGTGTGCGTGCCATGAACCCAAATCAACAGTGTCAAATCAATGGCTCTCAGCCATGTACTGCTGCACCAGTTGATGCACATTTGGATTTCTTCCAGGGCTTTGCTATTATAAATAATAATGCTGTGAATATGCCCGGACATCATCATTGAAGATCTGTGTGACTTTATGTATTGGGACAAATTCCTAGGAGTAGAAGTGTAACTGCATATTTACCGACCAGAAAGCCTGTACAATTCAAAGTCCTAAAAACCATGGATCAGAGGCTGGCTTCTCTGCCCTTCCTACAGTAAAGGATCAGCTTTTTCATCTCTCCTAATCTAATGGGTATAAAATGATATCTATGTTGTTTATTTAATTATTAAGTCCATTAACTTTCCATGTTCTTAAAAGCCATTGTATTCCTTTTTCTGTGTTTGCCTATTTTTCTGCCCCCGTCCCCCACTTTAGTGGAAAGCTTCTTAACAGTTATGTATACTTGGTGCTTCCATTTCTCTACTCTCATCCTTTCTTGCTGCCCTCGTCCCTCCACTCTACCCCAAGCTCCATGCTGGGTCACTGATAACCTTGCTGCTGCATCCCCATCCCTCATGCTTCCTGGCCCAGAAGCCGCAGCTGATCCCGCTGATGTGATGAGGGTTCCCTCCTCCTCCCTCTTCACCTGGTTTCCAAAACACGAGACTCCCACCTCACAGCTCCTCCCCATCTCCCTGACTTCTTAACGTTGATCTGCCTACACTTCAGTCCTTGGCCCACTTCCACACCTTGGCAATGGCGTCAGGTCTCCTGGTGTTGAGTACCATCCATAGGCTGTCAACTGCTAAGTTTCATCTCCTGCCAGCCCAGACCTCTCCCCTGTGTAGTCAGCTGCCTGCTCACATCTGCACTTGGATGTCCTAGAGGCGTTTCTAATTTCACATCTCCAAAACCCAACTGATCTTCCCCCGGAACCATTTCCACAGTGGTCCTCTCCAACTTGACCTTGCCACTCAGAGCAGCCTGTCTTTCCACTTTGCACAAGTCAGAACACAGAGCCACCATGGGTGCCTCTCTTTCTCTCACATGCCCCCCCAGCCAATCTGTTAAGAAATGTCATTGGCTGTACTTTCAGATACACACCAAAACCAACCACTTCTCACCTCCATTGCTGCAATTTCCATTCTGGTCCCAAGTCCCACGCTCGCCTGGATTATCCCAATCCACCTGTGCTTCTGTCTTTGTTCCCACTCATCTTCTTGTAACCCAGTGAGTGACCAGAGTCTTTCTTTAAAGATAGAAATCAAGTTAGTTATGTCAGCCCTTTGCTCATTACTTTCCGGTGGTTCCCTTCTCGTTTGAAATAAGATGCAGAACTTGCACACCAGCTCACCTGTCTGTAGACAGCTCTGCGGGACCCCATGACGTCTCTGACCTCACTCTGCTGCCCCAACAGGGCCTCCCACGCCGGTCCCCCTCAGGGGCTTTGCCTGATTATTTGGCACTCATCCCCCATGAGAAGGTCTCTCTCTCCTTCGGGGCTTTCCTCAAATGTCACCTCCTCAGGAAGAGCTGCTCTAATGAATCCATTTAGCCCATGCCCAGGTCACTGCTCCCTTACCCTGCCTGCCCGCTCCACTTTTCTCCAGATCCCTTACTTGCTAACAGATTATCTACATTCCTTAGTTGGTTTATTGTCATATTCCCCAACTGGTATGGACTCTCCTCGTCTTACTATTATTTTTACTTTTGCTATATTTCCAGCATTTAGAATTGTGCCTGGCCCCCAAGGGTTAAACAGATATTTGCTAAGTGGGTAAATGATTGAATTAAAAAGTAATTTTTTTTTCCCCTAAGTTGTTGGCCTTTTCCTTCTTGGTGATTAAAGGACTCAGGTGCTTCTGTCATTTGTGTTGCGAATATTTTCCCAGTTTGTTCTTTGTCTTTTGAGTTTGTGCATGGTACTTTTTCCATGGAGGTATTTTGATTATTATGTAGCTAATGTATTCATTTTTTAAATTTATAGTTACCAGGTTTTCTGTTATACTTAGAGAAACTTCTCTTCAGTATGTATGTGTGTGTGTGTGAATATATATGTTGTGTGTGTGTGTTTGATAAAATATGCACAACATAACACTTACTGTTTGAACCATTTTTAAGTTCATGTTCAGGGCATTAGGTACATTCACATTATCATGCAACCTCCTCAGCTATCCATCTCCAGAACTTTTACAACACCCATTTCCTCTCCTCCAAGCCCTGGACATCCCCCATTTTACTTTCTGTCAAATGGGTTTGACTACTCTAGGTACTTCATATAAGTGGAATATATATATATATCATATATATGTGTGTATATGTATATACATTTTTTTGATTTTTGGAAATTAATGGACACATTCTGGCATGTGGCTTGAAAACTTTCTTGAGGTATTTCATTGTGCACAAGCTCTGATCTGCTGCCCTCCGTGCGGCTCCTCCACCCCCACTGTGCCCAGTTAGGTTTATCACCAGCAGAGATTTACTGTCCTCAGCCCCCAGACCTCCAGGAACTCCGCATCATCTTCTGCTGCTTCTCCAAGTGTGATCCACAGAACACCAGCAGCCCAGTCTCCAAGTGAACTGGATAAAAATGCAGATTTTTGGCATTAGCTCCAGACCTAGTGACTCCATCCAGACCTGGTGCGGCAGAGGAAGCAGCATTTTACCAAGGTGCTGCGGTGTGGTCGCCAGCCAGGCACTCTTTCAGACTTGGTGTCAGCAGTGAGTGGCTGCTTATTGTAGAAGTACCCTGCAGTACAAGCCTGGGGGCTGCATCCCCTCTCTGCCTTAGTTACTTACCTTCTCTGTGGAATGGGGATAAGGACTCCTCAGTCACAGAGATGACATGAGAATTCCGCAATTTACCATCTGGGGCTGTGTTTAGTAAACTCTGAGGAACATACACATGTAAGGGCTGTTGGCGTTACCTAGGGCTGTCCCAGTCCTGTTTCTGCAGCTTCTTCACCAGGGCTCCTCCCGGGCTAAGGGTGACAAAGACATCCCTTTGGAGTAACATGCTGGGGCAGGGCATGCTGCCGGGTGGTGCCAGATCTACAAACAAGTGCCCCCAAACAGGCTCTGCTCATTCTCTGTTCCTGAGTGAAAGGGACACTTTATTAACCTTAAAACATTTTTGAGTGCATTCGTGGGCCTTCTTATTTGTACCTTGTGAGATGGGTGTAATTATCCTCATTTTATAGATAAGAAAACTGAAGGTTTTCTCAGAAGTGAGATTTCATGGAAGGAAGAAGCCAAGCTTCAGATCCTGTGACATTTCGGCACATCCTCTGAGCCCATAGTTTCTTCAGCTAAAAATGGGGGTGACAGCTCCATGAACTCAGCGGTCACGCCGGGGATCCAGTAGGAGAAGGCCTGCGCTGCACCTGACTTCGGGGCGGGCACATCCAGGGGCACCATGGGCCCCCCTGCATGGAACCTGCTCGGACCCCATGCACTCACCCATGCAGATGCAGCTCGGGGGCCTTAGACAGCGCAGGGGCAATGAGACATCTGAGGTGCTGCTGGGACCCAGCCATGTTCTGGCCCGGGACTAAACTGGCTCAGGAGCTAGGAGTCTTCTGAGAATATGAAAGCGTCTGTTGACCAAAGCGTGCTTCTCCTGAATCTACTGATTCAACACAATTGTCGAACGAGGCTGGAGCTGGGACTGGGAAGGCACAAAGGGTGGCCCCAACGCGCTTTGGAGTTCCCGGAGTCCTGCTGTCTTCCCAAAGACAATTCCAACCGGCAGAAAGTAGAATTCAGTGGACAAAGTTGTGGGCCACCCCAGGGAATGTCTTCCCCCGGGGAACTTCACCCCATGTTGCCAGGTACTGAGAGCTTCCCTGGCCCGTGGTGGATGCACTGTGCCAGGAGCCTGCCGCTGCTTATGGAAGATGCCCGGAGGCCAGGCCTGGGGCCACCTCCTTCCTGTGCCTCTGCTCGGAAAGCCTTTTCTCTGTCCCACCCCTGTTCATTCCTTCAATATTTATTGTGCATCTGCTGTATGCCAACTTCCATGGGCAACAAAGAGAATACACTCTCAGAGATAAACAAAATGATAAAGATTATGAAGATAATTCTAATTAAAACAATGTGACAATTCTTGGGCCCTCAATGTTTGCCAGGGTCACTCCTGTAATCCTCCCAGTACCTCTAAGAGAGTTAAGAGAGTAGGAATGAGGGAATTGGAAACACACAGGAGTAACAGACAGTTAGGGACAGAGATTGTTAAGACAGGCTTTTCCAAGGAGGCAATAAATTAGCGGTGGGAGAGCAGAAGAAAGGGATTTCCAGCTGACAGAAAGAGCAAGTGCAAAGGCACGGAGGTAGGAAATGTGAGTATGCAGGTAGGGAAGGCAGCAGGTGGGGCTGGAAGGACTGGGGCCCTGGGCGAAGGTTATGCAGGCAGATGAGAAATAAGAGACGTATTTTCTGATTCCTGTGCGAGGAATATGGGGACGAACTGCATGCGGCACTCCTGGACACTGGCCGAGAAGGCCGCTGCGGTCTGGATGGAGGGCCAAGTCCGAGAGGATCTGGGGACTTCCATGGCTCTTTCCCAGACACGGCTCAATCTGTCTGTCAGCCTCCAGGCCTCGGTGGGAAGGTGCAGCAAGCCGTTCAATGCATTGTGTTGGGGTCTCAACTTATCCTCTCTTGAGCCATCCTTCCCTGGGCTCCCCAGCTCCAAGGCACCCAGGTCACAGCTAGCATGTCCACTCTCTCCACTCCCCTGATGTGGTCCAGGCACGTCTCTGTGACCCATTTTATACATTAAGCATGGCCAGCCACACCCCTTGTAAATCTATGATGAAGACAATGACTCCCTGAATGCGTCAGACAACAAACTGAGGGGGGCTCTGAATGGGTCCATCTTCTTGGTCCAGGCAGTTGTCGGCCCCAGTGGGTGGGACACTTGGCATTTTGGAGCAAGACAACTATTGTGTTCAAGGGCTTTCCGTCATTGATTTGGAATAAAAATAACATGCAACATTCCAAAAATGGCTGAAACTGTGGAGTTGGAATCAGGTTAAGTCTGGGATTCAAATTCTGGCTTTGCCATGTGTGGCCTGGGGCCAGGCACTTAACCACCCTGAGCCTGTCACTTCAACATGTGAAGATGAAGTAATGCATGCGATGTGTGCCACACAGAGCCTGGCATATCATAAGTGATTGATAAAGAGTAGCTATTGTCATTAATCTTTTCACCTCAACTAAATCGTTTTGTGGGAATAGCTGTGTGTTAGGACTGTCAGCTGATCCACGTGACGCAACACTGCAAAAATGTTATCAACAAGCATTGAGAAATAGCAAAATTTTAGTCAGAGACACTTTTATGGACACTGCAGAAGGCATTATGGAATAAATAAATTCACTAAAGATGGTAACTGGTAAGGAAACACTTTGAAGGTTAAGGAATCATTAATGTTACATGTGATAGGTAATGATCATTTGCAAAAGTATTCAACCTCACCAGGCATACAGCAACTAAACTGTCAACTAACAGACTTTCTCTCTCCCTCTCTCTGTCTCTTCCTCCCTCTCTCTGTCTCTTCCTCCCTCTCTCTGTCTCTTCCTCCCTCTCTCTGTCTCTTCCTCCCTCCCTCCCTCCCTCTCTCCCTTATTTTCTTTCCTACCATCCTTCCTTCTTTCCTCCCTTTTCTTTCTTACTGAGAGTAGCAGGAATGACAAGGGTGTTAGGAGTTAGATGCACTCCTAAATGGCTAGTGGGAGTCCCAAGAGGTTACATCTTTCTGTTTCCTTCCGCTCCCTTCCTTTCTTCCTTTCCCTCCTTCCTACCTCCCTTCCTGTCTTGGTGTTTTTGCTATAGAAAATCTCAAGCACACACAAAAGTAGAGAGAAAAGGAAAATGACCTGCGTGCACCCATCACCCAGCTCCAACTTTTACTTTGTCATTGATATTGTTACACCTATTCTGTGCATTTTAAAGTTAATGTCAGATATCATCTCTCCAGTAACTATTTCAAAATGAAGTATCTTTAGCAAAGCCAAAATGCTGTCACCACACCTAACATTAATAATGATTCCTTAACATTCAAAATACACCGGTTTAGAAAGCAGTTTGGTCAAATGCCTCAAGAACATATTCATACACTTTGGCCCAGTAACTTCCCCTCTCTATTTCTACCCAATTGCCAAAAAAAAAGTTATTCTGTAGATTTATAAAAGAAAAATACACAATTGGAAACAACTTGAATTCTAACAATAGTAATTACAGTATGTTCTTGCAAGGATATTGACAAAGTTTGAGGTTAATTGGCAATGTTTTTAGTTAATGCAGGGAAGACCAAGCAGGATTTAACAGATGTATGCAGTGTAGATTTGTCAAAATGCTTATAAGAGGTCTCACTGAGCCCTCACGCATCCCAGGTGCTATGCAAACCTTGTTCACTTCAAAGACAGGAGCATTGTTAGTGCCTCTTACAAATGAGAACATTTGCTGTTCAGAGACATCAAATAACTTTCTGGATACCCTTCAGCTGGTGAGTAGTAAATTCAGTTTTGTCTGGTTCTGTAACTCAAGAATTTAACCAATGTCCCTGGGCATCGATATGTTAACAGTAGTTAACAGGAGGCTTAGAGATGGCTTCCTTTTCTTCTTCACACCTTTCTTCACTTTGCAACATTTTCCACTGAAGTATGAATTTAATATTAGAAAAATGCTCAGATGACATATCTAAAATTTTATATTTAACACTAAAGATAGAACATATTTGGCACATGTGCTAGATATGGGCTCACATGGCCAAGGTGCGAAAGCTGTAAGTTGAATGAGAAAAAAAGATAAACAATTAAAGGAAAAAATGTGACTCAGAAACCCAATGGCCAATGATATAAAAAGATCCTATATCTCACTAGTCACCAAATAATTGCAAATTAAAACCATCTATCAAATTGGCAAAAATTAGATGGATAATATCCATGCACTGGGAGGAGAAGGGAAAGGAGACAGTGTAATACCCACTGCTGGGAGGAAGGGGCTCCCTGGTGGTATCCACTAACTCCAAACACCCACACCGTTGGACCCAGAACTCACAATATTCTGTCTTCCAGAAATAAAAGCATCATTTGTAAGGATTAATATTCATGAATGGTTATTGCAGCTTGATTTGTAGGGAGGAACTTGGAGAAGTAAGAGTGCCCAAAAACGAGGATAAAACATATTTGCAACATGCGCTAGATATGGGCTAACATGGCCAAGGTGCAAGGCCAGTTAATTCAAAGGATTATCAGGCAGCTGGTAAAAAAGCTAAATCTCTAAGGAGCAACCCGTAAAGAGTAAAAGAAGAGGCAGAGTATTGTGAATAGCCTCACTACTCAAGTGTGGTCTACTGTCCTTGGCACCTGGGAGTTTGTTGGAAATGCAGAATCTTGCCCCCACCCTTAACCTACTGAACCCAAATCTGTATTTTAACAAGACCCCTAGGGAGGCCCTGGTGTAGAGTGTGATTTCAATGGGAAAGTCTTCTCATGTATTGTTTATCATTTCTGCGTTGTGCTCCTAAAGGGAATGTATCTATATTCTCTCTTGTTTCTTGCTTTCTGCTAACTGAAAAATATCAGCAACCGAATGTGTCACTGTATTAGTCTGGCCATGCTGTCATAACAAAATACCATTGGCTGGATGGCTTAAGCAACATAATTATTTTCTCACAGGTCTGGAGGCTCCAAGTCCAAGATCAAGGTCTGGCAGTTTAGTTTCTATGAGGCTTACAGATGGCCACCTTCTTGCTGTGTCCTCACATGGCCTTTCCATGGTGTGTGTGTGTGTGTGTGTGTGTGTGTGTGTGTGCAGAGTGAGCAAGCTCTCTTTTTCTTCCTCTTTTTAAGAAGGTCACCAATCCTATCAGATTAGGGCCCCACCCTTATGACCTCATTTAACCTTAATTACTTCCTGAACATTCTACCTCCAAATATAGTCACATTGGAGGTTAGAGTTTCAACATATGAATTGTGGAGGGTTGGAAGGGCACCTTAGACCCAGAATTTGAAGCCACAACAAAGTGGCTCACCCTCCTTGACTGCCTACCTCTGACCTGTTAGGCAAAAGAAACCAGTATGTTGGTCAGGCCACTGTTATTTTGGTTCCCTTTGTTACAGCAGCTTAGCTTACTTCCTGACTTTTATATGTATATGGCTACAAAAGCTCCCCTGAGCAAGAAAGCATGAAATAACGCTTTCTGAATGGTTCCTTTTGACTGCTATAAGGAAGAGTGATGAACAAACTAAAATAAATGTATTAGGGGAAAAGTTATCCAACTGGATTTCAAGTTTTACAGTCATACTCAACTGTCAGAGGACTGTGGGAAACATGATTTTTCTCCTTTTGTAAGTAAATGCCTAAAACAGCGAAAATCTCGACAGCAGGACTCTTAATTACAATGAAACATCACACGAAGTCCCACCCTGTATGCATACCAGCTTTCCTTCCTTCCCTCGCTCCCTCCCTGCCCCTTCCCTCCTTCCAGGTGGGGATGCTATGTCCCCGGAAGTCGGTAGAGCAAATATCCTCAGTGCTGCTGGCACGTCTTTCCAGGGTTTTATTTTCAGTTTTCTCTGTGCTCCCAGGGCAGAGTGGGGTTTCCTTGTGAAAGGGAGGGGTTTCCACAGAGCCCTGGGAAGCTGTCCTCACCCTTCCTACTGGTAAAATGGCATCAAGGGCCCCCACCTGTTCAGGATGGGCAACTTGACTGTACGGTGATGAGGACAGAAGCAGCCGGGCAGTAGAAAGTAGCCTTTGCCCTCGTCTGCAGCAGGTTGGCGCTCAGGCTCCAGGAGGCATGGGATGTCAGTGCTCTGCTGGACCTGGTTCGGGTCACTCTGGGCCAGGTACAGGGAGCGGGACACTGGGCACGCGGAAGGGCAGATGCTGGTGGACCTGCATTCATCCTCTGAAGTGGCCACCTGGGCCTGTGGTGGGAAGAAGCCAGGGTATCCAAGGTCTTTGGCAGTCATGTGGAGTCTTTTGAAGGCAGGGTATCCATCCTCTAGCCTGGGGTTGGGACTGGCGACAGGCCTGTAAAACTCTTTGTCCCGGAGCTGGGTGTCCAGCTTCACTTGCTGTGGAAGCAAATCACACATGAAGGGACCGTGAGAGGTGAGACAATGGGGTGGCCTTGGAAATATTCAAGACAGAGGGCATTTTTCTTTATTTCAAAATTTTTTTATTAGTTTCTGAATGGTAATATCTATACAACAAAGGGAAATACTGAAAGAGTACAAAAGGGTTCTAGTGAAAAGTATGCCTCTTTCCCAGACTCCCCCTCCCTCGGTTCTCATCCCCAGAGGCAACCATAGTCCGTGTTTTTTGTATCCTTCTAGAAATGTTTCATGTATGTCTGTGTCCAAGCCCCTGGTTTAATTCCACCCTACACTTTGGTTCCACTAAATAACATGTCTCAGAAATTGCTCCACCTTTCTTTGTATCGATATTATTATTATTATTTTTAGTGGAGAGACCTCAAGAAAAAGGCAAGCAGCTCCAGAGAAAATGGGCAAGCCGTAATAGACATTTCATAGAACAAAAGATATCCACAAACAAACGAAAAGATGCTGAACCTCATTAATAACCAGTGAAAAGAAAATTATTACCACAAAAAACTGTTATTTCAAACACACCAAATTGGCAAAAATTAGAATGTCTGACAACACAAAGTAATCAATGGCGAGATGGGAGTGCGATGGAATGGCTGTCTGTGCTGGTGAGGAGGTATATAATGCCACCACTTTGGAAACCGGTGACGTTACCTGTGACAAGCAACCCCACTCCTGGGATGGGTGAGTTCTGGCCCATTACACTGTACCGTGTCTTCCCTGCAGCATTTGAGGGTGGGAAGAGTAATAGAAAAGTCAAAAGCCCAATGTCCACCCACAGAAGAAGGGACAATACATGGTGGCATATTCACGCAATGTAATACTGTTCAGCAGAAAGCGAGTAGTACCCCATGATGTCCAGCAACAACAGTCACAGCAGAGGGTAAATAGTATGACCCCTTGTATAATAAATTTCAAAAACAGCAGACTTAACTTTAGAGGGAGACATACATATAGGGTAAGACTATTTAAAAAAATGTACATGAGGGAATGATTAACCCAGAATTCAGAACCGCAGCTTCATCTGAAGTTGGGAGAAGGGGTATGAGGACTTTAAGGTCCTGTTAATGTGCTAAGTTTTAAGCTGGCTGATAATAGGTCCATTGATGTTTATCAACATTACTTAAACTGTAAACGTATATTATTTATACCCTTTTATATGCATGACTCATAGGTGAAGTACATTTTAAAACATATACACACATACACATGAGAAAACCTCTTTAGATCTTCTGGTATCAGATATTGTTCTCAATAAATATTCCCATTATCTGCACTCATAATACAAATGAACTACAGATGATTTCAGTGGACAACTGATCAGAAGACAAGACTGAATGACTTCTTACCTCTTGTGGTGTGACTCTGGAGTATTTATGCTTCCCGTAGGGTTTATAGTCGACCATGTACGAGCTTTGGTATATGTCTAAATCCACAGGGGCCTAAAGGGCAAGGGGGTATATAAAACAAGAGAGCCCAACCTGTCTTTCTCCCATTCACTGGCACTCAACAGCTTCTCATTGTCCATAGGACAATGGCCACTTGTTGTGGGCCTGGCATTCAGAGCCCTTCGGGATCAGGCTCCTCCCCACCTCCCCCTCCTCTGGGCTTCCTGCCACACCCCTGCGCTGCAGCCTCCCCACTTCCCACTCTCCCCGGGTGCCTGGTACGTGCTCGCATTACCTACTGGAAGTGTTCATTCTCTTCTCCAACTGGCAAACTCCTGCATATACTCCAATACCCAGATTAAAGTTCTCCCCCAAAACACCTGTCTGCCTCCCAAGAATTAAACTTTCTCTGCTTTAATAGCACAGTTTACATCCCTCACAACAGCCCTTCTCATGGTGCTGTAATTGATTCCAGGAAGTGCACTCACTAGGTCTAATACTGAGCATCTGTAGCCTTAAAGCCCAGAACAGTGCCTGACACATCAAGGGTGCCTAATAAATGCATAGTGAATAAATAAATGAACCTCTAGAAAGTTGTAAACCCTTAGCTTTGCTCTGCCTGTTAAAAAAAAGAAATCATTCCAGAATGAAGATGAGAGGGAGTCCCCAGAAGCTGTCCCTCCCCTCGGTGTTTGCTAAAGCTGCCCAAACTCAAAATGGCCACAGGGGGACAAAAACCCACCACACTCACCTGTCTGGGGTATACCACACCTGCCATGGCAGCCCCCCTAGACACAGACAAGTTGGTTAGCCCTGCCTCTGCAGTGGAAAAACAGCCACTGTCCCCAAACTGCGCCAACCACCCTCAACTGCTACCCTTCTCTCAGCCCCACCCTTCATGTTACTCAGTCCTCCATGGGTTGGAGGTGGTAGCAGGGATAAATGGGCTTGTGGACAGGGGTCCTGGGATGAAGGGGCTGGAGCAGAACTCCATTTCATTCCCATGAACCCTCCCCACTCCATTCAGCAGCAAGTTGGTTGTCACATCTCAAATGGGCCCTGTGTCCCCTCCTTTTTGTGCATGGACAGCTCCCTTCCTGGGGCTGGGGACCAGCTTCAGCACAAACAGCACCTACCTTCCTTCTGCCAAGGGGACAACAATGCTCCTGCCCTTCCAACTCCAGGTGGCCCTGCTGCATGGAGGACCCACTGCCACACCCATCTTGAGATGAGCCCTGACCCACATGACTCAGGCTGTGTGGGTCACAGTTGCCTGTCATTGTGATGGGGTGACTGGCCAACCTGCTGCCTGTTCCCCTGTCCCCGGCTCCCCCTCTCACAGCAAGCCCCTGGAGTCCCAACCCTCTTGAGCCAACATGAACCCTGCAGCCTGAGGAGGTGCCCAGAGGGCAAGGGCTTTCCACATTCTACAGAACTGGTCTACTTTTAGGAGAGGGAGGTAAACAGCCCCCCATGGATTAGGACATCAGACATTCTAGTCTGAAAGTCTGGTTTATCCCTCCTCCCTCTGTCAAAATTCCACCCTCGTCCACACCCATTAGGATGGCTATAGTACAAAAATGAAAAATAACAAGTGTTGGTTAGGATGTGGGGAAACTGAAATGCTTGTGCATTACTGGTGGGATGTAAAATGGTGCATGAACTTTTGTAAGCTCACACTCTCACACTGAAACATTGCAAAACGTCATACCAAGTTTTACGTTTTTATAGTGCGGTACGTGTTATTTTTCTGAGGTCCACAAAACCCAGGTAAGTTTCTCGTGGTTCTTGCTTTCGGCTTTAGACACATGGAGGGGGAATCTTTTCTGCATTTGTAAGGGAGGAGACAGAAGCCAGAAGGCAAATCCTATTTTTTTTATTAAAGCCTAAATCACATACAATTGTTGGGTCCCAATTGTGTAGGGTAAAATAAACTAGACTGCATAATAGAAACCAGTATCTGTTTCTAAAAGCATGGTTAGGGGGAAGTAAACGTTAAAAAGCACACTCAGAGATGATAATTGTGTGGACAGGATTCCATAAACAGTGTATACAAGGGCACCCGACCAAATGCTCAGCAAAATACTCCCCTCCCACCTCCAGTGACAATATTCACCTGTAAATCTTCATTTCTTTATTGATAAAATACATATTCACAGGGTTGGTTGGGAAAACTAAAGGAGAAAAACGTGTGCCATGCCTTGGCACTGGCCTGGTGCGCCGTAGGAGCTCAATTACTGTAACGTTCATTCATCTGAGAGTAGGCTTGGCTTTCCCTCAGCTGGGCCCCAAGCTTCTGCCTATGCAAATTTAGCATGTTAATATTGTTAAATCATAGGAAGAAATTCTTCTCCCAAACCGGAAGCCCCAGAGTTCCTCCAGGTTTATGTTAAAGGGATTACAATCCATTTCCTTCCTAATACGGCTAATGCGCTATGGGAAGCCCTCAGGCCAGGGATTAAAGCATTTACGCCTTTAATTAAGAGCAAACCTTTCCTTAGAGCCTGAACACAAACAGCAAGGCGACACTACAAAGGCCTCCTCCCCTGCACAGAGATACTGGCCCTGCTCCGGGGGCAAGGAGCCTCTGAGGGCTTAGCCAACGCCGCCTTTCCCAAAAGGGGTGCCCTAGCCGGGAGGTCCCGCCACAAAAATGGGAACCCCTTGGCTTCAAGAACAAACAGGCAAGCAGATGAGCAGGGTTCCTCGAAACAGGAGGGCACGCGCTGTAGATTCTCCCGGGGGATGCACGCAGCTCGGAGCTTAGCTTTCAAGTGGAGGGCTCGAAAGTGAAGGCGTGTTTGTGCTTCAGAGAGATCTGTGCTCTCACGACGCCTTCACCAGCCTCAAACACGGGGCTCTCAGCCTTTTCCATTCTGGATTCATACCAACTGGTGGGGTTGCTTAAGTGCAGCGTTTCGTTTGAGCCTCCCAGGCTAGACCTGCAAATGCTAGACCCTCAGTAATGTTCTTTGGCTGTTTAGGGGTGGGTTTTGAAGGTCAGGCTGGAAAGGCAGGCTGGATGGAGCTGGGCACTGAAGACTTTCCGTGTCAGGCTGCAGTGTGGACTTTCAGAGGGGAGGCCCAGTGCAGAGAGGAAAGACTGAGAGTCAGAAGATTTTGCATGTGAACCCAGTTCTGCCACCTAAAGACCACGTGTCCTTGGGTGAATTCCTTATGTTCTCTTCTCAGTTGCCTTTTCAAGTGTCAAATGGGGATTACAAATGCCTGCCTTGCTGGAGAATGTACTACAATGCTGAAATGCTCTGCTCAGCCCAGTGCCTGACACATAATACATGCTCAATAAACAAGAGTGAACATGGAACATGTCACTCAGCAAAACATGATGAAAGGGACACTTTTTAAAGCTCAGTGTTGGGGACGTGTGCAGCAGACTGGGACGAGAAGTGGACAGAAGGAAGCACGGCAGCTGGAGGCCCCTACAGTCAGCCAGTACTTGAGTATTGGCTGGAATTTGGTGATAATGGTAACAACCATGCCCATCCTCTGTGCTGGCTCCTGTCCCAACAGGCTCACCATACCCTACAACAGAGATCTTTTTTATTCTCTCCATTTTGTAAGTGAGGAAAATGAGGTGCATAGATGAGCAACTTGCCCAGGGTCCCACCAGCTAACGAGCGACGGAAGACAGAGTCCCCATTCTCAGTCATTGGGCAGTGCAGCCCCCACACACCTGGAGAGAAAGAGGACGGCATTCCAAAGAGGGCAGCCTGTGCGCTGGGACTGGGAGGAGAATCTATAAATGCTGCAACTGCTCTGCTCATTTCAAACAATGCCCTGAAATTCCGAGAGAGTGAAAGGCAGCCCCTGATCTGGAGGCTGGCACCACCAATGAGACCACGGTGTTCTCCTGTTGCACATGAATGACTTCCCACAACACCCACATCGGACAAGACCGCTGTGACCACAGTGGATCAAGACAAAAGCGAGACCCCTCGGTGATTATGTCTGGACACAGGCAAAGCAAGGACATTGTCCAAGACCCAAAAAATGACCTGACACCACCCATCCCAGCTAATGAGCAACTGCTGCCTCTGGGGCCTTAACTTACTCCTCCTGCCTGACAGACGAGAGTTACTGAGAGACCCTATTGCAGTTTCCTGATTCCCAACTGTGTCCAATCCAGAGCAAAGGCCTGCTTCCGTGGACCTTCCCTCAAGTCTCCTAACACAAGCCCAGATCCTATAAGAAATACTTTCTGAGACCCAGTTCTAACAGCTCCCCATTGTGTCTTCCCCCAACTTGTTCAATTCCAGGCAGGTTCCTGATGGTCCTTGGATGGAAGCTGTTGACATCTCTTTGGAAATCCCAATATTTCAGTATACAAGCTGCTTCCCAAACTGCCTCTCCTTTGTCAAGGGCCACCAGAGGGGTCACTGTAACTGTCTCTGGCCACTTCCTTTTTGTGTTTCTCTACTCTCCTCAGTAGAGGGAGAAAAGCTCTGTTAAGGTGAATGTGAAAGTCACATCAACACCAAAGAATTGGTAGGAGGGTTTGACAGTAGCACATGTGGTCACGTCCAGCATGGTGACTCGCAGAGAGCTCAGGCTGCAGTTCTTCATTTGTTTATTATTTCAGCAAAGCTCAAAAACATTTTTAAAAATTCATCCAGACTATAGCTTCTCTCCATTCCATTACAGTAAGGCTCAACTTAATGAATGATGAATGAGATATTCAGTGCCCTCATGAGGATTACTACTTTAAAAGTTAAATATTTTTTAAAAATGTAACCTATTCAACAATTTTTTGAATTTTCAAACGTTCAGCAAAGCCTTAGGCATTTCCCAGAATAAAAATGTGCAAATGACAAACACATTATTGAAAATCAAAGGAACATAAATAAACATATATCATGTTCTACCTACCAGAATGCAAAAAAAATTTTTTAATACAACTTCCCATCCTGCCATGAGGAAACAGGCATGTCCTCATACACTACTATTGTCATGAGGGTAAACCGTCATAAGCTTTCTGAAGGCCATTGGAGGTACCTGCCTATAATTTAAATGGCTATACCCTTTGACCTAGCAATGACACTGTTAGATGTTGATCTTACATCTGTGATCACACACATGTACAGAAATGGGCATGACATGTTCTTTATGGCATTGCTTGGAAGAGCGAAAACCTCCAACAAACGACCTCTACATTAGCAGAGACTGGCTAAATAATATGGGTGCGTCCACACCACGAAATGCTAGTATGTCTTTAAAGAATATCAGATAGATCTTCAGATGAACTGAAATGGCAGGATGTCCATATACATGAGAAGGAGAATCCCTTTCTGGGAAGATATTAAAGAATAATTTGATACCCTTGGAGATGGCTGGATAAAATCCTTTTGCCCAAAGGCCTGGAGATGGAACAGAAAATTGTAACCCCAGAGTCTGTTTCCCGTAACAAATCTAAGATACCTTCTATGATGCTCAGTAACTACTGATTATTGTGATTACTGATGATCATGATGGAGAAGACAGTAATCGTGAGAATTCTATGCCCCAAAAAACTAAAAGGAGAATAATGTCCCTGAAAGCTCTTTCTCTAACAGTTACTGCAATGTATTAGTGGTGCTTGTTTTGTCTCCTTGTATCTGTCAACTTTCCTAAATTCTTTCAAATGCTTTTTGGGCCATGAGTCCGGGGTCAGCGGTGGGTCGGGCCATTTAGATGTTGAAAGGGCAAGGTGACCAGCAAGTCACACCCCCATGCTCCCCCCTGCCTGACCTGGCACTGGCGGCGTAATCTGTGCGAGGATCTCCCTTCATGCCATCGCGTTTGGAATGAAGTGCCGAGAGGAGCATCTTTCCTAGGAACTGCGTTGACAGACCGGTCAGTCAGTCTGAGGTCAGCCCCCTCATACCTCATAACGCAAACCTGACAGTGGGAGGTCGGGAAAAACCTGACTTTTTTTATCACAAACTTATTTCAAGATAAGTTGGTGGATCTTAAAATGTGGTCCTTGGCCCCCCTGACCCCCAGAGTGATTGCTAAGAATACAGTCTCAAGACCCCACTGCTTATCTTCCAAATCAGAATGTGAGAGGGGAGGCTGTCATCAGGCATGGGAATCAGTATGTTAAACAAGCTCTCAGGGGGATCTTTCATACCCAGAAGTTCATTCCATTTATTTAGAAGTTTGGGGACAACTGAGGAAGACCTTGGGGATATTTTGCCCATAAGCAAGTCTTCAGGGATCCTGTTATGACTGATGGTATTTTTGTGTAAAGCATTTCTGAAGCAGTCGAGTGACCCTGTATCTACACCATTACCCTGATGTAGAAAATAATTAGAAATAAATGAAGTTTGATTTAAGTGGGATCCTCTGTGTATATTCCAGCAGTATCAGATGTAAGATAACCAAAAACAAACCATAACATTAGGAAAAGAAATAGGAAAACTTCAGGACATATTGTAAATATGTAGATACATGCCATTTACTGTACTCATCCCCAGGGTTAGAATACCCTGTATTCTTTACGGTCCTTAGGATAAAGCTGACCCTCTTCACCTAGTCCACGGGGCCCTTCTAGGTCCAGCATCTGTCCACCTCTCCGTCACCCCACCCTTCCTCCCATGCCCAGCATCAGTCCCTCCATCCCTCAGACATGCCAAGCCATCTCTGGGCTCTGGGCCTTTGCACTCCTCCCCTGCTTGTCCCTTCCTTCTGGAAGCCCTCCTTGACTCCCCACTAGAGCATGAGAGGTGACTGGAAGGTTCTTCTAACACACCTGACTGTCCTCTGTCAGTGATGCTTATCACACATCTTGGCAGCTGGCAGTTCATTAGCACACAGCCTCTGGGGCATTTGCTGGAGTTCAAACTCCAGCCTTGATACTTAGCTGTGAAGCCCTCAAGAACTGCTCAGCTGCCGTGGGCCTCAGTTTCCTCAGCTGTCACTAGGATAATAATAGTACCTACCTCACAGGTTCGTGGTGAGTACTGAATGAGATCGTCATGTAAAGTGTTGAGCACCGTGACCTGGCATATAATAAGAACTCAGTACATCACGGCTATTTTGTCATAATCACTGAGGGTAGTGGCGGTTGCTCCCCAATTTCCATTCCAGCCTTCTGCCACTGCACAGCACTTACGCAGTTTGGGCAGAATAACATCCACCCCCAGCTCCCCAGATGGGATCTGATTCATCCAAATGCAGTTCTCAAACTTCAGCAAGCATGGGGATCACTTGGAAAGCTTGTTAAGCACAGGTGGCTGGACTGTACGCCCACAGTTTCGGATCCAGTTTCTGATCCTCAGAATTTGCATTCTGGGCAAATTCCCAGGGGATGCCAATGTACCAGGCCCAAAGACCACACTTCAAGTAGCACTGGTCTTTAGGCCGATTAGGGGTATCTTATTTCCTTTGCTTCGGGATTGAGTGAGAGATGGGCACAAGATTATGATGGCCCAGGGACTACAGGAGAGCAGCTCTCTTCCTCCATGAATGTAAAGCAAATAGCTACAGATACTGCTGGCAGCCATTGCACAAGCCCACAAGACTGTTTGCTCTTTGGAACAAAAGAGAAGTCAACCCTAGGCTGGAAATGATACACAGAAGAGGGAAGGCCCCCAGAGAATCAGAGAAATGAAGTAGGGTCCTGGTTGAATGGTGCTCGAAGCCTCAGATCCATGGACTTCCTAGTTTTCGGAGTTAGTAACTTCCTTTTACTGCCTAAGTCAATGTATGTTGAGTTTTCTGTTGCTTGCAACCAAATCTTCTTAACTGAGATTTTATCGGCTCTGAGGATGAGAATTGCATGTGTTCACCAGTGTTCTCTGCTGGCCCTGGGCCAGGCACAAAGCAGGTGCTCACTAAGTATGTGCCAGTCTGTGTGAGGACATCTGCCCTCTTTACAGAGCACGTGGCAATGATCTTAACCAGGTGGCTGGGGACCAGCCCCAGAGCTGGCCTGGGTCCACTTCTGCCAAGTCTCTGTGCTCTGTCCTTCTTCTGAGTGTCCCACTCCACCTCCTCTGAAACGTGCCTGGCTTGTTTCAGGCCCTGAGCACTACCACCCAAGGCCTTGCCAGCACTGAATCCACTTTTAGCAATGTGTCATAGAACATTTTACTTTCTTCCAGTAAGCTTTGCAGACTGAGGCTGCTTGCTTTACTTATGGGTGGGTGTATGATGTAACATTCTGTCCCTCACCCTACCTGGGCACTCACTCTTTCAGAGCTGCCTATGCACAGAGGTATTGGCCCCAGTAGTTAAAACTCCCTTCAGTGGGAAGTCCTTTGTATTAGTGTCCTAAGGCTGCCAGAACAAACTACCACAAACTTGTTGGCTTAAAACAACAGAAAAATGCTCTCTTACAGGTCTGGAGGCTAGAAGTCTGAAATCATGGTGTCAGCAGAGCCATGCCCCCTCTTCTGAAGGCACCAGAGGAGAATCCTTCCTTGTCCCTTCCGGTTTCTGGTGTCTTCTGATGTTCCCCGGCTTGTGACAGCACAACCCAACCTCTGCCTGCCTCAGTTTCCACATGCCTGTCTTCTGTGCCTCTCTGCGTATCTCTTATAAGGACACTGTCACTGGATTGGAGACCCATCTTAAACCATTAGGACGATCTCATCTCCTTATTATATCTGCAAAGGTCTTATTTCCAAATAAGGTCACATTCTGAGGTTCCAGGTAGACACGGATTTTGAGGGAACCTATTCAGCCACATCCCCTTAGATGGGGGGTCTGCTAAAATATACATCCAGCTGCCCGGAGCAACACCATCAAACCCAGCCTGGCAGCCCATGAAGGGCTCTGAACCTGACTATTCAGTGACAGGGAGCTGCAAACACATACCCGAGGGGCGTCTCAAACTGCCTGTGTTTCCTTCCTACTTGCACCCTCCAGTGTCCCCGTAGCAAACATGTTGCCATGTCGTCTTCATCTCCAGCCTCAAATTACAGAGGGGCAAAGCCGGCAGGACCTTTGGCAATGCCGTGACACCCCGGCCCCAACCCCTTGAGTGATGTCTTTGCATTCTTCTAGACTTCACCTGCCAGAACATTCCAGGCAGGGTGACTTCTCCCAGCTCTGGAATTTTGTGTCTGAAACACCCAACTCGCCCTTGTGGACAGCCCTGCTCATGGGGGCCAGGAGTACCTGGTTGTACCCCAGTGGGTGCCAGACATCTGCCCACCTCCTGATTTCTATCAGACTTGAACACAAGTTGTGCTCTCAACCCTTCTCTGTCCAAGTCAGGTGGTGCCAGGGCACTGCAAGGCCCGTCCCAGAGCTGGTTCTATTCTTCTGCCTCATTCCTTCCTACTCTCCACCCCCGAGCTTGCCCATCTCTCTCCATCCTCATAATGTTCCTTGGGTCTCCTCATGAGCTCTTCACCCCTGGAGAAACCTCTAGTCTGGATCTCTCCCCGTCCACCTCTGTCCTGCTGTCCCAGGACACTTCCCAATTCTAAATCTGCATTTTCAAACAGGCTTCTTAGCAAAGGGAAATCAGGACAGGACCAAAACTCTTCCTGGAGCTTAAAGAAGATAGGAGCCTCCGAGGCACGTTGTCATGTATGATCGCCTGGACACATTTACTAATGTATTGCCAATCAACAAATTCAGTGAATTGGCATTTATATGAAGAGAATGCACAGGGTTTAGCCAAAGCTGAGAATAAAACAGAGACCAAGACGGTCCCTGAGAATTGCCTAGCGAGCTTTTTAGAAATCCTGGTGCCTGGGCCCTACCCCAGAAAACCTGATGCAGTGAGACCAGAGAGACAGGGGACCCACATGTCTAACAAGCACCCAGGTGCTTCCCGAGCTGCACTTAGCAGAACAGGGACACTGAGGGGTCATCTTCAAGAGGCAAGTACAGTGCAGGGAAATAAGGCTGACTGAGGGCCCCAGGGGAGCCCAGAGGAGGGGCTCAAACTCAGAATAAGTGTGTGTGGTGGGCACCGCGAGGGAGGCAATTACCTCCTGGAGGAGGTGAACGCCAGGTGGGGTGTAGGGGCAGCAAGGCCCTCCCTCCACATACTCACCTCTCAGCAGGTGAGCTAGTCCCTGCTGAACCATCCCCCCACTGGAGGTTGACTTCAATATTCATTTGAACTGAATTTAACTGTAAAACAAAGGCTATGGGGTCTACCTGGGGTCTACCTGGGGCCTACGGCTGGCCAAGGCCAAGCCTGTAACAGCTTAGATTCTGACACTTGATTCCCCAGAGGGGTGGATGTTGTAGAAAAACAGTGGGCCCCTTTCCTTGGCCAAGCTTGTCACTGACAGCTGTGTTACTCTGGGAACCTTACTTAATCTTTCAGAGGCCGGCAAAGAGGTAGACAGAGCAGACCTCGTGATGCAAGAGACAGACAGTTGAGTACCTGGGATCTGTTTCCCCCGACACGTAAACCTCCAGAAGGCTTGTCATTTTCTTCTCCATTATATCCTTAGGGTCGGAGCATAATCAGTTCTCCCCCAACTGTGAAAAAACCCAACTAACATAAAAATGAAAAAATAAAGCCCGCTGGCAATTTTTCCATTCATTTTTAGAATCGGTAATAACTGTTTCTTCAGAAAGAAAAGATTGTTTTTTAATTTCATGGATCCTGCAAGTGATGTGGCCATGTTTAATTTGTATTTTCTTCATATCCCTCATCGCAACCCAGTATTACCTTGCTTACTTATTTCTTTCCTTGCCATCCAGTGGCCATTGGCTTACCACCGTGGTGCCCAATGCCTGGCTCAAAGATGAGGGAAGACTGGTCCTTCTGCACCTCTTGCACTTCTTGCACTGGCTGCCAGGAGTCCAGTCAGCTCTGCATCTCACCCACAGACTGTGGACTCCCTTTACCATGGTTTCATCATTCCCTATTCTTATTTACCCTATTTATTATTTTTCATCTCGTTGTATTGTCTCTATGCTTACAAGCCATCCTCAGTCCCTTTCTGGAATAACCCCAGGTACAGAAACCCATATTAATAATCATCAGCATTCTCTTTTAGAGAACAATGAACTCTATTCAACTCATTCCTTTGTGAGCATCTGTTACACAATGGTCACTCTGCTAGGGGGAAGGCAGCAGACACTAAACAAGTAAACAAAGACAAAGAAAATTGTCACCAGATATAATTAGTGCAAGGGAGGAACTAAGCCGGAAAATGGGTGGATGGCAGCATTTATATAAGGTGGCAGAGGGAAGGCCTCTGTGAGGAGGTGACACTCCAGCTGGGACTCTGCAAACAGGGAGATGTAGGGCAGGTTTTCCCAGCCAGCAGCTCCGAGGAACAAGCTGGGTGGGTTTTAGGAGGGACAAAAGGCCAGGGGGAGAGGGGGAGGGGCAGGGTAGCAAGAAAAGACCAGAAAGACAGCAGCCAGGGCCTTGAAGGCCGGGAGCATAGACTTTGGCCTCACTGCGGTTTGAGGAACAGATCCTGTTTCAAAAGAGTCCTCTGCATTGGCACCGTGAAATGCTCGTAGCAATAAACAGGAGCAAAGTATTGAGGCTCACACAACGTGGATGGATCCCCAGGGCAATCAGTATGCTGAGTGAGAAAGAGAAGCCAATCTCAGAGGGCCATGTACTGCATGGTTCCACTTACACCACGTTCTCAACATATTTACTGAGCTGAGACAATTCTCAACATACTACTAAGATGAGAACCAATTAGCAGTTGCCAGGGGTTAGGGGCAGGGGTCAGGAGGCAGAAGACTGGGAAGAATTATAAAGGACAGCATCAAGAAGATCTCAAGTTTGTTTCCAAAAAATAACTTGGACATAATTCAATAGCTGCAGAAGTATATGTTCTTTGAGTTCTGAGGACCGGGATGTGAACAGCTAACTTGCAATTTTCCACCAACTGCCCCGGGATGGGAGCCCTCTCTCTGGTTTGGACAGCGTTGACCTCATGGGAATGACAAGGCCCACCCATGCGGTCAAATGAAGGGCTCTGGCTAGGTGAGGCATTTACACTGATACAGCCTCTAATAACCACGGAGATAGGATTGCGAGACTGGGAGGTGGTGCAAAGGCCAGACCCCCTACTGTTAACTCAGAGGGCAAAGCAGAGCCTATCTGGTTGCCGGACAGGGTGGGGAATCCATCCTGCAATTATGAGGCAACTCCTTTAAAACTTCCTTCAAACAGCGCCTTAGGCAAACCATACCTTGATGTGAAGCCCATACTGAAATGCTGCAGGTTATCTTTTTCCTCAAAGGGCTGTGACCCTCTCCCGACCACAGCTACTTAAAGCATCACGCCCCCTAGGGTCCTCCAACAGGCAAGTATCTTAGGCATGCATCTATTTATGTGCCACAGAAGACGCTAGACAGACCTAAGACATCATTGTTTTGTACCATGTGGTACATTTGGTGAGATCTGAGGGATCTAGGGACAGGTTTCCATAGCGGGAGATTTGCTCCCCATGGCTCCCTTCTCACCACCTTGGTATAGGGACCCTGGGAAGCTGAAGGTCAGGGGCGGGCACAAAAGACTTTTGTCCTAACAAGGACCTGGCCCGGGAGTACGGCGTATGCCGTGCACTTGAGACTTTGTGCCCAGCCTCCTCAAATGCTTTGCGCCAGATTCCTCATTTGTAAAATCGGGATGTTCCCAGCACCAACCTCAGAGGTACTTTACAAGAGCTAATTCGGATGGAAAAATTCAGCACGGGGCCAGGCGTGCAGTAAGCACGTTTTAACTAATGCTGCTTAGTATTAATTATTTAATACGAGGTGCCAGACACTGCAAAACGCTGAAAGGCTCCCCCTCCTTCGGTCCTGAGAACTTCCACCATCGAGCCCGGCCTACAGATGAGGACCCCGAGGCTCGGCTTGGAGAGTCAAGTCACTTGCCCTAAATTGCAAAGCTAATGAAGCGCCGCACTGAGTGTCGTCCCGGGGCTGACTTGACCACTCTGCCTTGCGGCCTCCAACACGACTCCTGAATTCAGGTCAGGTACCGGGTTCTGCCCGCTGGTGTCAACAACCTGCTCTGCGGGCTGGTCAGAACCCAATGTGAGCGGCTGCTAAAATAGCCAATCGCGAGGCACGTTTCCGAGACGGCTGGTGGCGGCTTCTCCTCTCGCAGGGACGTTTGTATTTTACATACCTTTTAGAGAATTGTATTTGTTTAACCTAAAACAACCGATGCTGCCCAGCTTTCTAGACCCCGAAGCTCACAGGAGATACCAAGAGGAAAATGCCCAAGACCACAGCAGACACCTGTGAGCATTTTCTGAGCCAGAAACTATTCTCAGAATCCACACGTACTGTCCATTTAATCCTCACAGGGTTCTCACATGAGAAACAGCTGTTATTATCCAGCGAGTTCAAGTCACTGTCCAAAAACACACTGCAGAAACTGAGGCAGGATTTACTCTCCGCCCTCTAAGGTGTTGAGCGTTGATGCACCGTTGTTCAAGGAAAGTGTATTCTGCTTCTATCATATCACCAGCAACAAAATAAACCCCTATTGTGTTGTTTTTCTTTTTTTTCACTTACAGCATCATAGCCAACTGGTGGGTCAAACCTGACAATGGAAGCACAGCTCTTATGATCTCAAAATTCCCTTGATTTGCATTTCAACTCAAGATGCCCCTTGATGAACTACAATAGGGCAATATTAACAAGGTTGCTCATTGATAGGTAACAAAAAATCATTTGAAATTTTTTAGAAGTTTAATATTTAAACCAACACTTCCTGCCTACTCTCCAGAATTTCCTTTTTTCTATAACTGGATGATAGCTATGGACATTTTCTCCAGAAATGTGGATATTTACATGCAAAAAAATCATGCCTGCATCTTCTAGGAGTTCTCAGAACCCCTGAGGCCCATCCATTGACCCCAGAGATAAGAAGTTTTTTGTTCTATGGATTTACAAATGAGGAATCCTTTGTGAAGCAAATGTTCTTCACCTGACTCGCATCTGACAACAATCTCTCTCCTCTCTCGGTCTCTTCCTCAATACGTGTATATATCACCATATATTCTGTTGTGATCTGTCATCTATCACCTTTAAAAAAAATTATCGAAGTAGTTTTCCCTTTTTCATACTTTGTGTTTCAAACAAATGTTTCCATAATAAACCCCTTCAACCTCACGAAACATAAATTAAGCAAAATCTTAGCTACATCACGTGGCTACGCAGACCTTTAATTTTCAACTTGAATTTGCCTTTGAACTGATTTGTAGATTTCCTGAACAGTATGTTCAGTATTGCTATCCTTTAAGAGCTATAAAACCATATCCACTTGAGGGAGCAGTTAGGTGTTGCACCCTTGCTACAATAGTAATCTGCTTGTTCCTCTAAGAGAAATACAAAGTGCTGGCAACAGAGTCATCTCTTCTGGTTACTATGTGCAGGGGACTTTGGATTTAAAAGTGCTTCCTATGTTATGGAAAATACTGGAAAAACCTGGACTGGATCATTGACGGAAGAATCAAGCGGCACTCAGAGGTCTTAGAGTGTTGAGGGTTTATTTTACACCAGCGGGCTCAGAGGGGAGTAATCTCTCAAGGTCTGAGCCCTGAACGAAGGCAAAGGGAGCAATATATATCTTTTTGCCTCTGTATCTGCAACATTTCTACGTGCACAGCAAACGAGAGCGAGCAAGGGGGAGTAAGTTTAGGGAGTGAGTGCCTGGCAGAGCGGGGAGTGAAGGGGAGGGAGAAGTTAAGGGAGTTCCTGTTGTCTTTGCTGAGAAGAGCAGCAGAAGGGAACCACCTGAACTAGACTGCTGTCCTTGTAAGTTTTTCCCTGTCACCTACACACTTCACTTATGGCATAATATCTAATCGGTGGGTCCATGTTTGATGGGAAAGCACAACTCTTATGATTCCAAATTTTACTGGACTTGCATATAAAATCAAGGTGCTCATTGATAAACCACAATGTGAGGGCTATTAACAGTTTTAACAATATTGCTCATGAACAGGGAAGGAGACTCATTGGAATGTTTTTGAAAGTTCAAATATTTAAAGCAACAGTTACTACAAATCATAATATGGTGCAACTCTTGAGAATGTGCTGTTGTTATCTTTACCCAAGGTTATCTAAAAAATGATCATGTGCTGCTTACTCCACGTGTGCTACCCCTAATCCTCACAAAGATCCTGTAATGTATCCAAACACCACTTTTACAGATGAGGAAACTGAGGACCCAGGAATTAAAGTGCCTTGCCCAGGATCGCCCAGCTAGAAAGTGGCTAATGATTTGTTTGGCTTGATGTCTGCTCTTGTCCAGCGACCACATTGCCTCTCTGGCTTTGGGCTCAGTTTGGACTCAGATTCCTGTTACAGGGTGTCCCCTCTTGCAGATAGAAATGTTCATTTTCTCCTTGAAACAGGGCTTCCTTTACTAACTCCTCATGTCCCTAAAACTTAAAGTTGACAAAGGGGAGCTCAAGCATCAGAACAAGCAGAGAATATTCTAGTTTGATGTTAGAGTAAGTGAGAAATTTGGCAATTTAATTGTGGAACTTTTTTTTTCTAAACTTCAGCATGCAGTTAGCATCAAGTTCTAAACTGAAAGTATAAAGTCTACATTCTATACTCCTAAAAAGTCCTTTCTGTAAGAATCATTCCAAAATGGATAATTGAGTCCAAGATTTTTTGCCGTTGGTCCATTTTTGCTCTGTTAGGTAACAATAAATCTGGCCAGGAAAATAAACAATACAGTACGAAACAACCACCTGGCTGTACTGACGGACAAGCAAAGCAAGAGCTGGGCTTTCGCATAAAGAGATAATTAAACGACTGGATGGTTTCAGTTTGTGTCAAGAGTCGCCCTCTCCCTTTGATCTGTACTTCAGCTAAGGTGCATCAAGGATCTTAGGGGTCATGGGAGAAGAGGGGCAGGGCAAGAGAGAAATTTCAGTCCACCTTGAAGTGGGAAGTGTTTGCTTTTCTCCAGACATCCCGTCTCACTTCCTCTCCAGTGAAAACCTACCTTCCATGTTCCTTAATGAACCTGCCCTGGCATTCCTCTGCTGCCCTTCCCTAAACGCTAAGAAGATCAAAATAAAGTCAGTACTCTGGGAACATGAAATCCGTGTGCTCTGAAACATGCTGTGGGTTTTTTGGAGGTCTCACTTATCATTATTATGTTTTTAACGTAGTGAGGTTTCAATCTTTTTTTTACCAGAATCTAAACGCAACATCTCCATGCTCCTGAAAATAACCATCATGATAATAAGAATCAAAGGCACAGCATTTTGCTGAACCCCTCAATTACAACTGCCCTCTTGTCCCCCTCTCCATGAGTTCTACTACAAACTGAAGATCCTGCAGATACAGGGGATGCAAAAAGTGGACTTTTAGTCGACTCGGGGGGCTGAGGGGAAAGGCTAATGCAGATGATTTCCAATGACTTTCTCTAATGTTAATTCTTCCTTCTTATCTTTTCTTTTGTTTCCCTCCTGGGACTTCATACCATTGGTAATGCAGCAAAATGTGAAATTCTCTTTGTGCATCTCTGTGCCACCCCCAACCGCAAGGCCCTGGGGCCCCATTAATTTCAAAGTGATTAGCAGGAGCAGAGATAAGCTACCAGACACCCACAGCCACAGTCCCAGGAATTCTTACCCTACCCTTCTTAATTTGGGTAAGTCAAAAATACTTTCATCCCAATTTTACACATCAGAAATCTTGGAAATGAGCAGAGATATCACTAGGAACCCTCTGGAAGCAGTGTCCTCTATAACAAAAACATTGGCTCCCTAGAACTTGAAGCTTCTTTTTCTTACCTTGGGCAATCATGAAATAAAACCTTTTCTACTGTGATTTGAAAGTGATACTGATTAGCTATGCATTGTAGGTCTAGCTGACCAAAACAGAGAAAATGATTGCTCTTTGATTTGTAAATATCGTTTTGGGGGGGAACCTGATAGGGTGATTTATGCTTCTCCCGCCCAGCCAATAGTTGCTATGATTTTGCTGGAAGAGATGAGGCATTTCTTTTCTCAAGAAGAGAAAGGACTGAATCCTGGCTTCAGCATTGCCCAGACCTCTCTGGACTTCATTGTTAACCATCAATGAATGTGGGTGATATTATCTGCGTCCAGGGCAGCGGGGGAGCGAGGTAAAGGGAGCTGACCACTCTCTGGCTGCCCGGTCTCCACACTGTTCCCTATACAGGAGGAGCTCAGGGTTTTTCTGAAGGAAATTCCCACCCCTCAGGCCTTCCTCTGCCATTTGCTTTATCCAGAAGCTGAGGAAGTTTATCTGAAGGGGCAACTTGGCCCCACCTTTACAGCATGTAATCCCGTTGAATCTTTGAGCGTTAATCACAAACTGTTCCTCTGCTTTTTTAATTGAGAAAAATATTTATTTTCTCTCTGTGGTTTCCATTTATCTTCCAGATGGGGTCCCTGTCCCTGTTCTTACTCAAATCCTCTGTCAAGTGGCAGCTTTGACTAAAGAACACTCCTGAATTCTCGGGCTTCTTGTCTTTTCACACAGCCACCTGGAGAATTTAGTGGCTTTTAAGCAATTTTGTGCTTATTTAGCACTGTGCAGCCCAAAGAAGAGGGGCTCAATGTTGGCCAAGGAAATAAAGGCCCAACATCATTTTCACTCGAAGCCTTCTGGGTATCAAAGCGTTTCTATTGGCATATCCGGAAGTCAGATGACATCAGGTGAAGTCTGTTTCCGTCACTGAAAAAGGAATTCTCAGAAATTGCAACTGCTTCCCTGACACTTTTGACAGCTTATTTTCTACTTAAGGAAGATTTCAGAACTATGTGTAGAAAGAGTCTGAAAAGAAATCATCAAAATATGAACAATTGTATTAAATTGGTGGAATTATGTGTTACTTCTTTTCTTTCAACATTTGACTATTTTGTTTTCTATTAAATACACATGCTAGTTTATAATACTATATTTTATAAACTTTATTTTAGAAGAAACAAGTCACTGATGATCTGAACCAATGTCAAGTGTTTAAAATATGCAAGCCTGAACTCTGTCCAGAACTCTCTTTCACCGTCTTTTTTATTTTATATTTCCATGAGAAGTCTCATAACAGATTCAAATAACCACCACCAGAAGTCCGTTGTTATTGACTACTGAGTCTATACCATGTGTGAGACATACTGAGTTACATGAGGACTTGGGCATAGTTTTGGATGACAGCTGGGGAGATGCTGGAGAGAGACACATATTTTAGGGGTATAATTTAGAAATTCCAATACCCCTATTACTCTTCCTGAGTTTGTTCCTGGCTTTGAAACTTCCTAGATTATCTTCAGTAGCACATGAACATCTGTGCAAAGTAATACTTCGAAAAGATCTCTGTGTTCGTGTCATTCGCATAGAGTACGGGCAGTCACAGGCTGCAAGAAAAAGAACAAAATTGAGAGAGTTAACAGAAGCATTGCCGATCTGACTGTTGCCTATGCTACCTGACCTTGTACCAGTGTCTCCTTTTCCATCACTGCAAATTGTCAAGGTGTTTGTGGGTAAACAGAGCCCCCTCTCTTAGTGATCTGTCTTCTTGCACTGCTTGGTTTGTGCATGGATCACTGACCATCTTGGTGGAAAAAAAAAAAATCAAATGCCAATTTAAATACTATACAATGCAAGATATCGTCTCTGTATCTCTATACAGCTCTCCTTAGACCCTGGTTGAGTTGACAAAGCTCCACTGGCAACCAGAAAGATGATGGTTTATTAACAATTTTTAAACCTCTGACATCTAGGGGCCCCTTCTTGGTCTGGTCCAAAGTCAACCTCCTCCCTTTGCAGCCTCCTCTGCCACTTGCATCCAACCCCACAAAACAATTCTTTCTCCTCGCTGCTGTGCTGTTCATTCTGTCGGACATGCCCATCGTGCCTTCTTCAGAGGACACCAAGCTCAAATGCCACCTTCCCCAGAAACCTGCTCGGACTGCCCTGCATTTTCACTGCATTGTCTGTTCATGTACCAATGCCTGTACCAGATGAGCCAAGATGATATCAGAGACCTCCAGTGTGGGAGATGGGGACCGACTCCTTCCTGTTAGAATGTTAAATAAGAGCTTATTGAACTTCTTTACATGTGTATTCACTAGCGTAATTAATATTTTTCTTAGTCTTTAATGCTCTTCATCTGGGGGTGTGCTCTCCACGTACCTGTTGCTCCTTCTCGGCCCCTGCTCTGGCAGGTGGGGTTTCCCACACGTCCCAGCATCCGAGGAGCCAGGACTGGAGACCTTTTTTTTTCCCCTTTATGGGCCTGGAATGTAATTTCTCTTCCTCATTTGACATCTGCCTTCCAAGGTTGATCTGTTGTAATGTCATGGGCCCAGCAGACCAACTGGCTAAAATCAGTTTACAAAATGACCAGTTTGCAGAATCACCTCTAGCTTTACGTTAGTCTGAGAGGTAGACTTGTGGAAAAGGCATTTTTTAAGGCTGGCTTTTGAAGAATGGGCAGTATGCAGATAAGCCATGGGAGGGGAGAAGCAGGAAGGGACATTCCAGAGGAAAGAGCCAACGTGAGCAAAAAAAATTTCTACCAAAAAAAGAGGAAAAATATTCAAAAAATAAATGTCAAATGCAGGATACTTTTTCATGGTTATATATGCTATTATTGCTGCAGTTAAATAAATCATCAAAACCTTTGTCTTCACTAAATTCAGATTTGTTTTGGCCTTCTTTCCTTCCAATTCTTGGTGACATACTGCTAAAGATAGAGATCTAGCCCTGATGAGTGAATTTGCCTCCTTAAAGGGCTCAACTTAGGTCAATGGAAATTGGTTCATGCTGTCACACAGCTGGGTATGGGAAGTCAAACCCCAGTACATTTGCTTGGTATTTTTGATAACCTCAAAAAGAGAAAAATAGATGACGGCACATCCCGTGGACCTGGCTGCTTTCCATGCAGTTTCCTCCAGCTGTGATCTGAGAACCTTGTGCTTTGGTGGCATGACCAAGGTGATGGCAGAGGGTGGGCTGTGTGTGTCAGGAAGTACGGGCTCTAGGACGAGACCCAGACCCCTATCAGACCCTTTGGGGGTGAGGCCCAGGACACTGAATTTTAAAACCTGGTGATTCTTGTACTGATTCAAGTTTGAGTACAAGTACAAATAAATAAATACACCAAGAATGAAATGCAGCTCTCAAAAACATTCAACTTTTTATGGTACTCAAGATCAGCCCTTCTGCTTAATATATGTTTCTTTGTATTCCTTCTTCCAGGCAGAATAGCTATTTTAAATGTCTGACATGTAAATATGCAATATAACACCTAAACATCACAATTAAAAGTCAGAGACTATCACACTAAGAAAAGAAACCCATTTTAAGTATAAAGATATAATAAATTAAAAGTTAAAGTATGGAAAAAATATACCATGCTAACACTCAAAAGAAAAAGTTGGTATGGTTATATTAATATCAGACAGATTTAAGATTCCAGGGAAGAGTCATTTCATAATAATGAAAGAGTCAATTCATCACGAAGATAGAACAATCCTAAACGTCTTTGCATTTAATACCAGAGCTTCAAAATGAAAGCAGATACCATGAGAACTACAAAGAGAAATGGATGACTCTACAGTTAAAGTTGGAGATTTAAATACCCCTCCATTAATACTTGATAGAACAAGTAGACTAAAAATCAGTAAGGACATAGAAGATTTGATTAATATGATCCAACAACCTAACCAAATTGACATTTATAGGATACCCTATCTGCAACAGCAAAATATATATTCTTTTCAAATTCACATAGAACTTTTCTAAGGTAGACTGTGTTCTGGGCCATAAAACAAGTCTCATAAATTTAAAAGGATTCAAATCATACAAAGCATGTTCTCTGACCACAATGAAATTAAATTAGAAATAAAATCAAACACATCTGGAAAACCTCCAAATAGTTGAAAATAAAACAACATACTTCTAAATAACTCAAGAAGAAATCAAAAGGGAGACTAGAAAGTGTTTTAAATGGAATGAAAATGAAAATAAGACAAAATTTGGGTGCAGATAGAGCTTAGAGAAAAATGTATAACATTAAACACCTATACTAAAAATGAAGATCTTAAGTTAGGTTTGCCAGACTTAATAAATAGCAATACAGGATACCCAGCTGAAATGAATTTCAGACAGACAATGAAATTTTATGTAGTGTAATTATGTTCCATGCAATATCTGAAATAAACCAAAAAATTATTTGTTGTTTATATGAAACTAAAATTTAACTGAGAATCCTGTATTACATTGAGCAACCTATCTGAATCAATGATCTAAGTTTCTACTTTAAGAAACTAGAAAAAGAAGACTAAATTAAAGTCAAAGTAACCAGAATATCATACTATAGGTCCTAGCTAGAGCAATAAGGCAGGAAAAAGAAATAAAATATACATATATTGGAAAAAAAGAAATAAAACTGTCACTCTTTGCAGACATAATTATCTGTGTAGAAAATCCCAAAGAATCTACAAAAGAGATCCTAAAACTAATAAGCATGTTTTGCAAAGTTACAGTATATAAGGTCAACATACAAAAGTTAATCATAATTTTATATACTAGCAATGAACAATTCAAAATTAAATTGTTTAAAAGTACCATTTACGATAGCATCAAAAAACATCAAGTACTTAAGTATAAATTTCATAAAATACATGCAATATCTAAAACTACAAATATTGAAAGAAATCAAAGAAAACCTAAATAAATGGAGATAAATACTGTTTCATGGATTTAAAGACTCACGACTGTTAAGATGTCAATTCTCTCTGATGTAAAGCTTTATTTCAATTTCAATAAAATTGCAGTAAGTGTTTTTGTATAAGCTGATTCTAAATTTATGTGGAAAGGCAAAGGAACTAAAATAACAAAAACAGTTTTTAAAAATAACAAAGTTGCAGGACTCACACTACTTGATGTAAGACTCAACTGTAAAGCTGCAATAATCAAGATAGATCAATGGAACAAAAGAGAGAATACAGAAGTAGATGCACACATACATATTCCATCAGTTTTCTACAAAGTTGCAAAGGCAATTCAATGGAAAAAGAAAAAACTTTTCAACTAAGGTGCTGCAACAACTGGACATCCCAGTGCAAAACAAAACAAAACCAGACTCAATCTATACTCTGCACTCTATGCAAAAACTAACTCAGATGGATCATAGGCCTAACTGTAAAATATAACACTGTAAAACTTCTAGAAAAAAAAGGAGAAAATCTTTGTGACTTTGAGATAGGCAAAGAATTCTTAACTACCACATCAAAAGCACTATCCATGAAGGAATTGTATTTCTTGACGGAGGCCATGGTTACACCTCTGTACGTGTTTGGCAAAGCTCATAGAACTGTATGCTAGAAATGGTGAATTTAATGTATATAAATTGTAACTTATTAAAACAATTTTTAATGCAAAGAAAGAAAGTCTGACATAAATTCCAGAGCTATGCTAATGCAAAGCTTGTTAGGAACAAATCATCCCTTAGGTGACTAAGGGAGTGGCATTGGCTGGGTCTTGAGGAGAGGCTGGGTCTGTAAGGAGAGGCTGAAAATAGTGAAAAGCCAAGAACTTGAATATGGGTTTAAAAAGAGTAGATGCTGGAGGAGAGATGATTGAACAAACACCAGGTGTGAGAAACATAGAAGAGAGGCACAGGCTTGAGTGAGTAAACTGGGTGGTTGCCACAACTCTGTCTTAATTCCTCTTTAATCAGCACCGCAGGAGGGTGGCGACAGAAGTCTGGTTGGTGGTAACGGTGGAGGAGGACTGGGGATGAACGTGGGTAGAGAAACCCAGTGAATGGATCACTGTGGACTGAGTCAAACATGTTACCATCATCTTGGGGTGCAATGAAAAGAACATGGAACCAGGAATTAGGATATCTGGGTTCCAGTCATAGCCCAGCCAGAAATAAGCTGTATGATCTATGAAGCCAGATAAGCCCCAGATGTCTTATCTGTCTCAAGTCTCTTCTACCTCTATGATCTCTTATTTTTTTTATTCAAGTATAGTTATGCAATATTATATTGGTTTCAAGTATACAGCACAGTGATTCAACAGTTATCTGTATTATTAAGTGCTCACCTCACTAGTGTAGTTACTGTCAACATAGAAATATGCTACAGAAATATTAGCTATATTCTCTGCTACACTCTTATCTCCATGACTAATTCATGTTATGATTGAGATTTTGTGCCTCTTTATCCCCTTTGCCTATTTCACTCACCCACTTCAGTCCCTCCCTCACTTCTCAGTGTCTATGAGTCTATTGCTGTTTTGTTCATTTTGTTTTGTTTGGTTTACTCTACAATCTCTTGGTTATGTAATTTATACCCTAAAATGAATCCCACTGGAGTGTAAGTTTACTAAGTCTTTGCAGTTTTTAAAGCACCTCTAGCACCAACCTTATTTACCCTCAAGGTCTTGTGGAGTGTATATTGTTATTTTCCTTTTACACATGAGGAAGAACTGCCCTCAGAGACATTAAACAGTTTTACCTAGAGACACTCTGAGTCCAATGCTCTTCTGGCCATCCCACAGCAAGGGGCAGAGCAGCGATGACCCGTTGAGAAGTCTTCAGGCTGCAGGGCAGAAAAGCTCATTCCCAGAGAAGCATGCTCCGGGTAAGTAACCAACTGTTCATCGGCATTTTGCTGTTGTTTATGGAAGCCCTGCTTCCAGTTCACGGGTTGGTAAATAGTTGTGATAAAAGGTGTGTAAACTGAATAATGCCCCTTCAAAGATGCCGATATTTGACTCTCCAGCACCTGGAAAGGTAAAGGGGGGTTTGCAGGTGTGATTAAGTTAAGGATCCTGAGGTGAGAGATTATCCTGGATTATGTGGGTGGACCCAATGTAATCACAATGGTCCTGTAAAAGGGAGGCTGGAGGGCCAGACTCAGAAAAAGGTGTAAGGAGGGAAAAAGAGGTTGCCATGATGCGGTTTGAAACTGGAGGGAAGGGACCACCAACCTAGGAATGCAGGCAGCCTTTAGCAACTGCAAAAGGCAAGGAAATGGATTCTTCTCTGAAACCCCCAGAAGGAAGGCAGCCTAGTGACACCTTGATCACAGCCCTCCTGGCCTCCAGCACTGTAAGAGAATAGACTGGTGTTGCTTTAAGTCACCAAATTTGTGGTAAATTCCTTATGGCAGCAATTGGAAACTCCTATGGTGGGGAAGCAGAGAACATGGATATTTTGGAATTCAATGTATTCACAAAATTTAAAGTCAATCACAGACTCCAAGAAGGGACTAGCTGTTACCAAAGGGAAGCAGTCAGACTGGGGAGGGTGGGTGGGGAGGGAGGGAGAAGGGGATTAAGGGGTATTATGATTAGCACACATAATGTAGGGGGGTCACAAGGAAGGCAGTACAGCACAGAAAACACTAGTCACTCTATAGCATCTTACTACACTGATGGACAGTGACTGCAATGGGTGTGGGGGGGAGACTTGATAATATGGGTGAATGTTGTAACCACTATGTTCTCATGTGAAACCCTCATAAGATTGTATATCAATGATAAGTTAATAAAAAAATATTTTAAAAGTCAGTAATTCTTTAATCATTTCCCCACATTTAAAACAAAGCGAAATGTGAACACACACACACAAATCTCTGTCCATGGCTTAATCGATAGAGTCAACTGTCCTATAACAAAATGATTATAATTGTGCTGTGTTTAGCAGATACTCTTCAACGCAAAGAAATCGTCACAGTTTCATTCCAGAACCCCAAATAAACCTGGAACGAAGGAACCTAGAATTCCTTTTCACTCAGAACTGTGCTCAAACCATCAAAGGCTGGAAGTAACTTATATTAATACAAACTCATTTCAGGGTTTGAGTTGAGAAAATACATGGTTTAAAATTCCACTGAAGACTTTGATCACTACATCTGTGATTTTTCTGCTCCAATTTCAAATCAGCCACCCTTATCTCCATAAATACATTTGGACTTCTCAGAAAAATGGCCCTTGGTCTTCTGAAAACAAGTATTGAGATAACTTAGGAGTTTCAGAAATGTGTATGGGGATACACATTTTTAGTTGTAAAATGTGTTTAATAACTGTTTTAACCCAGCTCTGGCTCTGGGAGTGATACCCTGCTGCATTGCCCTAAGCGTGAGCTTAGTAATCACCCCAGTATGTGTTAACAGACTGTGACATCATCTGGAGACCAGAAATGGCTCTCAGGTTACCATATAAATTGACTCAAACTTCGGAGAGGATTACAAGGCAGACCTCGGCTAAGTGTGAGATGCCATTACAGGTAAATCAAAGGTAACTGTGAGGTCTGGCAGGCACCTGTCAACAGGTAAGGGAAGAAGGATCCCATGGAGGAGCCTGGAGACAGGATTACACTCTCCAAGCTTTTTTTTATTTCAGGCTAAAGGTCAGACAGAAAAGCCATTCTCAGTGGTCTTTATTTATGGTTCTCAGAGGCCTGGTTAGGGAAGCGTCCTGAAGAAGAAGGATGGCCCGGGTGGGAGCCCAGTTTCCCGCCCAGCTGATGACAGACTGAGTGCTTCCAGCTTTGTGAAAGGCCTGCTTTTTATGAACGTGCATAAGTGTTTGCAGGCACAACATGGGAGGAGCTCATCCTCTCTGTTACCTCCTGTGCAGAGAGAGCTGTGTGTATTCTCTCCCTCCTCCCTCCTCAGCCACCTGAAAAGACTTGTTTCCACTATCCATCGTTGGCCTTTGAAGGACAAGTAAGGAGAGACGAGTATCGCTGGCCGGCCAGCTTGGCTTGGGGAGATTGCCACACATTTCTCAAATGCTCAGAACTCAGTAAAATACTTTATTCAAGCTTTCTGTTGGCTCAAGAGGAAGTCTCCATTCTTTGGAGACCGAGGTGAGGAGATTAAGGGGAATGGCCAGATAGCAGTGGGGAAGGGGGCCACCCCTGCTTCAGGCCCCAGTCGGCCCCTCTGGGCCACATCTGCATCTCTGCTGTTTCACTTCCTGTCCACAGCGAGTGGTGGACGGAGGATGGCTAGGGTGCAGAGGGGTGGAAGCTGGGGCTGTGTGTCTTCTTGCCAACTGAATCCTGCAGGGCCTGAGATGAGCCCCTCAGCCTCTCAGAGCTGTACGGTCCCCTGTGAAGCGGGATTGATAATGCCGGCCTCCAGCTGGAAATACTTTTTCTCCAACTCATTGCCTGACTGTCTCATTCTCAACCTTCAGAGAGATCTGTCCTTGTCCACTCTGTCCAAAGTAGCCCTTACTTCACTTCCCTCCTCACCACCCCCACCCCAAACAAAGGGACCTCATCTGTCTTGTTCCATGAACTTGACATATAGAGGCAACTTTACAAATACTTGTTGAATGACACAAGCTTAGCCAGCTTGATGGGCAGTGTCATCTCAGAAGGGCACATATCACAGCCATGTAACCCTCCCACCCAACATATTTTACTATGAATAGAGGAGTTGCCTTAATTTTCAGTTAATGGCCCTAAAGAAAGGGCAGTTGAAGAAAGAGTTGAACAGAGATGATCTGCTCTTACAGGAATAGACCAAGTTTGGCAGAAATCTGAGGAACTGTGTCTCAAATATCCTGCTACTTTTCTCAAGAGACCAAGAGCCCCCCAGGGTAAGGGATGGCTTACTCACTTCTACATTCCTGCATCTGGCAGAGTACCTGCATCCAGGTGGTGGTAAGCATAAGGATGGGTAGATAAATGAGCCAATGATTTTGTAAATGTCTTTGCAAGTACAGAGCAATCAAAGAAATTATGGGTTTGTTATTTCCATGGCAGGGAAAGCTGAGTGCATTTCCTACCACCACACTCCTCCTCGGGAAATAGTTGCTTCCACCATTCCTCATTGGCTTTTGAAGGACAGAGGAGTTGGTACAAGCATTCTTGTCTGGCAAGCTTGGATCCAGGCGATTCTCACATACTATCAAGAGCTAAGTTCTAGCTAGATAGTAACTGTAACTTATATGTTGGTTGATAATAAAGTGTACCCATTCAAAGAGACAGTTCCATTTAGTCAGATGATTCTTGAAGAGATTTTAGCATGCAACACAACAAAGTGTTAATGGTCAAATGACAGAAGTGATATTTTGGAATGGTAAATAGCCCCGAGAATCCAGTTGGAAAGCAACTCCATACCCATGAGCAGTTACTCCCCATTCCCCCCATACAAATGGAATCCTACAATGTGTGGTCTTTTGTAACTGGCTCTATAGCACCATGTTTTCAAGGTTCATCCATGTTGTACTGTGTAACAGTATTTCATTCCTTTTTATTGTCAAAGAATAGTCCATTGTATTGCTATACCACTTCTGTTTCTCCATTCATCAGTTAATGGATACTTTCCCCTTTCCGGCTAACCCTCTGAATTTTGAAGACACATCTGTGCATCTCCCCCTCCTAACCAGTTATTTTTGCAGTCTGATGCAATCCTTTGTGTGTGACTTTTCACTTTTACTCTGTTACCTTTCAGAATGTTCTCTCCATTCGCAGTGCAGACTGTGCCTTGGTGGGTGTGCCTTGGCGGGTCATTTATCATTCAGTGTTCTGGGCTCTCAGTAAGCCCTTGTAATTTAGATACCTGAGGCTTTAAGACTGGGACGTTTTCTTGTATTGTTTCTTAATATTTTTCTTCCTTCCATTTTCTTGACTACTTTTTGGAATTCATATTACTGAATGTTAGACCTTCTGGCTTGATACTTCAGTTTTCTTAATCTTTTCTATTTTTCATTTTGTGCTTTTGTTCTGGTTTCTGGGAAATTCTTTCAACTTCATTTTATAACCTTTCTATTAAACTGGTGTGTGTGTGTATATGTTTTCATATTAAAATGGTTACCAATATTCTAGTGACATTTGGTAACAGTAAAATGTAATCATTACTCACTAAGCAAACTTTGAAATACTATTTTATTTTTATTTATTTTTTATTAAGGTATCATTGATATACACTTTTTTGAAGGTTTCACAAGAAAAACAATGTGGTTGTTACATTCACCCTCATTATAGAGTCCCCCCCATACACCATTGCAGTCACTGTCCAACAGTGTAGTAAGATGCCACAGAGTCCCTATTTGTCTTCTCTGAGCTACACTGTCTTCCCCGTGACCCCACACACACCATGTGCACCAATCATGATACCCCACAATCCCCTTCACCCTCCCTCCCCACCTGCCCTCCTCCACCCCTCCCCTTTGGTAACGACTAGTCCCTTCTTGGAGTCTGTGAGTCTGCTGCTATTTTGTTCCTTCAGTTTTGCTTCGTTGTTATACTCCACAAATGAGGGAAATCATTTGGTATTTGTCTTTCTCTGCCTGACTGATTTCACTGAGCATAATACCCTCTAGCTCCATCCATGTTGTTGCAAATGGTAGGATTTGTTTCTTTCTTATGGCTGAATAGTATTCCATTGTGTATGTGTACCACATCTTCTTTATCCACTCATCTACTGATGGACACTTAGGTTGCTTCCATATCTTGGCCATTGTAAATAGTGCTGTGATAAACATAGGGGTGCATATGTCTTTTTGAATCTGAGAAGTTGTTTTCTTTGGGTAAATTCCTAGGAGTGGAATTCCCAGGTCAAATGGCATTTCTATTTTTAATATTTTGAGGAACCTCCATATTGCTTTCCACAATGGTAGAACTAGTTTACATTCCCACCAGCAGTGTAGGAGGGTTCCCCTTTCTCCACATCCTTGCCAGAATTTGTTGTTTCTAGTCTTTTCTATGTTGGCCATCCTAACTGGTGTGATGTGATATCTCGCTGTGGTTTTAATTTGCATTTCCCTGATAATTAGCGATGTGCAGCATCTTTTCATGTGCTTGTTGGCCATCTGAATTTCTTTGGAGAAGTGTCTGTTCATATTCTCCACCCATTTTTTAATAGGGTTATGAAACACTATTTTAAAAGATAGCAAAACACTAATTCTCACATGTAAAGGATCTCTTACTGCAAGTTAAATTGTAGGCACTTTCTCCTGAGTAATATCTCATAATGCATTTTGTGCGTAATCAACTCCCATATACTTGTTCTTTTACTCTTGGTCACTGTCGCTTGGGTAAGTTGATACCTTCAGCAAGAGCAGAAAGACACTGAGAGAATAGGCTTCATTTTTGTCTTGCCTTATACTGTATTTTGTGGAAGATGATGATAAAGCTGTAGAGCAAAATGTCCTTTAGGAATGACATGTGGCTTGTAACCCTCCCTGCCACTGACCATCTCTTAAGCCTTTCATTTTATCAGCGAAGCAGAGAATGAGGTGGGTGGGAGCACAGGAACTCACTTCAAATACTGACCCTGATCTGACAAGCCATGAGACCTTGGTCCTTAGCTTTTTCTGCCTCAGTTTCCTCATTTGGTCCTTAGCTTTTTCTGCCTCAGTTTCCTCATCTGTAAAATGCAGTTAGTAATAGAAGCTACTCATGCTGTGGTTATGAGAGTTAGACGTGTCAACATGCAGAAAGCACTTGTAATAGGGCCTAGCCAGGCAAGCAATAAGCACTGCTGCTATCCCCATCCTCTACTGTCAGTTTCCTATAGCTGCTATAAAAATGTCCACAAACCTGCTGGCCTACAGCAATACAAATTTATTATCTTGCAGTTCTTGGGGTCAGAAGTCCTAAAATCAAGGTGTCAGCAGGGCTATATCCCTCTTGGAGGCTTCTGGGGAGAATACATCTGTGTTCTTGCTTTGCCCAGCTCCTAGAGGTCACCTGCATTTCCTGGCTAGTGGCTCCTTCTTGCCTCTTCAAAACACATCACCCCAATCTCTGCGTCTGTGGTCACATCTCTTCCTCTGACTCTGATCCTCTTACCTCCCTCCTATAAGGACCCGTGTAATTACTTGGGGGCCTACCCATAATCCAGGAGAACCCCCCATCTCAAGCTCCTTAGTTTAATTCCCTCTGAAAAGTCCCTTTTACCAAGTAAGGTAACATCACAGGTTCCAAGCATCCATGGGCCCTTTGGGGGAGCACTATTTTGCCTTCTCCAGCTCTCTCACCAAGTTGGTGGAAACATCCCTCTGTGTCCTATGAGATGATACTCCAGTGCTTGGTAAATACTGCACACACGTAGATAGGATGTTGATAAAATGTCTTATTGATATAAATCATTCTGGTCAGAATGTCATTTAGTCCTCAAAGGCTGATAAGTAAAAATACTATTATGTTTATTATGCCCTTATTTCATTTGTCAAACAATTAATTCCCTATTGTTTACAACATGAAGTGTAGATAATTTTAATGTTTGTTTTCATTTTAAAGTGAACATATAATTTTAAAATGCTTTGATCTTGGCAATTTCCTGAGATATACTGGCTTGCCCTGAGGCCCAATTGCAAATGTCATAATGCTAGAGAGTGAAGACCTGCTTTTTAGAATTAATCTCCCCTCTGCGTTCATACTAAAAATTGCTGTACCTCTCAAGCAGAGCTACCCAAGGTGAGGTGTGCCAGCCAGTGCGGTCTGCGACCTGTTGCTCCCCGGTCTGCAAGGAGATCGCCTGGGAGCTCAAGACAGAATGGAAGTTAATCAACAGGCAGCTAACTCCCCTTAGTTCAGTCAAGATACGTACATACAAATTTTTTTAATAGCAAGACTTTCTCAGTCAAAACAGCAGTGTGTTGATTTGCATTCCAGCATAAACTCTTTGTTTTACTGCAGAGCGATCTTTGATTAGCTCTGCGTGGGAGGACTTACTCTATTCTGTTTTATATTGGGATTAGTTGTTGTTTTTAATTTTATCCCATATATTGTTCAGAAAACCTTTTCCGTGATGCTTAGCAATCTAGCCTTTCTCTCCCACACACGTGGAGGTGCACTGCTATTGCCACGTAGGTCAGGGTTTGATGATCAGGCTGACGACTGGGGACCTGGCCCAGGTTGGTCAGTCATGGGCCCAGACCCCAGGAGCCCCAGATGAGCTGCTGCTCCCTCAAAGGCTGCAGACTGATGTAGCAAAGGCCTCTGTTGTCCCTGCTCCATGCTCCCCACCCCCGCCCCAGCAAGCCGCCCCTGGATAGTACTATGGCATACCTTCAGTATGTGCCTGATTTCACAGAAGCAGGCAATGTGTCTCTTTTTTTTTAAAGTTTTATTTATTTCTTGATATTTTTTGAAATATATTTGATATACAATATTATACTGGTTTCAAGTATACAGCACAGTGATTCGACAGTTATCTACATTATTAAGTGCTCACCTCAACTAGTGTAGTTACTGTCAGCATAGAAAGATGTTACAGAGCCATTGACTATATTCTCTATGCCGCACTTTCACCCCCGTGACTAGTTTATATTATGATTGAGATTTTGTGCCTCTTTATTCCCTTCACCTACTTCACCCACCCACCCCAACCCCACCCCCATGGTAACCACCAGTCTTCTCAGTGTCTATGGGTCTCCTGCTGTTCTGTTCATTTTGTTTTTGGATTCCACATGTAAGTGAAATCATATGGTATTTGTCTTTCACATCTTCTTTATCCATTCATCTACTGATGGACACGTTGGTAGTGTCCATATCTTGGCAAACCACTTCATTAGGATTGTTTGGAGGTTCAAATGGGCAGCAAAATTTCCTCTTCTGGAAAAACCCATAGGTGATCCCAGCAGCCACAGGGACAGTAGTGGTACTGTCGATGTTTTACTGTTGTTGATATTATGAATATGCTAATCAGTGGACTCAAGCTTTCCCAGAGCTTTGTGATGACAGAGGACAGGTCTCATCCCCAGAGTCTCCATAGCCATCTTTGTGGAGATCCTGCACCTCTGCTCCTCAGATATGAAACTATGCCCACTTCATCAGGGCTAGTCCCCTCCACGGCTGCCCTGTTTTAGTTTGCACATTACGGATGTGGCTTTGACCACTGATGTGCAGACACTAGTCTCATTTCAAGGGAATCCTTGGCATCCTTTGCCACAAACTCCCACAGGGAAAAACAGAAGCCAAGTATGTTTTAGTATGCTACACTTCTCACTCAGGAGATGTGATGAGCCCAGAATTGCCAGTTACATGTTTCCATGTGCCAAATTTTCCTTTAGCACTGCTAACTTGATTTACTTTTTCTCATTATTATTTTTATTAATAAAAGGTATAATATATTAATGCATTTTCATAATAAAAAGATATGCTCTCCATGAAGCCCATGTCCACTCTCAGTCTACTAACACAGCCCATGATGATACTAAACTCAAATAGCTGCCATATATAATGCTCAGACCCTAGGAGAGAAAATGTTTCTGTGTCCTTGATTAGAGATGTCTCATCAGCATGTTTTCCCCACCAGCATTCTTAAGAGATGAACATCTCTACTGAAGGATGACATGTCCTACGACTGTTTCTGCATTACTTTTGAATTGTCTTTTGCATTTTTCTGCTGAGGTGGTCTCTTGAAGAACATCACATCTTAGCCAGTCAAACGCTGAGTTTTCTGTTTGCTTTTTTTTCTTTTCCGATTTAGAGATGGTGCTTCACTGAGTTGGCTGTTTCTTCAGATATCTCTAAAGAATTGTTCTTGCCTTCATAGAGAAAGCCAGCTTGCTTTTCTCTCTCTCTCTCTCTCTCTGTCTTTTTCTCTTTGTGCAGTTAGAGCTGCCCAGGTAGACGCAGCAGGACCATGTTAGCGCTACCGCTTAGGCTTTGCACAGGTAGCAAACTGGTGATTATCTATGATAATTCCTCTCCGAATTTCTCTGCAGTCTGGACATGCAGATCCCTTGCTCTCAATCTATCTGCTTGATGAGAGAGAACCAGTGAATTGCATTTTCATAGTTTCTACATTTTTTTGTCTAGCAATGAGATTTTCTCTTTTTCTCCAGAGGAGGTTTAAGAGTGGTCATTTTTCCAATTCAATTAATAACTAGATTGGAATTCTGCAACCCACCTGCATCTAGTTCCTAGGATTCCAGGGCTCCAAACCTAAACTATGGCAAACCCAAAAGCTGCATTATTTGGACTTAGTTTCTTTCTATGCATTTTAAAATTTATTGTTTGTGACTGCTCTCATCTCTTGCAAAGCCCTGAGTTAACTGAATACTCCTTATTCATTTTGAAGAAAATGTTGAGAAATCTATTTTAAAGTTTAAACCTGGAATGATCTGAACAGGTAAATGATTTTCATATTCCCCATTTTATATAAAATCTTCATAGCAAACAGACACAGGATTTATGGGGAAGGATCAAGAGTGGAGAGATAGCCAAAAATACACAATTTTCTCACACATCGGAACATGCCTATTTCCTCCAGAAAGCCCACAACCTGCCACAGAAGGGGCCATCATCAAATAAACAATGATGCATATTTTGGAGGTGAAAACATTGAATAAAAGCAAACTGCAATCTTGTGCCTTCAATCAGTTATAGGCTCCTTCAAGGAAAAGCTTGAGATTAAAAGTAAACACCCCTTACCTTTCACAGAAACAGATTTTGAAGAAGCTAATGGACACACCTGAGGAGGTATGGTGTCATCCGCCCTTCTGTTTGGTTAGTAACAAGACATACCAGCAAGCATTTACACTGTCCGTGCTGGCCGACTGTGTGTTAGGCTCAGTGCCAGAGTGGGGCCACAGCGGTCACAGCCCTCATCCTCCGGTTGGCATGATGGTCGTGAAGAGAAGGGCTCCTGCAGGTAATTGCTGGGACTGCTTGCTGGGCACTGCACAACTCTCGGGGCACAGAAAACAAGGCCCTAAGCACTGGGTTTCTTTGCACTTTGTGGACAGACTGGAGATTGCCAGTCTGATATCTTCCTGTTTCTTTTATTTCCTCTGTGAGGCAGAACTGATTCTCATCCTTCACACACTACTTACAAAATCAGTTTTGCCAACGGATTTCAGCCCCGGGCAAGTTCACTACGGATTCAGTGTGACTAAAGAAATTGACAGCAGAACGTTCTTTGCGGTGAAAGGGTTATACCCAACTTTATTTCCAGGTCTGGCAGGTCAGTCACTAAAATCCCATTCACTCAGAGCTAATCTGTATGCAGCAAGCCGGTCTCTGCTTCTGGGCTCCTCTGTCTGCACAGTTGTCCCGCACAGCTGTCCTCTGGGCCTCTCTGCACAGTCGTCATCCCACACAGCCGTCCTCTGGGCCTCTGTCCTCGGTGCTGCCACCACTCCAGCCTCTGCTCTGCTCTCCTGCAGCCTTGCAGCCATACCACCATGTTGCACCCAGAGCACTGGGCGGAGCTCTTTATATAGAGTCAACAGCCATGTATTGCCCACAGGTATGCTGTGAGCTAATCAACCAGGGCCAGGTGAGAATCCTGGCCTCAGGAACTCTCATTTTATCCACAGGGAGCTTGAAACTTTTTAATGCAGGTTTAAATCTCTGGGCATTCCTGTTATTGGGAGTCATTATTTCTTAGAGTTTATAGAAAAGTCAGCCATACATGATATTTATTTGAGTGCTGCAGGGAAAATGGAAGTTCCTATGGCCAGGATCCCCAAGAAATGACAATGGAACACTCCTGGGGGTAAAAGGGTTTATACCTGGCTTTATTCTCCTGGCAGTAGGTGGATCACTAGAATCACATCTGCATCCAGAAGTGTGCAGGTCTGTGATCCACCTCCATGTCTGCCTCCACCCAGAGCACCGGGCAGAGCTCTCTATATAGTGACTCAGCCAATAATAGCTTATTGCCTCTGGGTGTGGAAGCAGTAGCCTAGCAGTAGGCCAGTTACATCATCAAGTAGTTTAGGGTCAGGTGAGGATCCTGTCCATAGGATCTTCCATTTTCTCCACACCCCGTATTTCTATAAGGCCTTTCTCTGAGGGCTCAAAAGTGTGATGAATAATACCAAACAAGATCACAAGTCTATGAACTTCCCAGAAGCTTAAGACCCACATTTGCACATTTTCATAAATAGCCTCATTGCAGATCTTCTCAGTTTGAACATGGAGGTGCAGATCATTTTGAAAATCAAGCTCTCCCCCTTGGTCAGAACCTCAGTGGTGGGAGTGGAGGCTCCCTGTTCCCATAAATAAAGGAGCCTGCTTCCCACTTACAGCTATGGGCAGTGGGAACTCCTTTTATTCCTAAAATTAAAAGAGCAAGGCTTTGGAGGCCAGAGGAAGAGGAGAGTGAGAGAGAAGAAGTGAGGCAGAGCAGGGGAGGTGGCTTGGAGGAAGCAGAAGTCAGCTGTTTTAAAGTGTGGATTAGACACACACTCCAGGTGTTTTGAAACAAGCTTCCCAAAGCATTCGGGAATTCCATTCCACAGCTCTCTAAGAAAAGAGAGTCTGTACTGGCTTAGGAAGAATCATAAAACATTGCCACTCCAGCCCCATCATCTTAATCCCTCCCCATTTGGGGAACAATAGAGAGACTGCCTCTGACAAAGGTGCTCAGCTCATGCCAGGGTTCCTGCTTTGTGGAGAGCAGAAGGGAAGCGTCATCTCCGGGCTTCCTCCAAGTCTACAGGCGCTGCAGACTGAGCCAAGCCCCTGATCTGAAGTTCTTTTGGAAATGCATAAAGCTGTCAGGTGTAAATCATCTGAGGCTGGAGCTTCTAGTCTTGGTCCTCTGGCCTTTGCCCCCAGTGCTTTTCATAAACTTGAAATGATTCCTCTTTTTCAGATCTCTTTGGCCGGACAAGATCTGAAAATATATAGTGACACTGAGATGCATTTTTGCATACTTGGTAAGAGGGACATGGCCTATTTTGAAGGGGTTGCATTAACCAGACAGCCACCCTGACACATCACAGGTACCAACTGCACAAGTCCTAGGAGTAAAAAGCAACATGAAAGGATGGCAAGGAGTCCACACATGCTTCATGAGAGAGCGGAAGGGAGGACTGGGCCACTTCTCTGAGGATGGGGCCTTGAGCTGCCATTGAAGAACAGGTAGCAATTGACTGGCTGAAAGCCTAGAAGGGGGTCCGGGCCCAGAAAGGAGAATGTGCCAAGACCCTCAGGAGACAAGGAGTATTAATTTCTCTTTTCTCTTCTTAACTCTGAGTTACCTCTTATAATTAGCCCCCATGAAAGAGCTTGGAAAAAACAAAACAAAACAAAAAACAGCATCTACAAGAACCAAAATTCTTGAAGCTGAGCAAAAGTCATCCAGAAGGAAGTTCAGGAGGGGAGGAATCTGACACATGAGGACATGGAGTTTGGGGCAGTGTGGTACCAGCAGCCAGCTGTACCCCACACTCTCCCTCTCTTTAGTACAAAGCCATGCCTGCCCTCCACCCCCTCAGTTTCAGGAGGGCGTATGCCACACAGCGTGAGACATCTCCCAGCGTCCTTGGTAGGCAGGTATGTCCCACCTAAGTTCCAACGGGGTTAATTGGAAATGAATGTCCCTTGTTTTCCCTTCCCTTCCCTTGTTCTAACAGAGAAAGTGCTTGGGCCCCTGGGAAGCCTTTGGTGCAGAGCTACATTCCCATCCTCCATCTCCCACCTGAGACAGCAGTCCGCTGCAATCTTATATTTGGGGTCTCTTTAAGCTAGCCTGTCCCCTAATTAACAGGCTGGTTCAAATATGGCTTTACAGGGGGAACCTCATATTTTAATTTTTCCAGCAGGGAAGCATCCATTTATCGTTACCTTGTGGTTCTACCTGTGCCTTATCTATGATCAGAGGCAGTACATTTCATTCCCAGGCTTATCTATTCAGAAAATAAAAAGCAGGCAATGATAAAAATTATAATTTACTGAATGTTTGGTGCTTTACACACATTATCACATATTAGCCCTTTGAACAACTTAGGTACTGCCATCTGTATTTTATACACAAGGTCAACATTTGGAGATTCTAGTAGTTCTTCAGCTTGTGGCACTGTTCTCTAAGTGAATAAGCAGCAAAGCTGACACCAAAACCCAGGCTTCTCCAACTACTGAAACATATCCTCTTTTGCCAAAAATATTCCCAAGGCCCTTTGTCAGAGGGTCTGACTAGCTGAAAAGCAGGTCTAACTAGCATCCCACAATGCCTTGTGCTTTCTGTTTTCAAGTTCACTCCATTTTCATCACCCAACTCTCTATTTGGGGTAAGATTCCCTTTCCCCCCAAAGCCACCTTTTTTTAAAAAAGATACCTTAATTTTAAAAATTAACCGGAAAAAAACCCAAAAAAGTATATACATCCATGTGTTCATTTGAAGTGCTCTTTGATTATTTCCACATCTCGTATACTCTTTGCTCCTTAGCACTGCTCTCAACTGTCTCCCCTGCCTCCCCGATTCTGAAGGAGGCTGCAGGTGCATACTTGCTCGTCACGGCTCTCCATGTCCATCTCCAAATGGAATCAAAGACTCCTAGGATTTGAAAGAGACTTTGATTTTGATACCCCTCTCTAACCTCCTCAACTTCAGAATCATGGCTTTACCATTTATGTATATCTATAAAGCAATGTGTTTCCCCCATTTTTAAAGTTTTGAGTCAGCAGTTATGCTCCCAAACTCAACCATCAAGATCATTGTGGGTGGAAGTTAAAAAGTATATAGCCTGCAGGCACCCCCACCCTAAAGATGTGAATTCCATGGGGCGGAGCCAAGGAATCTGCATTTTAACAAGCTCCAGGATGACTCTGCCATAGGACTGGGCAGGTGGTTGGAAAAGTAGATCAGCTCAGCTTTTCCAATCTCAGCTCTGACTGGGTGGGGTTGACCTAAGTAGCTTTAGACTCAGGAAGCAGCCATAGGGTCAAGGTGGTCATGGACATTGTCATCATCATTATCATTACCAACAAAAAACATCTACAGAGTGCCTATTATAGGTAAGGCAATTACCAACCTCAGAAAGAAGAATCAAAACAAAGGGCCCTAAGATGAAAGGCTGTGGAAATTGGGATTAAAAGAATGAATCTGGGGTTCAGTTGGAGGTTAGTTAGTAAGAGGTGCAATAAATCAGTAAAATGTACCTGATGCTTATACAAAGATTTTATGTGTGATGGAGTCTAGCAAACTGAGGAAGCTCCTGATATTGAAAAACCAGTTATTCTTTGTGGGTTTGTCAGACACAAGCTAAATTAAGACCATGGTTACATCTTGACCTGTCAACTCATACATCCAAAAAAGAGAACTGGTTTTTAAACTTACTGATTCATTCATGGTAAACCATGACAAGGCTTGGGAGCAATGCGTTAGGAGTAGCATGGAGGGTGGGAGGGCCACAGCGGGTTCAGTGGGCTGCCTTCATTCAGGCTGGAGAGCCAACACTATCCTTTGCTGTATACACTGAGGAAGTCTTGGTCACAGAAGATAGGCAGGTAAAATTGTTAATTATGTTAAGCATAGTCACTGAACTCCCAACCTTTGCAACTTTGTGAAGAGTTGGGCCGTGACTACTGCTTCATACTGAAGTTCCACACCTGTCTTTTCAAGATAGGATAAGAATTAAATCTTTCTAGGAGAAAACTTCTATCTTCATGGACATCACATGCATGACTGGGTGAGGATTTGTAAATTAGCATATCTTGTAGATAAGTTTTGCTCGTTTGAAAGCCTAATTTATCCTTAAAAGACAAGTTTATTTCAGTCTTCCTAGGGGAGATAAAGTGACCTTGGAGATTGTAAGCATCTAGCCTAGGTATCCAGGGTGCCTTGGTCCTCTGGGTCATAAGGAGCAGGAACCTTCTCCTTGTCTGAAGTTAGGTGGAAACAGGGATTCTTAGTTTGTTATGCTTGCCTGGAGCCAGGGCCAAGGTCTGTCATGCTCAATAAATATTTCTTGAATTCATAAATGAACCTGGTTGTAAACTCACTTGAAATACTTGCTGAAAGTAATTTTGAGGGCAAGAAAAATCACTTGCCAGGGTCAATCAAAGGATTTCATAAACATTATCCAGTGATAGTATCAGGGCACAAGAAACCCTTTATCTATTCCTTTTTGGATATTATCTTGGATTATATCTATGGGCTCCTACAAGATTTGCAGAGAGCCCTCTTGCCGATCTCTAGATTCAAAGAGTACAGCACAAGTTTAAAACAGATCCTAAGGATTACTTCAGATGGCTTCTTAGATCAAACATTCTTTAATAAAATGTAGCCAAACTTATCAAATGGGACAATTAAATACCTTTTTCCATTCCCATGTAAACAAACACATGTAAGGTGCAATTCTTCGTGCTGGTTAAACAAAGTTCAAAAAACAGAATTTGTTTTACTAATGTAGAACTTTGACTCTTAATTCTAAGATAAGCATCATTAAACTGAGTATCCCTTTGTTACTGAACTGATTATAAGTAGTGCTGTTTTTATTGAAGGATTTATTTTCAGGTTAGGATCTTTGTTAATGAAATTAAGATTACTACTATTTGTATTACATTATGTGTTTATTCTTTATTTTTTTTGAAATGTAACAACATTATTTAAGGGAACAACTTTATCAGCAATAATAATAGCCCATTTAAATTGTTTACCTTCTATTTATGCCAAGTGAGATTATTTATATGTGCGTGTGCGTATATATATGTGTATATATATATATATATATTTTTTTATTTACACTAGTGCTATACAGTTTCCTTTCCAAATAATGGAACTTAATTTTAAAAGATAATCAATTAAGAGAAAAATATTAAGTAATGATTAGGATAAGTGGTATAGAGAATCATGAAGAGGATAACAGAATGACTGGACTTGGGAAATACCAATCTTAAGAAGAGAATGCAGAGCAGGCATGGAGAAGAGACGATCTGACAGACAAAATCAGCTGCCTCTCCCAGGATCGTGTATGCCACGCTATGGAGCTTGGACTTTAGCCTAAAAGCAGTGGGAGCCGCTAAAGCGTTGAAAGCAGGGGAGTGTCACAATTAGACTTGCCCTTTTATGAAATCATTATGAGGGTGGTGTGGACAGGAGATTGGACAGTGATAAAAGGAGCCAGCGAGGTCAATTATGAGCCAACAGTAATAATCCAGGAAAGAGATAATGGTGGTCTGAGCCTTGGTGTGGTCAGAAGGACAGAGGGGGTAAACGGCTACCGTGGCATAGCTTGGCCACTGAGGTACTAGAACCTCTGGTTTCTGGCTTAGATAACTGGGTCAGTGGGTGGTACTAGGGGTGGGGGTGGGGGCCTTCGCAGGGGTGCAGGAGAAGCGGGTGCTAAAAGGATCATGTGACCTGCTTAGACATGTTGTATTTGAGGTCACTTGTAAGAGCATGAAGAGGAAATGTCCAGTAGGGGTTGATTACAGCCAGGAGCCCCCGTGAGAAATTTGGATCAGAATCCCCCACTCTATCTTTTATCTTTTGAAAGGGATAAACCCACTTGTATCAGTTTGCTGGAGTCACCAAAACAACGTACCACAGACTGAGTGGCTTAAACAACAGAAACATCATATTTCCTCCTGGTTTCAGAGGTTGAAGGTCTAAATTCAAGGTGCCGGCAGCTTGGTTTCCTCTGAGGGCCTCTCTCCTTGGCTGGCGATGGCCGTCTCCTTCCAGTCCTCACATGGCCTTCCCTCTGTGCGCATTGTCTGGGTTCGTTCTCTAATCACCTCTTATAAAGACACAGACATATTGGATGAGGGTCCACCCCAGTGAACTAATTCTACCTTAATTACCTTTTAAAGACGCTATCTCCACGTGGTCACATTCTGAGGGGCTAGGGGTTAGAACATCCACATATTAACCTGGTGGTGGGGGACACGATTCGGCCTATAGCGCCATCCTCACTTACTAAACCAAAAAGGAAATCTGTTAGCTTATGAAACCGGAAGTTCAAGAGGGTGAAGGAGAGTTCTGGATTGGGGATTCAAATTTCAGATCCAGACCAACTATATTTCAATTAAAAAAAGAAAAACAGATGATTTTTAAGTGTAAAAACAAAAAAAGGAATCTTGGATCTAGGATGTGTCCTCTTACTGTCACTCAGCATTGGTGTCACCTGCATTGTCAGGTGGCCATTTTGGGCCTACGCCCTCTGGCCAGGAGCCAGTCCCCGTGAACAAAGGATCTTGTTCTTGACAATCCCAGCAGGAGTCCTAAGGAAGACCTTAAATGACCTTTCTTAAATCACTCACCCACCTCAAAGCATCACTGGTGTCGGGAGAGTAACCCAGCAAGAGGCAGGTCTGAGTCTCCAGCCTGTGCCTGCCCACAAGCCTCCCACGTCAACCTCATGATTTGGGACTAACGGAAGAGTGTTTCTTTCTAGAGTTGTTAAGCAGCAGTGACAAGTACAATACACCCCGTGCCCAGGAGGAGTTGTGGCTACCCATGAAGAATGTGTAGAAGGAAATGGAAGGCTGAGGTTAGGACTCTGAAGGAAAAAAAAAGCTCAACGGATGAGATGAGAAATAGACGTCCTTGAGGAAGATGCAGACATGAAGGAAGAAAACCCGGACATTGTGTTATCACAGATGCCAAGACAAGAGACAGTTCTAACAAAGAAACCATGATTTGCAAGACCTAGGAGAAAAAGGCTAATATCCTTAATTGCAAAGAGCTCAGATACATCAGTTTAGAAGATATTCAAATAAAAAATGGGCAAAAGATCACAACAGTCAGTTCACAAAAGAAAAAGAAGAAAAATTAAAATAATATATGACTAGGTATTTAAATTTGTGCATTTCAGATTGGCAGAAATAAAAAGACTTGAATAAATCCAGCATTCACAAAGGTGAAGGGAAATAGGCATCCTCGGTAATACTGCTGGCGGCATGAACTGGGGCCCTTTCTGCAGGACGATTTGTGAGAGTCAAACATTTAAAGGTACATACATATTGACCCAGCAAATCCCAGCTAGGAATTTACTATCGTTAAATTACACCATATTTTTTTTAAAAAAGGAAATAAACCCTAAAATCCATCAAAAAGAGGTTTAATTCAAGAGATTGCCTAACAGGTGTAGATGGACAACAGCAAATTACAAAGACACTGGCTATAAACCACACGTACAGCCATAATGGTGGCTTCCCTACTGAACAGCCCATGAAAGGGAACACGAGGTGGACAAAATGAGGTAGACGTACGGACCTATGGGCTGTTTTGGAAAGTTCTCCAAAATATATTAATAAAAGAATAAGATGCTAAACCATGTGAAAAACATATGTTCCATTTTTGTGCATTTTTAAATGCATATCGCTGTGCAGGTACGTTTTATTTTTATTACGATTTTTTTTTTGTGCAGGTACATTTGTAAATGTTTAAAAGTTTTAAATGCAGCTATATGCATTTAAGAATTGTTATTCACATGGCTCTGCATTTTATCTTTTTATTAGTATATTTGGGAGAAATACTGTTCTAGAAGAAAGCAGAAGAACCTGATGGCAAGTGGTTGCCTTTGATGAGAGGAACTAGGTAAAGAGGGGGGTAGGAGGTTGCGGGCTGAGACTTTGAAGTTCCATTTTATAACATTTAGTGCTTTTTAACTTTTTAATTTACTCAAGCAGCAAACAATAATTGAATATGCATTGATGTCAGGCCTTGGACTAGGCCCCAGGGAAATGGAGGAGGCAGTTAAGCTGAGGGATACTAGCATGGGCTCCACAGTCAGACTGCCTGGGTTTGGATCCCCACTGCACAATTAGAAGTTGGGAGACCGCAGTTCAATTACTTACCCTCTCTGATGTTTCATCTGTAAAATGTGGACTGACAGTTCTTATCTCATAGGATTGCTGTGATAATCAAATGACATAATGCACATAAGGTGTTGAGCACAGTGCCAGGTATTGAGTACATATTTCTCAATTGTTAGCACTAAAACAGAAAACAAAACGAAACAGTGAGCAACAAGTCCCCACCCTGTAAAACACCCAGTGTAGTGAGCGAGGGGCAGAACTGGAGGGGAGGGGCTGGTTATGGGAAATGAGGGGCCAGGGGGTTGGATGAACCAGGCACCTGGGTAGGCGGAGGCTGGCACCACCCAGCCTGAGAGCAGGGCTTGAGGGCTTTCTTGCTGCAAAGGGAATACAGTCTTCAGCTGAGATGGCCTCAGGGCACCACGGGAGGATCCTGGGGGATCCGGGGCACATTCAGTGCAGGGGGCTCTCTAAGGCAAGAAGTCCCAGGAGAGCTAAGACAGGACACTCCAGGAACTGAGTCTGGAGCAGAAGGAAAATCTGAGAAGTTAGCTAAGGAAGCTCAAGAATGGAGCTAGTCAGCTGGAGCCAGAGGTTAGGAAGCATTCCAGAGAACTGGGGAGAGGAGTATGAGCCAGCCCCAGAGATGGGAAGAGGAGAAAGGGAAAGGTCAACAAGGGGAGTCGCATACCAATAACTTTGCTCACAGGAATTGTTGGAGCACCACCGTTCTGATCATTTTTCCTCTTATTCTTCTGGATTAAGTACATAGAACTTCTGTGATATCCTCAGATGCTTAGGCTTCTAGAATCCTTGGGCTTCCTCCTTTTTGCTACACTTCCTTTGCCTAATGGCTGCATAGGAAGAGGGGCCTGAGCCTAGGGAGTCAGCTGGCATGTGGTTGGGTGGTCCCTGGGCCATGCCTCGCTCCTTGGTCCCACTGAGTTTGCCCCACTCTGTGATTGTAGCTCATTCCCATCTTCCCTGACTCTCAGGTGGCTAAATGGGGTGACAGGCAGGGGTAGTTTGGCCAATGTTGGCATAAAGGGCCTACAGGGGTAAAAGTATTCTTGGAACAGAAGACAAATCCCAAGTTAGTGGAAAGCTTGCTTTCCCAGGGAGGGGAAAGAGCTGCCTCAGTTTCCCCCAAACATTGAGACTCAGTAAGTAGAGTCCTAAATATTTGTTCAAGAAGCAAAGGTATGGTCCCTCTGAGTTCTGTTTCAATCTGCAGGTCACTGTCTATGTGGTATGTACTGGGAGGGCACAGAGGCTCTTCAGTTTGCCCCTCCCTAATGACACCACCACCTCTAAAATGAGGACCAATTAAGTGGTTGGAAGCTAGAAAGAAATGACAGCAGGGAAGGAATGAGGTAGTCGTCCAGCTCTGTGGTCTCAACACCTTTTCTAAATAACCCAGCCATTCTTCCTGAAACGATAAATGCACGAATTAATCATCCATATTTTGGCCTATGTGGTAGAGCCATTCTAACCTCATTATTCAAAAAACTGTATTCTCTGATGACAGCTCCTGTTTTCTGCTTTGTTTTTGCACCTCCTCTCGTCCTTTTTCATCTCCACTTATACCAGAGTCAGTTTACTTTTAATCTTACTGTAACATCTTGTTTCATAAAGGTCAAACTTTCTTATATCTTACTGAAAACAAGCAGATTATTTTCTAAAATAGTCCTTCCATTATTACTCTAATAAATTATTTTCAGAGTTGGGCTTTTTCTCCATCTGAGTAAGGCTTCTATTCTTTTCTGCTATGGAAATTTTTCCCAGGTCCCATTTTGGGTGTTTGTGTGTGTGTGTGTGTGTGTGTGTGTGTGTTTATACACCCTTGAATGGGCTTACTTGTATTCCAACATGGCATATGAAAAAAGTCATTAAGTCATTCATTAATTCAACAGACAGTAATTTTCAAAAATTGGTATTTGTTTATCCTATCCTGGCAAAGTGTTTAAAAAACTAAATTACACAGACGGTTTATTCTGATTTATAAGAGGTAAGATAGTATAACTATAGTGCAAGGTAGACAGCAAGGTAGGAGACAAGGGTAGATTTCGTGATTTCCACCTGTGACCTTTTTCATAGATGATACAATACAAGGTAAACGGCACTGAGCTAGGAAGGCCATGCTCAGCCCAGAGTCCATGTTTTTTTAGGTTGGCAGCTATTAGAAGTTAGGAACACTGAGGCTATTTCCAATTTATATTTTCTTCTCCTTCCTCTGTAAATATGTAAAAAAAACTAGCAAACACCAGTGTGTCAATGTTTCAATGACTCTATAAATTAATGTGTGATAAATTTTACATTTGGTTGCAGTACTTGTTAAAAATGACTGCATTCCATTATAAATTATTATTGTAGCTCAGCCATCTCAAAGAAGCAACAAGAATGTTAACCACATGTCTCTGGAAAATAAACAAGATACTTTCTTTAGGTTGAATAATTTCCCAAAACATTTTAGTTTTTAGTGATGAAAGCATGTCTATCCTTATTTTACACTGGCATAGATACTTTAACCAATTGCCTTGATTATATCTTTTTGTGAAAAGGCAATTTGACAGACGTCATTAAAGGGAATTTGCATTTAAAAAAACAACAGTTTTTATCCTGTTTATTTTTTTTAAAAGCACCAAGTGCTTTTAAAACTTTTTTTTAATATTTAAAAAATAGGAATTAAAAAACATTTTAATTTTGACATTTCTTAACATCAAGCCCAGCCCATGCCCAATAATAGTTTTAAACTCATCTAATTAAGATGGGATTGAAAATAGAAAGGAGTAACTTCCAAACCCCTAGAGGGGGTGTCCACCTCACAGATGCCCTACCCCATGTATGCTGGAACAGAGGCAAAGAGCCACTAGGTGGCCTGCCATTTTTAAATGAAACAAGTTCGCAAAAGATAATGCACAGTTAAGGAACAAAATATCTTTATTCAGGCAGAACCTTTAATCAAGGCAAGAAACAATAATCTGCAATCATGGCCTCTTACTCAGGATAATTTGGAGCTACTGAATTAAGAATAAGAATAAAAAACCAACCCGATGCACATGGTGTGTGTGGGGTCCCGGAGAAGACAGTGTAGCTCAGAGAAGACAAACAGGGACTCTGGCATCTTACTACACTGATGGACAGTGACTGCAATAGGGTATGGGGGGGACTCGATAATAAGGGTGAATGTAATAACCTCATTGTTTTTCTTGTGAAACCTTCATAAGAGTGTATATCAATGATACCTTAATAAAAAATAAATAAACAAACCCTGCAAAACTGCCAAGTTTGTATGGATGAGCAGTTTGTTAAAAAAATAAGGGAAGGTATTATATTCTTAAGGACATTAATTACTAAAGGGGAGATGGCTTTGATTTAAAATGTTTCCCAATTTTTTGTCTTCTAGGTTCCCAGCCTTTTTTATGGATCTTCTCTTTTTAGTTTAGACCTTTCAATATAAGAAAAAATATTAACATCTCAAGAGAATAACAAAACAACTTCATTTGGGGAGGAAAAAAAACCCCAATATGCTTATCTAAATTAAGAAACTTAGATCCTTAAACAACATTAAGGCAAACACTATTCCATTTTATAGCATTTGCTAGATGAAAGAAATAGAGCACTGTAGAGTCGACATTTGAAGAGATTTGCATTTTAGGTACCCAAATTTGCTAGCTAAATGTCTCTCTGTTTCATTTTTTTTCCTTAAGTAGTGAGATAACAGAAGACGAAAATCTCCCCTCAAATACATAACTAACTTTATCATTAAAATAAATTCGGGGCGGAGGAGCTGGAGAAGATTTAGGAATTATTAAATATTCTTAACTGTTAACTGCAATTGGCAGACAAAAAAAAGTTTCCCTCTTCTTTCCCTAATGAGAATCTGAGAGCTGTCACTCACTGATAAAGAATATATTTAGAAATAGTCTTCATTGTAAAAACAATTTTCTTATTGCTGTTCGGAGCCAATAAATAATAATTACGCAGGATATGAGGTCGCCACAGTATTTTACTAATTTTGTTTTTCCACGCAGAAGCCGCATTTGAAAACCTAAAAAGTAGAGGGCAAGTTATATACCATAATTCGTTGAGGCCGTTTTTGTAAATTAGAGCTTTTTGCACAGTTTAAATTACTGTTGGCTTTACAATGCTAATTTCGAACCCACTTATTTAAATGTCTTTGAAAACGTTCACCCTTGTTTTTGAAGACAACAAATCACACCAAAAGACTGCACAAACCTGACGTAAAATGAGCAATGCCTCCCGAATGTGAACGAAAATATATGCTTGGAGACAAGATTAAATTAAAAGCCGTTTTCAGTCCGCTTCCCCATCACAGAATCCCCTAGAAGGGGACCCACCAAGAATGTTGGTTAATTAGTATAATACGCCGTATTCCCCAAAGACTTGTAAATCGCATCTATTCTTTTCGACTGGGGGCCGATCAGTAGAGACCGGACGTGAATCCTGCAACTGGATCACAAAAGGTGTCGAGGATTGAAGGAGGAAAACCAACGGGGGCCAGGCAGGTGGCCTGAGTGGCCACCCAAAGTTCACTCCCAGACTTGTTCGAAAACAGCCGTTCTGTTTCGGTTATCTTCTTAGGTTCAACATTTGTTGTTTTATTTCATTGTAAGAATACGTGGGCCAGGACCTCCGGCTCTCCGGGGATCCCGGCCCCGCGGCCGGGCGAGGAGGGGCTGCAGGGCGGGCCGGGCCGGGCGGCGGGCAGGTGGGGCGTGGCGGGGGCGTGGAGAGCCCGGCGCGCGGGCCACCGCCCAGCCCCGGGCCCGGCCGGGAGGAGCCGCGCGGCGGACGGTTATAAGAAGCCGGCTCGCTGGCGCTCCGCGCGCATCCGGCTGCCCCCGGCCTCAGTCCCGGTTGCCGAGCGAGGGCCGAGGCGGGGCCGCAGGGTTGGCCCCCAAAGGGATGCTCTCGCCCGAGCGGCGAGACCAGCCCCGCTCGCCCCTCGCCGCCGCCGCCGCGCCGCACCCGCCGACGGCCCCCGACATGGCCCTCTACTGCGGCGACAGCTTCGGCGTGTACTCGCAGCCCGGCCTGCCCCCGCCCGCCGCCGCCCCGGGCGCGCCCCCGGCCGCGCCAGGGCGCCCTACGGGCTGGGGCGACTACGGCGCGCCGCCGCCGCCGCCGCCAACCCCTACCTGTGGCCGCTAACGGGCCGGGCGTGGGCGGTTCGCCCGCCGCCGCCGCCGCTGCCGCCGCGCACCGGCGAACCCTGCCACGCCGCCGCCGCCGCTGCCGCCTGGGGCGCGGCCGGGCCCTTCCTGCAGCCGCCGCCCGCTGCAGGCACCTTCGGCTGCGCGCCGCGGCCCTTTGCGCAGCCCGCGCCCGCGGCGCCCGCCTCGCCCGTGGGACCCGCCGCGCCCGGCGAGCTGGGCTGGCTGTCCATGGCCAGCCGCGAGGACCTGATGAAGATGGTGCGGCCGCCCTACTCGTACTCGGCGCTCATCGCCATGGCCATCCAGAGCGCGCCCGAGCGCAAGCTCACCCTCAGCCACATCTACCAGTTCGTGGCCGACAGCTTCCCCTTCTACCAGCGCAGCAAGGCCGGCTGGCAGAACTCCATCCGCCACAACCTCTCCCTCAACGACTGCTTCAAGAAGGTGCCCCGCGATGAGGACGACCCAGGTGAGGGGGGTGAACAGGGGCCTTCTGGCCGCGGGCGCGGGGAAGCGGCGCACGGGCCGGGTGGAGGGGTGGGTGTGTGGCTGCCTTGAAGATCCACGCAAATGAGATCTTTGCATTCTAAGTGTGCATGAGAGCCGGTGGAGGCTTCAGGGTTGGGTGAGGGACCGAAAGGACAAAGAGGTGGACCAGCGGAGCCTTGGAGGGCCCGGTGAGGGAGGAGCTCGTCCCTACACCCACAGCCACACATCCCCACGCGCGCACGCAGAGCTGGCCAGTTAAGGTGAAATGAAAAAGTCCTGTCTCCGACAGGAAGCCACCCCTGGGTGGTGTTCATCTGGCCGCTTGAAGGGAAGAGGGAGGGTCAAATTACAGGGAGGTAGATTAGGAATGAGAACGGATGAGCTCTCAGATAAGGAATGACTATGAAGGGATTTAGGTGCGCGGAAAATCCCATCACAGCTCTCAAAGGAGGTGGTGAGACACCCAAGGAGCAGCCGGCCTTCAGGTTGTCCACAGATGCACTTCCTCCTGCATCAGGTTCCTGAGAGACTGTCCTTCCTAAGACAAGTCCTGTGCCTACCTTGAGAGATTTAAGGAGAGTTCCGCAGGCATCGTGAGACGGGGCAAAGGGATTAGAGAACTCTAGCTGGGTCCTGCAGATTGTGGTTTGAGTACCTGAATTATTTAGAAATGTAAAGAAGAGAAGGCATATTGGCTTTATTCTGCTCTGAACCCCCTTCCCCTGCTCCCCCACAGCGTCCCCATGAAGGGAGGCAGTATTGTCAGTGGCTTCCCTCTTGCCTGAGAAATAGCGGTGGAGAAAGCTCGAGAAGGAGAGAAACAGAATCCTACTTGAGGTTTTCAGAAGGCTCTCCGGACAAGGGAGGTGGGGGCAGAGTTGTGAAAGGAAGAAGAGAAGAGAAAACTGCTTGAGTTGCACACCACAGAGATCTAGGATTTTGTGCAAATTACATAAATACTCTGGAGCCTTCTACCTAAAGTCATTCTAGAGTGGTGCTTTCCCCTAGAAATAAAATGAAACTACATGTGACTGTAAATTTCCTAGTAGCCACATTCAAAAAGTACAAAGACATGGCTGAAATTAAAATTATTTTTAGTTTTTTTAAGTAACCCAGAGTATCATACAGGTAACAAATATAACAATTATTGGTGAGATACTTTATTTTTGGGGGGGGGGGTACTAAATCCTGTGTGTGTTTTATACCACATCTCGCTTTGGTCAGGTCACTTTGCAAGTGCCCAGCAGCCATGTGTGGCTAGCATATTGGATGGAATATGCAGTTCTAGAAGATGCACCTTCCCAATTTGGCCTCTAAATCACCTGAGATCATTGTGTGAATTGTCATGTATACTCCTGGACTTTTTATAAACTTCAAGGATCTATAGCTAGTGTCTTGTCGAAGCACTTGGTACCAAGGTATCACAATACAAATATCTTGATAGGTGCAGGTATTATTATTTAGATAGCAGTTGTATGAATAAATTCTTCTGTGCTGCCGTTATTTGGAGAGCAATGTGGGCAGAGGTAATGAATGAGGGGCGTGTGTTCTAGTTTGCAGAAGCCATAGAAGACAGTGGTTAGTTAAGAATGCTGAGTCTAGTGCCAGCCTGTGTAAACCATTGCTAACTGGGAAATGCAACAGATTGCTAACAAATCTGCATCTCTGTTTTCCCATCTGAAAAATGGAGCCATCATAATGCCTGTCTCCATAGAGCCGTGAGGAGTGACTGAAGTTATCCATTGCAAATCACTCACTACCAAATGGGTGCTTAACAGTACTTGAAACCCCAAAGGTTCATTTTGCTAGAAGTGAAAAAAGCTGTTGGGAGAGAAAAGTCTCCATGATAGATCTTTTCTACCTCAGTTGGTGAAGGAGATTTTCAAAGCAGAAGAGTCGCATCACGTGCATTAAATGGGGCCCTGACCTCTTCCACTTGCCCAGTGGAGAAAGGCTTAGAAGAGATGCAGGGGTACCTCCTGCCCAAGGTGAGGAGGGAATATAGACCCAGAAGCTTCCTTGTCCTCTGGTCATATGACATCCAAGAAAGACATTGTTAGAACAACTTGTTGCTCAGTAACAGCTTTTGTCATGTTTGTTTAGCAAAGCAGAGGATTGGGCATTTGAGGTTGCCTTTTTCCAGTGGAGTGTTTCTTTAGGGGCAAGAATCATACCCTTTCAGTGAATAATAAAGATAACAGATACTCTTTTCACTGCTTGCTGGGTGCCAGCTCCTATGCAGAAATATCACTTAACCCGCGCGGCCAGCTTAGAGGTGTGTACTATTCTTACCCCTATTTTTGTAAAGAAAGCAATGGAGGCTCAAGTTTAAGCAGTGCCAGGATTCTATAAGAGTACACAGTAGGACCTAGAGGGGAAGGGCTTGGGGAATTAGAAGTGTCCTGGGAATAGAATTAGGTCTTAAGATTTAAATAGCAGACACTGCCTTTGAAGGAAGAAGTAGCCAAAACATCTTCGTTTCAGATTTCTCCTTGAATGGGAAGAGTAAGTAGACTAATCACAGGGATGAAAGTACAGCATGGGGAATACAGTCAATAATATTGTCAAAACTTTGTATGGTGACAGCTCGTAACTATACTGATAGCAGGGAGCATTTTGTAATGTACATGTGACTGAAACCAATAGCATATATATATAAACTATAGTTTAATTAAAAGAAATAAAAAGGAAGAAAAAGAAAATCTCCCCCCAAAGGATAAATGTTCATCGTAAAGTGGACTGAGCATCTTTGTCAGCCTTTATTGAGAGTCTGCCTTCCTTCTCCCAGAACTTGAAGCAGAATGCATGTGTATAAACCAGGGCTTCCTCTGACCCCCGTTTCTCGTCTGCACAGGGAAAGGCAATTACTGGACCCTGGATCCAAACTGTGAGAAAATGTTTGACAACGGGAACTTCCGGCGGAAGCGGAAGCGCCGCTCTGAGGCCAGCGGCACCTCCACAGCGGCCACAGGGACACCAAAATCGGGAGAGGGGCCCTCATCAGGATTGGGGACCGGAGTGGGTGGGAAGCCAGAAGGCGACAGCCCCTCGGCTCTGCTGAGGCCTTCCCAGTCCCCAGAGCGCCCCGAGGGCACCAAGAGCGCCGCCTCCTCGCCGGGAGGATCCAGGCTCACCTCCACCCCTTGCCTCAGCACCTTCTTCAGCAGCCTCAGCACCTTGAGCGTCAGCAGCAGTGGGAGCACGCAGCGAGCTCTCCCTGGCAGCCGCCACCCAGGCATCCAGGGGGCCCAGCTACCCGCCGGCAGCACATTCGCCCCCAGCTCCATGGCTGAGGCCTCGCCAGACACCTTGCAGCTGAGTCACAGCACCAGCAGTGGCGGCAGCCAGAGGTCCTCCTATTACAGCCCTTTCCCCGCCAGCACCAGCGGGGGTCAGAGCAGCCCGTTCAGCAGCTCCTTCTACAACTTCAGCATGGTCAACAGCCTCATCTATCCCCGGGAGGGCTCCGAGGTATAGAGTGCCGCTTCTCGGACTTCGGCGTGCACACCTGAGGTCTTGTTACAATGCGGATTCCAAGGCAGTCGATCTGGGGCAGGAACTGAGGTTCTGCATTTCTCTGGAGCTGCCCGGTGACCCTGTGGTCCACTGACCACACCTAGGGTAGGTAGCAAGGGTTTAGAAAAGCTAACTTTCTACAACCCAGCAGGCTTTTACAGGTTTTCCTGAATAAGGGCCTACCTGGAGAGACACCCATCTCACTCTGTTCTGGGACAGTACCTGTGAGCCCTGTGAGGGCAGAGACCATGTCTGCTCTGTTCAGGACTATAGATCAGGGTTACACGGTCCAATGTGTATAGGGATCAGCTGAAAAACGAGAATGAAGTTACTATTAGGCAGGAAAAAGAGCAATTGGCAACTGAAGCAGTTGGGCGTGATTGGGACTGACCAGCTGAAGTCTACTGTGGGCAGCTTGTTATTTCCTGTTTGGCAGCACTCTGATTTCCTTGAGAAGTCAGATATCTGGATTTTTGCAGGAAGCCTTCATTTGTGGTCTTTGCCACTCACTGGTTGAAAGTTTTCAAAATACTGTACTAGGATATACGACAGGTCTCTGAACTGTATCCAGCTGGCCAGTCACCTCTGCTTGTGTTCAGTGTCTCCTACATGGTAGATAATAATAGCAATAAAAAATTGCCCAAGTAAGCCCTGTGGGCCAGGTGCTGTTCTTGACACTTGACACCCATTTAATCCTCACAACAACCTTAGGTAGGTATTACTGCTACCCCTAATTTTCCATATGAGGGCTGTGAAACTCAGGTGTTAAGTAACTTGCCCAAGGCCGCGCAGATAGTAAGTCATGGAGCCAGGGTCAGGCCTGGCAGTTGGTGCTTGTAAGATTGTTCTAATTCCTGAAAAACAAAGGTGCCGGCATCCATCAGCAGACATAGTGTATAGTGGGTAGGAATGAGCTAGATCTCATTTGACCAAAGATTCTGGTTGAAATATCACTTGAGATGGTCCCTAGCGGTGCAAGGATGGACACCCCCTCTGCCTTGCTTCTGCTGCCGTGTTCGTGAGGTCTGGGGTGACCACTGTCCCAGTTAAGTTGACATCTTACCCCTTTCAGCCTGTGTCCTGGATTTCTCATTTTTAAACAGTGTTAGAATTTTTATTAAAATAGTTTTTAAATGGAATTTTTATAGTTTTTTTAACAAAGCATTTGGTCAGAAAAATTTTTTAATAGAATTTATTTTTAGCACTCTCTTTTACTTCTCAGGAGATACCTTCATTTGAATAATTTGTATGGTCACCCTCCCCGTGCCCAGAAGAGGACCTGGTACATGGCGGTCAGATACTAGGCCACAGTTTGAACTTACCCAAAAAATGCTAAATAGTTGTTGATATAACTGGAGCAGCGTTGCATTAAGATGAAGATAATGAATGCCCCATGAGTTGCCTATGTGCCATGTCGCTGGGTTTTTGATAGGAGCATTGCTGGTTTGGGGTTTTAATTTTTTAGAAACAGGAACAAAATACATTGTAAGGCATTTTTAACTCGCTGTGTATTCTCTCATGAGACTTTCACAGCATCACCCTTACATTTTTATTTTGAAATATATATACAGAAAACTATTTTTTTTTAACATTTGAGGTATAAATAACATTACCATTACTTTTTAAATATCATTCAGGAAGACAACCAAAGAAACCACCTGCCCCATATAGTATGCACCAAAAAAAAAAAAGAACAAGTTTCTATGGATATTTTTCTATGTGAAAGATCATGTAAGCTTTTATAAATATTGTTTCTACCACGATTCTATATTTGTAAATTAATTTATAATGTGAACTGAGACAAAAAATTGTTTTCTCCCAAGAAAGTACATTGCATGCTGAAAATCACAAGAAATAAACTTTGAGATGACTGCTGCGTGCTTTCAGGCATCACTGTTTTTCTGTCTTGAGCTTTCTCCTAAAGGAATAGAGAGATACGGAAGCCGCCACAGGGACTTTGTGTGTGTGTGTGTTGAGTGACTGATGGGTTTATCATTGAACTTCTCCCACCTACACACATCTGAAAGGGATGGAATGGAACAGTTTCTCTGAGGAGGGTCTGTAGGCATATGAGCACAATTTCAGGGAAATAGCTAGGCGACTGCTGAACTTGGCCCTAACTAGAGGAAACCTGCAAGATGAGGTTATAGATGAGTTTGTCAGCATGGGCTCTGTTGATGTTGGGACTGGGTGGTTTGGTGTAGAGGTTGCCCTGTACATCACAGGCGTTAAGCACCCCTGGTCTCTACCTATTTGATGCCAAAAACACCCCTTCTGGCCCTGGCCATCCATGACAGCCAAAAGTATCTCTCAGCATTGTCAGATGTCCCCTGGGGGACAAAATTAACCCTGGCTGAGAACCACTGACCTAGGCCAACACCCACAATTGCCAGAGAGTTAACGGAGGCCCCTCACTCCACCCCATAAAGTTGTAGGTCCCAGAGCTAGCAGTTGGGCCTGGATAAATTAGGCCTTTGGATTTCTGGTATGGGCCAGTTTTCTCCAATGAGATGCCTTTTCTCCTAAAGAAAATCAGTGTGAGTAAAAGCAAGCTAATAGGAGGCATTTCTCAGAACAGATCCACCAGTTTGCCCGGACACTTTGGAGGCAGACTTCCTTCAACATTTTAGTTGTTGATTATAGATTCTTATATTAGCTTTCTCCTTAGCATCCAATTATTGCTATTAATAGTAACCTAGGTGGGGAATGATTTTGATGGAACAATAGTAAACTGGGTAATTTTTTATTTTTTGGCTGGGGGAAAAGAGAGACAGGTATGTGGATATCTTGGAAAGCAAGACATTGTAAAAAGAACATGATTAACCTGTATTTGGAAGAATCTTTATCTGGGTCGTTGATATTAAATACCAGAATGACGGCATTTATCAGAACAAAGGCAAAGAAAAGACTCCTGAACTCTGGAACAACTGGAAAGGGCAGCAGGTGGCTAGTCCGTGCTCCCAGGGGTGGAAGAAGCTATGCAAGGGCAAGCCTCCGGCTCCATCAGGGATCTGTCTCCTGCTGGGCATGGGATTAAGGGGAAAGGGACCAAGCTGCCTGTGCCAGGGATGTTTCCTGGCCATCAAAGTCTGCACAAGCGCTCCAGTTGGCACCAATTTCCTGCATCTGCAACCTTTTGCCTGGGAACCAAGTTAGAAATTCTGGATGTGAGCTAGATTTCACTTTCCACTGTTGGGGACGGCGCAGAGGAAAAGATGTGGGCCCGTGGCAGAGAGTTAAGCACCCTTATGTCTCCGGGGTTTCCTGGGGACCAGAGGCTGGTGTCAAACTGCAACATAGGCTGGGGGCAGTTAGGCATGTGTATAACTTAAAGCAGCTGCCCTCTGGTTTGCTAGCACTTAGTGTATCTTTCAGAATAAGACGGGCAGAGGAAAATTTGAAACACGAATAAGCAGGTTTCAGGTTTCTGTCTTGACACTTTAAGAATCTTCATCCCATTCTTTAATTTATTGGAAAGACACCATGGGGGAGCCCAGAGGCTTCAGGAACCGTGTGTCTGAGCGCCAGCTCCACCCCCACCCTCCTCCCAGGGCGCTCACAGTCCCTCCCAGGGCAAAGGGCCAAGCTTTGACCACAAGCACCGTCACTGACCTGCAGAGGAAACTCCCAAGTGGCGTTTGCCTTCCTCCCAGAGACTTTCCAGAACTTGGGAAGAGCCTAGATCTTCAGGATCTAAATGGTTTTTGTTTTCTTTAGCTGCTCTAGTAGCTAAAACCTGGAGGTTTTTAATGAGAAAGAAACCCCTGGTGGTTTCCTGAGGCACAGATTGGCCGGTTTCTTGGGTAGAGACCTGGCTGCCTACGTGGCCTTACCTTTTGTCATGGAAAGCAGCTGACTGGGGCGCGTGGCTGGGTGGCTGGCACCACTGAAGAAAGAAGGAATTTCCTGTCTGATTGGAAAACAAAAAAGGTCAGAATAGACCAGACACCTACAGAATTCCTCCCTGCTTTTTTATTCATGATGGCTGGGGATCATCACCAAAATCCTGGGAGGCCAGGAGAGATGTCCTTTATCATTTTAAAAAAGGTAAACATTACAATAATAATAACTTGTTGGGTGCCAGGCACTATCCTAAAAATACATGTATTAAATATAAAATAGCTGTGTTAACCGTCCCAACAACTCTGTGAAGTAGATACTGCTATTCGTTTTCCTTGTGAGAATGATGAGGCCCACAGAATAGAGCTGGGCCATGGGCAAAATCCAAGTGGTTCTGCAGGTAAGTGGTAGAAGGGAGATTCAAAATTAGGCCATCTAATGTCACAGCCCACCTGCCTCAACTTACTATACTGCTCTCCATTTTGAAGAAGAGAAAGGAGCTGCACAGAGAGGTTAAGTGACTTGTTCAAGGGCACAGCTGACGGGTTGTGGATTTGGGCTGAGAACCCAGCGTCCCACCTGCCCTCCCCCAGTGATGTTCCCCTCAGGCACTTCCTTTGTAGGCTCCTTGAGGCTGGATTTGCGTCTGGGGCTCCTTTCCGTGGTTAGAGGAAGGTAAGCAGTGGGGAAGGAAGTCGCTTTTCCTTGACATATCTATCCTCTTTGGCAGGATCAGCCAGCAGACAGGTCAGAGGCCCAGCCCTTAGGCTCTGCAGATGCCGAAAGAAGTCAAACATTGGAGGCTGGTTTAGAACCTGAAACACATAGGTTTGGAATCTTGAACTCATTTGAAATTCACCCAAATCCCTTTGGGCATCAGGCCCTGTGCTGGGAATGAGGATACTAAGGTATCCCCTTAACAAGCATGGCGGAGGCCTGGAACAGGTGTGCACAGGGTCAGGAGGCACAGGGTCAGCCCCGGCTTCCAGTCTCGGGTCAGGGAGAATGGTCTGATCTGGGGAAGCAGCTGGCAGTTCCCTGTCCCTGCTCCGCCGCTCACTTCTTCACTCCTGCCTGCTCTGTGGCTCATGCTAGAAGGACACAGGGACCACGACACTCTTCAAAGCTGTGGTGCTTCTGGGCTCACCGAAGTAACAGTAGCAACCTCCTTCAGGAGGAGATCTCCTCAAGGCCTTGGTGTGTGACTGCATTCAACTCCCTCACTGCGTTCCAGCCCTGGGCACGTGTGGGCATCCCACGCCTGGCTGCCAGCTTGCAGCTCACATGCCAGGCTGGTGGAGAGATCGACTTCTTTGCCCTGTGCCTCAGGGGAGGGTCAGGGCTACACGCGTGCTGGGGTTTTCTCCTCCCCAGTTCACCTTCTTGAAATGCACACAATTCAGGGATCCTTCTGCACTGCACAGGGACCAGAAAGCAGGGCATTCCCAAGCATGAGGCCCTCTTCTTCCTCTCCTCCCCAGGGAAGATGCTAGCTGGCCCCATGGCAGAACCGCCCCACCCCAGCTCTCCACGCCTGGGCCGACCCACCGGAACTGTGTCTCTGGTCCAGGCATATGCATTCCTGGCCTCAGTCTTCTTGATAAAAATGGATGATAGCATTGTGTACGTCCTAGAGCTGTTGAGAGGGTGACTGTATCTATTTTATATTGAGTCTGTGAGTTTGCCCGACAACAGCTTCAAGAAGAGCCTTGGCATCCCCTGCCAGGGCCTCCTCTCGTCCTCTCAGAAAGCCGGATGTCAGTAGCATCTATTTGTTTGTCCGACAGCCTTGGGGGATGAGTATCATTCGCCTCACATACAGAAGGGCAAAAACAGAGCAAGAAGCTTGGCGAACGGCCGACCTCTGGGAGCTGTGGGAATCCCACAGGAAAGGGAAGTTCACCTGCTTATTGATTTCAGTTAGCAGGTGAGTCGGGGAATAAATGTACCAAACATGTACTAACACTTACTTTGCCTGCTGTTCCCCTCACACCCCACATCCAAACCTGAAACAAGAACTGTTGGCTCCAGTGTCCAGAACTGGCCTCCCGCCCCTGACTCCTCACCAGTTCACGGGGTCACCACATGACTTGCTGGAGGGCCTGGGTGGCCCCCTAGTGCCTTCCCGACCACAGCCCCCGGCTCCGAGCTGTTCCCTTTGCACTCATCCCTGTGTTCCAAGCTCATTCTCTACTTGGGAGCCAGGCTAATCTTTCAAACAACAGGTAGGATTATATTGCTTTCCTGCTTAGAACCTTCTGGAAACTTCAATTCCCAGCAAACTCCCAAGTTCTGAGGCCTTGCATGAGGCAACTCCTGCCACTCTCCACACAGCCCTTCTTTACTTGGCTCCAGCCATTCACTGCTTTGAAGCCCCTCAGACATTCCAAACTCTTCCCTTCTAGGGCGTTGGCAGTTATTCCTTCTGTCAAGAGTCCAATTCCCCAGGTCTTCTCAGGCTTCTGCCGTAAGGCCAGTCTGCGAGCAACTGCCCCCAAGCATCTTAACTCTCTCCTCTCCCACCAGCTCCCTTTAGGCCGCCTTTTATAAAATGCTCCTCCCACCTTAGTTAGATCTTTGGTTTAAAAATAAAGCAAAAGCGTTATAATAGAGTAATTTCTGGGGTGAGGAGCGCACAGGGGAACAGGGACCCGAGTGGGGAGTGTAGCGTGGCTGGCTCAGCTGTGAGCTCTGGTGGCCCCATTCATGTCCATCTTCTCCTTTTCCCGAAAAGAGAGTCTATGTCCAAGTGCAGTCATTGTCCTGTTGATCTTAACAAACAGTTTGAGGTGACTGAGGCACGGCACCTCCTCTTTCCAAACACTTTTATTTATGAAATACTTCACTTGTCCAACTATGCGACTCAGTACATAAAATAGAAAAAGTCATCTTTCACCTTCAGTTTTGAATGGCAAACCCGCAGGAATTTGCGCCATATTTAGCTTGGATTTAGGGCTCAGCCCTCCCCGTTTCCCTACACATCACTTCCCCCTTTCCCTGGTCCTGCCTCCCCCGTGATCTCCCAGAGAGAGAGTCTCAGCCTGACATCTTTGATCATCAACCCATCAGCTATCCCCCCAGCGCTTGCTTCAGCTAGAACACTTTCAAGTTCTCCTCCTTTACTAGGTTTGGGACAGGAGAAGACCCATAGCTGCTGTTACCTTACCTTACTGCACCTTTCCTTGCATACTGGTGGTTAAGAGCCAAAGAATTTGCTATTTCAGCACAGACTTTTAGAAACCTTCCTTCGATGGGACTAACTGCTGTGCAGCCCAGGAAGGCTGCCCCATCAGCTGCAGAACCACAGCCTCCTCACTGCTCAGGGTGTGCGCCGCTGTCTCCTTACCTCCATGTTTCCTGACCCAGGAACTCCTGAGAGCATAGGTGTGCTACCATTTTGGGACCATTGCCATTTCTACAGTAGTAGTGGGACTGGCACTTGGTCTGTGATGACCCTCCTTTCCACGTCTCACTTCTCAGATTCCTCCCCAAGGGCAGCATCCGAATTCATCCTGACACCTCCAGATTTGCTGTCCTTTCTTTTGTTCAGCGATTTTTACTAACCACTTCTTATACTTACTAGAAGACACAGCTAAAACTAAGGTCTCAGTAAGGATGGCACTTGGATTCTCACGGAGGAAGAGAAGCAAAGAGAGGACACCAGCAGGGTGACAAGTGCTTTGATTGGAGTAGGCTGGGGTGCACCGGGAATCTCTGGAAGAGGCCCCCACCCGGACCTGAGGAGGATTTGGTGAGAGGGCAAGGCAGGAGGGAATAGGTGTGTGTGTGTGTGCATGTGTGTGTGTGTGTTGCAGAGTGGTGGAAGCTGAGAGGAGGACTGGATGTGAGGGCCGTGGCTCCTCTGGCGGCCTGGGAGGCTGCCCTTGGGGAGGCAGGTCACGTAGAACAGAGCTTCAGACAGCGAAGGTGGAAGGTAAATCTGCAGTCTAATAAAGCCCATCAATAGGATAGAATTGGGCAGAATCAAACAATAGAAATGAATCAAACTTGATTCTAAGAATGAAATTTGTGTGTTCAAATAGAGTTCTTTGTGGAGAATTCTTTGAAAGGACAAGATCTTCTAAGACAGCCCTCTCTGGAAGCAACTAAGATTTTAAGCAAGAAGTGACAGGAGTCCAAAGTAGGAGGGATAATGGGGAAGAAAACCGTGGGAAATCTGAGAAACATTTAGGAGGTAGGAAGGCACCTACTGTGATTTCCTGAAAAGTGGTGATTGAGGGAGAAGGAAGACTCCAGGGTGACTGTCGGGATTCTGCCTGAAGCCATGGGGTTTGGTGTTGTTCACCAGGTTAGGACCCTCCAGGAGAGGAGGGACTATCTGTGGGTCACCCACCAGGTACTTTCCAGCAGGAGCTGGAGTCTGTAGATTGAGATTAGGAGGGAGGAGCAGGCAGTCTGTTGAGATCTGGGGGGGTGTCAGAATGTGGATGAGATTTAATTTAGCTGCTTAATAAATATTTCTGAATAGCAACTTTGTGCTAGGCCCAGTGCTATGGGCTGGAGATACAATGGTGAGTAGAGCAGATGTGTTCCCTTCTTTCTTGGGATTTATATTCTAGTTGGGGAGAAAGACTTCAAGGATAATCTCACTAATGAGTATATAATCACCAAGTGGCCTGAATGCTGTGAAGGGGGCAGCACAGAGTTCTACAGGCACATCAAAGAACAAATCAGACTCAGTAGGTCTGTGTTGAGAATGGATGGTGGGAGTGAGAGCAGAGGTAGGAGAATCAGGAGGCTGTTGGGAGATGGTGGTAGTTTGGATCAGGGGTAGCTGTGGAAGAAAAAGCAGCATATATCCAGCAGATTCTGGATATATTTTGAAGGAAGAAGTGATATAATTTGCTGATAGATTGGAAATGAGATCTGAGACAAAGATGGGACTCATTGGGATATTAGTTGAAAGCAGGAAATACAAGTAAAAATGGAGGAGGAAGTGTTGGAGGTTTAAGGGGAAAGGGGACCAGCTCAGATCAGAGGGTGTACAGAGCCTGACAAGGGTGAGAGGCCCCAGCTGAATCAGGATGCTGCACAAGCCTCAGGCTCCTTATAACTGACTCAGTGAACAGAGGGCATAATAAGAGCAATCCGAGTGGCTTCGGGGCAGATTTTGGTAGGGAGGCCATGTGTGCCAGGGGTGGGGGGTGGGGGAAGACAAGTACCCTTGTCCTTAAACTGTAGTTTTTTATTTATAAGGACAATATTTATTTATATTTACCTAAATGTCAATGACTTCTTTTGCCCACCATCTTTTCTTGCATTTCTTCAAAGATGTTTTCCTTTTTGCTGATTTACATCATACAGATGTTCTTTTAACAAAGTTCTGTTGTCCATATACTCCCTCAATTTTTATTTATACAGAAATGTTCATTTTGTCCTTGTATTTGAATGATAGTGTGTTTTTTCAGGACACAGAAATCTAGGTTGACATTTCTCCCAACCCTTTAAAGATATTATTCTATATCTTCTGGCTTGTGTTATCAGCTGTCTGAATAATTGTCATTCCTCTAGAAAGGATCTGTTTTCTCTCTCTGGATGTCTGTAAGATGTGCTCTTTGCCTTTGGTGTTGTACATTTTCACTGAAATATGTATAGGTGTGGGTTTGTTTTTGCATATCCTGATTGTTATATGTCATCTTCCTTGTGTAACAAATTCTTGCCTTTTACCTTTCCTGGGAAATTTATGGCCATTATCTCCTTAAATCTTGCCTCTCCCCTATTCTCTCCATTTTCTGTTTCTGGATAATGGTTACATGTACATCACATTTCTCATTCCACCTATTTAACCACTCTATTGTATGTGTCATCACCTCACTCTCTCTGAGTTGCATCCTCCATGTGATTAGCTCTATCTTCCAGGTCAAGAATTCTCCATGGACTTTGCTTATATTTTCAACTATTGATTTTTAAATCTGAACAGTAACACTTTTCATTTTTAAAGTTTTGAATTTTTCTTTTTCAAACCTGTCTTGGATTTCAGTCTCTAATGGCTTATTTAGATTTACAATCCATCTTTTATTTGTTACATGTTGTACATATTTTCTATCCTATGTCTGATAATTCCAATGTCTGAAGTCTTTAGAAGACTGCCTCTATTGATCGTGTCAGCTTACTCTCCCTCCTTATGACTTGCATCTCTGTGTGTCAGTTGCCTTTATTGTGAATTCATATTTGGTTCATCTTAATCTGTGGGGATTCTGACCATCCTCCAAAGAGGGTCTATGTAAGCTTCTGCTAGTAGGTGAGGTGCTATCAACATGGGAGCATGTTAGCCTTTTTGAGGGTCCTAGTTTGCTTCAGGACTCCCTGCATTCAGCATCCCTACCCTGCTGCCCATTGTGTTTGCGGGCCTTCGAACATGCAGTTTCAGCCTCAGCACTTGCCTTCTGGTCAAATTCCTGCTTTGTGCTTGCTGGCTTTTACTACTTATTTGCTCTAGTACTCCCTAATCTGGTTTTGGAGTTCATCTTTTTGTTTGTTCTTAACTTTTTTATTTTGAAATAATTTCATATGCACAGAAGAGGTGCACAAATAGCACAAAAATACTCTTCAGATACCCCATTCCTCATAAATACTAAGTATATTTTCCAAAACACAAAGCTACTCTGTTACATCATCACAGCACTACCACCAAACCCTGGAAATTAATATTGATAAAATATGACCGGTAATCCACAGACCCTTTTCAAATGTTGCTAATTATCTCAATTATATCCTGAATAAATACTGTCTCCTTTCTGGTCCAGGATCAAATCCAGGATCGCACATGATATTTAGTTTGTGTCTTCTAAGTCCTCATCGATTTGGGACAGTTCTTCAAGCTTTCCCATGTTGTTCATGACTTGGACACTTTTGAGGAGGAGAGGCCAGTTGTTTTTTAGTGTGTCTGTCCATTTGGACTTGTTCTATGCTTTACTTACTACTGTATTCAGGTTATGTATTTTTAGCAGGGATACCACAGAGGTGATGCCATTCTCCTTAGCGCATCACGTCAGGAGGCCCATGGTAGCAGTTTGTCCTATTATTGGTGTTGTTGACTTTTCCCACTTGGTTAAGATGGTGCTATGACCTGAGTTGTGTCCTCCCGAAGTCCACATGTTGAAGCCCTAAACCCCAGTGTGATGCTATTTGGAGATGGGGCCTTTGGAAGGTATTGAGGTTTGGATGAAGATTAGGAGTAGTGCCCTTATAAGAAGAGACACCCAGGGAACTTGCTCTCTCTGCCATGTGTGGACACAGCAAGGAGGTGTCTGTCTGCCAGCCAGGAAGAGAGCTCTCACCAGAGACCGACCAGGCTGACACCCTGATCTTGGACTTGCAGCCTCCAGAACTGGGTGAAAATTAATTTTTATTGTTTAAGCCACCTAGTTTGTGGTATTTTATTATGGCAGCCCTAACTGATGAATATAGATGGTATCTTTCAGGTTTCTTCACTAAAAAGTTAATTTGTAAGTAATTTTACTTAATCATTAGTAAGTAATTGATAATTATTTTGTAGGGAGCTACCGTCAGACTAAGTATCTTGCTCTGCATCAAATTTTAGTTACCAGCAACGACACTACGGCGTCTTGACTCCCTCCCTTCCTCTCCTTCTCCCTCTTTCTTTCCTTCTTTCCCTTTCTCCCTCCTTCCCTCCATTTCCTGAGATCTCCAAATAGACAAGTGATTGTCTCAGCTCTCAGTTCAGTTGGAATCATTACTGTGGCTCTTTGACATGAGCAATCCTTCCTTCTTCTAAATCAGCAGAGGCCAGACCTTTGGAGTAGGAAGCAAAAATTGTTGAGTCTCTTGTTTGGTATAGTATGAGATGTGTGACCCCCAAGCTCCATCCCTTTGTTCTCAGGCAGTTTTGCTTTTGTTCTGGCAGAAAGAGCACCATTATTTTGCTGGTTCACAGCATTTGCTGCATCCTGTAGGACAGTACCCTACTCCTCAAGATGTTGGCTGAAGGTTAGTTTCTTAGGTTGACTTTTGAATAGATATATTTCAGGAGCAGGTCTTGTGGATGATGGTAAACCTAGAGACCCAGGACTCCTTTGGGTGTCCTCTCATTTATTTACTTTACTAGGAAGTGAGTTTCTTTGTAGGGGGTAATGTTGTATGGTTTACCATCATAGAGCATGATAGTCAATAGAGTCCTTAGATGGTGTTCTTGGTAGAGGTATGATAGGCAGAAACATAAATCCATTTCTAGTCTATTTAAGCACAGGCTAATTTATCCTTCCTCCATCATGAAAGAGATACTTTGGAACCAATTAGAGGCTAGACATCATGGTATCATTGAAGATTCAGGGTTATTAATGCTAATAACAAATTTGGTGCATGGTGGCTGGAGTCAGACCAAGTTGTGTTGGCAGTCTTCTCATGAGAATATAATCCAAGAGTAAAGGTGTTGTCTGACTTGTTTATCCAGTATACTTAGTGATAGATTTGTGTCTGAGACGTATTTAATAAACAATTAAAGAATAGGTAAATCATTGATCACCAGCTGCTGCTCAGGAATCAATAAGATTCTCACCTTAGACCTTCTCTTCTTCAGACAAAGTCAACAATGAGATATATTTCTTGCAATTTTGTCTTCTGGGAGAATTTCCTTTCTCTACTGTCTTTCAGGACCACTTCTGTGGAGATGTAAGGCTGAAATCAGATACTTCTGACTGATACTGCAGTATTGTGAAGTATCATCTGTAAATCAAGACTATGATTTATTTTATTTAATTTAATTTTTTTTATCCCAAGTCAGCTTCCCATAGGGCCAAGTTGCTCATACTCACAGAATATACAAAAACTCCCACATATGTGACTTCTTATGTCTTCATGAGAAGCCCACTTCACCAGTCCCATCCCCACCGGCCCTCGTTTTCATTGCAACGTGATGAAATGTTGCTTCCGAGCAACGCTAACACTTAGGTTAGGTGGATCTGATAGCACCCAATCCGTGATGGGCATCTCAGGCCTCTGGTCAACTGAAACTCCACAGTTGGGTATTTAGAGTACCAATTTCATCCTCAAGACAGGAGCTACATCTTAAAGGGAGAAGAGTTATGTACCAATCAGAACACACTTACATTCTAAAATTTTAGTAACTTCTACAATCATTCTCTTGCTAGAGCTTGCCATACGCTCCATAAAGCATTCTAATCTGCCTTGGGCACATCAAACACCATGTATTTATTGAGACAGGATGGTAGAGGTACTCATGACGCACCAGAGAGCTTTCTTTTTCTCTGGGCTCTACTCAAAGATGTCAGATTGTAGGTTCATCCTTGGAGGAAGACAAACACATGTATTATATGTTGATGCATCAAGCATTGTACTTCTTTCTTAGTTATAGGGAATGAAGATTACTGGAATTTGTCACTTTGGAAGGAATATTTTGTCGTCTTTCAGATTATGTAACCTACAGAAACTGCACTAGGTAGCAGCCCTATATGTTTTCGAAGATTTATTTTCTGCTTTCTCCAATATGTATATCTCATAAAAATAAGTAAAGATAACTACTTCTTATCTTCTATTACTATTATGTCACTAATAAAGAGAGTACTAGTATGATGCCTGTGAGATGGTAAAGAGGTAAAGCAGATAAAACCTGTGGTATGCACTTAGTATATACTCTGGACAGAGTTGTAAATGCATAGACCTTTATAGCTATCCCTGTGAAATGAAAGCAAACCACCTCTAATTTTCTCTCTTTATTGAATGAAGTAAAATAAAGCATTGTCCAATAAATATTTCCATATCAGATACCAAAGGCTATATTGGTTTTCTGTAGTAGAGAGACATGTAAAATAGTTACTTCTATCAGAGTTATTATCAGATAAAGTTTATAATAATATCCAGGTCCTTTATTTTTTACACTTGCCAAATTAGAAAGCTAAATGTGAATGTGAGAGGTATGATCAACCTGCATCTTTCATGTTCCAAAGTTTTCTGATATCTTAATATTATATAGTGTGAATTAGAATTGAATCCAGGCTTGCATGAGTCTATCCAGTAAGTTATTACAGCCTCAGTCAGCAGCCCAAGCTAACACACTGAATGAAAATTCTCTGGCAACTCTATCCTTATCAGTAAAATAAGCCAGATTTGAAATTATGTTCCATTCAGAAAATAAAATCCTGCAATGTTCCCCATTTTTAAAAATAAAGAAACAAGCAAATCCTTGCATACTGAATACTATATACGAGTAAATAATTAAATCTGGATGGAAGGGGAAATTTTCTGGGCTATATCAATTAATAAAACTGACACAGAAGAAGTAGAATCCCAGGGCAGATCAATAACCATAGAAGTTTGAATAGTAGTCAAAAATCTAGGCCAAGACAGATTTATGAGTAAGCTCTACCAACATTTCAAAGACCATATTATCCCAGTGTTATGTTTAAACATGTACAAATATGAAAAGTTACTAATTTGTTCTATGAAACCAGCAAAACCCTGATACTTTGTAAGCTGGATAGCTCTCCAAAAGAAAGCTATAGACAAATTTCACTTAAAAATATATGCCACTATATATAAAAAACTCTGCTGGGAAACAGACTTTATGGGATTCTTGTTTCTGCATGTCTTGCAAAGAGAGGTACTATCTTCCCTTTTGTTCCAGACTATATTTTCAAGGGTTTTTGTAGAGTGAACACCTTGGAAGATAATGACAGAAACTCCACCTGGAATAAAGAGCAGGTTTGCCTACTGTCAAGCATAATAAAAATAATGTCTCCCTCCAGTTGCTTTATTTACTTATTTTCATAAAAGATTCAGGTTCCCGATGCTTGGAGTTCTTCAGCTGTGATCCAAGCCTACTGTATGTATAGCATCCACTGGTGTTATCGCTTTGATATTTGTGGGACAAGGGAAACCATGGGAACATGATGTTATGCTGCTTGTTGTGAGAAATAACATCCATTGTCTCTGACCCAGGAGTCTCATGTATGGTCAGCTCATATGACACTATGCAGGCTAACTTGTTAGCTGGCAGACAAGGAAAACATCTCAGGTCTTTTACAGTTCTCAATAAAGTCTTAAATTATTATCAGGTTGAATTCAGTAATGAGTTAGAAGATCATATATCATGGCAAAAATATGGTTCATTCTAGTTATTCAAAGATTCATCATCAGAAAATCTATTAATGTAATTGCCTATATAAAAAGAGCAAGAAAATGAAGAATACACTGAAAAATCATTTGTTAAAATGTATCATTTATTTCTCATTTAAACTAAATAAAACAGTGAACATCAGCAAAACTATTTCTTATTGAGATAGGAATGAAAGAAACATTTCTTAATTTAGGAAAATATTACCAGGAATCAACAAGAATGCTTTAAATTCATTTCCATTAAAGACAGGAGCAAAGCAAAGTTTTGCACTATTACCTATAGTATTCAGCGCTGAACTGATGTTAACTCATCAGTAAGAATAATGTAAGATTTACACATAAAAAATCACTGCTTTCCTATATAGAATGGATAATCAATTAGAAAATATAAATGAAAAAAAAAATCACATTCTCAACAGCAATAAAATCTACAAAAGCCCTAGAAATAAGTTTAACAAAGAAAAAGCAAGCTCCACCTTGTATATATTTTTATAAAAATCTATATAATCTTACTGTCATAAAAATGCTTTTGAATAGGAAAATTAGGTATATAAAGATGTCACTGTCCCCCAAAACAATTAATAAATTTAATGTAATGTCAATTGAAGTCCCAAAAGAATTGTTTAATGTAACCAGTGAATTTCAATGCTTATCTGGAGTAGGAAATACATGAGACAGTTTTAGAAAAAAGAGTATATATATATATACACCTATATATTTCATCACCACCCCTGCCCTGCTTACTAGGTATTAAGATATAACTTTTACAAACTCTAAAACAGTATGTTTCAGTGCAGGAAAATACAAATGGATCAAGGAGGTAGTTTGGAGATTCCACAAAGGACCCATCTACATATAGGAATCTAAAATATCAAGGTGGCATTTCAAATTAGTGGAAAAGGGGAAAAACACTCAAAACAAAGAGTTAGGGCAACTGGAATCCTTAAAAAAAACATAAATTTATACTCTTATATATACCATATAGAAAACTAAATTCCAGATGAGTTAAAGAGGTAAGTCTGAAAAACAAATGCAAAAGTATAAAAGAAGATACAGGTGGATATTTTAATAATCTTGGAAATACCTGCATTTGAAAGGTAAATAATTACTTTCCATATTATTTCAGCTACCAATGCATAAAAAAACAAATCTGAGACAGACTATTTACACACACAAAGAATAGAAGATGCCAATATATACATAAAGATGCTCAGCCTCGTTCATAGTCAGGAAAATGCAAATGAAAACAAATTATTATTTTGTTTTTACTCGTTCTATTAACAAATTGAAAAATATTGGTAATTTCTGAATTTGGTAATGGTGTATTCTTACACATTACTGGTGCCAATATGAGTTGCTTTTATTTAGCAATTCTGATGGCAGTATCTATATCAAAATTTAAAGCACTTATTTTTAACTCAGAAATTCCACTTCTAGCAAATTATTTGAAGAACCACTGTAATACGTGCACAAATATCATCTGATGCACATCTATATAACCTTGTTCCTTTCTCAGTAGCCTTTTCATGGTGTCTAGCTGCCTTCCAGAAAGTAACCTTTAAAGTCAGTTTGAGTTGTGTTTCTTCCGTGCAGCATATTGTGGGATTTTATATTTGAGGCATCCTGAAAATCTTGCTTTTTCATGAGTGAGCTTATCACAGCCACATTTATTGTCACACAGCTTTACTCTAACTTCTGTCATCTTCTTGTTTTTCTCTTTGCTATTTCATTGTTTCATTTTTACATTTACTAAAGGACAGTAATTTCTTTTTTTCTGCTCCTCTGCTCATTGATCCTAATTCAATCCTGCTGCTTGACCTCTGGGTCTCAATTTCATCTTCTGCAAAATGAAAATCGTAGTATTTATTTACTATCTCCTGGGGCCTCACCTTTGCTACCTGGCAGCTCTTTAGGAATCCATACTAAAGCTGAATTCTTCTGCAATTCCTGAATTTACTTTCTTTAGTCTTCAAGGGGAGAGGACCTTTTCCCTCTGGGTTTCTGCCGGTCCTCTGCTAACTGTTCATAATTGGTTCCTGTCAGAACAATGAACTCCTACTCCTGAGTGTCTGCCAGGCTTTTGCCTGGGAAAAGGATCGCACAGTTTGGGTTGCTTTTGAGGTTTTAAACATTTTCTGTTACTAGAACAACCAGACAACTGCCAATCAGCCAAACAGACCAAATTCCCTAACTCCTGGTAAAACCATGCAGAGAAGGATTCAGGGCTGGTCAGACCAATATCAGAGCCTGGGTGTTACTGCTTCTTTGTAAGGCTCCCTCCCCGGGGCTATACTGCAGTTCACTTTAATGTGTGTGTAGAGCCTACCTTGACGTTCCTTCCACCCTCCACCCCGCTCCCTCCCTCTTTCTGTCTAGACCAGAGGCACTTGGGTCCTAGCCTGCAGATAGAGAGGGAATGTGGCCGTGAGCTCCACCCGAAGGCACAGTAATTTGGACCTCTTACTCTGGAAGCACTCGCAGTAAATCTTGTGCTCTTATTGGTCTTGAGAGGCCCTAAGATTGGTGCCCTCTGGGCCCATCTTTTGTACCTTCCCCCTCTCCAGAGGGCAGCCTCTTGGAAGCCCCTTTCATTGGCTCTGATCCAGAGCCTCCCTTTCAGCGGAGGCCCCACCAGACTGGCCAAACCACTCTCTACCTCTCCTGGGTTTGACCTTGGGGTATAAGGGGAAGGGTGCTACTACCGGGGTTGGGAATATTTCTGCTGTAAGGCACAGGTCTGAATCTCCAGGGCTTGGTTGGAATTTCAAGAGATTTGCAAAGCTCTCCCTGCAGGACGTGCCATTCTCTGATGTCATGCTGTGTTTTCTGGCTTCTCATCTCTGAGGCTGCGGAGCAGATAAAAATCTATTTCCAAAGTACCTTAGAGCAGTTTTTCGTTCCACCCACATGGAATCCCTGATAGAGAGGGTAGGGGGCTTCCTCTCCTCAAATCTTTTGGTCAGGAGAAGGATTTCTCTCAGCCTGACCTAGCCTCGCTGAGCCCGCTGTCTGGGCAGACATCCTCCCCTGTGTAAAAGGCAGCTGGCAATTCACATGAGAGACGATATAATGACCTGTTGAGAGACCCAGTGGTGGAAAGTCATTTCAACATCCAGATTTTAAAGCTGCTTTATAAGCTCCTCATAGCTGTTTTTTTTTTATTAAAATTTTGTGGGACTGCTCTTAGCTCCTTTTAAAAGGAAAGTGTGAAACTTGTATAAACCAGTGACACGAGGCAGCGTTCAGCCCTCACTCAGTCCCTCTTGCAGGCACAGTGCCACTTAATTGTTTGCTCTGCACAAAAGGTGAATCCGAGAAGATTCACTTCTTTATTCTTTCCCTTGACATCATCTCCCCCTCATCTGGGGAGTCTGGGTGCTCAGAGACCCAGTGCAACATGTACCCGATGATGGGTTATACCAAAGCACACCAAGACTTAAATCCTTCCCAGGTTCATGGAGATTTTCTATAGCTTAACTAGATTTCTAATTGTCCTCCATGTGTACTGAAATGTACAGTATGTGTTAATCTCAAATTATTTTCTGTTCCCATAATCATCGTAAAGTTTCCTGAACTCAAACAGTAAATCCAAATTGGTCCTTAAGTTTTTAAGAGGGAGACCAATTCACTTTTACGCTTTGCAGCATAAAGACTTCTTTGGAAGTGCTTGGGCAACTGAAGGGCCGGTGCATGTTTCTTTCCCGTGGGCCCTGTGCTGTGGCTTCCAGGCTGAAAGTGTGATTCACAGGTCTGTTGTCTCATGACAAGCTTTCTATCATTTCTCAGGTGTTCAGAAGGAAATGGGGAAGGGTTCCCACATATTCTGCACATCGGCAGTTCTGCTCTTCCACAAACAGCTCTATTCATAGATGACAACTCACCAGTTGGTTGTTGATTTATTTCCCAGGGGCGTTGAAGGCACAGACTGGAAAGATAAGACTCAGTATGTTTACATAGCCATTTACCTGGACATTTTTTTAGGCAACTGTATCTAAGTCTTCTGTGTGACTTTAGGCAAATTGTTTAAACATCATTTCCCTCCCATGTGAAGTTGGAATAATACATTATCTGCCCTGCTACCTCATAGGGCTGTTTCCAGGAATTAAAGGGGATAAAATATGTAGTCGTCTCTGAGAAGGTGAGCATATTGTGAGAGAGGTGAGCATATTCAAAAGAAGTCCCTATTTTCTGACAGTCCCTTCTCTGTCCCTTATGTTCCCATCCCCAAATTAAGGGCAGTTTTTTTCTTTAGTTGGAGACCTTGGGTTTGTCCTTAGGCAAGTTGCTTGACTTAGCTTCAGTTCCTTCATCTGGAAAGTTTCATCTAAAAAAAAATTGTACGTATGGGTGTATACGATGTTATCATTGAGGGAAGCTGGGGGAAGTAGACGTGGGCCTCTTTGTACTACTTTTGCAAATTTCTGAGTCTAAATTACTCCAAAATACAATTTTAAAATATGATAATTAAAGCACTTGACACAATGCCTAACATATTTTAGAAGCTCATATAGGGTAGGTTAAAAAATAAAGAAATGGATGGGTGAAAATTTTTTTGTGTGATAAACACTATATAAACTTGAGCTTTAATAATACTATTATACTACTATTTATAATTGTATTCTAACACCCTAATAATGAATAATATCTGTCAAATACTATGTACTGGACTCTATTTTAAGTATTACATTATTTAATTCTGACAACATTCTGAGGTGGTTTATGATTATTGTCCCCATTTTATAGAGGAGAAAGCTGGGGCACAGAAAGGTTAGGTAATTTGTCCAAGCTCACAAAGCTTAGAAGTTGAGCAGCCAGGGATGTAAACTCAAGCAGTCTGACTCTAGAATTCTCATTCAAAGAAAAAATAATTATTTAGTCACTCCTGGAGCTTCAGCTCAGATGCAGCCTTAGGGTGGGAAACCTGTGCTCTGGTGCTATCATTTCCCCTCTTTACTTCAGAATGTTCCCTAGAGGCTTGTGTTGGGTGGGAATTTTGAGCTGCTTAGACTTCCCCACACCCTCCCCAGCAGTTTCCCTCACTGGGCTCTCAAGCTCACAGATGAGGAGCGACTTGGATTTTCACAACTAGCGCTGCCCAGTTTCAAATGCGGCTTCCTTGGCTTCTGTGCTAAAGACTCAAATTCAGTCTAGGCTGGGATTCCAGAGCCTGTATTTTTTATAAGCTCTACATTTCTTTCTTTCTTTTCCTTCCTTCCCTCCCTCCCTCCCTCCCTCCGTCCTTCCCTCCTTCCCTCCTTCCTTCCTTTCTTCCTTCCTTCCTTCCTCCCTCCCTTCCACCTCCCTCCCTCCCTCTCTTTCATTCTTTCTTTTTCTCTTTCAAATTAAATGGGAACTTTTATTTTTATTTAAAATTTTTTTAATTGAAATACAGTTGATATACAATATTATATTGGTTTCAGATATATAACACAGTGATTTGATGATTACATGCATTAATTACTAAGTGCTCACAATGATAGATGCAGTTACCATACAAAGACATTGCAATATTATTGGCTATATTCCCTATGTTGCACTTCCATGCCTTTGACTGTTTTATAATTTGAAGTGTGATAAATTCTACAGATGAATTCTTATTATCCAAATTTGGAAAACAATGACTTAGGACTGTATTTTCCAGGGATACCTAATATAAAGCACATGGTGGTGGTGATGGGGGAGTTTGCAGCAAGGGATAAACATCTCACTGAGGACATTCAGATAGGGGTGGATTTGGGGACAGACAGTCCTTGGTTCTCATCCTATCTTTTCTGCTTTTGAATTTTGTGGTCGCTCGGTTTCAGTTTTCTTTTCAAGGTGGAAACAATTCAACCTAGTCCACAGGATTAGCATAAATGTCATAGGAAGCCTTGTACTTTGTGCATTACTATTGTTATTATTACTTTACCATATTACTACCACATAAATAGGGTTGAATGGTCAGCCAAGTGGCTAGTCATCTTGGATGGTGGGGAGTCAGGACTTGGAGTATTTCACTAGTATGGTCAATACTGATTCAATGGAGGAAGCATTACAGGGATGGGAATACACAGTGGAGAGTCTCCAGCAGGTGAAAATTTGTCCCACGGGAAAGCAACCCTAACAAGACTTGCCTCTTTAAAAGGCCCCTTGAAAAACCCAACAGAAGAGGAATTAATGATAAATAATCACGAATACATTACCACTATTAGAAGACTTGAACAAAACAAGCTCACTGACTTTGGGAATAACGATAGCTTTGCATAAAAGGACAGACCTTTTCACTAGCCTACTGGTGCCAGAAATGATTCTCCCTTTCTGGAGAGACCCAGCCTCTTGCCCCCAGGGATGAGGTCACATCCTTATGGGCCTTGATGGAATTCAGCATCGTAAAGTCAAGGTTCTTGGAGCTTGCAAAGAACGGATTTCCTCACGTGTCCCTCTTAATCAGGTCTCAATCTGCATGTCTATAACCAAGATCGCTTATCCTCTCAGTCAGTCTCTCTGGAGATAAGCAAGTCAGCCCAAGTCAGGAGACAGTTTCATGGCTATTTCAAGTTTTAGTATCATAAGATAAAAGAGTACCTTTACTAGTGGGAACTACTTCTACTTTTTTTTTTTTACAATTTTTCTATTTTACTAATTGAAGCAAAATGTATGAGGACTGAATTGGAGAAACTCATGTTCCAAAGCTTTGGGGCATCATATATCTTATCGTCTATGGAGACATGCTTTAGGGGGCACCACTCATTTGGAAAATAGAATAAACGATTATATGGGGCAGCCAGGGAGCAAGGTGACCATGCATGATGGTCCCCAAGTACCCACCTTCTGACACGATGGTTGTGGCTGTGTTACTGAACTGACAGGAGGTCACTTCTTGGTGAGCTGAAATCAAAAGACTTCACCAGAAGTAGCTGTCACGCAGAGTAAATTTTATTTGCAGCAAATAAGTTACAGGGGGGGGAGGGGGAGAACGCTAGCTTAAGCCCCTAGGCTAATTATGCCTACACACGTTGTCCTTGTGCCGAGATTTGTGTTAGGTCCCCAACACCCAGGGATTTATTATCACAATGAGGCAAAACGTAACTCTCTCAGACATGTCTTGGTTGGTCTGCACCCTCACCGCTCCTGTGGTGTGGTTCAAACTGGTTTAGAGCAGTTAGCAATTGCATCTCTTCCTATAACTTAACTGAAAAACAACTTTGAAAAACATCAGGTGCTTTGGGAAATTTCAGGGTCCTGAAAAAGAAATGGGTCAAACCCAAGACTTTTGAGCTGCTCGGGACACTAGCCAGTGACAGCGGTAGCTGTGTGTTGGAATTGTTGGAACACTAAATACCCCGAGATGTCCTGACCTTAGCTGGAAGGTGAACGGGAGGCCTGAGGCAGGTCTCTAGAGCCAGCTTTTTTAAAGAGCTTGCCCCAGAGGTTCGGACGCACATCAGAACTTGAGAACCACTGAGCTGGCGAATTGCACTGTTTTGTTTGTCCGGAAGAATTTAGCAGCAGCTAGTTCAGCAACCTCTAGATCTAATCCAGTCTCTCTCAGTCCTTCGCCAGGTGGTACACCAGTTTATCCACTGTCCCTATTCCACCTGCCCTCAGCCTGTTCCTTGGCTGGTCTGGGTTCCTTGCCTGGTGGGGTGACCCAAACCTTTCTCCCTGAAGGGCCTGGCCTCAGCAGACCATTCTGAGTTGAGCTGTTGTGGTTTCCCATCAAGTTTTGTCCTATGGGAGTCCTAAGAGGCACCCTGGGGAAGGCCCTGCGTTCCAGACATGTCCCCCCTGACCTCCACTGTGTGGCTGCAGCTTGGTTTTCTCTTGAGAGTCAGGATGAGCACCCCAAACAGTACAGTGACCCCTTGGCCTGCTGATTCACTGGGGTGAGGGTCCACAGTGGCCAGGTGGCAGTCCCACCTTCCGCTTCCCTGCTGTGTCCTGTGGAGGTGTCCCCTCTTGGGAACTGAGACCTTTTGATCAGCAGGGCCCAGCATTGTGGAGGCAGGAAGCAAAACACTGGCTCTGGGTGACCAGGGGTAGCAGCGAGAGGAGCTGCTGCCATGTCTGCTCCCTGATCCCTTGCCCGTGAACTGTGGCCACGCGGGGGACCCTGTGGAGCACACACACAGCTCTAGCCCAGCCTGGTCTTGTCATCTAGTCGATGACACAACTGAGTCCTCAAAAGGCCATCAACTGTTCCATGAAGCCTCTGCTTTAGGATGATAGGGAGCATGCTAAGACAAGTGAATTCTGGGATCGCTGCAATCACTGTCCTCATGTGCTGTGAAATAAGTTCTTGGCCAAAAGCAGTGCTATGCAAATAAAGGTCCCTAACTCCACAGGTGGTGGTTTTAGCAGAAGCACTGGGGGCAAGAAGGCACATCCATATGCAGACTAAGTGTCTGTTTCAGAAAGAACTTTATGATGGCAATAAAGCCTAATTTATACAAATACATTCTCTTGGAAACATGTTTTCAATACAAAATCCAGGGAGTAAAAGGGGCAAATCTCAATTTACTCCCTTCCCTTACTTTTCCCTTTCCCTTGTCTACAGACAATCTCAATTCTTTCATGAGAGTTTTTGACTTAAAATTTGGACTGTATTCTTTCTGCTTTTTGTTGTGCATTTACAGACGTGTATGTGAATATATAAGCAGAGCTTTTCCCTCCTTAAATCTGAATGGCTCCTATTATACACACTATTTTAGAACTTTCTATTAAAATTCTTTTCTTCAATAACTCAAAATATTGTTTTGATGTGAAGAGAAGATTATAGGTGAGATCTCTTCTCTACCAACATCTACATGCCCATCTATGTCTATATAAAACATTGTAAGAACACAGTCACTTACCCATTGCATGTATGTGTGTGTGTAAATAGTTATATGAAATTGTATCATGTGTAGATTACAGTATCTATCAACACAACCAGCATGGGAAACTGTTGAGTCATACAATTCTAGCAACCACTGATCTATTCTCCATCACTGTAATTCTGTCATTTCAACAATGCTGCATAAATGGAATCATAGACTATGTAACTCTTTGAGATTGGTTTTTTTTTCACTTATGCAAAATGCCCTTGAAGTCCATCCGAATTTTTGCATGTATCAATAGTTCATTCCTTTTGTGTGTATGAATGTAAGCTTTCATTTCTCTGGGATAAATACGCAGGGCTGCCATTGCTGGGTAAGGTCAGTGTATGGTTCACCTTTGTCAGAAACAACTGAGCTCTGTCTCAGAGTGGCTGAACAATTCATTCCACATTCCCACCAGCGATGTCTGAGAGATCCATTTGCTCGACTCCTTCAGGGATTTGGGGTTGGAGAGTTTAAGATGTGTGTTCTCATCTGCCACCTTGATCCAGTATCCCAGATCATTCTGTTTTCTGCTTAATATTTCATGGTACACAGACATGCATGCACATGCGTACACACACACAATATTTTCTTATAATGACTATGTGCTGCTTTTGTGATCAGTAAATAAACATGGCCTTGAGGCAGGCATAATCAGGGTTCTACCCCAACCCCACCCTGCCCCAGCAAGGTGTGTATTGGCTGCTTCACTTTCAAGAGAACCAAGGAACTAGGACGGAGCGAAGGGGCTTGGGCCTTCAACAGCGTGGGCCTCTTTCCAGAGCTTCACCACTTCACAAAATTCGACACCCAAGGAGTCAGAAAAAAGATGGCTGGAAATTGTGCTGAAATGCTAGCAGTGGTTATCTGTGGTTGGTCAGGGCATGGAAGACAGTCTTTCTTCTACTTTGACATATTTTCCAAATTTTCTATAGTGACTATGTGGATTCTTTTTTCCCTTTACATTTTTGAGAACTTTTTTATGGCTTGATAAAAAATAGCTCAGTTCTCACACTGGCTTCTGCACTTAATCTGTTGCACTACACTGTATCACTAAATTGTATAAAGAAAAATCCAGCTTCATGTGAGTATATAGTTGGAAAAGTAAGGATTCAGACATCCCAAGTGCTTCTATGAACATTTGTATACAAGTTTCTGTGTGGACACATTTTCAGCTCTCTTGGCAGTATTCCTAGGAGCGGAATTGGGCGTCAAAAGGTAATTCTATACTGAACTATTTGAGAACCTGCCAGATTATTTTCCAAAGTCGCTGTGCCATTTTGCCACCTGAATGGCTGCCCCATTCACAAAAACTGTGTAAATGACTGTGGAAACTTCTATAATAAAGTACATTTGTATTTGCTTTTTCAAAAGAAAGAGAAGATTAACACTGAAAAGTAGTCGTGGGTTTTAATTTTGAATCTTCTGCAAAAATCAAGTCACTTGACTTTATCCATAAAATGGGAACCACCAACAGGACCGTCTGGAATTCTCTGCAAGGGCCAACAGGTCTGTTCTTGCTAAATACCAAGAGCAGAATTCCTTTCGCGGAAGCTCTTTGAACCTGAAACTGAGTAGTCCTCAGTGACCATGGATCCTCAGTCTTAGGAACGCCTTCATCAGCCTTGGCCAGGGAGGCAGAACCGATACAGGAGTATGTGGGGTCTGCCTCCACCCTCAATTAAAGGGCAGTTTATGCAACATGCCTCCTTTTTGAATCAGGGCCAGGGTCATTGTTGGGCTGAGGTAACATTAATTATTTTTCCGCTTGTCGGATTCCATGAAAAAGATGTGAAAATGGCCTGTTTGTGAAAGAGCACCGGCAGAGGCTGTGAGCTGATTCTGTCAAACCCAGTCAGGGCTTCCTTGGTGTGGGAGATCGTGATCAACAAAGCGTGGCGGCATCTGCACCCACTTCAGGAGGAGTCCCGTCCGGCCTGGCTCCCTAGCAGAGACACGAAGCAGGTTTAACCCCTGCTGGACTGAATTCCCTTGACTGTGTGGAGCTTTGCTCTCATCAACTATCTAGCACACATTTAGGACACAGAGCAGCAGAGAGGGTAATGGTCCTTGTTTTCCCAGAGAGAGGCATGAACTGCTTAGCAGCACCAGTTCTTCTGTGACTTGGCCAGCCACACAAATGGGTCGAGGCACAGACCTGCAAAGCTTTAAAGATACAGAAATAAGCTGAAAAAAAAAGTCTGAAAAAGACCTCAGAGATCATTAGTAGGGTACTCCAGACTTTCTACATAGGTGGGGCTGAGGGACTGTATTCTGGCTGAAAGGGGTGTCCCCAAATGGCAACTGACCAACACTCACTTTATGCAAGATTGAGAAATCTTTGACTGTCTTACCAGAGAACTGAGTGAGACAGCTGATGATGCTATGGGCAAAATAGAGCCCATCACCCACTGCCGCCCTTGGCAACCATGTGACCTGATGATCATCAAACGTGCTGGACCCAATTCTCTTTTTTTTATGATTAGTATTTGTTATATCCTCTTTCCTTTCTTGAAATGAAGTACATTGATAATGAAGCCTATGTATATGCTTGTCTATGAAAAGAGCATATGCCATAAACATAAACTGTTACTGATCTGCAAAGATATAAAGAGCTTGTATTAGAATGAAAATCAACTCTTATCACCAAGCACACTACTTAGTTAAGTTGACCTTTTTTTCATAGCAAGACTTTCCTGATGGAGAAAGCAAGCCATTGATATATATTCTGGGGCAAGTTCCTTATCTCATAGCACCCTGGCATTTCAAGTAGCATTGTTCTAGATGACATAATGGAGGGACCAGATGCTTGAATACACAGATAGAGTCACATTTCTACCTTCATTTCCTAAATAAGAGAGTGGAGACAATAGATACCGACTGCAGTGAGAAGTTTTAAAAAGCCATGGGAGGGGTGTGTATTACTTCAAACAGGAAATAAAGGAGAGAGATATTCGATCCTTTTCACTTTAATTTCCTGAGTCTATAAATGTCATGTCTTATTTTCTTGTTGTTTGTTTGACTCTTTCCCTTGCTTGGGCACAGAGCCTGGCACACAGTTGTTACTCAGATAATGCTTGTTAAATGAATTACTTAATAAATTAAATAATCAATAGTCTATTTAAAAGGTGGAGGGATAGCTTCAGGTCGTCCTGAGAAGGGAGATGCTTCCTCGTAGTTCTTAGGAGCAGAAAGATCAGAGAACTCAAACAAGAGCATCACAGAGCCAGGAAGACTTTCTTAACTTTCACATATAATCCTAGCCATAATCAGAAAGGGCAGGAACAGTGGTGTAGGTCATGCACTGCACAAACTATTGGGGCATCACTCATTGCTTCAAAAAATGTGTTTACAATTGGTTTTGCTGACAAGACATGCATGTAGAAATCATTACACAACAACCAGAGTTTATGGTTGTTTTACATGCGGGGGGGTGCTGTGGTTCAAACTTTGATGTTTTTGTATTGTTTTATCCTTGGTTGGTCTTATGGGGCCCAGGTAGTCATGGATAACTGGGAGTAGATTGTGGGTGTTCAGCAGATCTTTTTGTAATAAAACCTTGTTGTTCCAAACCTTCTCACTCTGCGTGTCACCAGTTCTCAGTCAAACACTAGATTCCCATGCCTTTGACCAGGCTGCTACCCTACTTAGTCACCCTTTCCTCTGGTCTTCCTGACACACTGCCATGTATGCTTCAGGGCCCAGTTCAAATCCCATCTCTTCTCTGTGGTTTTCTGAGACTTCTTTCTGGCATTCACCAGCCAGTGGCAGAATTCACTGTTTCTCCATGTCTATGCCATTAGCACTTTTTACTGAGAGTACTGCCGCATTTACGAAAGCAGGTGAAGAACATGGTTACATGCCTTAAGTCAAACTCTGGATCTCCCACTAATAACTGTGACATTGGGTAAGTTACTAACATTTTCTAAGCCTCCGTTTTCTCTCCTTTAATGGGGATAGAATAGCTTCCTCCTTTGTGCAATCATGCTGATGTGTAAGGGAGATAATGTCTAGATAGGATATATGTCTGCCTTGCATTGCTTTGAAAGAGAAATTGAACTGATTATCATTCTTCAGTGAGAACATTGTTGAGAGCAGATCTCTGTGTTTGTGTTTTATCCTGGGAAAATGATCAAATCTTTACCAGTAGTACTTAATTTGTTTAAAAAGACTAATTGAAGGTTAAATTATAAAATGCATCTTTTTCTTTCTTCTGCCTCCTAACCCTTTCCTCTTCTTTGTTCATAATGAGCTACCCTTGTCCAATGCATCAGTTGAGATGTTAATGCTCAGGTAATGCTAATTTATCTGAGAAGGTGACAAGGCAAGAGTAAGCATGAGTGCCATGTTTCTGCTACCCATCGTTGGAGAATCCTGGAACCTACTAATTCTGATCCCCAGATGGCATGGTAACTGTGCCATAAAGATATTAACATCCAGGATTTGGTATGGGTTGGGTTGTCTTGACCAGAAAAGTGGACCTGGCCTTTGTAGAGCTGGCACTCTCAGGGACACACCAGAGCAGCCATCCCATGCTTGACAAAGGTTGAGCAATTCACCATCTGAAATATCACAGCAAAGATCAAGCCTTTCTCTTTGGTGACCCGGGGGCAGCATTACAAAGCCAAGCCTGGATCAATGCACTGCCCGCTCCTTGGGTGAGATGCAGTATGGGACTGCCTTCCAGCTTTGGATTGTTCTCCAGGTGCACCTTAAGAAATCCAATCCACAAGCGAAGCCCGTGCCTTGTCGTATGAATAACAATGTCAGCTACTAGGTGTTTCAGTCATAGCCTTGTGCCTTCAGATTATTCTGCACACCTCCATGCTTATGGGCAACTTTCCACCATGCAGATTCTGTTTTATAGCCACTCATTTAGTGTGGGTGCTATGAAAACACTACTGACCTGGTAACATCCTCGTCCTCTACCTCACTAAACCAATTCCATCTTTCTCTTTATTATTGTTCACTTGCACCATGCATGCACTTCAAATCAAAACTTTGCCCCTTTGTATAGTCTCTTCTGATCTTTCTCAGTGATAACAGTGTTTTTTATTCCTATGAAACCAGTGTGTTGTTGTTCTGTTTCATTTTTTTTTTCCACTTATCCTCATCTCCAAGGGCTGACTGTATTTTGAGCATAATCTACACAGTTGTCATTGGAGCATTTATCGTTTACTATCTTGTTAATGAACGAGTTATTTTAGTTGCTTGTTTATTTTTGTCATTGGGGTTTGTTTACATTATTCTCTCTCGGACAAATGGCACTAGTAGGAGCATCTTTGTACCTTTCATTCTTGGTTATTCCCTTAGGAGTCTATTTTCCATATAAAGAATTATCGGATCACAGCTCTCATAACATTTGCAAGTTACTTATCCAACCCATTTACAGCTACTGAGTCACATTCAAGTGTACTTGTTTCCTCATAATTACAGAATGTTGCCCTTTTAATTTTTGTAATTAACTTAATAGGGAAATAACAATGCCTTAAACCTATTTTGGTTTGGGTTTTTTCTCTACTAGCAAGTTTGTGAATATTCCAAAGTGATCGTATACTATCTGTATTTCCTTGAGTATCAACTATGGTAGTCACCGCAGGAGTTACTGATTCTGTTGAACATTGAATAGCATAGAGATGATATGTTATTCATTTAATAACATAGACATAGAGATGGAGATGATGTTAATGCCAATATCAGGCATAACATGGAATTAATCACTTAATAAGAAGTTCAGAAATATAAAGGGCTGTTTTAAACTCCCCACAGAGAAGACTTTCACAAAAACCACTGAATGGAAGGTATGGTCATCTTTACAACATGATGGGATGGATGGGCAGACAGGATCTCAAGACTCTTGAAGATTAGCAGTGCCAGTGTGCATGCCAGCATAAATACTGAAAACAGCTCCTGTCCCTCCTGTCTTAGATTTTAAGATTCAGATGGCTAAGGGAGCATAATTGTGTATTGGGCCAAATAATAATAATGTAATGGGAGGTGAGGACTGAGGAGAGCTGGCAAGTGATGCCCTCTGCAGCATTGAACTCCTATTAAGGAAAACATTCTTTGAGCCAAACTGAAAACGTATCTGTGAGCCACGTTTGGACAGTGGCCACCAGGCTGTGCCCTTTGCTTAAGGCTTCTTTTAGAGACTTCTCAAATGCCAGCAGGGGCCTTGCACAGAAGAGGAAGGCAAGGCATGCCGCGGAGGTGTGAGCAAAAGAGCAGTTGGCTTTTCATACTACTAAGAAAAGGAGCAGCTCAGGGAATGGTAACTCACATTCTGCTTCATGACAACAGAGACTAATAGGAGAATGCACTCCCCCCACTTTTTGTTTGCTTTTAACTGTTTATTATGGACATTTAAAACTTACAAAATAGTAATGAAACCCTTGAGCACATCACCCAGCTCATCAACCCTAGGGAGTTTGGGAGGTCCTTGCCCGTTTTGGTACCTGGAGAGATGGAGCAGGCACTCTTCTCCTGGCCTGAGAGTTATATGCCAGAACATGGGGCCAGTACTGTTAAATATTTAAAAGAAGCTAGATACTTTGATTCTGATATGTTGGAAATTACTTAAAAATATTAATACTGAATTAGGATTCAAGAGGGCAGTGTGAGAGGTGACACAGAGAACTCTTCCTAAAACCACAAAAAGTATGAAAATATAGTTAATTAATACAACTAACCTTAAAACAGCAACAGGAAAGAAGGCTGAACCAGACTGCCTACAGATGTCATGAACAGAGCAGACCTCAGGAAACAGGGTAACGTACAAAAGCCGTGATCCAGCGGGACCCAAGCCCTTTCCCTACACCAGCTCACCGGCGGGAGGAAGAGAAACGGAGCGGGGAGGGGATGGAATCCTGGACTGCTGAACACCTAGCCCTGGAGATCTGCTTTGAGAGCAGAAACCTACACTGTGTGGTGCTCTGGAGACTGGGGAGCTGGGACAGGCGGAGGGCTTGAGAGACTGAGATTCCGACCGTTCGTGGACAGGATCCACATCCGGCCGCTCTGGGACAAAGGAAAGGCAGGCAGTCTGAGAAGCTTCCTAGCAGTGAGAGGGCTGATGAAGGGGCGGGGTTTGCACTGAGCTTGCTGTGCGCGGGTGGGGGGAGAGCTGGACAAGGTTGTCTGAGTGCGCTATGCCCAGCAGGTTGGGAACTTTGAGGAGCTTCAGGCGCTCCATCCCCCGGGCTGGCTGCTCAGCTCCAAGGCCCCCCACTGTGACACACAGCCTGCCTAGCCTTCCTCCTGGCCTGACGGCACAGGCTTAAAAACTGGCAGTCACTGCACTGGCGTTAGGCCACCCAGAGGGAGGCCCCGCCTACAAGAGCTAGAGACGCCAAGCTTACACCTCTGTGATACTAGAGACAGACACGGCAGACCAGAATCAGGAAACAGATCTTTCCTCCCCCCAGGCACCAGCTCCCTCCCCTATGACCCGCAACCTCCCTCTAGGGACTAAGCAGCTCCAGACGGGAGCTTCTGGGCACTAGAGGACACCACATAGAAATATGAAACGTCAAAAGAGCCTGGTTCAGACCAAAATCTAACAAACCTCAGAAAAAGGGCCGAATGAAACTGAACTCACCGATCTTCCCCAAAGAGAGTTCAAAATAAAAATCATAAACATGCATATGGAGGTACAGAAAAATATTCAAGAACTCAGGAACGAATTTAAGATGGAAATTCAGTCATTAAGAAATTCCATATCTGAAATGAAACATACAATGGAGGGATTTAAGAGCAGATTAGATGTAGCAGAAGAGACAGTAAATGGAATAGAAATTAGAGAAGAGGAATACAAAGAAACTGAGGCACAGAGAGAAAAAAGAATCTCTAAGAATGAAGGAATATTGAGAGAACTGTGTGACCAATCCAAACGGAACAATATTCACATTATAGGGATACCAGAAGAAGAAGAGAGAGTAAAAGGGATAGAACGTGTCATTGAGGAGGTAATAGCTGAAAACTTCCCCAATCTGGGGAAGGAGATAGTCTCTCAAGCCATGGAGATGCACAGATCTCTCAACACAAGGGACCCAAGGAAGACAAAACCAAGACATATCATAATTAAAATGGCAAAGATGAAGGATAAAGACAGACTTTTAAAAGCAGCTAGAGAGAGACAAAAGATCACATATGAAGGAAAATCCATCAGGCTATCATCAGATTTCTCAACAGAAACCTTACAGGCCAGAAGAGAGTGGCATGATATATTTAATGCGATGAAGCAGAAGGGCCTTGAACCAAGAATACTCTACCTGGCAAGCTTATCATTTAAATTTGATGGAGGGATTAAACAATTTTCAGATAAGCAAAAGCTGAGAGAATTTACCTCCCACAAACCATCCCTACAGTCCATTTTGGAGGGACTGCTTAGATGGAAGTATTCCTAAGGCTAAATAGATGTCACCCAAGGGATAGACAAAGAGTACAGAATACGATTCATAACATACAAAGAATGGAGGAGGAAGAAAAAGGAGGAAAAAAAACATCTTAAGTTGTGCTTGTAATAGCATACAAAGTGAGTTAAATTAGACTGTTAGATAGTAAGGGAATTATCCTTGAACCTTTGGTAACCACGAATCTAAAGCCTGCAATGGCAATAAGTACATACCTATCCATAATCACCCTAAATGTAAATGCTATGAATACACCAATCAAAAGACACAGAGTCACTGAATGGATAAAAAAACAAGACCCATCTATATGCTGCCTACAAGAGACTCACTTCAAACCCAAACACACACACAGACTGAAAGTAAAGGGATAGAAAAAGATATTTCATGCGACTAATAGGGAGAAAAATGCAAGAGTTGCAGTACTTGTACCAGACAAAATAGACTTCAAAACAAAGAAAGTAACAAAAGAAAAAGAAGGACATTGCATAATGATAAAAGGGTCAGACCAACAAGAGGATATAACTGTTATAAATATCTATGCGCCCAACACAGGATCACCTACATATGTGAAACAAATACTAACATAATTAAAGGGGGAAATAGAATGCAATGCATTCATTTTAGGAGACTTCAACACTGAATTCAGCAAAGTTGCAGGATACAAAATTAATACACAGAAATCTGTTGCATTTCTATACACTAACAATGAACTAGCAGCAAGAGAAATCAGGAAAACAATTCCATTCACAATTGCATCCAAATGAATAAAATACCTAGGAATAAGCCTATTCAAGGAAGTGAAAGACCTATACTCTGAAAACTACAAGACAGTCATAAGAGGAATTAAAGAAGATACCAATAAATGGAACACATCCCATGCTCATGGATAGGAAGAATTAATATTGTCAAAATGGCCTTCCTGCATAAAGCAATCTACAGATTTAATGCAATTCTTATCAAAATATCAACAACATTCTTCAATGAACTAGAGCAAATCGTTCTAAAATTCAAATGGAACCACAAAAGACCCCGAATAGCCAAAGCAATCCTGAGAAGGAAGATTAAAGCTGGCGGGATTACGCTCCCCAACATCAAGCTCTACTATAAAGCCACAGTAATCAAGACAATTTGGTACTGGTACAAGAACAGACCCATAGACCAATGGAAGATACTAGAGAGCCCTGACATAAACCCAACCATATATGGTCAATTATTATACAATAAAGGAGCCATGGATATACAATGGGGAAATGACAGCCTCTTCAACAGCTGGTGTTGGCAAAACTGGACAGCTACATGCAAGAGAATGAAACTGGATTATTGTTTAACCCCATAGACAAAAGTAAACTCGAAATGGATTAAGGACCTGAATGTAAGTCATGAAACCATAAAACTCTTAGAAGACAACAAAGGCAAAAATCTCCTGAATATAAGCCTGAGCCACTTTTTCCTGAAGGCATCTCCTCGAGTCAGGGAAACAAAAGCAAAAATTAACACATGGGACTACATCAAACTAAAAAACTTCTGTATGGCAAAGGACACCATCAACAGAACAAAAAGGCATGGTACATTATGGGATAATATATTTGTAAATGACATATCTGACAAGGGATTAACATCCAACATATATAAAGAACTCACACGCCTCTACACCCAAAAAGCAAATAACCTGATTTAAAAATGGGCAGAGGATATGAAGAGACAGTTCTCCAAAGAAGAAATTCAGATCTCCAAGTCCACTGATAGAACTGTTATTTTCCTTATTGCTTAGAAACAAAACTTTGTTGTAAAATGTTCCATTCTTCCTAGTTAAAATTGGAATAATTAATGCAATGTGTCTTCTAGACTGATTTTGGATACTTCATGTCAATGGAATCATATAATATGTGGTCTTTTTCTTTCACTTAGTGTGTTTTTAAGGTTCATTCATGTTTTAATGAGTATCAGTATACCCTGTTCCTTTCTACGGTTACATACTATTCCATTGTTTGGGTATTTGACATTTTATTGATCCATTTATTAGCTGATAGACATTTAGGTTTCTACTTTGGGGCTATTATAAATAACGCAGCTGTGAATATTCAAGTCCAATAATATTTTTGTGTGGACATACAGTTTCATTTCTCTTGGGTATGTACCTATGAGTGGAACTTTAGTAATTCTCTGTTTAACTTTTTAAGAAACTGCCAGGTATTTTCAAAGTGACAGCACCATTTTACACTCCCACCAAAAATGTATGAGGGCTCCAATTTTTTTACATCCTTGTCAACGCTTGTTTTTGTTCCTCTGTTTGATTATAGTCATCTTAGTAGGTGTGAAGTGATATCTCATTGTGGTTTCAATTTGCATTTCCCTAACCACTAGTGGTGTTGAGCATCTTTTCATGTGCTTTTTCACATATTTATATAGAAATAAATTTGTATGTTTGTATATATTGTTTGGACAAATGTCTGTTCAAATCTTTTAAAGTTGAGTTATTTGTCTTTTTATTGTTGAGCAGAATTGTTCTTCATATATTCTGGATACTAACCCATTTTTAGATATATAATGTGCAAGTATTTTCTCCCATTCTGTGAGTTGTCCTTTCTTGGTGGTGTCCTGTAAAGCACAAAAGTTTTTGATTTTGAAGAAGTCTAATTTATCTCTTTTTTTCTTTTGTTGCTTGTGCCTTTGGCATTATATCAAAGAAATCATTGCCTAATTCAAGGTCATGAAGGTTTATACGCTTTCTTCTAAGAATTCTATAGTTTTAGCTCTTACATTTAGGTCTTTAATCCATTTTGAATAAATATTTTTATATGGTGTGAAGAGAAGTCCAACTGCATTCATTTGCATGTGGATATCCAGTTGACGCAGCAGAGGTAGTTGAGGAGTCTATTCTTTCCCCATCAAAAGTCTCTACATTATACTTTGGACTTCTCAATTTTTATTCCTTGTAGAACTGTGTTGGTTTCCACTTTTCACCGTGCAGAATTGGGCAAACAAGGTGATTCTTTCCCAAGAAGTCTTTGGGAAAGGGTTTTATATTCTCTGGTGCCAGCGATCCACCAGGGTGAGCTGACACAGGGCCCAAGTGCCATTGCCTGCCACCTAGTACCCCAGCCCACCTCACTGATCCTGGCCCCTTTCCTTCGGAGCCCACGGAGGAGCTTGCCATTTTCCCCAACACTGGACTCCAGGCAGACCAGGCACTCAATCTAAATGGGAACATTGTTTGCCTAACCGGCTGAGTCAAAGTGATTCCCAGAGGTGGTGAGGCAAGTCGCGTGATCACGTAGCTCTCTGAGACATAGAGCAACAACTAAACAAAGACTTTTTAACAAATCTTAAGCTTTTACACAAACTGATTAAATTATGAATTACGTTGGATTTTCCCAGTTTATGCTAGTTCACATCTGTCAAATTTGTTCGTGGTAAAAATGTGCTTATTATATAACACTTGGCTTGTGTTATAGTATTTTGGGTAGGATTTTTGTTCATGTGCTAATGTGTTTCTTTTTTTCCCCTTTTTTGGGGCCAGAAGCATCCATTTATCCTACCACCTAACAGGAAGTTCAGATATGACGGGCTTGAAGTTCCCTTTCTCTGGGGTTCTCTGGGGTCTTCTACTCTCTGAAAACCCAGGCTTCTTTTTTTCAGCTTCTGTCTGTCATCAAAGAGAATAGTCTGCCCTGTGGGCCTCCCCTCCAACCACTTGGGCACTTAGCTTGGTGAGCGAGCAGATCCCATGGCTGAGCCAGCATAGCTGTCACCAGGCACTGGAGATCAGGAGAACCTGTGCTGCTGACACCACCACCAGCTGGGCCGAGCTCTCCACGGGCATTGCTCGGCCTTCCTGAAGGGTGCCGGGCAGGTGTGCTGCACCTCCGCACACTGCCCTGAGTTTGTCAGGGTGTCAGTGGTGGAAAGTGCCAGCCAGCACAGAATTCAGCGGGACCCCAGGTAGCAATTAAATGGGGATAAATAGCGATTACCCAGGAGGCCTGACAACTGCAGGAGATCGCAGTCTGTGCACGAGCAACTGCTTATTTTCCCATTGATCCTCAGCAGAATAGGGCCCTGACTTACACAGTGCCCCATATAATAGACTCACAAAGCCCAGTGCTAAGAGGTGGCATCTGAGAAGAATCCACTCAGGTCTTCCTGTCTGTTTCATCTGAAGGCCTGCCAGGAGAAGAGATAATTATGTGTCTGAGATTTTGCTCCATCCCAGACAATGGAGGGATCAATAGATGTCTCTCTGAAATCAGATTAAAACATTTTTTAAAGGTTTCAGCTCAGGAGGTTACTAGCATTTCCCACAGGTTTCAGTTGGATGAAAATGGAAAGAGAGATGCAGAAGGAAGAAAGGAGGAAGGAAGGAAGTTCTTGAATGGAAATAATATGTAGGGTGTTTGACAGCCTTCGCTTTCCTATTGCCTCCCCCAGATACCTTCCCTGGCCTGTCACACCACCTGAAAGTCTCCCCCTCAGGACCATTCTACTCAGAGCCAAGGATCCCCCATGGAAGCCCAAGTGCCCTGTACTCACTGCCCACCCCAGCTGACCAAGGTCTGATTGTGATCACCATAGATCAGTTTGACCTATTTTAGAACTTCATATAAAAGGAATATGTAATATATACTCCTTTTCTCTGGCTTCTTTCACTCAGCATAACGATTGTGAGTTTTGTCCATATTATTGCATGTATCCACAGCTCATTGTTTTGATTGCTGCATAGTATTTCATTGGGTAGATATACCTCCATTTGTTTCTTCACCTATTGATGGACATTTGACTGCTTCCGGTTTTTAGCTGTTATGAATAAAACTCACTATAAACATTTTATGAAAGTCATTTTGTGGCTATGTTTCTACCTAGAAGTGGAAATTGCTGGATCTAGGAGGGATGAGTTTGTAATCTTTGTAGGAATGTCACAGTCTGGTTTTCAAAGGCATCTCTACCAGTTTACCCTCCTAAAATCTTTGTATGAGGTTCTGATAGTTCCAACATCCTTGTCAACTCTCCTAATTATCAACTTTTTTTTAATTTTGCTATTATTGCATTTTTCACATGCATTTCCTTGATAACTCATGATGTTGCATATAATTTCATGTACTTATTGGCCATCTGTATATCTTTCTTCATAAAATTTCTGGTCAAGACTTTGACCATTGTAAAAATTGGATTGTTATTCTTATTACTGAGTTGTATGGATTCTTTTTATATTGAGACTCAAGACATTTGTCACATATATGCATTGTCAATATTTTCTCCCAGTCTGATTGCCTATTTTTTGGGGGGTGGGGGTGGTGAGGGGTGGTCTTTTGATCTATGAACATGGTATACCTATTTATTTAAATCTTTGATTTCTTTCATCAGCTTTGGGTAGTTTTCTTCCTTTTTTTAATTGAAGAATAGTGACAGACAATATTATATTAGTTTCAGGTGTACAACATAGTGATTCAACAATTATAGACATTACAAAATGCTCTCCATGATAAATTTAAGTTACCATCTATCATCATACAAAGTTATTGTAATATTATTGGCTGTATTCATTATGCTCCACTTGTCATCCCATGACTTATTTATTCGATAATTGATGAAGTCAAGTTTATTTCTTTCCTCTTTAGTGGTTAATATTTTTTTGTGTCCTGTCTGAGAAGGCATTGCTAATCCCAAGGTTTGGGTTTTTCCTTTTTCCTTTTTCCCCTGGAAACTAAAGTTAGGCTGTGATCCATCTCGAATTAATTTTATGTGTGGAGTGAGATTGGGGTTGAGTTCATTTTTTTCTTAAAATTTATAGTCATTTCAGCATCATCTGTTAAAAAGAATTTTCTCTTTCTCCATTGAATTGACTTCGCATTTTGGTTGAAAATCAATTGATTACATACAGGTGGGTTCACTTCTGGACTCTGTCCAGCTTTTGGGGGAGAATGGAAATACTAACAACATTAGAGGCTTTAATCCTGAGCATAGCATACTTCTCCATTTTTTTTAGGTGTTTAATTTCAGCAATGTTCTGTTGTTTTCAGTGTAGAAGTCTTACCCATCTTCTGCTAAATTTCTTCCCAGAATGTTGATGTTTTTTGAGGTTCTTGTAAATGGTACAATTAAAATCTTTGGTTTTTTTATTGTTTGTTGCTAATATCTAGAAATAAAATTAATTTTTTGTATATTGGTGTTTTGCTAAATTCATTCATTAGATCTAGTAGTCATTCTATAGATTCTCATAAGGTTTTCTACATACACAATCAAGTTGTCTGCAAATGTTGAGTTTCATTTCATACTTTCTAGCCCAGCCACTGTGCCTTTTCTTTCTATCCATTTTTTTTTTTGATGTGGCTCAATTTTGAATAAAACTGGTAAGAGCAGACATCCTTGCCTTGTCCTCAGACTTAGTGAGAAATGGTGTAGTATTTCACCATTAACTATGAGATTAGCTGTAAGTTTTGTAGTTCCTTTAATCAGGTTGAGGAAGTTCCCTTCTCTTAGTTTGCTGAGAGCTTTGAGTGTGAAAGGGTGTTGAATTTTGTCAAATGATTTTTCTGCATTGAGGTTTTATTATCAGGGTTATGTTGGACTCATAAAACAAGTTAGGTGTTCCTTCCTTCTTTATTTTTCAGAAATAGCCTGTACATAGCTGGTATTATTTCTCTCTTTAATGTTTGATAGACTACCAATGAAGCCTTCTGGGCCTGGAGATTGCTTTACGGATTTGAATGATAAATTCCGCATATTTAAGAGGTTGGAGCTATTTAGATTTTCTTATGTCTCCTTGTGTCAATTTTGATGTTATATTTTTGAAGGAATTTACTCTTTCTAGATGTTTTATTATATTGGCATGAAGTTGTTCATAAGATCCTCATATTATTTGTTTATATCTACAGGAGCTATCATGAATAAAAAGAACCCTGTGCTTTGAAAAGGGGTTGGCAGAAAATCTCTAAGAATGTTTCTAATGGGAAATTTCAGGATTAATGAACTGTCTTCATAAGAGACAAATATGAGTCTTTTCTGTGGTCCCCTGCTTCTAGATTTCTTAGTTCTTCAGCTCGATCAAAAACAGGAATAGTTTTCTGACCTAGAACATCTATATCTCTTTACTTCATTTTCCTTTCCTTCTCTCCTTTCTAGAGGACTTGCTCCAATCTTCTGCTCTATTACAAATGAACCTAGAATGGCAATTGGAATTTGCAATGGTAATTTGAATGTAGTCGTTTCTTTAGCAACAAAAATTTATTTGTGATTTAGACTTGTAAAAATGTCAGAGGCCTAATTAGTATTTTTCTCTGAGCAAGCCATTTATAACCAACATTTTGAAACTTAACCTTCAAATAATGAGTTAAGGTAATTTTACCACAGCAGGTACATGAGACACAGGTTTCCCCAGCTCTCTGCATGAACTTCCTGGAACTAAAACTTACAAAAATGTGTAAGGACACTATGCCCTGGCTGAGGGTATGTGTAACAACTCCTCTAACCCAGTGAGTCAAAAACATCTGAAATACTGACCTCAGAAAAGACTGCCTTTCTTACCAAATTCCCTGACAATTTTTAACCCAATAAGATGTGTTGCTCTGTATTAGAAAGGTTCATTCCTAGGTAGGACAGAAATCTAGGATCCAATCCTCCTCCCTGAATGCCTGCCACCTGCTGCTTCCAACACACGCACACACACAGGAGTGGTCTGCGCTGTTTCTTCTTCAAATTTTCAAGTTATCCAGTGGTCAAAAGATATTTGGTCCCACCCAGTCCCTGTCAGTTTGTGGTAGGACTCATTTGTTAATGGGGCTCCAGAAGAAAAGTACCTAATATTTCTTCTAATTGGACATGACTGCTTCAGAATGCCTGTGGCTGCCAGCCAGCTCTCACTGTCCCTGATGCTGGATAATAAGCTTCTTCCACCAGCCCTGGGTCCTGACCAAGACCATTTCGCAGTAATGAACTTGGAAGGCTCATTGTAGATTGAAAAAAAAAAGAAAAGTGAGAGGGGGAAAAAAAGTCCAGCTCTTGTCAGTGGATTCAGTTATGGTCTCTGTCAGCTTAACAAAAGAAATTCAGTAAAACTAGAATAAGAAGGGGTGAGAGGGAGCAGGCAAAGAAGGATGGGTGGGGGCAACATATGGAGGTAAAGCCACTCTGAAATTCCTCCAGGACCAAGGTTTGTAGAGAAAGAAGTTCAGAGGTCTCCACTGAGTCCCCAGTGTCCCAGCAGGAGGCTCTACAGCTGTGGGTGCCACAGGGCAGGGTTCACCGTGTGTCACTGATCGGAGGGAACACACTTCCCACCCCTCGTGTGCTGGCGGTAAATCCCCATCGTCCACACTGACTCAGGAACAGGGCCCACTGTGCATATTTAGACTAACGATTGTTATCGTCGTTGATTATTTGTTTTCTGAGACAGGATCTTAATGCATTAAACAAAATCTATAGCTGAAATCATTCCAAAATATTCTTAAAAGCTTTTTTATTCTGAAATATGGCAAATATACAGAAAACTGCACAAAACATAAACATACAGCACAAGGTATTATGAAAAAGGGAGCCCTTGTAATCAGTACTCAGGTAACAAAAAAGAACTTGGCTGGAAGCCCTGTCCTTCCTGCCCCTTCCTGGTCATGTCCCCTTCCTTTACCTCTAAAGGTAACTACATCCCTGACTTCTATGCTAATGATTTCCTTTCTTTCTTTATAGTTTCACCACCTAAGTAGGCAATGCCAAACACTATAGTTTAGCTTTCCCTGCTTTCTAGCTTTATGTAAATGGGGACAAGTACAGTACATACTGGCCTGGCTTCTTTTGCTCAACAAGATTCATCTAGGTTGTTGCATGTGACTGTAGTTAGTTTTATTCATTGACTTGGAATATTTAGTCATCTAAATATAGCACAATATATGTATTCAATTGTTGAATGGCATTGGGGTGTCATCATTTTTGGCTATTCCAAACAGTGCTTCTACAACTAGTCCTGCTCATGGGCATACTTATCTCCATACTGTACAGCTAGGAGAGAAACTGCTGGGTGATAAGCCTCCCAGAAAGATTCGAGTCATTGTAGATGCCAGAGAAGAGACTGATGATCAGAAACTCATTTGTTGTCTTACGTGGTAACCAGCCTCCAAGATGGCCCTGAGGGACTCCTACCTTCTGATATGCTTTTCTGTGTTCACCTCTCATACTGTAGCACGATAGTGTTTGTAGCCAACAGAATATGGCAGAAGTGATGGTTTGTGACTTCCAAAGCTAGGTCATAAAAGACATTGTGGCTTCTACCTTGCTCTCTCCGATCACTCCCTCTGTTGGAAGCCAGCTGCCATGTTGTAAGATTCTCAAGCAGCCCTATGGAGAGGCCCAGGTGGCAAGGAGCTGAGATCGCCAGTCAATGTGAATGAGTCTTAGAAATAGATCCTCTAGCTCCAGTCAAACCTTCAGATGACTATAGCCCTGGCTGTCATCTTGACTGTAACCTCACGAGAAACCCTGAGCCAGACTCACCCTTCTTAGCAGTCCCTGGATTCCTAACTCTCAGAAATTTTGTGAGATAATAAATGTTTGTTATTTTAAGCTACTAAGTTTTGGAATAATTTGTTATGCAGTAATAGACATCTTGATTTATCTAGACGGGCTGAGGAAAGAAAACAAAGCATTCCTAAATACCAACTGTTCAGAAGGGACCCATTGTATATGTTTATCCTACCCTCCTACACAGCTTAGAAAGTAAAACAGTAGTAGTCACCATCAGGCTGAGTTTTTTAAATTATTTCTCCACCTTCCTTTCTTTTTGCTTTTCCTTATTTCTTTTCTTCCTCCCTCTGTCACAAGTCTCTTCTTTTCCTTAAAATTCCAAAGGTAACATGTGCCCAGGCATCAAACAACCTGGGGTTTGAATTCTTGCTTCCGAACTTAGAAGCTAAGTGACCTTGGGAAAATATTTCAATCTCTTCCATTTTCCTCAGCAGTAAAACAGAGGTAATAATACAACCACCCCCATTAGAGAGGATGAAATGAAAACCGCTCAGTGCTTAGAGTAATGGCTGGCAGGCCCTCACCATCCAATGTGTAGCTGCCACTCTCTCCTCTCTTTCCCTCTTTTCTTTTCTTCCCTCTCCCATCTCTTGCCTTTCTCTCTCTCCGATATGCCTTCCTTACTCTCCTCTCTTCTTCTCTCTCCTGGTTCATTCATGCTTCAACTTCCATTTTCTCCTTCCTCTCACCTCATTTCCTTTTCTATCCCTTCTCCCAAGGCACAGGCAAAACAAGCTTCCCCTTGGCTGGGACTCCTCCGCAAGAAGAAGTGTAGGGTTTCTAACCATGAGGTCCTGCACGGGCATGGTGAACCAGCCTGCTCCCTCAAACAGCTCCCCGTCCAAAGAGGTGATCCCAGCCTGGACGGTAAGCACCGAACTGCCAGTTCCAGCATCAAGGCAATAACTCGGCTCTTAACTGTTCGGTTCAAAGAAGGTGCTGGGGAAATTGCCTCAGATTTTTGGTATTTCTTTGAAAGATTGTTTCCCTAGCATGACACCAATTTGTAGATAGCTCCTCCTCCTCAAACTTATTTCAACATTTAAGAGATTTAATAAAATGTTAAGTTATTACACAAGCATACAGTTGCTATAAAATTTTCACACAAAATAAGAATAAGAAGTGGAAAAGAGTAATGCCCCTCTCCCCTTATTCTCCCATTCCTGGTTGGTGGGAGATCTTCTGTGACCTTTTCTATGCTCACCTGGGTGTTGTAGCTTTGTTTTATTTACATAAATGGGATTACACGCTCCATAATGTGCTGGGACTTTTCTTTTTTCATATATACTATACCATGGACCTCTATCCATGCCAGGGCCTACTGATAGATCATTCTTAATGGCTGCCTACATACCACCATTCCTCTCCTAAAGGACATTTAAATTATTAACAACTTCTTACTCCTAAAAATGCTGCAAGAAACATCCCTTTATGTATATTGCTGGATACTAGATGAATATTCCTTCAGAATGGGTTTCTAGAATTGTTTTTGATGGGCCCATGGGCAGATATCTTGCATTTTGACAAGCATTGTCAAATTTGGGAAACCTTGAAAAGAAAGAGGCAGCTACCCACTTGAAGGAGTATAGAAAAGAATACACCAGGATAAGTGACCTTGAAGGCAAAGGCCCTGTGGCAGAAGATGGCTCGACCTGTTCCAGGAACTGAAGGAAGAGGGCGCAATTGGATATAGTGAGGAAGGAGATGAGGAGAATGGCCTTAGCTTAGGTTAGTGATGTAGCAGGTCATTGGGGAATTATATTTTATTATAAGTGTTATTTGGAGCCATTGAGGAGTATCAGATAAGAGTGGCTCTATGGATGGAGGTCTCTGGTTACAGGGTGCCTGCAGGTATTCACCTTGAGGTCAAAGCCAATTTTCCGGTTTAGAACATTTATAGACACAAAGACACACAAAAAAAGATACAAGGGACTGCATGGAGTGCTCTGGACATAAGTTGAATGATCCAAGGTCCCAATAATTTTCAATTAAGTGACTTAGAAGACGGCAGTCAAAGGACATTCCAAATTGCAAAAGTCAAGGGGCCACTAATCCTTTGAGGTTTCATGGCAGCTCAGAGCTCTAAACCGGCTGAGAGGGCCTTGACTTTAGAATGGTTTGAAGGAAGCTTGGGGAAGGGGGAGGATTCCACTGCACCACGGAAGAGAAGAGAACTGAAAGTTGATTGAGTAGATCATGTAGTTCGCTGTGGCAGAAAATCCTGGAAAAAAGAACTTAAAAAATTAAATTTACTCATTAAAAAATGAATAAATGTTTCACGGCAGATGTTGCAGAAAAACAGAGAGTCTAAAGAAGTGGCTTTAAACTTCTTTGCTCGTGTACCCTATAAAAGACTTTTGAAAAACTATGTACTCTTGTATATTTTTTAAGTTGACATTAAACTTTTAAAATTTGTTTTGTTGTAGAAATGTGATTCTGAATATATGTACATATGCATATATACATATGTGCAATTTAAAAATATAATTGTTTCATCCGTCTTTAAATTTATCCAATGTTATACCTACCAGATGTTAAAAAAAAATACCTAAACAACTTTTTCAGAGTTGAAAATTTTACATCTCACTTTTCCTCCCAGAACTTTATCTTAATATAATTTTTGCTTGAAATTTTTATTGATCCTTCCCTCTCATATATCTCTGCAAGAAACATTTTATAAATTACTTTTTTAAATGTTCTGTAAACAATAAAACTTTATGTTAAAATATGTGGTTATTTCCAATTATTACTAAAACCTAATTAATCAAAACATCATAAAATGGTCCAAAATATGACCATTATTAAATATAAAAAACATTTATTGAAAACACAATATTTTTTCTCTGCCAATTGTTTTATGTTTCTATGAATGTGATGGTTAATTTTATGTGCCAATGTGTCTAAGCTATGGGGCCCACTTGTTTGGTCAAGCACCAGTATGAATGTTGAGTTGAAGATACTTTTAGATGCAGTTAACACTTGAATCAGTAGACATTGAAGTAGATTACCCTCCCTCCATAATGTGGGTCACCTTCATCCAATCAACTGGCTTTAAGAGCAAAAAAAGCTTTCTTGAAGAAGTTGGAATTCTCCTCAAGACTGAAACATGGAAAACCTGTTTGAGCTTCGGGCCTGCTGCCCCACAGAATTTGGACTTAACTTTTTCAACATCAGCTCTTACCTGAGTCTTCAGCCTACCAGTCAGTCCTACAGATTTCAGACATGGCAGTCAACACAGTTGAGTAAGTCAGTTTTCAAACAGTAAATCTCTCTCTCTCTCTGTCTTTATATCTATCTATCTATATCTATTTATCACCTACATCATCATCGTCATCTACCTCTGTATTTGTAACTCTTTCCCTTAAAGGTGACTTGTTAATGAAACCATGTTAAAAACTATTTTGGTAAATTGGTAATGATACATTTTATACTTTTCTCCTGACACTGTAAAAAAATTCCAAATATACATGCCAAATTTTAATTTTAATTTTGGAATGTCTTAAGTGAGTGTGATACACAGAGAAATGGACACTTGAGAATTATTATAGTTTAGTAATTCCACTTCAGGGTTGAATATGATTATGTTTAATAATGAAATATTGACACATAAACTGATAAAATGTCTGGGTTTTGCTTCAAAATAATGTGGATGGGAAAGTGGGTAAATGAATTCTTTCCATTGTGATTTCTTTTTTGACCCATGAATTAGTCGGAAGTATAATTCTTGTTTTCTAAGCAAAAGAGATTATCAACGAGTTGAAATTTTCTGAAGCTGGATGAGGTGTACATGAGGTTTCATCATATGATTCTTTATAATTCCAGGTATATTTGCAATTTTTCCAAGTAAAAAAGTTAGAAAAAAGAAAAAAACCCTGGTTATGTTTATATCATGCTTATTAATTCTATTATCCTTTTAGTTTCTTTGGATCCATAGTTGGGTCTTCTTCCCATTTCTGGTATTGCTTATTTGTGCCTTCTCTCTTTTTGTTTCATCAGTGTCACGAAAAGTTTATAAATTTTATTATTATCTTAAAAAGAATCAACCTTGGCTTCATTAATGTTAACATTGTACTACATTGTTTTGTATTTCTATTTTGATAAATTATGCTTTGGTCTTTACTATTTCCTTTCCTACTGTCATTCGATTTAAATTGTTCTTCTTTTCTAACTTCTTAAGATGGGTGTCTGGAAAATTCATTTTTAGCTCTTATTTTACTTTTTAAAATAAGCTTAAGGATATAGCTTTTTCTATAACCATGGCTCTGCCTGCATCCTACAAGTCTTGATATGTCATATTTTCACTTTCATTCTGTTCAAAAAGTGTTTTATTTCCATTGTGATTTCCTTTTGACCCATGAATTAATTGGAAGTATAATTATTATTTTCTAAAACGTATGCAGATTTTCATATTATTATGAAAATTATATATTATCTTCTTCACATTTATTTCTATTATGTCTAATATAAGTATATGCTAAATCTTGTTCTATATTTTAGAATATGGCCAGTTTTGATAAATTTTGTATTCACATAAGAAGAATGCATATTCTGCTGTTATTGGGCCCTTTAATCAAAAGTTGGGTCACATTTTGCATTCGTTGTTTATTATAGCCATATTGATTTTTAAAAATTAGCTGAGAGAAATGTGATAAAATCCCCCACAGTGACTACAGATTTGCATAGTTCTCATTTCAGTTCTGTCATTTTAGCTTTCTATGTTTTATAGGCTATTTTTTAATACAAATTTAGTATTTTCTCAGTATATTGAATCTTTTATCTTTCTTAAACTTCTTTATTTCTGATGCTTCCTACCTTTATGTCTTTTTTTATTAATATGTTCATATTTCTTTTTCCTTTCTTTTGCTTTCAATTCCTTTTTATCCAACTATATGCTGTTTACCAAACACACATCTGTTCCATTATTTTTCATTCACCCTTGCATTTAAAATTTTCCACTGGGTTCATTTTCCTTCTGTCCAAAGAACACCTTTAATATTCCCAACCATCTAAGTCTACTGGTAATGAGTTTTTTAAGTTTTTCTTTTTTCTCCAGAAAATGTCTTTGTTTTATCTCTGTTTTGAATAATGCTTTTTCTTTTTACAAGATTCTGTGTAGGGAATTCTTTGCCCTCAGCAATTTCTATATATAATTCCAGTCTTCAGCTTCCATTATTTCCAGAGAAAATGAGTTTTCTGATATTTAATTGCTCTTTGAAGATAATGTGTCTTTTTTTCTCCTCTGGCTGCTTTTGAGGCATACGGCAATTTTATTAGGTGTGGTTTTCTTTACACATTTCCTTCTGTTTCTGGAGTTTGAAGTACTTCCTGTATCTGTAAACTAATGTTTTACATTAGTTTTGAAAAAATCCTCAGCCATCTACTTTTAAAATATGATTTTTACCCCATTCTTGCTCTCCTCTTCTTCTGGAACTCCATGTATATGTATATTAGATGCCATGTGTCTCCTTTATCTCTTTCCTGTATTTTCCATCTTTATACAACTCTTTGCTATACAATGGATTTTTTAACCTATTTTTTAGTTTATTGATTCTCTCTCTAGCTTGTCTAATTTGCTGTTATATTCATCCTCTGAATACTTAATTTCAGTTACATTATTCTCAGTTCTAGAGTTACCATTTGCTTTCTTAAGAACAGCCTTCAGTTGTCTGCTGAGTATCTACTGCTTATCTTTTATTTCATTAATTATAATAAGTATAGTTATTGTCAACCCTTATCTGTTAAGCCCATCATTTGAAACCTCTATGAGTCTATTTATTGGCTCTTTTATCTTGGTTTTTAGTTTTTTTTCTTTTACCTTATTTTCTCATGTATTGGTTATTTTTGGTTGAGTGCCAGATATTGTACATAAACTGTTATAAAGATAAGTTTGAAGCACAGGAAGATTTCTTTTTTTTTTTTTTATAGAGAGGATTTATCTTTACTTCTCATTACTTAAGAGGGCTGGTTTATTTCTGATTTACTCTTATTCGTAGGGCAGTGATTTTCAAATGTAATCTGGGAACCTCTGTGATTCCATGAGATGTGCTCAGAAAATCCACAAGTCAAAACTGTTTTGATAATAACACTAAGGCATTTAGTTTTTTATTTTTGCTGAATGGAAATGTGCACTGATTATATCATTGATGCTTTAGCATTGATGCCTTAGCTCATATCAAGGTAATGGCACCAAACTATTCACTTACAGTAAAAAGAAAACCAAAGCCGGTTTCATTAAAGAATGCCTTTGATGAGAAGTAAAAAGTATTAATTTTATTATGTTTTGACACTTAATATTCTGTGAAATGCATATAAAATTGGAAATGCATATGATACATTTCTGTTATATACCAAAGTGTGATGTTCAGAGGAAAAAAATATGTGAGATTGAATTGTATACTGAACTAGTTGCTTTTTAAAAAATGGAACATTATTTTTGCTTGAAAGAATGTTTAGTAGGTAAACTATAGTCAAAGACTTTCCTGAGGAAATGGATAGTGATATTAATGAATGTGATTTGGGGATATTATAGAAGGAAACATTGTGATATTTGAAAGATCTGCAAAACTTGGTGAACCAGTTATTTTTCAAATGACCAATATATGTTAAAAACTATGCACAGATAAAAGGTTGTTCAAAGTGTAAGATAAGCGCATCTTAAAGTATGAGAGTATGGGAAGTTTGATATAATTTCAGATTTCACATTGCAACAAATCTTGAAAAAACACTTACTGAGCTTTGGTGTACTATCAAAGAAAAATACCCTCCGTTGTTTGTAAAAGCTATTAAAAACGCCACCCTTTCTTTACCTACATTATTTGTGTAAGGTCAGATTTTCATTATATATTTCAAGCAAAACAACATACCATGGCAGATTGAACATAGAAGCATATGAGAATCGAGCTGTCTTTTATTAAACTAGATATTAAAGAGACTTGCAAACATGTAAAACAAGACCATTCTTCTTACAAATGTTTTGTTTTGGAAAATACAGCTACTTTTCATAAAATATATTATTTATGTTAATATGTAATGGGTTTATTATTCATATTTTTAACAATAAATATCTTAAAAACAAAATTTTTAATTTTTGGTAGGTAAATATTGATAGATATAATGCCATGTAACAAAAATCCTCTGGGGTCCTAAATAATTTTTAAGATTATAAAGGGATCCTAAGACTAAATAGTCTGAGAACTGATGTCCTGTGGAGTAGGCCTTCCAGATTCCATGTGAAAGGCTAGAATAAATACCTCTTCTTAGGGTCCTTATTCCTGGAAATTATCAAACTCAAAAACTAATGCACCTCTTACCCACTGCTTTTGGATTTGGCAGTTACCTTGAGGGGAAAAGCAACCTCAAATGCTGGGCTCACCTCTCTGGACCTCTCTTCCGCCCAGATCTTTGCCCTGTAAGTCCATATTAACTTGGCAGATCTCTAGTGCATTCAGAAACATTTCCTAATAGTTTTTCAGGGTGAAGATTGGTCTGAAATAATGTAAGCTGCTATTGACAGAATTCTCCTGCTCTTTTTTGATTGTTTCTGAATCCTTTTTCATGTTTTCAATGATCTCTATAATTTCTTTAAACATCTTAAATATATTCATATTGGCTCTACATTTTCTGGCAACTCTTGGTCTTGAAACCTTATTTTGGCATATGTATTTCAGCTGTGAACTCAATGTGTTGGAATGCTACCAATGGGAACCTTGAGGTCTCTGAAGAAGGTACATGTTTTCAGAAAGGATTTGTATTTTTTTTCTTGAGACATTGCCAGGTTTAGTCCACTTAATTTTTTTAACTCATGATAGACAATTTCAAATATGCAAAAGTAAAAAGAATAGTGTAGAACCCCAGTATCCATTCCCCCAGTTTAGCCATTGTCAACTGATGGCCAATCTAGTTTCATTGATAAACCTTCATCCACATCCTCCTCACACAGCATGATGAGTAAATTCCAGCATTACATAACTGTCTCCATAAATATTTCACTGTGCATCTCTAATAGACAAATACTTCGAAAAATCAAAACCAAAGTACTATTATCACCCCTTAAAAAATGAACAGTAATTCCTTAAGTGCCCAAATTTAGGCAGTGTTCAATTTCCAATTTTCTTATGAAAGTCATATTTTTTACCATACATTTATTTGACCCATGGTCTAAATAAGGTCCACACATTGCAATTGTTTCGTATGCATATTTAGTTCCTTAACTTATAAGTTTTCCTTCAATCAGTTTTTTTCCCCTTGTAATTCTTTCATTGAAAAAACTGGATTACATGTCCTGTGGAGTTTCCCACAGTTAGGGTTTGCTGAATGCATCCCTCTGGTGTAGACATGAGTTTTAGGAGTTTGATTTTTTATTTTTATTTTTTGCTATCTCATTTAAATTAAAATGCTTATCTTAAAAAAATTGTTTTTGACCTTGTAAATAATGTGAAGACAGGCCCATACTCATAGGCACTCAGGGTTTTCGCTATGAGTTTTCTAAGGAGATTCTCCTTCCCTCCACCAAGAGCCAAACTTTTTTTTCATGCTCTCTTCTGCTAGGACTTGATTTTTTTCTAATTCCTAGTTTCCCTAAGGTGGAGCCTTTTGTAGAGGTCCAGCTTTAAAAAGAGGTCTCTGATCTTACTTCTTGTTCTGGAGAGTTTTTGCCCAGTTCCCTGCAGGAGGTCTAAACTCTAGGTGCCATCCAGGCAGCTGACAGCTTCAGCTGGTGATTATCCTACATTGTCTCTTCTCCCAAGGATTCCCATCTCTCCACCACCCTTTTTTTGTTACCTTTTTGCAAACTTACCCCTGCATTTTAAGGGGTAGAACTATTTTGTATTGGAGGATTTCAGTGTATTTACCTTATCTGGAAACCCTGAACTCATATGTAAAAATGAAGTTTTATAATTACCTATTAACTATCCCCTATCTGGAATTTTGAGCAGAAGGAATGGGGTGTTTGATGGAGATTTCCTCCAGAAAATGATGTTAAACCTGACACCTGACACGTGAGTAAGAGGAGGCCCGGTGAGGAGCAGGGAGGAAGCAATGGTTTGGAAATGGGGAATAGTATTCCAAACTGAGGGAGCTCTTGCATGATCTTTGTGGCACAAAGGAAAGGCACCACGATGAACCAGAGGGAAAGACCCACTCCAATCTGCCTAATCTGCGAGGCTGGGTTGGAGCAATGAGATTCCCACTGCGATTTATGTCTTCCATGGGATTTCACCACCTAGCCTCTCTTATCTTTACAAATAATTTTCTCCACTGGCTATTCTATCAGTCAGGAAGTTGTGGCTAGAAAACTTCAATTGTCCAGAAGCTTCTGGACATTTTGGATTCATGCTTGAAGGATGGAATTATCCTATAAATTTAGAACAAGTGGACTGGTCTGGGGGTAAATGTCATACCCTCAGATTTCTTTACTCAAATGTTCCACCTTCCTTTCCTTGTACTGTTTGGGAGGCATTTTCCTCGTAAGGTAAATCCAGCCCCAAAGTAACTAAGGGACATTGGGTGGCTTCCCTTTGGGGGGCAGCGGCCTGGGAAGCCAGCCGAGTTGCCTTTGGTTTCATGAGGGGAAGCCAGGGTACGGGCTGGGGCGACGGGCTGAGAAGAGGGAAGTCTTGGCTCTCTTCGTGTGCCCGCCAATAGCCTTACACACCTTTGCCACTAGTCAGTCATCGCTTTAGAATTAAAAATACAAGTTGAGCAACTCTATTAAAAAATCATACTTATTGGTTAGTAGACTTTGAAAGAACTTATTTAAATAATACCTGAATAATAGTTCTCCCTTTTTTGAGTATATTTAGTTTCCTACGGCTACCATAACAGAGAATCACAAGCCAGCTGACTTAGAACAAGGGGACGTGTTCTCACACAATTCTGGTGGTTAGAAGTCCAAAATCAAGATGTTGGCAGGCTTGGTTGCTTCTGAGGGATTTCAGGGAGGACCTGTCCCGTGCTTCTCTGCTAGCTTCTGGGTTCTTCGAGGACTGTTGCCAGCAATCCATGGCATCCCTTGACTTAGAGACGCATCACTTCAACCTCTGCCTCTGCTTCACCAGGCATCTCCTGTGTCTCTGTCTTCCCTTGGCCACCTTCTTATAAGGAGACGAGTCATTATGAACTAGGAGCCTACCCTAATCCAGTATGATCTCATTTTGGCTTAACTAATTATATCTGCAATGATGCTGGCTCCAAATTAAGTCACATGCTGAAGTACTGGGGATTGGGCTTCAACATATCTTTTTAGGGGTTACACTTCAATCCATGACAGAGTGAGAAATTATAGGTAAAAGATCTGTATCTGACAAAAAGCTCATTGCTCCGCAAGCTGGCTAAACATCGCCTGCTGTTTTCAACTTCAATAGTATTCAAGGCCTCCGTGTCTGAGGACATAGGGTCCTACTCTTCAAAAAGGCAAAAGAAATTCTCCAAGTTTTCCTCACTAATGGGCTTATGCAGAGTCCAGGTTTGCCAGCGTCAGGGTCCCCAGGGGTTCTGTCCGTGCTGAGGACTTCACCTCACACTGGGACTGGCTCACTGAGGACTCTGGCAAGGAGATTTGACACTTTGACGGAGGGAGGAGAAAAAACGGAACCCTCTTGGAACTTGTTCTGGAGTATGATATGAGGTAGAGAGCTTATTCTCTACATATTCCAATGGCTATCCAGTTATCCTTCTGCTCTTCACTGAGAAAACAGCGCTTCCTCTCATCACACACTAAAGCTTTATGCATATTTGTCTCTCCATTCAGAATTGTAATGTGCATCTCTGTTCCTTCAAGGGTCCTCCAGAAAGGGCTGAGGTTTTGTTCATCTCCCTCCTGCATGTTTATTATTTTATGTCTTGGTCTTTTGTTTCTTGTTGCTATTGTTACTGAAAAGAGACTTCTGTCCATTATATTCACTAATAACTTCTAGAATAAGAAAAAAACTGATTTTTCTCACATGTATTTTGTTAACAAGCCACTTTGCCGAAGCCTAAGTAGCTCTAATATTTTTTCAGGTGATTCTTTTGTTTTCAGTGTAGACATTCAGATCATCTAAAAATAGTGAGCTATTCTCCAATTATGCGTGTACTTCCCAGGTCTTTGATTCTGCTGTTATTATCTGAATTTCCCATATTCCCACCTCCCAAAACCCTACTCTTCATCAAGACTCAATTTCTCTTGTGAAACCTCTTTCAAAAGCCCTGGAAAAGTTAATTTCCCTCTCCCAGAGCTTCCATAAAACTTCATACGTGCCAAAAAATACTGCATTATAATCATCTGCTTCTAAAACTGGTTTCCTCCAGGACACTTGAAAAAGCCCACGTTTCTTCTCTAGGCTGAGTCAGGTTGGGGAAGTTCCACGTGGAGGACAGAGGAATGACGCTCCCGTTCATCTGTGTATTCCTTCTTCTGCGGTTTGTATCCGATGCAGAAGAACGAGTGAGAGAGTGGGCGGGCGGGCCAACTACAACAGGAGGGAAGAGAAAAGGGAGCCCCTGCTAGGGGAAGAGCTGGAACCAGAACTCAGGCTTATGACCTCCAGACGCTAAACACCAGTTGAGGGGCTCATTGCCCCTAGGTCAGTCTGTTGGCAGCTTCAGTGGGGGCTGGATCAACTTGGAAAAGAAGCGGGGCGCTGTTCTGTGCCCTGCGCTCTTCCCAGACCGGTTACCACTGTTTTCGTGGATGGGTCCTTGGGAGGAATCCTGCCACCTAGAGGCCTGACGGCGGAACTCATCTTCCTACAAAAGCGTCCGCCGCTCTACGGCCCGCGGCTTCAGCAGGTAGTGCGGCCCTGCAGGCGGTGCCCGAGGTTGCGGTGGAGCTCTCTGGGTGGGACTGCCCGGAGAGCTGCGGGTCACTCCGGCCGAGGCAGCGGCTGGGTAAGAGCGTCCCTGGTCTGCTGCCCACCGCGCATTCCCAGCCGGGCCCGGGCAGCGTGCCGAAACGCTCAGCGCCGGGGCCGTAGCCAGCTCGCTGCTCGGAGATCCGCCCCCGTCACCGAGAAAGCCCGGCGCAGCCCGGAGTGCCAGGTGGAGGAAACAAGGCAGCTTTATTTTGCATAATGCCTTCGGACAAACGGCCCCTGAAAAGGGCGGGGAGGCTGCTGTCGAGCCAGGAATGCGCACACCTGTGCCTGGGAAGGCTCCTTTGAATTCTCGCTGCTCTGCGGCCTCCGGGGGCTACGCCGCTGGCACTGGGTGGGAGTTTGGCAGCTTGTGCCCTGGGGAGGAGCCCTCCACCCAGACCTCCACGTCGGGCGGCCACCGGGGGAGAGATGGCGCGCCACCCTGTTCGTAAAGCTCCCCCCAGAGCCTTCCTCGTGTCTCCGGTCTCTCTCCCCACCTGCAGTTCCCACACAGCCCCACTCCCAGACCCGCTGGAGACAAAGCTTTCCAGAAAGAAAGAATAGACTTCCGCAGGGGCCGTCAGACCTGGGATGGACCACAGAGTGCGTGCAGCCAGGCCCTTTATCCTGTCAGCCTGAGTTGCATTGTTTCTCTGACTTCCAAGGCCTTCAGGCGGGCAGATGAGGGAACGGGGAACTGAGTGATGTTTCTGGTTCTCTGGCTGACTGGTGACAGAGAAGCACTAGTATTTATTCACGTTTTATGACCTGTTCTGACCGAGTTATTTTGTGACTTTGTAGAGCCCCGCTTGAACTTAAACCTAATTAGTACTGCTCATGAATCAATAGTTTGGAAACTTCACAGCAAAGGCCCTTTAATGTGGCCCCAGACAAATAGTGTGACATTCTCTGACTGAGCCTGGCTTAGTCTTCAAGACGGCTGCCCTAGCCACACTGGATGGAGAAGCAGAGAATTTCCAAGCCTCATACCTGGACCAGCTGCCGCTCCAGAGAGGGAGGGAGGGAGGGATGGAGGGTGGGCCTGTGAGCCCCAGGATGGCCCTCAGCCGGAAGGAGGCCAAAGTAGGGGCGAGGGAGATATATTATTATATATTATATTTTATTATATATATTATACATACATGTAATATAGAACTTATATATTATTATATATTATTATGTACAGGTGCACTGTACAGGCTATAGTTCTACCAGTTGCTTTCCTTGAGATCTACACAGAAGATCCATCCGAAAAGGTCATCCTTATCTCTGTGAAAGGGAGTTTTCTTCTGCTGGGTCAACGTGAGCAGAGGTGAGAGCTAACAGTCGGAGACCAAGAGTCCTGGCCAGAGCCTGTCACAGTTAAAGAAAGGGAAAGAATCAGGGAGGTCTGCAGGCCCTTCGGCCCTAGGCCACCGATCCTGCAAGTGGGCAGGATGTATCTCACATCCATCAGGTCTCACTGCGGCTAGAACAGAAAGAGCCAAGGCTGCATTCTTGAATGAGGGGTGGAGCAGAATGAGAGAGTGAATGAGGAGGAGCAGCAAAAAGAGAGGGAAGAAGAGGTCAAAGAGACAGGACGGCCGTGGACCCTTACCACACCTCTCATTAGAGAAGCATTATCTTTGAGTCAGGGAACTCGTGAAAGACACAGTGAGCAGGCTGGTGATGAGTGAGCTGATCGTGAGCAGTGGCAGGAGGGGTCCCTGAGCTGCAGTAGGGAGGAGAGGGACTTGCTCACGGCTGAGCCCAGGCTCCCCTCAGGGCGTGCGGAAGAGCCCAGCTACAGTTCCAGCCCTCAGACCAGCACAGCCGGGCCTGTGTCTTCCGACTGGGATGTCCACATTCCATAGCTAGACCAGGGGAAGGATAGCGTGGATGAGAGACTTCAGCTGGGAAATGATCCTAGACGTTTTTCGCCCCTGAAAGGCCTCTGAGTGAACAGCAATGCGACAGACCACGAGAGCCCAGGGACGCGAACAGACGGGAGCAAAGCGATCGCTTTGGTTCTAGAACCAGAGACCTTTTCCCTGTGTCTTCTGGGCCCAGGTAAGTACTGCGTCAGGGCAGCTATGAGGCTTCCCTGCTCTCATGAGAGCAGAGGGCTCACAGGGGCCCAAAAGTATGATCTAGAAATGGTCCAGAGCAAGTCGTTTAGTTGAGTACAGTGACAGGTTGTATTTTCCAAAAATGACAATAGCAGTGTTTTCAGTGTCACATACCTTTCTTGTCTCTCCCCAGTCAAGAGGGGAGGACTGTTTCTCCTTTCCTGAACCAGGGCAGGTCTTTGTGGCTGCCTCAACTGATAAGCTGAAGCCATGAGCCCTGGCTTCCAAGGCTTGGTCATTAAAGGCCCTTCTGCTTCCTCCTGGCTTTCTCTCTTGGGGCCTGGGAGGCCTGAGCTGATATTTGAGAAGTCCAGTTATCCTGAAGCCACCATCTAGAAGACTGTATGTAGATATATTGATCTGTCTACAGAGATGCTCACAGAGGCACCCATGTTCCACTCCCTGGATGTTTGAATCTTCCCTGCCCGGTGCCAGACAAGGGAGAGAGTGACCTTCAGATGATTCCAGCCCCACCCCTCAGCCTGACCAGTCAATGCTGAGCGGAGCAGGGTAAGCCAACTCTGTCAAGCCCAGCCCAGACTGCAGACTCACGAGCAAAAATGTTATTTGAAGCCACTAAGTTTTGGAATAACTTGTACAGCATCAGATAATTGTTTCATACTTTCACCTTATTTAGTACTGTCAACAACCATAAAAGGCAGGAATCACCATCCCTAATTTACAGGCAGGAAAATCAAGGCTCAGGGGAAGTTAGTCACAGATATTATAGGCTGAACTGTGTCCTCCCAAAATACATATGTTGAAGTCTCCAACCCCCACTGTAACTGTATTTGGAGACCGGGCCTTTAGGAAGATAAAAGGTTAAATGAGGTCATTAGGGTGGGCTCCAATCTGAAAGGACTCGTATCCTTTTAAGAAGGGACACCAGAGAGCTCTTTCGCCCCCACCTTCCATCCCAGGTGCACCCGGAGAAGAGGTGACGTGAGGGCACGCAAGGAGGTGACCATCTACAAGCCTAGAAGAGAGGTTCACCAGAACCCAACCATGATGGCACCTTGATCTTGGGCTTTTGGTCTCCAGAACTGTGAGAAAATAAGTTTCTGTTGTTTCAGCCACTCGGTCTGTGGTATTGCATTATGGCAGCCCAAGCAGACTAATACACAAGATACGTGGCATGGATGTGATTCGTGCTGAAATTCTCTACTCCGAAATCCGCAGCACTCTCACCGCACTGCTCAGTGTTTAAACACAACTGTTCATGAATAATAACATTCCTTGGCCTAGACTCCCAAGTCAGGGGCACGTTCTAAGAGTCAGGCAGAGCCCAAGCGGGGTGCCGTTTAATTCAGGATTTGCCTGATCTGCTGGTAGAGCTCAAATACTGGACCAAGCCCAGGTCAAGGGCCAGAAGCAGTCCCAACAGGAGGTGCTCAGTTCTGACCTAGGCTAGGAGAGGCCTGGGGGCAGACACTGAATGATTTTAGGGACACTTGCAACTACATCAGAAAATGGGGACAAAACCAGGATTGTGTCCCTTGTGTCCCTTGTTTTTTTCCTTTCCCTTCCTCCCTTTCTTTCAAAGAATTTTGAATCTGCCAGGCACTATGCCCTTGGAATAGAAAGGCAAATAGCCAGACAAGGTCCCTGATTACATGGAAATTATATTGTACAGGGAACAGAAAGCAAATGAGTAAACACACAAAAAAAACCCCAAGCAAATTAGCTTCTAATTGTGATAAATGCTGGGAAGGAAATGAACAGCTGACCTGATAGAGACTGTCTTAGGGCTGGGTGTCTGTAGAGGTGACATTTAAGCTGGAATGTAAAGAATGACAAGTAGCCGCCTAGTGAAGAGTTGGCAAGTAAGTGTTCCGGGCAGAGGGAAGTGCAGGTGCAAAGGCCCTGGGGTGGGAATTAGCTAGACCCATTCAAGAAATACCTAGGGAGGGAGTTGCTAAGATTATAGTGATGAGGTGAGGAGAAGCATGAAGGAAAGCTGATGAGGTAGCCAGAATTTACAGGCCTTATAGGCTGCAACAAGAAGTTTGATTTTAATAAAGGTAGAATTTTCATAATAGTGGTGCTGAGCAAGGGGATTAAATGCTCAAAGGTTATTACCGGGAAGGGAAGAGTGAAGGTCTCAACATATGACTTTTGGAGGGACACAAACATTCAATCCATACCAGCCCACCTGGATAATCCAGTATAACCTCTCCATCATTTAATCACATCTACAAACTCCTTTTTGCCACGTAAAGTAATATACTCTCAAGTTCCAAACACTGAAATGGGCACATCTTTCCAGATCATTATTCTGTCTACTACAGTGTTAGTTAAGGATAAAAGTGGTGGGCCTGGGGTTTCTCAGGCTGGCACATCCAGATATTCTATTTAATGAATCTGCTCGATGGGCTCTTTTGTCTGAAGTTTTGTGCTTGCTCAGAGATACAGACACGAAAAATAAAAACGATCATCATGTATTGGGAGCCCATCATGTCCAGCTGCCTACCTATAGCTACTACTACTTATTACTTAGAGCAGTGAGTTGGTACGGAGTGAGGGCTTGCTACAGGCCCTGCATGATGAGAGGTGCTTTGCATGTGTGCTCAGAAAGGAAAGTGCTTCCTCATCAGCATTCCTGCTCTTCTTCTCTCCCTCCACTGACTGAGTCAGCCCACTTCTCTCCCCCCTCCTTGCCATTCGAGGGCAATTTGGCCTTTGTAGCCCACATTCTCAAACTTTCGTGGGTCAGAATGGGAAGAACAGGGAGAAAGGGTACTGTTGCCTTGGAGCTTACCTCCCTTACCACCTCGGAAATGCGCTTCACGGCTCTCCCGTTTGGCTCTCCTGTGTGCCATTTATTAAGCTATTGTTGCTCAGTTCCAGTGCAGCCTCTCACACTCCATTCTGTGAGCAGGGCATGAGACTCCACAAACCCTGCTTCTGCTTTGCCAGATGGCTGTCTTTTCGGCTTTACCCACCGGGGCACGGGAGAGAGGCTGGAAGGCTGAGGGAGGAAGGATCTGTTGCTTCCTGTATCTGTCAGCCTCATCGCAGCAGCCAGGAGTGGTTCCAGCAGCAATGGTTGGTTTCAGGTTGTGCTTTTCTCCCACATTCTCAGGCTCGGTCTCATTGTGCCTTGGGGTCTCTCATCCAAGATATTGAGGTACCAGCATGAGGCTTCTCAGACATCTGGATCCCAACTCTGCAGTAGGTCCTCTTCAACTTTGCAAGTTTTAATAATCTCAGCCTTTTCCCTTGTCATTCCCGTTCTGGGTGGTTAGTGCTTCCTGCAGGTACTCCTTGTAATACCTAATGTCCTTTTGCCTTTCAGTTCTCCAATACTTGGTTAGCAATTCTTTATATTAAATTCTCCCTGTTGAAATAACTGGTATGGTTTCTGGTTCCTCACTGGACCCTGAATGATACATAAATGGATACTAGAATTAGTCCAAGGAAACATTTTCAAAAGTGTGGTACCGTGTTGGTCCTTGAACTTGAATGCAGTGCTGAGGTCCTTGCCAATTAGAAAGGAGATGATAGAAATTCATGGCAGGTAGTAATAATGCAAATAATCCAACCATCACCTGTGGTTATCGTGAAGTTCCCACTGACATTTATCACAACTGACATTTATGCTAGTACTGATGGCTACAGGTACTGTGGGATTGTTTCTGAGTACACTGGAATTCTTATAGAAAGGAAATAAGTTTAGGTCTACAAACTCCCAGTTCAAGTTATAGTCAGAGAAGTAGAAAGTTTCTATGACAGCCTTCAAAGAAATTCATTTCTTCTAGTCACATGACTGACTCCCCTGAAAACTGGTGCAAAAATTGAGTTATGTGGTTTGCAGAATCACTGTCAGTATAATTCACAGACTTACTAAGTCTCTTGTGTGAACATTGGGACATTGGGAAGGAGTAGGATCTGGAGATTTGGAAGGAAAATAATCTTGAACTTTCTGAATCAATCTGAACCTCCCCTGGCAGTCAAAGCAATCTGTCCTCTCATGACTGAGGAGAATTCCTTCTCCTCCCCTGAAGATCCTATAACAATCTCAAGATCCACCTAATCTCCTTTGTTTTCTCCACCCATAATTAGAGTCAGATCTTTGCAAGATCCAGGGGAAACAAAACAAAGTTTGACTCATGAGTTTATAACTCTAAAATTTACAAGATTTTTCTAATTTAAATCAACAAAAACATGGGGCATATAAGGAATGGATTCCAAATTTAGATCAGGCCAAATTTGATGAGGACACTTACTAGAGATTTTTTATTTAGTGTGTTAGATTGTGTAGCTGGACGTGACTCTCAGTTTGCTTAGTTAAGGCACTGAATTTTGGATTCAGCAAGAGCTTTTTCAATGAGTTTGAAATGCCAGAGTGTCCATGGCATAATGCAGAGGAAAGAATACAAAAAGGATGAGAACGTTGGAGTGGTTTGATCATGGGTGACCTGCCTATCTCCCCAACCCCAACTATATCCTCCTAGAAGGCCCAGAGGACACACCTTCGCTATGAAATTAAGAAATATATTCATGAAAAGAGTACCAGTTTTCTTTAAAACTCTGTGGTAGGTGTGTTGGTGGAACTTGCTACCATTGAGATTTCAATCAGGTTATGGGATATGGGTCTAGCAGATGCCAAGTGGCAGCATTTAAGATAAGATAAGATAGCCACATTCATAGCAATGGGGAATCAGGGGTAATAATCAGAGTATTTTGACCTCTGGTGTTCTCCGGTAGTGGCTGATTTGATCACAGTATCTATATTAGTGTGGGTTCTCCAGATAAACAGAATATGAATGATAATAGGTCAATAGCTGATTGGTTGGTAGAGAGATGGAGAGACAGACATATATTTATTATAAGGAATTGGCTCATGTGATTATGGAGGCTGAGAAGTCCCGAGATCTGATGTTGACAAGTTGAAGACTCAGGAGAATTGATGGTGTAGTTCCCGTCCAGGCCCAGAGGTCTGAGACCAGGACAGTTGATGATGGTATAAAGTCTGGTCCAAGGCTGAATCCAAAGGCAGAAGATGAATGTCCCAGCTTAAAGCAACTTAGGCAGAGAGAGTGAATTCTCCCTTATTCAGACTTTTTGTTCTATTTAGGCCTTCCGCAGACGTGATTAGACCCACACACACTGGGGACGGCAATCTGCTTTACTCAGCCTACCAGTTCTAGTGTTAATCCCATCAGAAACATCGTTACAGACTTGGAATAATGTTTAACCTAATATTTGGGAACCCTGTGGCCCAGTCAAGTTCACAGATAAAATTAACCATCACAGTATCCTTAGGAAGGAAATAGATGAACAATCTACTAAAATATTACTTAAGCTATGTAACAGGAACAACTTCAGGTCTGGAATAACAAATGGAAGATGTTGGAATTATTATAACAGCAGCAGTTGAATCCAGTTTGCAGTTTTTCCAGCACCTACAGAACCTGCTTTATAGTGCCTCACTTCAGAAACACCAGTGTCAGCTAGGTGGTGCCTCTCCAAAAGGTCCAGTTCCCAGGCTCACAGGGACCCTCCTCTGAGCTCAGGACACCAGTACCAGTTGAGCAGTGCCTCTCAGCTTTGAGTTTCAGCTCTTTGGTGCCCCTCCTCTAAGTTTCTAAGCATTAATATTTCCAACCTCTTTCCTATGTTCCCTCAGCCCTGGGAATGACAGAAGCTTCCTGAAATTCTTCCCTTCATGAAACCTTAAGGGTTAGGACTTACCCTTTCAGTGACCTAGTTAACAAATGTCTATCTGGGTAACATTTTTTAATATTCCATTCCCTGTATAAATAATGGTGCAGTTTCTGTCATCTGGTTGGTTCCTGACTAATACAGAAATTGTTATCAGAAGTAGTCTCAGCAGACTCACAGAACCCAAGAACGGACTAATAGTTACCAAAGGGAAAGGGACTGGGGAAGGTGGGTGGGAAGGGAGGGGCAAGGGGGAAAAAGGGGCATTACGATTAGCAGATGTAATGTTGGGGGGGCACGGGGAGGGCTGTACAACTCAGAGAAGACAAGTAGTGACTCTATAGCATCTCACTATGCTGATGGACAGTGACTGTAATGGGGTTGGTGGGGGGTACCTGATGAAGGGGGTAGTTTAATAACCATAATATTGCACATGTAATTGTAGATTAATGATATCAAAATAAATTTTTAAAAAAAGTAGTCTCAGGATGATAGGGAGAAAAAAAGTATTTGCCAGATTGGTAGCTACCTACCAGTTACCAGGAGCTGTCTTGATTTATTTTTTGGAAAATTACTGTATCTGGAATAGCAGGTATACAATTGGGAGTCACTACTGAGAAAAAGGAATTACCCAGAACTTTCAAGGATTACTAAGTACTGGCTCTGAATTTATGTTAATTACTAGATACTCAAAAGTTTACCATGCCACCAATAGAATGGAGGCTAATGGTGTCCTGGTGATATATGGAGTCTTGGGTCATTTTCAAGTCACAGTGGGCCCAATAGGCCTATAGACTAGTGGTATAGTTATTCCCCCATTTCGTGAATGTAAATTAGATAGACATACTTAGTAACTGGAAGAATACCAATCTTGGCTGTCTGACCCATGGAACAAAGAGTAATATGGTAGGAAGGATGAAATGGGAGCCACTGGAACTTCTCCTCCCTACCAGGATAGTAAACATAAAAATAATACCATACCCCTGAGGAAAGAGCAGATATTAATGCTACCCTCAAAGACTTGAAAGAACCAGGGGTGATAAAACCCCATTGTACTTACCTGTTTATCCATGCAGAAGGCAGATGGATGTCGGACAATCAGTGTGGATTATTAAAAATGTTATCAGGTAGTGATTCCAATTGTACATCTGCTATTCCAGATATTGCAACTTTATCAGAAATAAGAAATTATCACAGCTCCTGGTAACTGGTAGCTACTGATCTGGCAAATGCTTCTGTCTCCATACCAATTTGTAAAGACCATCAGAAACAGTTTGCTTTATCTGGCAGAGCCAGCACCATACCTTCACAATCTTGCCTCAAGGCTCCATCAGCTTTCCTGTTCTCTGCCTTAATATAGACTAGAGAGACCTTGATCATCTTGACATTTGGCACATTATCACGTTGGCCTACTGTGTTGATATCATTATGCTGATCCGATCTGATGAACTGGGAGTAGCAAGTAATTTAAGTGCCTTAATAAGAATTATGTGAGTACTTTAGATACCTTATTATGACTTATGCAAATCAGAGAGGAAATAGACTCCATGAAAATTTAGCACTTGCCATCTCAGTGGAGTTTCTGGTTACCAATGGCCTGGACCATGTCAAGCTATCCCCCAGGTGAAAGAAACACTGCTGTACTGTGTACACCTACTACAATAAATGATTCAGTGCTTTGTAGGCCTTTTTGAGATTTAGAGATAAAAATCTACCACAATTGAATGTGCTATTTAGACCTATTTACCAAAAACCCATAGACTACCAAATCTGAATGATGGTCAAAGCAATACGAAGAGTTGACTGAAGAGAAAAAACTATGGCCTCCTTTATAGATTTTACTACACAGTGTACCAAATGAAAATGGACAGTAGAGCATTATACCTCATCTCAGGCATGACTCTGAAGAGCAGTGTCTAAGGGCGATCCTCTAGGTGGGCAGAATTTTGAGTGGTACATTTGGTTGTCAGGTTTGTCTTGACTTAGAGATGGCCAAAAACAGATCTGCATCGATTCATGAAAAGTTACTAATGCTTTGGCAAGGTGGTCAGGGTTTTGGAAAGGAAAGGATTGAAGGGTTGGTGATGAGGAGTCCTGGAATGGAGGTATGTGGATGACTTCCCAGAATGGGCATGGCATGCGTAAATATTTGTGCCCTCTGTGAATGCACACCACAGGGTATCCACTGAAGAGGAGGCTTTCAGTAACCAGGAGGACAAAATGACATGTTTTGTGAGTGCTGGATAGGAAGGTATTCCTACCCCAGTACTTATTCAATAAACAAAGCCTCATGCACAAGTTTTCTCCATTGCAGTAAATTACACAACCATCCAGCCGGCTCCTCAAGTAAGAAACAGAAACCAACCTTGGTTTCTTTCTTCCCCTTATTCTCCACATCCAATCCATCAGCAAGACATCTACTAAAGATGTCTCCAAAATTACTTTCATCTCTAAAATATTCCCAATTCTCACCATGTTCTTCACTACCACTCTGGGCCAAGCCACCGCACCCTTGAACCTGGACATCCGCAGTAGTCTTCTAAAAGGAATCCCGTGCCTTCTCCCACTTTTGTGAATCCCCTACAGTCCATCCTCTATACAGTAGCCAGGATGATCTTTTAGAAACATAAATCAGCTTTAAATTCCTTTCCCAACACATATAAAATGAGCATCCTTTAACCTAGTCTATAAGACCTTATGAAATCAGGTCCCTGATCATCTCTTTGAACATCTCATGCCACTCTCTCCCTGACTTTCCTCTTGAGTCTGAAACATTTTTTAAAGCCTTACAGCTGCACAGTAAGGAGTATGAGCCTGAATAGGGGGAGATGCATGGACGAAACTGAGGCTCAACATTTCATGGGCTGGTAACTTAGTGTTAGCCACAACAAACTGAGCCCGTGCTACCCATTCCCACCCCGACCTGCAGTGGTCTTTAAGATGCCTATGAGTCCTGGAGATCAGCCCTCCCCAACCCACCTCCATTCGTCACAGAGCACCTCTTTACAGACTCCCCATACCTGACAAGGCTCTCTCTGCCAATTCCCAGGGGATCACCGCACGGCGGAAACAGAAGCTGCTTGTCTAGGCCCTAAGTCATGCTCCGGCTCCTCTGACTTCTGCCATTAAAGCCTTTGTCAGAATGGATTAACTAAACTCTCTGAGTTCGAGTATAGGTTGTTTTGGTTCAGGCTGTTGCAATTTGAGACCTTATTATACAAGGTTTCAGCCAAAGATCAGGGTGCAGAAGAGAGCCTGTGGGTTTCTTTTTTCTGTTAGAAATTATCCTCTTTGGTAATTGTGGTCGCTCAGGTGAACTTTATCATGAGATGATAACTAGATACATCCGTTTCACTTTGTATTAGAGATCCAAGAAGGAGATCTATGTCAACTGGTCTGTCAATCAACTGGGAATCATTAGGGAGTTAAAAAAGGAAGGAAGGAAGAAAAATCTCCAAGCTGTGCTTTAAAACCATGTCATCGGAATTTCTTGGGCTGGAGAGCTTTTTATGTAAAATAAGGTTTAAGAGCTTCATGGGTGATTCTAATGCATGTATTGGATAAGATCAGATGCTTTGTGGCTTCCTGGGAGTGGTTTAAATGTCCTTGTCCTCAAAGGCGTCACATGAAAACTAAATGGAATCATGGACTTAAGACCTCCCATTGCATCTTTCCATTTGAAGGTTAAGGAAAAGAGGCCAAGAGAGGTAAGCAACCATCATCCCCAGCTTACACAGTTTCTCAATGGCCTCAACCCAAAGTCAGGACCCCAGCCCAGGTCTCTGAATGCATGGTGCAGAGGAAAGGCAGAATTTGTCTCAGCACAATTATTCTCTATTCAGAGACAGAACTTCCAGCTATAAGGAAAGTTCTAAAGAGGATTTTTAAGGAGGAAATGAATATGGATAGTTGAAGGCAGGACAGGCCGGGAAGGTCAGTATGGAGGAAAGGAGCAAGCCCAACCCCGTTCTTACCCCTTACCCTCCTCCAGCCCCTCCTCTACAGCTATAATGGATTTACCCAATGAAAGTAAGCTCTACCTGGCAGGCTTGCTGGAAGAATGGGAGAGGAACATCTGGTAAGGGATAAAAATAGAAAGTATTATTGGGGCTTTTGAGGCTGCTCACTTGAAAGAAGAGCATAAATCATTCCTTTGCCCAGAGCCCTTACCTGTTCTCTATGCCTATGACTGTGGGTGTGTAGCAGGGGGAGATAGAGAAGGGGGCCGTGAGGAAATTTCTCCTCAGTGGAAATCCCCTCTTGGTTATGCAACCATTTGAGGGATATTGGGGTTGTATCTATAGTATCTTTAAGGGGAAAACATCTACCAAAAATAACAAAGAAACAGACATGAGTGAGACCCAGGGCAAGGATGAAGACTAAGAACTATCAGCTGATACAAGGATAGAAACAGAGTCCTGCAGGGAGGGAAGATACAAGGAAAAAGAAAGGAATGGGAGGGGGCCTATCCTACTCCAAGTCCACCTTCTATGCCTCTCTGAATTTTCTGTGACCTCCTGTTTTCTAGACCCTCTGGCACATCGCTTTCCTGTCTCCTGGGGTTTAGCCCGTCTTGATGTCCAGTGCTTATGATGAGGTTCCTCCAAGGGTTTGGCTTGAGAATTTGGGAAGGGATTGGAAAGAGGGACCAGGACTTCTGGTAATCCTTAGTTATCTACTCATAACCAATGGAGACCCCAAAGATCACCCTCTACCTTGACTTCTCCCCCCAGGCTGGAAACCTGTCATTCCCACTTACCTCTGACTTCTAGGCCCATCCCCTTGTGAGCAGCCAGGCTGATGAGATTTTCTTTTAATGTGCCTCCCCTCTTAGTCAGCACAAAGGCTTCTATTCTGTTCAACTGATATCCTGCTTTTCTCCCTACAGTCAACATTTCTTTAGCCTTAATCCTTTAAAACCCCCTTAAACAACTCAAAAGCAATAAAGAGATAGTTCTTGGTTACATTTCTCCCTTTTGCTTTGTTCTTCCTAAACCTGTTCTCAGATTGCAGGCCAGAAGGTCTTTGTGTGAGTGTTGACTCATCTCATTATAATGAGATCACCGACAGCATCAGCTGGGCGGCTGGCTGCTCCTGGGCTGGGTGTTGGGTAACAGAGCTGTCTGGCTGTGGGACTGAGCTTCCTGGAAGAGAAGAGAAGGAGGGGGAGCTTCTGGGCCTGGGACTTTGCAACATCAATTACTCCCAGGGGCCTAAAGTGTGATCTTTGGTACTGCAGGACTGCTTATCCCCAAGTGACGGGATCTCTTCTGTCCACTCCTATGGCCCCAAACACCTACACCTGTAATGAGGTCAGCATCTGCCATCTTACTTCCTGGGATTTATAGACCATTCTCATGAGGAAATACAACATTACTCATTGAACTATTAATTTTAATTTGGTTTCTTAGCACAAACGTGCTTGATAGAAATCAGTTAAGAAATACAGGTTTTAATGAAGAAAATAAGTAAGGCTTTGGACTATAGCTGAAGAGGACAAATTTTGGTCAGGTGAAGGAGTAGAAAATCCAGCGTGCAGTCTGTGGGAGGCAGGGGAAGAGCACCTGCTAGTGCATGGTGGATTTGGACAAAGCCCACTGTCTCTCTGAACCTGGGAACCTCATCTGTAAAAAGAGGAAAATAGGATGTTGTTAGATTAAATGCATAGACAAACAACAAATAAAGGAAATGGATCAACATGTTAACTATTAAAACAGTAATTGGTAGGCCAGATAATGAAGCAAACTATGAAAGGAGTGTCACTGTCTGCATACTATTCATGTGCATGCATGAGTGTTTACAACTAAACTCTAATCATGCAGCAAAGAGATAAACAGAGGGAAGCAGGAGTAGGGTGGTGGTGAGGGACAAGGGCAGAATTCTACCCAAATCAAGCCATTGAAAGTAATAAAGGTTAATATATAATGTAGTATAACATACACCTATGTGTACACATATACAGGCATATATATATATGTTTATATATACATTCATTTTTATTTATGTATGGAAGGAGATGAATGAATGAAAGGATTGGGTGAAGGTGCATGAAAAGATTTGGGCTTGAGAAAAGAGTCTCCAAAATAAGAAGAGGCTCTGGGTATAAACCTGCCTGTCTCAGGTAGCATCAGCCTGGACAATACTGATCTTCTAGTCCATGAACATAGTACATCTCTCCATTTACTTAAGTACTCTTTAATTTCCTGTTGCAAGGTTTCATAGTTTTCAGTATAGAGATCTTGCACATCTTTCACTAAATTTATTCCTAGGTATTTTATTTTTTGATCATAGTTTACACAGTTAATTTGTTATTTAACTTGTCATTCATTAATTTCATTTCCTATGTGTTCATTGCCACAAAACAAAAATGCAAGACATTTTTGTACATTCACATTGTATTGTACAGTTTTGCTAAGTTATTAGTTTTTCTAGCCTAGCCTGTATGTAGATTCCGGAGGAATTTTTAGGTCTGCTATCATGTTTTCACAAAGTTTTTGTTTCTTCCTTTCAGGCCTTTGTAACTTTTATTTCTTTTCTTGTCTGATTGCAGAGGCTAGGCCCTCCAATATAATGGTGAATAGAAGTAGTTAGAGTAGATATCCTTTCCTTGTTTTTAATACAAGGTAGAAAGCATTAAGATTTCATCATTGGGTCTGATATTAGGTGTAGGTTTTCACTAGTGCCCTAATCTAAAAGGAAGATTCCTTTTATTCTCAGTTTGGTGAGGGTTTTTATGGAAAACACATGTTGAACACTGCCTTTAATCCTTGCTACACAACGTGTCATCAGCAGAACAGCAACATCAAACATTACCTGGGGACTTTATAAAAAAACAGAATCCTAGGCACCATCACAACCCTCCTGAATTATAATCTCCATTTTAAGAAGATATTTGGGTGATCTGTATACCCATTAGTTTGAAAAGCAGTGGTCTATAGGATACTCATGCTTTCAAATTTCCTGAGACTTGCTTTATGACTATATGACACATTTTATAAATGTTTCATTTGCACTTGAAAAAGATGTATATGCTCTAATAACTGGATATAGATTTCCATAAATGTCCTTTTATCCAATCTTGTTAATTGTGTTGTTCAAATCTTCTATATTTTTGCTGAATTTTTTTTTTTGTCTATCTGACCTATAATTTACTGAGAGATATGTATTGAAACCTCCCAATATAATAGCAGATTTGCCAGTTTCTCCCTATAGTTCTATCAGTTTTTACTATATATATTTTAGAGTATTAAATGTTTATAAGTGTATTGTTTTATGCTGTTGGTGAATTGAATCTTTTACCATTACCTAGTGATGATTATCTCTACTCTAATGATGCTTTTGTCTGAAGTCATATTGTGATAGTAATGTAGCCACTCTTGCTCTTTTTAGGTTAGTATTTGGTATATCATCTTAATTCCTTTTACTTTCAGCTTTTTTTTCTGAGGTTTGAACCATAAGCATCATATCATTGATCTGTAAATTATACTGATCTTTTGATATTTTTGAAGTTTGCCCTTGTGCTTATAATTTCCAAGAATGTTTCTCATTCCTTTCATTTTCAGTGTTACATTCTTTTCAAGATTGGTCGTGCTGTTTGTACATTTTGATCCTTCTATTTCATATTGTTGGCTGTTATCAAGTATCTGGTGATCCCTGGTTGTCTATATTTCTAAATGCAGGACTCTTGATAAGTATTTGCAGCAAAGAAAAATTCTTCTTCTGTTGTTCAAGTCTGTTTCCCTACTGGACCTCACCTTTGAAAGGGGAGATTAAGTAGGTAGTGCCTATAGAGCATGTGTGTGGGGAACAGCAGGCTAGCAGGAGCCTCACAATTGCCAAAGAAAGGAAAGTTTTACATGGCAGGAGAAACACTGTGGTGTCCATTCTATTTCTCCTCAGCAAAATATAATTCTGTATTCAATAAACTGTTCTGATAGCCCATAAAATTATTTTAATAACCCCATGTCAAGAAGATGTTTCCTGTAGAACAGACAGTAGAGGGAAAAGAAGCATCCAAGTTCCCTTTTTAACTAACTAGAATAATTAATCCTATTAACAGTCTTGATTTTTGAATATTTCATTGCAATTCAGTTATTCATTATCCTTCTTCATCTCCCAGCATTTCACCTTTTGAATTGTAAGCATTTCTTTTTTCTCTTCTCATCTAATCAAAATAAATACTTCAATTTCCTCCTCCATTTCTCCAAAGATACAGAAGATGAGGGACATTACCATCCCTTTCTCTACTATGACCCTTATGAAACCTTACAGTTTTTCCTAAATCACAATGTCCCTCATAACTTAGTTTTGTAGAAGAAAAGAAACCAGTTTAGCTTTTGCCTTCCACTGCTAGTTAATGAAAGCTGAAATTCATATCTAATAGCTATAAATTCTATAGGTTCATCAATACCTTGGAAATTTTCTTAGACACTTCAACTCACTGGCTTGCTTCTACATTCTGTCAAAAGGTCATATTCTTTTAGCTAGAACACAAACTCTAAGGAAAAAAAATATTCACCCATTTTAACAGAAAACTTGAGTTTTGCAGAAAAAGACCTCAAGTGGTTTCAAGGCAGACAGGCAGAAATATACAAGTCCCTCAAGGGCCAGCGCTTCCATCTGGCACCACCCGCAGTACGCGACCTTGAAAAGCAGGACTGTGGTGATTCTGGTGGTGATGGGCCCTTAGGCTGAATTTCCTGGGGAGCGGCCCATGGGAGTTCCTTCGTCCATGCAGGGAACCATGCTGGCTGTTCCACACTTCAGTTGACATTTATTATCTGAATTATTTCCACCAGGTTCTTCAGGGTCATTTCAAGAGATGCCAAAAGGTAGAGAGAAATCTGTTCCACTCCTCCTCATGGTCCAGCTCATGACTCTGTGTGGGCACAGACAGAGAGACAGAGAGGGAGAGGGAGAGGGAGAGAAATCATCTCCTCAGACACTTGCGAGAGGGAGGGGCAGTGTGGCTGCCTGTCACAAACCACCTGTTCCTCTTACTGTAAAGTAATAAAAACAAACAGCATCCTAACCTCTCTGCTGGAGAATGGGGCTGCTGTTTACAGATAAACAGAGACCTGCTGCCTGTTAGGATCCCAGGAACAAAATTCAGTCAGAAGATTGAAAACACAATTGTGTTTACAGGTCAGCGGCCACATGCCAATGTCATGTTGGTGGTGCAAGGCAAAGGTCATGTTTACTGCAAGCAGAGGTGCCAGGAGCTGCCATGGGGGCTGCCGGCAGGGGATCGTGGGGAGGAGGGCTGCCGCAGCTGTGAACCTACAGTTGCCTGATGCAGATAGCTTCAGACCTCAAACCACACAGTGTAGGATCATGTCGGAAGCAATGCCCAAGACGTTGTGCATCACAGATGTGAAGCACCTCGGGGGCTGAGAGGGGCCACCTTGGCCCCGTGAGCTAGCTCTGATGGTCACAGTCCCTAAAAACTACTTTTGGCTGGGGAAGACCACTCTCCAAAAATTAAGCTAGAGAGCAGAGGGTCACAAATGCCATAAAAAGAGCATCCACCCATATACATGTTACGGTAATTACTGCAAGACCAGAGCAACCTCCCCTGTGGGTCAGTCTTTTAGAGGCAGAATGGCGTGGTGATTGCAAATGCCCATTCTGCAGTCAGAGACCTGAGGCCATTCTGGTTCTCCACATACTTATGCATGACCTTCAGCAAGTGAGCTCTCGTAGTCCAAATTCCATCATCTATAAAGAACAAAATTGCTTGTCTCTCCTATAGGATTAGTAAGAGGATTAACAGAAATAATAAGAGTGCTTTCCACAATTCCTGGTGGTAGGTACTCAATAAATGGTAGTTGTTATTACAGAGAAATTTGGGGGGAAACCCTCACATCTAAGAGAATTAGGTATAAACTGGTGATTCATAAGGAGTTAAAACAGCTCAGGAAAATGGTCCAGTTGAGCTGTGCTTTGGCTTCACAGCTGGAAGGCTGCACAAAATAGCAGCATTGAGGTAGAAAGGTAGGGTGACCAACTCGTCCTAATTTGCCCTGGATTTTCCCAGTTTTAATACTACAGGTCTCGCATCCTGGGAAACTGCTTGATCCCAGGCAAATGTGGATGCTTGGTCACTCTAAAGGACTAAGGGATTTGGATTAGAGAATGATTACAAGTAAAATGCCTTGTGGAGTGTTTGATCCTAGGCTGACCCATGTGTCTTAAAGCCCAGACTTTTGGTCGAAGGGGCCTAATAAGGTCCTTGGCTTCACTCCTTGTTAAAGACTTTAATTGGAGCTGAGGTTATCTGGCACAGCAACTTCCATCCAGCCTGCTAGGCAAATCCCCTCCCCACTGGGCGCATGCATCAGGCAGACTTGAGTGGGGCAGCAGGGACCCGACTGCCTTGCTCTTCCCCAGGGAGAATCCATGCAGAATGTTCAGCTGCTGCTACTGACCAGCCGCCTTCCGGGACAGACCCCGGGATGAACTGGGTCTTCCCCGACCCTGATCGGCCTGGGTCGTGAGCAGCTGCTGCAGCCCATCTGTGGCCCTTCTGACCTCATCCTTGGCATCAGGGAGAGGCTAGAATTGGGACTTCCAGAAGTCAGCTAACCTGATGCATCCAGGCCAAGTGCTACAGCTGGTGATTTTCGACTTGCAATTGGATGTTTGGGAGTAGCACACACAGCCTGTCCTGATTTGTAGGAGCCAGAGGTCAGCATCCCCAAGATCCTTACAGCATTTCCAGCTTCCTCCCTGGAGCTGCAGGCAAGAGCGAAGAGTGCTATATCAACATTTCGCGTGCATTCGTATACATATATTAATTGAAAGACATGGTTTAAAAGTTGTAATAATTTTAGTCTATTGATCTATATGACCATACTATTGCTACAGTGCCTGCTGTGTAACAATACATAAGCATGCAGGACAAGGAGGCAAATGCTCTTTGGGTGTATGAGCGTACTAGTGTCTCATCACTGCTGTAACAAATTACTGTAAAACTTAGTGGCTTAAAACAACACAAATATATCACTTGTTCTGGAGGTCCAAGGCCCAAAATGGGTTGGTCGGGGTGTGTCACTCTCTGGAGGTTCTAGGAGAGAATCCATTTCCCTGGCTTGTGCAGCTTCCAGAGGCTGCCGTGTTCCCAGCCTCATGGCCCTCTTCACCCTGACCTCTGCACCTCTGCTGAGGCCATCACATCTACTTCTCTGCCTCTTACACGGACATCCGTGCGGGCCGTTATTCTGCCTACCTGGAAAGAGAAATGCATCCAAGATGAGATGCTGAGGTGGCTGTCATCTCTTAGTAGGCAATGCAGTGCTTCTCTCTGCCTTTGACTGGATGCTGGCACACGTGGGCAGGATGGGGAAGCCAGCATGGCACATGGCCCCCCGCAGCAGGCTGGCAGCAAGGACAGACCAAGGAGGGAAGGAATGTTTGCCTGGAGTGGGACTCAAGCATGGTTCCTTCTTGGGCTGTCGGGACCTTAAAGAAAAAGACTATGTCCATGGGCATATAAATATAAATTCATATATCCAGAAAAGTTTTCTGAAAAGCTAATCTGCAAGAATAAAAAGAAAATGAGTAAGAAATAAACCTTGCCTTGAAATAGAACCTTGTAGGGCAGATAGATGTATAACAGGAAATTACAACCAGTGGGATCAATGTAGTAATCTACACAAAGTGAAGTGTTACTATACCTGTATGATCCAATAAGTAATGTGGTTTTTTTGTTTTGTTTTTGTTTTTTATATTTATCAAGCACCTATTGTGTGCCAGGCCCATGCCAGACTCTGGGGATGCTTTTGTGAATTAGGTAGGCACAGACCTTCTACTTCTCTCCCAGTGAGAGAAGGCCAACAAAGGCAGTGTGGTCCAGAAGAGGAGGGAAGGCTTTACATCTGAGACAATGCACAGACTAAATGTACAAAGATGGTACAAGAATTAGTTTGCTAGTAAAAAAGAAATGCAAATTCAAATAAGAAAGACACTATTTCATGCCCACCAAATTGGGCAAATATTAAAAAGCCTGACAACGCTAAGAATTGCTGGTTAACAAGAAATTAGACAATATTCTTCTAATACTCAATGGGACAATATCAACCATACAGCCCAGCAACTCCTCAGCTAGGTATGTTTCCCTAGACAGCAATCCTCCAAGTTGCCCCTCTCCCTGACACTGTTTCAGGGGTCCATGAGGCCACATAATAACATGAAAATGCGATTGTGGTTTTTCACTCTCATTATCTCCTGAGTACAGTAGATTTTTCTAAATGCTAAATGATATGTGATGCCACAACAGATTGAATGCAGAAGCAGACAGAAGGAAACCAGCTTCTTTCATTAAGCCCGACATTAGAGATTTGCAAAAGCATAAACAATTCCATTCTTTTCTCTAATTTCCTTTTTTGTTTTTGGAAAAGAAAACGTTGTTTCTCTTATATATGTCATTTTTTAGAAATTAAAGTAACACAATATAAAATTCTTAAATATTTTTCAATCTCTCCATTTCAGTTTCTAATATGGTAAACATTGGCATATATAATATACATAAACAAAAGCTTGTTGGGGAATGATTTTTAAAAGTGTAAAGGGGTCCTGAGACCAAACGGCTTGGAATCACTGTCCTAGGGAGTTTTCCACAACTGTGCACAAGAAGACGCCTATGAGAATATTCATTTCAGCGTTGTTTTTGATGGCAAGAAATAAGAACCTGAATGGCCATCTGTATGGGACTTGCATAAATATTTTTCGATGTATTTATAAAATCGTACACCATACAACAGTTAAAATGAATGAACCAGATGTACGTGAATCAACTCTAAAAGTCTCAAAATCAGTGTTGAAGGAATAAAAATCTAGTATTAAAAGAATTTATTTAGTGTTATTCCATTTATATAAGATACAAAGACACACAAAGCCATTCTGTCTGTTGTTTGGGGGTACTTACAGGCATAATTAAATCATAAAGTATAATACTGTAAGAATAATATTAAATAATACTAATGTAGAATAATACAGGTTAGAATAATTTAGAATAATACTAAAATAGAGTAACACAAATGCTGGTGAGGCTGGGGAGCAATTACAATGCTCATACAATGCTGGGAGGACTGCGAAATGGTCCAGCCACTCTGGAAAACAGGCTGTAAGTCTCTCATATACTTAAATGTATACCTATCATATGATTCTGCCATTCCACTCTTGGAAATATATTCAGGAGAAATGAAAGCGCTGGTGTTCACACAAAGACCAGTACACAGATGTTTGTAGCAGCATTATTCATAATCACCCCAAACTGGAAACGACCGAAAACTTTTTCAGCAGGTGAATTAAGAAATAAACTGGGCTGTGGCCATACGATGGAATATTACACAGCAATAAAAAGGAACTGGTTGTTAACACATGTAACAGCCTGTGTGAATCTCAAAACACAATGCTGAGTGAAGGAAGCCAGTTTCAAAATGTCACTTACTGTATTATTCCATTTACATGATATTTTTGAAAAGATAATATAGTGATGAAGAGCAGATCAGTGATTGCCTGGGATGGGATGGCAGGAATGTGTGACTACGAAGAGACAGCAGGAGAGAGTTTTGGGAAGTGATGGAACTATTCTATATTTTATATTCTGATGAATCTACACATGGGCTAAAATACAGAGAACTTCAGACAAAAAGGAAAAAGTAAATTTTTGTATTTAAAAATAATTTAACATTTTCAAAATAACATTTTTATTTTAGGTTGCTTTAAATTTATGGAAAAGTTGCAATGATAGTACAGAGAGTTTGTATATACCCCACACCTATTTTCCCTGTTGTTAACATCTTACATTAATTGCATACATTTGTCACAACTAATGAAGCAATACTGATATATTGTTTTTGATGAAAAGTCAATGTTTTATCCCCTTTGTTTTTACTTATGTCCTTTTCTATTCCAGGATCCCATCCGGGTGTCACATTATATTTTGTTGTCATGACTTCTTAGGCTCCTCTTGCCTATGACAGTGTCTCAGACTTCCCTTGTTTTTGATGACCTTGGTTTGAGAAGTACTGGTCAGCTATTTGTAGAATGTTACTCAATTGGGGTTTGCTGTTTTTTCTCGTGATTAGACTGGGATTTAGGGTTTGGAGGAAGAAGACCACAGAGAAAGTGCCTTTCTCGTTGCATCATTGCAAGGGTACTATCAACATGGTTCTTACGACTGTCACGTTACTCTTTCTCTCCTTTTTCCATACTGTACGCTGGGAAGTAAGGACTTATGTGAAGCCCACACTTGAAGAGTGTGCAGTTTTACTCCACATCCTTGAGGGATGAACATCTACATAACTTATTTGCAATTCTTCTGTACAGGAGATTTATGTTCTCCGCCCCCCCCCCCCATTTAATCATTTTTTTTATATTAGTTTGAACTACTAGGTATTTATACTGTGATTATAATTCAACATTACATGATTATTATTACTATTATTATTATTTTGCTCTAATTATTCTGTCTTTGGCCATTGGGAGCTCTTTCGTGGACTCCCATGTCCCCTGTTGTTGTGTGTAAGCATGTTTAGCACTTCACTTTCTGGCTCTACAAGGCACTTTAAGTCTCATCTTATCCATTTCCTGCCCCAGTCCTAGAATTAGCCATTTCTCCAAGGAGCCCTTGTTCCTTTTAGTGAGTAATGGTTTCAGAAAGCAAGATCTGGGCACTGGGTGTGCTTGCTGCTGCTGGGGTGTCATTACATCTAGGCCCTCTCGGCTGACAGAGCAAGGATATATATGTATGTACACGAATCTGTATATAAACACCTATCTATAAATATTTCTATAGGTACCCATCTGTATCTGTATTAAGCTAAACCTGAATTCATACTGATGTCTTCAACTCTCATTCAGCACCACATGAATCATTCTAGCCTTTCCCTTTTCTTGTCTGTAACCTCCCACTCATGAGAAACTTGGCTGCCAACATCTGTTCATTTACTTCATTGCTTAATTTCAGTATATGTATATGGTGGTTTCAGAATTGTTAAACCCCCAAGGGAAACAACTTTACCAGCTAGAGGACAGTACTTATGTTCAGTTCCTCATGCCTTTAGTCTTACAGCCTCCATTCCTTTTCATAGTCACTTAAGTCAGCCCTTTTTCACTCACTCAGGTCAGTGTGGTTATTTCATACATTCAAATATTTCATACATAGGTGTTTTAGTCACAGTATGCATTCCGTCTTAGGATCCCCTGACCTCCTAAATGATTTTTATTTAATTTGCATACACTTAAGTTCACTCTGTGCTGTACAGCTCTGTAGGCTCTGATGAATGAATAATATCATTTATCTACCACTACAGTATTATGAACAGTTTCACTACCCTAAAAAATGCCCCGTGCTCTACCTGTCCAACTTCCCCCTTTTCCCGAACTCCAGGCAATAGTGATCTGTTTGCTGACTCTATAGTTTTGCCTTTTCCAGATGGCATATAAGTGGAGTCTTTTCAAATAGGCTTCTTTTACTTAACAATATGCATTTACTTTGAACACATTTTTGCATGGCTCGACAGTTCATTCCTTTTCGTGGCTGCATGATATTCCATTGTATGTGTCTACAACAGTTTCTTTATCCATTCACCTACTGAAGGACATCTTAGCTGCTTCCAGTTTTTGATGATTGTGAATAGAACTGCCAGAAATATTCATGTGCAGGATTTTGTGCTGACATCCATTTCAAATTTATCCTTGGTAAATACCTAGGAGCTGAACTACTAGGTCTCTTGAAGTACCATCCTGAATTTATTTTTTGTCTCATTTGAATTCTTCCTTCAAGAGTGCTTTCAAGTCAGTATTTGGGTGCCATATCTTCTTTAAATATTTTTGTTTCGTTTTCACATTTAAATGATAATATGGTTGGATATAAAATTTGAGGTTTAAACTTATTTTTCTTAAGCATTTAAAAAACACTGTTCCATTTTCTTTTGCCTCTGATGTTGCTGTTCAGAAGTTAGATGTCAGTGTGATTCTTGGTTGCTTATTTTGTTTTACTTTTTGTGATCACCTCCCTCTTGAAAACTTGGGAGCCTTTAATTTTTGTTTTGATATTTCCATATTTCGCCATAATGTATATAGGGTTTTTCTTAAATGAACAGAGTTGTTGTTGTTAGTTAAATTCTGTAGTTGTTGTTAAATGAACAGAGGAATGATTTATGCACTTCACATCTAGTCTCAGCCCCTCACCTGGTCCTTTAAACACAGCCAGTCTCTCTGCAAGCTAACTAGCTCATTAAAACTTAACTAAGCCACTGAAACAATCTGCGCAATAACACTTCTACCAGGCATTCCATCAGGATGCCCTTACTTCTTGTTCCAAAAATGCACCTCTGCCTGCCCAATAGGCCTAGCTCTACACTCACCCTTAGTATATTTCTTGCACTCATTTCATTTTTTACAGCTTTATCTTTTCAATAACTTTATCTTAATTGACATAATTAATGTATGATAAAATTCATCCCTTTGGAGTACAATTCAATGGACTTTAGTATATTTTCAAGGTTGTACAACACCACTGTTTCATTCCAGAACATATTAATCACCTCCAAAAAGAACCCCACACCCACTAGCAGTCACTCTGCTCTCCCCTCCCTCTAGCCCCTGGCAGCCACTAATTTTTTTCTGTGCCCCTGTGGTTTTGTCTCTTCTAGACATTTCATATAAATGGAAGCAAACAGGATGTGGCCTTTGTGTCTGGCTTCTTTCACTTAGCATAATATTTTCAAACTTCATCAATGTTGTAGCATATCAGCACTTCATTTCTTTTTATGACTGAATAATATTCCATTGTATGGATATGCCACATTGTATCTATCCATTCATCAGTTGATGAACATTTGAGTTGTTTCCATTTTTTGGCTGTTATGAATAATGCTGCTGTGAACATTTGTGTACAGGCTTTTGTGTGGACATATATTTTCAGTTATTTTGGATATTCTACATAGGAGTGGAATTGCTGGTCACATGGTAATGGTTAACTCTATGTTTAACATTTTGAGGAACTCCCAAAATGTTTTTCAAAGTAGTTACAGCATTTTGAAATCCCACCGGGAAGGAATGATAATTCCTGTGTCTCTGCATCCTTGCCAGAAATTGATATTATCAAATTTATGAATTTTAGATATTCTAATAGGTGTGTAGTGGTATTTCATTGTTGCTTCAACTTGCATTTCCCTAATGACACATGATGTTGATAACTTTTCTTACATCTTATCAAAAAAAAGTGATAGCTTTTTTTTCTATCTCCGTATCTTCTTTAATGCAGTGTCTGTTCAGATCTCTTGCTCATTTTAATTGGGGTGTTCATTTTCTTATTACGTTTTAAGAGTTCTTTGTATATTTTGCATACAAGTCTTTTGTCAGATATGTGATATACAAACTATGTGATAATTTAAAATATAAAATTTAAAAAAATTTAAGCCATGAAAGGAAGGGAAAAAACGTTGAGAGGGGAAGGCATAGTTTCTGGAGCTGATAATCCTGAACTCTGCTTCTGGCTTTGCTCCTTGTTAATGGTATAACCTTCTGTACTCTCAGTTTTTCTCTCTAAAAAATGGAGATTAAATAATATCTAACTTTGAAGGTTGTTAAATAAGGTGATCCATACAATTTGCTGGTACTTAGTTAAGGTTCCCAAAGTGGTAGTTTAAACTGATATATCCTATCCAGGTTCACTTGGTCAGCAGGTGAACCAGAACACAATACTATATAGGGATTTCTGCTTTCAAAACCTGTGTCTTTCCTATACTGTCCCCACTAGGGGGCAGCATCAGAAGTCAGGCAACCCTGGGGGCCAGTTTTACCACTGCTGCCTGCTAGCTGGGTAACAATGGAAAAATGACCTCATTTCTCTGAGTCTGTTTCCTCATCTGTAGAGTGAAGTTTAGATGAACCAATGTGTTTTTTTTAAAGTCTAACACTGTCTTTGGGATATAGTAGATGGTAAATATTTCATATCTACATTTTTAGAAGATGCACAATGGTGTATTGGGAAGACACTGAACTAAAAAACAGGAATTATGGACTCTTGTCCTATTTTGACCCCATCTTGCTGTGTGATCTTGGTCAAGTCTTGACCTCTCAGGACTTTGGAGTCTTCTCTAAGTTAAAGCATTAGATCCACGAGGGGGAGGGGAAGTTTTTAAAGTACCAATAAAAATTGTGAAATATGTATGTGAATGGTAAATACTAAAATCAAGATAACAGATACTTCTGGAGAGAAGTGAGATCAAAGAAGATACACAAGGAGGTTCAATTGTACTTGTAATGCTTAATCTCTTAAAGAAAATTTGATGATATATGGCAAAATGTTTGACTTTAGTAAAGTCTACATGGTAGAATATGGTGGGCATTAGTCTCTATATTTTTTAAAGGGGGAGAAGAGTTTTTCTGGTGAAAAAGATATTGAGAATGGAAGTATCTGATAAGGACATTCCAGGCACAAAAAAATGGCAGAGACATGAAGGACATAAGTAATATGGAGTTTTCCAAGATATGGTGGATCCATAAAGTTCAAGGAAGATGGTGGCTGAAATAAGCTAGCAGTCTAGAAAGAATCAGATCAACGAGGGCCTTGTTTGCCAGACTAGGATGTGTGACTTCGTCTTGCCTACAGTGGGCATGGGGGAGGGTAGCTACCAAAGAGTTGTAAGATAGGTGATTTTGTATTTTAAAATCATTTTTTATTTGTTCTTTAGTCATTCTTTCATTGACCGACTATCTGTCAAATGTTGTGCCAGTCATTGTCCCATGCTCTACAGACACTGTGTTGAAAAACATAGGTGCAGTCCTTTCTTTGATGGAATTATTCTAGGGACAGTAGACAATGAAGCTATGATTATCAAGTTAATCAATTGCAAATGTGATACATACTCCAGTAGAGTGGAGAGGCTGGAGGCAGGCACACTGATTAGGGCTTGTTACAAAAGCCTGGGGAGGTGGGGTAGGATTTAGAGGGCCTGAACCTGGGCAGTGGTAGGCAAGATGGAGAGGATGAGATGGCATTAAGAATGATTTAGGAGGTGATGATGGGTCGGATGAGTTAGGGAGAAGGGTTAAACTAATGTCTTTAGCCAGAGTGCTGGGGGGTCCAGTGGTGCCCATCATTGTGAGGAGAACGTCTTGTGTGTCCTTTCTCTTTCTAGCATCCATGGTACCCAAAGTTGTTCAGCATCTAGAGGGCCTTGTGTTTCCTGTAGAACACAATGAAATTTTAATATTTGTACTGTGAAAGTGAAATATATACTTTGTGATATATCGAGCTCTGTTGTATATTAATTTCTAGCATAAGCAAATTATAACAGGCACTTTGGATTGGAGTAAAAATTCCAGTAGAAAAAGCTAAAATTAGAAACTTTATTCATTAATGTTTTCCTCCTGAAGACTGCAGAGTGACTGCCCTTATACTACTTGAGCTTCAGAAGACCTGGTCTAGTATGAGGATGCCAGGATTCTGTGGGAACACAGCTGGGAGAATGTTACCCTTTATGGTGAATCAGCGCCCCTCCTGGTAGTGTTTCCAGAAAGCTGCATAGGTATTCTAGTTCCCATCCCTGGTTGGCAGAGAAAGAAGTGATAGGAGAGAGAAGAAAAGGTCCTACCAGTGGGAATTTTGGATGCTAAAGCTGGCAGAGGGGGTTATCAGTCTGATCCTGAAGTTTCTGGTGACACTAGTATTGAGGGAGCTTTCAGAGTCAAGAGCTGAGTGGCAATCAAGAGTCGGTGATGTAGAGGAGGAGACTGAGATGGGCCTCCAAAATGAAGTGAAGAGACAAACAACCCAATTATTTAAGTGGACAAAGGATTTGAACAGATATTTATCCAAAGACAATCATCAAATGGCCAATGCACACATGAAAAGATGCTGGACATCATTAGTCGTTAGGGGAATACAGATCACAGTAAGATAACATTTCACACCCCCTAGGATGGCTATAATCCAACAAATGGATGAGAATCAATGTTGACAAGAATGTGAAGAAATTGGAATCCTCATATGTTGCTGGTGGATCGTACAATAGTGCAGCTTCTTTGGAAAATATCTGGTGTTTCCTCAAAATGCTAAACCTTATGACTTAGCAATTCCACTCCTAGATAATTGCCAAGTATTGAAAATACATGTTTACACAAACTCTTGCACACAAATGTTTATAGCAGCATTACTCAAATAGTCTAAAGTGGAAGCAACTGAAATGTTCCTCAGTTCATGAATGGATAAACACAAAAGTGGTATATTTGTGCAAGGGAATATTATTTGGCCATGAAAAGGAATGAAACTCTGACCCATGCTATGACATGGATGACCCTTGAAAACATTATGCTAAGTGAAAGAGGCCAAAGGCCACATATTGTGTAATTCCAATTATATGAAATGTCTGGAATAGACAAATCCATAGGGGCAGAAAACAGGTTAGTGACTGCCAGGGGCTGGAGAGAGGGGGAAAGGAGAGTGACCACTATTGGGTGTGAGATTTTGGACAGAGTGAGTTAGTGACTTATTAGGAAGCTGAGGGGAGATATCAAGGGGTCATTACGGTAAATGGATACAGAGTTTGGGAAAAAGTAAGCCTGGAGAAGTAAATTGGGGAGTTACTGACATCTCATCCACAGGCCTGGATAATATCATCAGGCAGTGAGTGTAGACGGAAAAAAGAAGACTGTCCCTGTAGTCCTGTGTGGTGGGCAGAGGGGTGGCCCCCAAAGATGTCCAAGCCTCAGAGCCTGTGGATGTGTTAGTTTCCGTGGCAAAAGGGACTTTGCCAATGTGATTGAAGTTAAGGGCCTTTACGTGGATTGTCCTAGATTAGCCAGATGGGCCCAGTCTACTCACACGGATCCTTAAAAATGGATAATCTTTCTTGGGTATGATCAGGAGACTCTATGATGATGGCAATCAATGTGCCATTGCCGACAGCCAAGCAATGAGGGCCTCCTCCAGGAGCTGGAAAGTCCGAGGAATTGGGTTCTCCTTGGGGCCTCCAGAAAGGAAAGCAGTTCTGCTAATTCCTTGATTTGGGCCCACTGGGACCCATTTTGGATTTTGTACTTCTAAGATAATAAATTTGTATTGTTTAAGTCATCAAGTTTGTAGCAATCTGTTATAGGAGCAAGAGAAAATGAGCCCTCTCTTCCACGTGAAGAGGTAGAAGGGAAGAGGGAGCAGCTGAGGGGACTGAGAAGCAGCCGGCAAAACAAGAGAATGTGGCATCCAGCAAGAGAGCAGAAGACTGGGTCACATGCTGCTGACAGGTCAAATAGGATGAGGACAGAGATCCCACCATGGACTTGGGAATGCCGTGGGTCATTCTTTGGAGTTTTCTGCAAAAGGGAACAAAGAAATGGGATAACAGTTAAGAGATGTCTGTTGATACAGATTGTATTAAAGATGGTGGTGTGAGAGGTGAGGCAGAGGCTTCCTCCTAAAACTGCATGTAATATGAAAATATAATTAATACAACTACTCCTGAAAGAGCAACAGGAAAGAGGACTGTGCCAGACTGCATACACCTGGAGAAAAGGGCAGACCTCAGGGAACAGGGTAACGTACCAAAGCTGTGACCCGGCAGGACCCGAGCCCTTCCCCCACCCCAGCTCACTGGCAGGAGAAAGAGAACAGAGTGGGGAGGGAGTGGAAGCCTGGGATTGCTGAATACCTAACTCTGGAGATCTGCTCTGGGAGCACAAACCTACATTTCATGGTGCTTGCATGGTACTCTTGTGAGTAGAGGGTTGGAAAGTTAAGACAGGCAGAATTCCTGGAGAGACTGAGATTCCAGCCGCTTGTGGAAAGCAGGAATCCATAACCGGCTGCTCTGGGACAAAAGAAAGGCGGGCAGTCTGAGAGACTTCCTAATAAGGAAGGTGTTAGCAAGAGGGCTGCTAAAGGGACAAAGATTGCACAGAGCTTACTACTCAGGAGAGAGGACAGGTAGACAAAATTGTCCGGGTGCACTCTGCCCAGCAGGTTGGGAGCTTTCACGATCTTCAGGTGCTCCAGCTCCCTGGCTGACTACACACCTCCAAGGAACCCCTCTGTGAAATGCAGCCTACTGCGCCTTTCTCCCAACCAGTGCCACCTGGCTCGCAAACGGGCAAACCCTACCCTGGCATTAGCCCAGCCAGAGGGAAGATCTGTCTACAGCAATTACAAACGTGAAGTATAGAGGCTTATACCTGTGTGCTCGGCCCAATGGTTCAGGCAGTGGAGTCAGGCATAGCAGCCGGGAAGCAGGAAACAGCTCTTTTCTCCCCCCAGGCACCAATACCACTCCCCTGCAACCCCCGACATTGCTTCAGGGGCTGAGCACCTACAGAGATTAGAGATACTGGGCACTAGAGGGTGCCATATACAAATATGAAACGCCAAAGGTACCCAGTTCAGAGTAAAATTATTAATACAACTCCCGAGAAAGATTTAAATGAAATCGATCTCATGACTCTTCCTGAAAGGGAGTTCAAAATAAAAATCATTAACATGCTCATGGAGGTACGGAAAGATATTCAAGAACTCAGTCATGAATTCCGGTCAGAGATCCAATCATTGAAGAACACAATGGACGGTATTAAAAGAAGATTGGCTACGGTGGAGGAGACAATAAATGAAATAGAAACTAGAGAAGAGGAATGCAAAGAAGCTGAGGCACAGAGAGAAAAAAGGATCTCTAAGAATGAAAGAATATTGAGAGAACTGTGACCAATCCAAATGGAGCAATATTTGCATTATAGGGGTACCAGAAGAAGAAGAGAGAGAAAAAGGGGATAGAAAGTGTCTTTGAGGAGGTAATCACTGAAAACTTCCCCAATCTGGGGAAGGAGATAGTCTCTCAGGCCATGGAGATGCACAGATCTCCCAACACAAGGGACCCAAGGAAGACAAACCAAGACATACAGTAATTAAAATGGCAAAAATCAAGGATAAGGACAGACTATTGAAAGCAGCCAGAGAGAGAAATAAGATCACATACAAAGGAAAGCCCATCAGGCTATCATCAGACTTCTCAGCAGAAACCTTACAGGCCAGAAGGGAGTGGCATGAAGTATTTAATGCAATGAAGCAGAAGGGCCTGGACCAAGATTACTTTATCCCGCAAGATTATCATATCATCTAAATTTGAAGTAGGGATTAAACAATTTCCAGATAAGCAAAAGCTGAGAGAGTTTACCTCCCACAAACCATCTCTATAGTGTATTTTGGGGAGACTGCTATAGATGGAAGTGTTCCTAAGGTTTAATAGCTGTCACCAGAGGTAATAAAACCACAGTAAAGAAAGTAGAACAGCTAATTACTAAGCAAATGCAAAATTAACTTAACTATCACTAGAGTGAGTCAAGGGATAGACAAAGAGTACAGATTATGATACCTAATATATAAAGAATGGAGGAGGAAGAAAAAAAAAGAACCTTTAGATTGTGTTGTTAACAGCATATTAAGTGAGTTAAGTTAGAGTCTTAGATAGCAAGGAAGTTAACACTGAACCTTTGGTAACCACGAATCTAAAGCCTGCAATGCCAATAAGTACATACCTATCCATAATCACCCTAAGTGTAAATGGACTGATTGCACCAATCAAAAGACATAGAGTCACTGAATGGATAAAAAAACAAGACCCATCTATATGCTGCCTACAAGAGACTCGCTTTAAACCCAAAGATATACACAGACTAAAAGTGAAGGGATGGAAAAAGATATTTCATGCAACTAATAGGGAGAAAAAAGCAGGCATTGCAGTACTTGTATCAGACAAAATAGACTTCAAACCAATGGAAGTCACAAGAGAGAAAGCAGGACATTACATAATGATAAAAAGGTCAATCCAACAAGAAGATATAACCATTATAAATATCTATGTGCCCAACACATGAGCACCTACATATGTGAAACAAATACTAACAGAATTAAAAGGAGAAATAGAATGCAATGAATTCATTCTCCACTCACTCTGAAGGACAGATCAACCAGACAGAAAATAAGTAAGGAGACAGAGGCACTGAACAACATGCTAGAACAGATGGACCTAACAGACAGCTACAGAACTGTACACCCAAAAGCAGCAGAATACACATTCCTCTCAAGTGCACGCGGAACATTTTCAATATGATATCATATACTAGGCCACAAAAAGAGCCTTGGTAAATTCATAAAGATTGAAATTGTACCAACTGGTTTCTCAGACTACAAAGGTATTAAACTAGAAATAAATTATGCAAAGAAAATGAGAAATCCCACATACACATGGAGGCTTCACAACATGCTCCTAAATAACCAATGGATCAATGACCAAATAAAAACAGAGATCAAGCAATATATGAAAACAAATGACAACAATAATTCAACACCGCAAAATTTGTGGGACACAGCGAAGGCCATGCTAAGAGGAAAGTATATTGCAATACAGGCCTACCTCAGGAAAGAATAGCAATCCCATATGAACAGTCTAAACTCATAATTAATGAAACTAGAAAAAGAGGAACAAATGAGACCAAAGTCAGTACAAGGAGGGACATAATAAAGATTAGAGCAGAAATAAATAAAATCGAGAAGAATAAAACAATAGAAAGAATCAATGAAAGCAAGAGCTGGTTCTTTGAGAAAATAAACAATATAGATAAACCCCTAGCCAGACTTATCAAGAAAAAAAGAGAGTCTACTCACATAAACAGAATCAGAAATGAGAAAGGAAAAATCATGACGGACACCACAGAAATACAAAGATTTATTAGAGAATAGTATAAAAAATTATATTCTAACAAACTGGATAACCTAGAAGAAATGGACAACTTCCTAGAAAAATTCAACCTTCCAAGGCTGACCCAGAAAGAAACAGAAAATCTGAGTAGACTAATTACCAGCAACAAAATTGAACTGGTAATCAAAAACCTACCTAAGAACAAAACACCTGAACCAGATGGCTACACCACTGAATTTTATCAAACATTTAGTGAAGACCTAATACCCATCGTCCTTAAAGTTTTTCAAAGAGTAGAAGAGGGAATACTTCCAAACTCATTCTATGAGGCCAGCATCACTCTAATACCAAAACCAGGCAAAAACACCACAAAAAAAGAAAATTACAGACCAATATCCCTCATGAACATAAATGCAAAAATACTCAACAAAATACTAGGAAATCAATTCAGAAATACATCAAAATGATTATCCATCATGATCAAGTAGGATTTATTCCAGGGATATAAGGATGGTACAACATTCATCTCCATAGATGCTGAAAAAGCATTTGACAAAATTCAACATCCATTCATGATAAAAATTCTCGAAAAAATGAGTATAGAGGGCAAGTACCTCCACATAATAAAGGCCATATATGACAAACCCACAGCCAACATTATACTTAACAGCGAGAAGCTGAAAGCTTTTCCTTTAAGATTGAGAACAAGACAAGGATGCCCACTCTCCCCACCTCTATTCAACATAGTACTGGAGGTCCTAGCTATGGCAATCAGACAGCACAAAGAAATAAAAGGCATCCAGATTGGTAAAGAAGAAGTTAAACTGTCCCTGTCTGAAGATGACGTGATATTGTACATAAAAAACCCTAAAGAATCCACTCCAAAACTGCTAGATCTAATATCTGAATTCAGCAAAGTTGTGGGATACAAAATTAATACGCAGACATCTGTGGCATTCCTATACACTAATGATGAACTAGCAGAGAGAGAAATCAGGAAAACAATTCCATTCACAGTTGCATCAAAAAGAAAGTATCTAGGAATAAACCTAACCAAGGAAGTGAAAGACCTATACTCTGAAACTACAAGACAGTCATGAGAGAAATTAAAGAAGATACCAATAAATGGAAACACATCCCTTGCTCATGGACAGGAAGAATTAATATTGTCAAAATGACCATCCCGCCTAAAGCAGTCTACAGATTCAATGCAATTCCTATCAAAATACCAACAGCATTCTTCAACAAACTAGAGAAAATCATTCTAAAATTCATATGGAACCACAAAAGACCCCAAATAGCCAAAGAAATCCTGAGAAAGAAGAATAAAGCTGGCGGGATTATGCTCCCCAACTTCAAGCTCTACTACAAAGCCACAGGAATCAAGACAATTTGGTACTGGCACAAGAACAGACCCATAGACCAATGGAACAGACTAGAGAGCCCTGATATAAACCCAACCATATGGTCAATTAATATATGATAAAGGAACCATGGACATACAATGGGGAAATGACAGTCTCTTCAACAGCTGGTGTTGGCAAAACTGGACAGCTACATGCAAGAGGATGAAACTGGATTATTGTTTAACCCCATACACAAAAGTAAACTAAAAATGGATCAAAGACATGAATGTAAGTCATGAAACCATAAAGCTCTTAGAAGACAACATAGGCAAAAATCTCCTGAATATAAGCCTGAGCAACTTCTTCCTGAATGCATCTCCTCGAGCAAGGGAAACAAAAGCAAAAATGAACTCATGGGACTGCATCAAACTGAAAGGTTTCTGTACGGCAAAGGACACCATCAACAGAACAAAAAGGCATCCTCCAGCATGGGAGAATATATTTGTAAATGACATATCCAAGAAGGGATTAACTTCTGAAATATATAAAGAATTTACACACCTCAACACCCAAAAAGCAAATAACCCAATTAAAAAATGGGCAGAGGATATGAAGAGACAGTTCTCCAAAGAAGAAATTCAGATGGCCAACAGACACATGAAAAGATGCTCCACATCACTAATCATCAGGGAACTGCAAATTAAAACCACAATGAGATATCACCTCACACCAGTAAGGATGGCCAGCATCCAAAAGACTAAGAACAACAAATACTGGTGAGGATGTGGAGAAAGGGGAACCCTCCCACACTGCTGGTGGGAATGTAAGCTAGTTCAATTGTGGAAAGCAATATGGAAGTTCCTCAAAAAACTAAAAATAGAAATACCATTTGACCCGGGAAACCCACTCCTTGGAATTTACCCAAAGAATACAACTTCTCAGACTCAAAAACACATATGCACCCCTATGTTTATCACAGCACTTTTTATAATAGCCAAGATATGGAAGCAACCTAAGTGTCCATCAATAGATGAATGGATAAAGAAGAGGTGGTACATATACACAATGGAATACTATTCAGCCATAAGAAAGAAACAAATCCTATCATTTGCAACAACATGGACGGAGCTGGAGGATATTATGCTCAGTGAAATAAGCCAGGTGGAGAAAGACAAATGTCAAATGATTTCCCTCATTTGTGGAGTATAACAATGAACAAAACTGAAGGAACAAAATAGCAGCAGACTCAGAGACTCCAAGAAGGAACTAGTGGTTACCAAAGGGGAGGGTTATGGGAGGGCAGGTGGGGAGGGAGGGAGAAGGGGATTAAGGGGTATTATGTTTAGTACACATGGTGTGGGGGATCACGGGGAAAACAGTGTAGCACAGAGAAGGCAAATAGTGAATCTGTGGCATCTTACTACACTGAAGGACAGTGACTGCATTGGGGGTATGGGTGTGGACTTGATAATATGGGTAAATGTAGTAACCACATTGTTTTTTCATGTGAAACCTTCATAAGAGTGTATATCAATAGTACCTTAATAAAAAAAAATTTTTTTAAAGGAGGACTTTCCTAAAAATTAAAAAAAAGAGATGTTTGTTGTCCTTGTTTAAAATGGGAGAAATAACAGTGTATGTGTAAGCTGATGGGTGTAATATGGAGAAAGTGAGAAATGAAAGCTGGCAGGGAGACTGGCGGGGGGGCTGTCCTTGCGCAGTGGGACAGGGTCTTGTGCACACTTAGACCCAGCTTTTCTGGAAGGAGAATGACACCTGGTGGGAATGCAGAGTATGTGGGGGCTGTCGCTGGCAGCTGGGTGGCTGTGGCGGTGGGAGTCTATGGCCCTTCTGTGTTCGTGTTTCCCAGGTGAGGGAGAGATGGGGGGAGGGCTAGGGGCTTTGCAGAGAGAGAAGATGGAGAACTGCCCTCCTGGAGAGCCAGAAACTGGATGCACTAGGGAAGCAGCCTGATTACCAGGCAGCATTCAAAACCCATTTAAGATTCAATTATTTCCAAAGGGAAATAAATGAAGTAGAAATCATAATAAAAGTAAATTTGCAAAGTGCAGGTTTCCTGCTGCTGGCCATCTGATTCCCAGCCCACCACTGCCTGCCAGAGGCCGGGACCACTTGGTTTGGGATGCTCTCTTAGCACCTTTTTGGTTTTTCATCCATGGGGCCTCTGGGCTCTGTGTGGTTACCTGAGTCCCTGGGGCTAGTCTGCTGAATATCCTGTTCTGTTCAAGGCCAGATGAAACGAACTTTTCTGTTTCCAGTTGCACCACACCTTTTAGCGACCTCCCACTGCGTTCTGGTTTCTGGTCTAGACAAGACAGTTCGTTTTTGGCTCATTTGCATAGCAGAGATTATTGAGAACAGCCAGATCCTGATGGATGCTCAAACCTGCCTCAGCCCGGCCCCCATCTCCTCTCCAGGTGGCGTCTCCCTTTTCTCTGGAGAAGTGTGGCTAGCAAAAGTCTCACCCATGAGTGACAATGGTACGCTCCGTCTTCCTTTTCTGCGGAGAAGTATATGTAGCAACGGTCCCAAGTATGAGTAACAGTGACACCCGTCTGATACAAACAACAGATGGTCAAGATGGGCTGTTGCTTCACAGACCTTGAGCAGTCAGGCAAAGGTGAGTACAACCAAGGTCAGAGGGGCACGAAGTGCTGATTAAAAAGGTGAGCCCAAAGACAAAACTTTCCTAATCCAATCGGTCACATTTCAGCTACATTCTGACGTGCTGAGGCTATTAAGAAGGCAAAGATCTAGAACAGGTCACCATGTAATTAGGAAGATACTTTTATGTGCATGTGAAATAGTTTGCCTTTCCATGGAAGATCCCAGGATTCCCTACTTCCAGCCTCTGTTCCATTGGAAGTCAACTATTTGCCGCTTTAGCTGGAGGATAGCTCCCTTCCTGCCTCCATAATCCATTTAGCCATTCCTCTATCTCAAAAGCCCTCCTCCCATAATCTCCAACAATCAAAATCTTCTTCAGGGTCAGGCTTCTCTTCAAAATTTACCTCTTCTATCAAGACATCCCTAGTCTCTTCTGCCAATAGTTTTCTAAATTTCTTCATCAACCCTTAAAACAATGCATCTCAACCTTTTTATTTTTTTAATGTTTTTGTTTTCCATTATCACCCTGCTAAGGAGCCTTTTGTAGACATGTTTTCCCAAGTTGTCCCCTTACCCCAATGAAATTATAATACCCCAGGGTAAGGTGTTCAGGAGAAGGCTGGGTTTCCAGGACTTTAAAATCATGGTAATAAGACGTAAGAAATACAAATCACATGGCTAAAGAGTTAGCGTGCCTGACTTCCCCCGCTGGTTTGAATGAGCTTCTCCCCAGGATTCCAGGTTCTTTGATTCTGTCTCTGACCAGAAGACTGTTCGCTGACACAGACACCAAAATCCTGGCTCAGACAATTAGATTGAAGGCACAATAGAACCAGAAAGAACACAGACTATCGAAGGGCTCCATTTTAGAAAATGATTATAAGTATCTTAAATTTCAAATTAGACAAACCATGGAGAGGTGATAAAATATTATTCATGTCACAAAAGGGCCTTAGAGTGGGGCTTTCGATAGTAGCATATTGTGGGGCAATGAAAAAATTTGACTTACAAAAAATGCACACAAATTTTGGGGAATATACATGTTACACGAAGCATGGTGCAGTAGCAGCATCTATCTGAATATATAATATCAAAACTTGTTTTTAACAATACATTTATTGTGTTTTTCAAATTATAAGATAATACAGGTTAATTGTAAACATCTAGAAAATACATACAACCTCCCCCAAATTAAAAATCACATAAACTCACCATGCAAAGTTTATCATTGTTAACAACTGTCTATGTCCTTCCAATCTTTTTTAAATGTATGTTTGTCTTGTTCCATGATTGTGGTCAAGAATCACATACTGCTTTATAATCCATTGATTAACACTTAAAAACAGAGGGTGACCATTTCTCAGTACCATTAAGTATCTATCAACCCCACATATTTTTTCATGGCCACATGGTATTTCATCCTATGGATGGACCATGAATTATTATTTGATCTCTTATTAACATTTCCAGTTTCATTTTGGGCTACTATTAACAGTGGGCAGTGAGCATCTTTGCAGAAAGCTGTGCTCACACTCATGGTCATTTCCATAGGACAAATTCCTAAACGTGAAATTGCTGACTCTAAGAGTATAAAACATATAAGACAGTGTTGGAGGGCATTGGAGCATCTCAAGACATGGAGGGGAGGGGAAGAAGTTTACGGTTCATTCCAGACCTTTTATATGACATTTGGAGAGGTGATGAGGGCTAGTCACTGGGCCACAGCTCTAAGGGTCAGCCAGTCAGGCTCCCATTAGACCTGGCTAATTAAAAAGAACTTTAGACATTTTCTAGTCATTTATGATTAAAAACCAACTTTATTGAGGTATATTTTACATACAATAATATACACCCATTTTCAGCATTCAGTTCTATGACTTCTGACAACAAATCAAGATACAGAATAAATAATTCAACTACACCACAGATTTTCCCGACACCCTGTCCTAGTCAGTTCCCACTCACCGCTTACCTTGCTTGCCATCTCTAAAGGTGAGATTTCTCTTTTCTAGGGTTTCGTATAAACAGAACCAAATAGTAACGTACTTTTTTGTGTCTGATATCTTTCCTCAAGCGTAATGTTTCTGATTCATCCATGTGAAACGGGTGTGAAATAGGATCAGTGTTTATTTTTCACAATGTTTATTTCCAGTTCTAATACTATTTATTGAAGACTATACTTTCCACATTGAATTACTTTAGCTTCTTTATCAAAAATCAGTTGACTGTGTATGTGTGGATCTATTGCTGGGCTATTTCTATTCCCTTGATGTATATGTTATCTTCATGTTCATACCACACTGTCTTGACTGCCTTTTCTTTATGGATAGTTTAGCTTCAGTAATAAAGCCTCTCTGTCTCTCCTGAGTGCTCTGGATGACCAGTGAGGACTCTTAAAAACAGCTGAATGGAATACAAGCCACTCTCAGCCCTGTGTGGGCTCTGGGAACTCTCCAGCTCACAGCTGTCCTGTCATTCTTCATCCAAACTAATGCAGTTCCACATGTCCTCGTATTCACTGAGGATATTCACAGCCTTACACTCAGTGCTTTGTAGTTCTTAACCTTTCAAAGCGGCCCCTTAGCAGATTTCCAGAGCTCTTACGTGTAACTCTCTCTGTTCTGGAACTCTGCCTCACAATTTACAGCCACGTCAGCCACCCTGTTCTCTGATCTCTGTTCTTCCAACTCAACCAAGCTGCAATGCTCTGCTTGGGGACTGTGTCTGCTCTCTGGTCCAGAACATTTCCCCTAGCAGAAATCAGGCTTGATCATAGCATAAGTCATTTGTTTCTCTTCTCTCTGGGATCCCAGTCCTATACTATCTGTGTCCAGTGTCTGAAAACAGTTGCTTCTTAAATTCTGTCCAGATTCCTAGTTGCTTAAGGCAGGAGGCTAACAGTATTATGGAGTAATACACAAAACGGAAATTCTTCATTAAACATTAAACAATAAGACCTTCACTTCTACATACTAGAGAAGAGCATAGCACTTAATTTTTGTAACATACACACACAAAAAATATCTTTACTAAAACTACCAAAAGTATAATTAGTAACTAATAGTAGTTGTGAAGTATTTATTAAATGTGACCGCCTACTGGCTCCATTATCTCACAATGGAGCACTTAAAAGTTGTAAACTATATGTCAGCACTTAAAAGTTGTAAACTATATTTTCTTATTGATTATTCACACTAGGTACTTCTACTTAGTTGGTGTTCCCTTTTCCTAAGCTCTCTGCTTATTTGGTACATATTTTTATGTTCTATGTTGGTGAATGTTCCACGAGCACCTGAAAGGAATGTGTATTCTGCTGTAGTTGGAGAGTGTTCTATGAATCAGGGAAAGTTAGTTGATGGTGCTGCTAACATCTTCTATAACTTTACTAATTTATTGCCTAGTTATTCTATTAATTGCTGAGGGGGTTGTTAAATCTTGAACTACAATTATGGATTTGTGTATTTCTCCCTTTGTTCTGTCCATTTTTACTTTATTATTAGCTGAGTTATTAGAGGCACACACATTTAAGATTGTTATGTCTTCCTAACAAATTAATACTTTTATCATTATTAAATGTCTTTCATTTATGCTAATAGTGAAGTCTTATCTTGAAGTCTATTTTTCTAATATTAATGTAACCATACCAGTTTTTATATGCTTATTGATTATACAACTTCATTTTTTTACTCTCAACCTATCTGTGTTTTACATTTTAAGTGTGTCACTTATGGACTATATATAGTGGGCTCTGCTTTTTTATCCATTTTGATGATCTCTGGTATGTTTAGTTTATTTACATTTAATACAGTTATGAATATTGCTAGGTTTAAGTCTATCATTTTGTTATAACAGTTATGTTTTATATTAATTTCTTCAGTTTTTTGTTTTTCCTCCTTTCCTATCTTCTTTTTGGTTGATCACATTTTTTTTTTTGCATTTCATTTGAATTCTGTTGGTTTTTTAGTTACCTTCTGGGATTGTCTTTAGTAGTTGATCTAGGGATTATAACTGTATCCTTAACACAGTCTATTGACACTTAATATCGTATTACATACTGTACTGTCACAGAAAATGTTAAAATTTGTAAAAAGAAAATTTTGTCTATCTCTCCTTATCCTTTATGCAATTGCTACCATATAGTTTACATTTCCATGTTTTAACTTTCATGATATAATGATATAATATTTATATGAAACATTCATTTTAAATAACCAAGAGATGGAAAAGAGAGTCTTTGTGTCTACCCACATATTTAGCATTTCTATGTTCTTCTTTCCTTCCTATATATCTGAAATTCATCTGGTGTCATTTCCTTTCAGTCGAAACAACTTCCTTTAGCATTTTTCTTAATTCAGTCTAATGATGACAAATTCTTTTGCTTTTTCTTCATTTATTTGAAAATGCCATTACTTCACCTTCATTTTAAGAATCTTTTCATTGATACAGAATCTGGGATTTATAGTCTTGTTTTTTCCCCTTGCACTTGAAGGATATCATTCTATTTCTATCTAGCCTCTTTTTCTTTCTGTCTTGTCTTTTTTTTTAATGAGATGCCAGTCATGAATTATATCATTGTTCAATGTGCTTTCCTGTGTGGCTGGTTTCAAGATGTCCTCTCAATTTGTGACTTTCAGAAATTTTACTATAATGTGCTTTATATTTGTTTTTTTTTAATTTTTATTTTGCTATTATTAATATACAATTACATAAGCAACATAATGGTTACTAGACTTCCCCTATTATCAAGTCCCCACCACATACCCCATTGCAGTCACTGTCCATCAGCGTAATAGGATGTTATAGAATCACTACTTGTCTTCTCTGTGTTATACTGCCTTCCCTGTATCCCCCCACCTCACACCCACCCCCGCTACATTATGTGTGCTAATTGTAATAGCCCTTTTTCCCCCTTATCCCTCCCTTCCGACCCCTCTTCCCCAGTCCCTTTCCCTTTGGTAACTGTTAGTCCATTCTTGAGTTCTGTGAGTCTGCTCCTGTTTTGTCCCTTCCGTTTTTTCTTTGTTCTTATACTCCACAGATGAGTGAAATCATTTGATACATGTCTTTCTCCATCTGGCTTACTTCACTGAGCATAATACCCTCTAGCTCCATCCATGTTGTTGCAAATCAAGGGATTTGTTTTCTTCTTATGGCTGAATAATATTCCATTGTGTATATGTACCACCTCCCCTTTATCCATTCATCTACTGATGGACACTTAGGTTGCATTTCTTGGCTATTGTAAATAGTGCTGCGATAAACATAGGGGTGCATATGTCTTTTTCAAACTGGCCTGCTGTAGTCTTAGGGTAAATTCCTAGGAGTGGAATTCCTGGGTCAAATGGTATTTCTATTTTGAGTTTTTTGAGGAACCCCCATACAGCTTTCCCCAATGGTTGTACTAATTTACATTCCCACCAGCAGTGTAGGAGGGTTCCCCTTTCTCCCCATCCTCGCCAACATTTGTTGTTACTTGTCTTTTGGATGGTGGCCATCCTTACTGGTGTGAGGTGATATCTCATTGTGGTTTTAATTTGCATTTCTCTAATGACTAGTGATGTGGAGCATCTTTTCATGCGCCTGTTGGCCATCTGAATTTCTTCTTTGGAGAAGTGTCTGTTCAGCTCCTCTGCCCATTTCTTAATTGGCTTATTTGCTTTTTGTTTGTTGAGGTGTGTGAGCTCTTTATATGATTTGGATGTCAACTCCTTATTAGATATGTCATTTATGAATATATTCTCCCATACTGTAGGATGTCTTTTTGTTCTACTGATGGTGTCCTTTGCTGTACAGAAGCTTTTTAGTTTGATATAGTCCCACTTGTTCATTTTGCTTTTGTTTCCCTTGCCTGGGGAGATATGTTCATGAAGAAGTTGCTCATGTTTATGTCCAAGAGATTTTTGATTATGTTTTTTTCTAAGAGTTTTATGGTTTCATGACTTACATTCAGGTCTTTGATCCATTTTGAGTTGACTTTTGTATATGGGGTTAGACAGTAATCCAGTTTCATTCTCTTACATGTAGCTGTCCAGTTTTGCCAACACCAGCTGTTGAAGAGGTGTCGTTTCCCCATTGTATATCCATGGCTCCTTTATCATATATTAATTGACCATATATGCTTGGGTTTATATCTGGGCTCTCTATTCTTTTCCACTGGTCTATGGGTCTATTCTTGTGCCAGTACCAAATTGTCTTGATTACTGTGGCTTTGTAGTAGAGCTTGAAGTCAGGGAGCGTAATTCCCCCTGATTTATTCTTCCTTCTTAGGATTGCTTTGGCTATTCAGGGTCTTTTGTGGTTCCATATGAATTTTAGAACTATTTGCTCTAGTTCATTGAAGAATGCTGTAGGTATTTTGATAGGGATTGCATTGAATCTGTAGATTGCTTTAGGCAGTATGGCCATTTTGACAATATTAATTCTTCCTAGCCAAGAGCATGGGATGAATTTCCATTTATTAGTGTCCTCTTTATATTTATTTGTTTTTAAATCTTGCTTGGAGTTTGATGATCTTCCTGTGTCTGTAAGTTTATTCATTTTCTTAACCAAATTTGGGAGATTTTCAGCCATTATTCATTCAGATCTTTTTTCTGTCCCATCCTCTGTTGTTTCTTCTTCTGGGATTCTAATCATACATGTGTTGGCTGCTTGATATTGACCCAGGGTCACTTGATATTATCCCAAGGTGAATTAAAAAAAAATCTTTCCTCTATTCTTCAGATAGGATAATTTCTGCTGATTCATCTTTCACTTGCCTTTTCTTCCCTCAGTATCAATCTGCTGTTGAGTCTAACCAACCAATCAAAAAATTTTTTAATTTCAGATATTATAATTTTCAGTTCTACAGTGTCTACCTGGGTTCTTAGTTATAATTTTCACTCCTCTTCTAAGCTTCTTTGTTCACTCACTATGATCAAGTTTTCCTTTAAAAATTATCATTAATCTACAATTACATGTGCAATATTACAGTTATTAAACTACCCCTTCATCAGGTCCCCCCCACCAACCCCATTAAAGTCACTGTTTTGAACACTTTTTTAAAAAATATTTGTTTTAAAGTCCTTGTCTGTGAATTCTAATACCTCTATCATCTCATGGTCTATTTTTTTATTACATATGCCTGTTGATTACATATTCCTGTTTCTTTACATAGTCATTGTATGCTAGACATTGTGGCTGAGACATTGTAGAGACTCTGGATTCTGCTGTCTTCCTCTGAAGTATGTTGATATTTGCTCTAACAGGCAGTTAAGTTACTAGATAATCAACTTAAATTGTGGAGTCTTGATTTTTACATGTATTTTGGTCAGTGGGAAGCCCAATATGTTTACAAAGCCTCTCTAATTTGATGGATTCAGACTCCAAACTCTCCTCCATGGTGGGTACCAGTTCAAATCTCTGCTCAGTTCTTTCAATCTTTCAGCTTTTCCTCTGCACTAGATTTGTTGGAGACTCCCTTAAATATTTCTTGTGCAGGTCAGGCAAGGATTTGAAGGGATTTATATGCAGATTTGGGAGCTCCTCTCTGTTGTGGTTCCCTTCCTTATGCAGTTTTCTTTTTCAGTTTCCAGATACTCTGGCATCTTTGAATACTAACCCCTAATTCTCCAAGCCAGTAAGATCAAGGCTTTCTATTAAATTATAGCTACCCTGAGCCACAGAGGGGTTTCTCTTAGGGAAAACTTACATAATGTCAATCTTGCACAATATGCTTCTCTTTTTCCATTAGTCAGATCTCTTCTAGGTTCTGCTTGCTTTTGGCCATTTTCTCATGCCTTCAAATTATATATGTAATTTGTGCAGAGTTTATAATTATAATCCCTGGGAGAGATAGGCTGAAACATAAGATATTCTATCAAAATGGGAGCTGGAGCTATTCCTTATCTTCTTTTTATAAAAGAAAATCTGATTATAAAATTAAAATGTAACCATTGAAGAAAAGTTGGAGGATACTGACAAACATAAAGTATAAAATGAAGTAATCCATCACTCTGGAGCTAGCCACCGGAAACATTTTGGTGAACATCTGTCCAGTCTTTTTGCTACCTGCCTATACCTATATCTACCTATCTATCAATCTAACAATCATACCATCTCCCTTATTTTGTATCACCACTGGCATTCCTTATTTTCTTCCTGTTTCTTCTAGCCATTTTTCTTCATGGGCTTCTTTTTCTCTATCTGTTCTTAAAGCTGTTTACTTCTTATTAGTAGGGTTTCACAGATACCGTAAAGTATCTCAGAATCTTTAGTCCTTAGCAAACTACAAGCATTCAATGAATGTGTGCAGAATGTACTAAACTCCTAGGCAAGATGGACATTTTCTTTTACCTACAACTGTGGTTCTCTGGTATCCACTACAGCTACTCACAAAGGTTTGGTTCTCTCTTCTTTGAGCACATAATAGGATTATACTCTCTGCCCATTGAATTTGGGTGGGGCCAACTTTGGACAATAAAATATGAGAGAATAGATGTGTCACATGTGGGGAGAAGCTTTCAGAACCAAGGCACACTTTTCCAGTTTCTTTCCCTCTGCTGATGTGTTTAGCATGTTCCATTTATAGGCTCCTCCATCAAGCTGAGTCCTGGATGAAGAATGATGGTAATATAGCCCCTGCCTACCCATGATAGACACGGTATGAACACAGGCATGAAGTAAACCTTTGCTATGTTACACTAGGGGTTGATAAACTATGCCTGAAGACTGGCAGTATAAATAAAGTTTTATTGAAACACAGCCATAGCCATTTATTCATGTAATGGCTGTTTTCACACTACAAAGGCAGAACTGAGTAGTTGTTACAGAGACATTTTAGCCTATAAGCCTAAAATATTTAGTATCTGGCCCTTTCAGAAAAGTATGCAGAGTCCTCTTTTAAGATGCCGCAATCTGGGAATCCCTAATTGGGAATCCTAATAATCCTGGCAATCCTAACTGATACACATTCTAAGATCCAAATGACTGTTAGGAACTGGCTGGAGGGAAAAGAAGGCCACAGCAAAGCCAGATTCAGTGACCCTAGTAGATCAGAGTAGCTAAATGAGCTTTTCTTAGCCTTTTGAAACCTACTATGTTCCTTTTTCATGTATTTTTAAAAACTCACTTCATAATGTTTAAAATGTAAATTGTTCTTTACTAAGAACGAATTGAAACTATGGTCAATTCTGAAGAAAATTTTACTTTGATCTTGAAAGAGGCATTTTGTTGTTGTTTTGTGATCTATCAGGGCAAGCTGTTTTCCTTTCAGGTGGAGAACAGAACACAGTGAGTTACTTTTAATATCACCTTATTCTCTTCTTTGTATCAGTGCCTTCCTTTGCCCCAGATTCTCATACCCACCCTCCAGCCCCTGTGAAGAATCGTGGCTCTATGGAACTCACAGCATCACTCCAGACAGGAAAAACTTGATGGTAGAAGCCACTCCAATAAAAATGTATTTCTCTCATGCAGAGTCCAGAGGGGAGGCTGCAGGCAGCATCATTGAAACAGCGGGATGAAAGGACTGACAACCAGGACATAACCTCAGGGGGAAGGTTTTGAGAAGGGAGGGATCTTCAGACTAAAGGGGAGGGATGACAGAGAGTGCCTGGAAGGGTTTGCTCTGCATTTTATACCTAAGCTAAGCTACCTGAACAAGGAGAGACTGTTCTTCTGAGAACCCTCAGTGATCGCCTCTGCCTGCCTGGGATGCACATGGCTTCCAGTGCCTGCTGGGGCCCAGCCTAGTTCCTTTGCTCCCCTCCCTTCTCCTATGACTTCCTATTTCTGGCTACAGCCCAGAAATCCTACTTGGTAGGATTCCTTAGATTGACACTCCCACCCCGTCACACCCTCACCACATGAAACAAGCACAAGGGCCGTTTACATTTCAGCGGAGTGCAAATACCCCAAACTGAGATGCCCCAACTCCTGCTCTAGCTCCACCTTGACCAGTGCCTAACTGCGCTGTCTTGGGCTCCTAATTCCCTTGACCTCATTGAATGGACCTATAAAATTAAGAGTTGAGTGATATAATCTGTAAAGTCTCTTTTAATTCACAAGGTGTTTCTGCAAATCTTTTTAGGGACATAGAGACCACCAAGAACAAGCAAATAAAAGTTGCCGGCTTTAGGCCAGGTGGAGAAAGGCAAGTATCAAATGATTTCACTCATCTGTGGAGTATAAGAACAAAGGAAAAACTGAGGGAACAAAACAGCAGCAGACTCACAGAACCCAAGTATGGACTAACAATTACCAAAGGGAAAGGGACTGGGGAAGATGGGTGGGAAGGGAGGGATAAGGGGGGCTAAGGGGCGAAAAGGGGCATTACGATTAGCACACGTAATGCAGCGGTGGGGGACATGGGAAAGGCAGTATTTATAGAGAAGACAAGTAATGATTCTATAGCATCTTACTACACTGATGGACAGTGACTGTAGTGGGGTATGTGGGAGGGACTTGATAAAAGGGGGTCTAGTAACCATAATGTTGTTCAAGTGATTGTACATGAATGATACCAAAAAAAAAAAAAGTTGCCAGCTTTTAGGAAACATCAATATATCCTCATAAAAAAAGTTTTGTTTGAGTTGTGACATGAAAATGGGAGCCATCCTTCCTCCAAGCCCTTCTGTTGGCAGAGGGAGAGCTCTTAGGCTTCAGGAAACCATCGTATGTCGGAAGGTGGGACTCACAGGTCAAATGGTGCGTTTCATGTGACTTCCAGATGTAAGGAGTCTGAAGGGGCAATTTGGGTCCCAGATCATTTGTTCAAGATATTTCCATGATTAATGAACATACCAGGACAAACTTTTGGAAACGAGGATGGGCCTTAATATTTTGGAACACACAGCCATTACGTATGCCCTTATACTATTCCTTAAAAAAGAAAAAAGAAGAAGAGATGCCATGTAATTTTATTCAAGGCCAGTGAAGCTCATGTGGCCTCCCACTCCCTAGAAACCTTTGCCTCCGGACCCCACCCGCCCACAGAGGCTGTCACTCTTTGGAGAGCCAGATAGGGGGTTCAAGTGCAGACTTCAGAGTGAGCCGACTCGTTTAAGTCTCCTCCCACTCCTTGCCTGCGCAGCGATGGGCAAAGACTAAACCCTTTCTAAGCCTTAGTTTCCTCCTCGGGACAATGGGTACCTCTTTGCTGTTAGGGTTAAATGAGAGAAAGCAAGTCATGCCCTCGCCCCGCTAGGGAGTAGTGTCTAGGGAATAGTGAGCGCTCAACAGACACCAGCAATTGTTAGTATACTGAATCCCTGTGGATTAGAGAAATCCTAGGGCAGGAGGCCACCTCTTCTCCATTTTCACAGGATTCACCATTCCTTGCTACTCTACAGGTAAGTGTGCCTTTGGTCTTGTGTACTGAATAGCAGGCAGAGAGGAAGAGCTGCTTAGACAACCTGAAAAGACCAGCAGTAAGCAGGGGCCCTGGACCTTCTGACCCAGACGGCCTCCCTTTTCATCCTCGGCTAGTGGGCAGGGGGCAAATGAAAACACCAGATCCAATGGGAGCCCCCCCTTCTGGGGTAAGGGGGGAATGGACAGCGTTCAAAGCTCAGCTCTGCCAATGACCCGGACAAGCACTTAGTACATGGCGGGACTCAGGATGGATTTGCTTCTATTGGTGGTGGCCCCCGGGACCATGTGAGAAGGTGTCCTGTCCCCGGGAACAACACTCCTCCCACACCCTACCCCTGTTCCCTCCCCCGGAGAAAGTTCTCACCTGCTGGTTCCCTATTAGAATGTACCTGGGGCTTCCCACTGACCCAGACCGGCAGCCACTCCTGAACCACCTGGGGCAGAAAGGCTCACCAGCCTACTGCAGGTGCAAAGCCGGTGATGGGGCAGCCGGGGGCGGGCGGCGGCTGCGGATTGGCGGGCAGGGCCCACGAGCAGCCAAATCCGCGGAAAGTCGGCGGGGGCAGGAGAGCGGGGCGGAGGGGCCAAAGCCAGGCCGGCCCGCAAATTCCTGGTTCCCTCCGAAGAAGAGACGATTCCTTTGTTAGGGACCGTGATGGCCTTCCTGCCGCTGGCGAGCCGCGGTCCTCCTAGAGGAGGCTGCCGGCCGCCCGCCGGGCTGCTAGAAGCTCTCCAGGCGACAGAGAGCGGAAAGAGGGCAATGATGACGGCGCCGGCGTGGCAGCTGTGATTGCAGCGACGCAAATCGCGCGAAGCTGGCCGCGGCGGCAGCAGGAGGCTCGGGGCTCCGAGGAGGAGGGTTGAGGTCGTCAACCCCAGACCCACGTTCCGGGACTGGACAGGCCTCGGCGGCCGGGGGCGCAGCTAGACTCCCTGGCCGGGCAGCGCGCTCGCGGGGTTCGCCCTTCACCCTGCGGGGAGCTGGGGAGGCTGGGCTCGGACCAGGGGGAGTTTCGGGGCGCTGAGGCAGATAAGGCCAGGGGCCTCGTAACGTTCCCGCAGCCGACCCCCAGAAAATGGGTAACTGAGAAAAGTGAGGAGGACGGAGTGGGTGGCGGTGGCAGGAGGGGAGTAAAAGAATAGCTAAGAAGAAAAAAGATGACAAAACACAAAGGGAAAAAAAGGACCATGGAAAAGTGGGACTGAATCAACGGGGAAGAGCCCAGGGCGAGGGCAGTGCCAGGATGGTAAGTTCTCAAACAGAAAGTGGGTAGCTGGTAAAACAGTGGTTCTCAAAATGCGTCCCGGGACCAGCAGCATCCATGTCACCTTGGGAACTTGTTAGAAAAGCAGACCTGCTGGATCAGAAACCGCCACCCGACAATCAGTGTTGCCACCGGTCCTCCAAGATGCCGGCTTAAGTTCTAGAACAACTGGTCCGAAGGAAGGGCACTGGCCCTGGAGCTGGGAAACTAGGTCCCTGGGTTGTCCTATCAGTAAAAGGGAGGGTTGGACTAGATGTGTGGGGGACAGGGGGCGCTGCTGGTGTGTGCAGCCAGGCAGGTCACACAGAGTGAGGTGGGCCAAGCAGGGAATGGCACACCCCAGGCAGCCTACGCCCTGGCCAGCCACTTGTTGCCCGGCCTGAATGTGGGACCCGTGTTGCTATGTTATCTGGTTTTGCAAGGGAAGCTGGAAACCTAGACCTTAAAAACGTGAAATCTCCAGTTCTTCAGTTGTTGGCAACTAATTAAACATTTTAAAACCATTGTTTGTGTCTTCACTGCAGGTCTTCACTGACAAGCAAAACACATCTACAGCCTGAATTTGCCCTGTGTGGCCTGGTTTATATTCTTTACACTCCAGGATCTCACCTTATTATGAAATTATCTCTGAGACTGATATAAAATGTGGCTGCTGTCCTGGAATAGAAAAGTAGGGCTCTCTGAACTTCTAAGAAAACTTTATTTGGAATGTTTTTTAATACCTCGTGGTCACACAAAAATATTGTTCCCTAACTCCCATCTCCTGCTTAATGAGAGAGCCTCATTGTTCTCATTATAATTTAGACCTAAAAAATGGTGAGCAACAGAAACATTAAGCAAGGTGCTCAAAGTCATCTTCCAGCTCCGGCCTGCATACTGCCATCGGCCCAACCGCAACTTCCTTGCCCAGGCCCGCTCTCAAAAACACCTAGTGTGTATCGAGTGTTTTTCCTACATGCCAGACACTCCAAGTGCTTTAAGTGTATTAACTCTCTTAATCCTACATCAGCTCTGTGAAATGCGTATGGTTATTGTCTCCCATTTTACAGATGAGGAAACAGAGGCCCAAGAAGTTAAGTGGCTTGCCCACAGTCACCCAGCTTGCATGCAGTAAGTGGCAGAGCTGGAACTTGAACCCAGACAGCCAAAGCCTACCACACTTTAGTGCCTCTCTGCTCTCAGTGATAGGCCTCATCCTGCCCCCCCCCCCCGGGATGGGGTCCCTAGGAATGTGGCCCCTCAGCAGGACACAAAGGGCCTGTGCTGAAGGATCCAACAGGCTCAGCACCCGTGGAGCTGTGGCCCAACCAGGTAGGCCCCTCCGCAACATGCCTGCTGATGTAGCCAGTCAGGCTTAAGGTGTTGTGGAGTTTGACAGCTTAAACAAAGGAGGTGTCATCCGGAGAAGATGAAAGAGCAAAGCTGTTTATTTGAAGATTAGAGTCTTAAGAAATGTCTGTACCTCTGCAGGCTGCATTTCTGCGTCTTATGCTCCTTGTTCCTGACAGTGTTCTCAGGGCATTAGAGGTAAGAATGCCTCTTAATCTAGTTTAATGTTACAAGGCTTTCTAGGCAGAGGAACTATCTCCCTACCACATGGCACTTGTCCTTAAGGGCCCCGGAGGAGTGAGGAGACCTGGGTCCTAACCCTAGCCTCATCAATAATTGACTGTGGGGCCTGGGGAAATGAATTTTACCTTTCTGGGTTTCAGCTGCTTCCTCTCCTGTGCTGTCCAATACAGTAGCTGCTCACCACATGAAGCTAAATTAAAAATTCAGCTTCTCACCCACACTGGCTGCATTTCCTATGCTCGATAGCCACATTGGCTAGTGGCTGTCGTATGGTGCGGTACAGATGCAGAACATCGCTATCACTGCAGGAAGTTCTATCGTGCAGTACTGCTGTGGCTGCATTAGACAATGCCGGAGCCCTTTGAGCCCTCGAATGCTGCCTTGTTCGGTCCTGATGCATGAGCACCCCCTGCTCCTCCCTGTGAGCCATTCCCTGGGGATGGCGATCTCTGCCAGTGAGGTGGGGTGCAGTGAGCTAGTCCACTCTTAGTAATAAACTCACCTTGTGGCCAAGAGCAGCTACTAGAGAGCCATCCAGTGAGAATTAGAGCTGCAGCTTTTGGTCCCTAACATTCCTGTTCTGTGAATCGTTTTGGCCATAAAGGAAGAGAACATTGGGTCATATTGTTGCAAGATGTCTAAATCTGCCCCTGGCCTGGTGTTGGGATGAAAACATTAGAGGGGCACCATCAAAGAACAGTGAAAGCTACCATCTGTCTGGCAGCTAGCATCTGGAGACATTGTCCTAAGTAAGCACTTAGGTTTTAACCGGTTTAACCCTCATAGCCATGCTGAAGGTGGGTACTGCCATTAGCCTGTTTTACAGAGAAAGAATCCGAGGCACAGAGAAGTCAGCAGTGCCCACACTGGCACGTGGCTAGGAAGTGCTGGAGCGCGATGTAGGGTTGCCAGATAAAATACAGCACTGAAGTTCAGTTTTCACGGCATGTGCTTTATGTTTATTGGCTACATCAGCAACCCTAGCTGAGATAGAAGTTTAGGCATTCTGGCTCCAGACTCTCTACTCTACATGCCTCTATTGCTGCCTCTTCAAAGAGGAAGGTGATCTGGTATGCTCTGTTCTCTGATACAAAAAAGCACCTCCTTGGAACCATATGGCTCCTCAGTGCCACCCCCAAGTCCTCGTACTCAAATGCATGAATGTCAACTACAGCCCGGCGAGCCTGGGAGGACACCTTTTATACAAACTGACAGATTACAGTTGCCAGTAACAGGATCCAGCTTTTCGGTCCAAAGCATAAGCTCTGCTTTGCACCTACACAAGTAGATTGCATTATTCCCAGACTACCTGGACTCGCCCCGCACCACCACCACCACCATTCCCCACTCCTCTCACCCCCAGACCCAAGGAAGCCTTCTCAGCACTTTAGCTTTAAGACCAGACATAAAAGTCAGGCCGCTGCACAAGAACATGTGGGCCTATATTTAAAAACAGTTTTATGAGTCAACTCTACATCTCCTAGACTTGAATCTCCAGAGTGGGGCCAGGGGCATCTATATTTTTAATATGCTCCCCACGTAGTTCTTCTGGGCACTCAGGTTTGATGACCACAGGTGCTCCCTGGAGCCCCTGCCAGCTCTCAGGAACAGTTCCTTCCTCTTAAGGGCCTAACCTCCTTCCCACTGCACATGCCCAGACCCCAGTGCCTACCACCTACCTCGTTATTCTGGATTCCTTCTAGTCACTTCCACCCTTGTCTATTTTTTTCCACTCATATCTTGCTTATTCTTCCTAGCTCAGACCTGGATCCCCACGGCCCTCTTAGCATTGTTCTGGCCCCTCTGTCATCAAATCTCTGGCTCATCACAATATTGATATTCTCTCAACTCATTCTTGGAACCCCCACTGCCATAGAATCTTAGTCAGTTAGATTTGTGGGTGATACCTCAGAGAAAAACCCTCATTTTCTAGGTGGAAAAAAGAAAAAGGCTACAAGAGATGAAGTAACCCCACCAAGATGCAGAGAAACCTTGAAGGAAATATGGCCTCCAGAATACGCACATAAGATGTCTTGTATTTTCAGGGACAAAGGTTACAGTTCCAAGCTAGATCTGTTCTCGAAAGATATTTGGTACATTTCCACCCCTGCTCCAGGGATGGGTTTTACAACTGAAAGTCAATTGATGAGTAGTCAGCCCAAATCAAGCTGGCCACAGCCTAGGAATTCTTGAAGTCGCTAAATGTGTGGCAAGCATTTAATTAACAATGTGTACTTTGCAGAAACGCTGACGCCACTCCCAGCAATCTGTACTGACCGGGGAGATAGGTGGGCAGTGGGATGGAGAAGCTGGGTGTCCTTTATTTTTCTTTAAAAACCTGCGCTAGCACTGCCATCTGTTAGTATCTACTGGTGTCTCCAGCACTTTTAAGCACCTTAATGTACATGACCTTCAGGCCTCGGGGAGGGGAGGGGTCTCTGTGGCCCACCTCACTCCAGGAGTGACTTGGAATGAAAAGAGGCCCATTTTTCTGTACATTCTCATACATGTTCATGTGAAACACATGTATTATACATGGGCAACTTATTAACCTTTCTGTTTCCATTTCTTAGTGGGAAAATACAGTTATACCTACTCTGCTGGATTACTGTGATGGCCTAATTAGATTAGATATAACATATTAAACTGCCTTAGCAAAGCCCCTAACTCCTAGACATGATATAAAGAAAGTCACCTAGCCACCCAGTCGATTCTGCATTTAAAATTAAAATCAGTCCTACTAGTTATTTGGTTTGGAATTCCATAGAGCAAACACTGGAGGTTGATTTTATCACCAAATTACCAAAATGATCAGGTCGTATGGCAGTGTGGCAAAGAACAGCAAAAGAAGGGGAGAGAGAGAAACAAGAGCAGAGAAAGGGTAGGAAGAGGGAGAAGTCATAAGGGAAAGGGAAGAGAGAATGTATCAGACATAAGGAGAGAGCCAAGTGGGAGGAATATTTTATGTTCACTTTTGACAAGCCATTCATAGCCCACACAAAGGAAAGCCGTGCTGTAATAGATAATTATTTAGATAGCATCTGCTTAATCAGTCCCAAATGGTACTCAATTACTAGAGAACTAGAAATCCTTAATTATTGGTGTGGAATTTCAAAAGAAGAGCCTAGGAAATATGCAAATGCTCCTGCTGGGTGCCCAGGTGGGACCCAGGCATGCCAGGCTGCTGCAGTTCACTCACCTGGGAGAGGCGCTGGGCTGATGTTTTCAGAGAGCAGCTGGGACAATTACAGGTTTGTGGAGAACAGCTGGAGATCTAGGAGGAACAAGTGGAAGCTAAGCTGTGCCTGAAGCTATATTTGAATAGTCATGTCTTATCTATGACTTTTTTACTTCAAAAGAAAAGAAAAAGCACAGCCAGTATACATGCTGAATGAATGATGAGAGAAATGAATGAATGAATGAATGAATGGGGCTGGGAAGCTTTTATTTCAATTTTTAATTTTAACACACTTTAAAATTTTAACACATATGCTCTGTCATGCTGGTCCCATTTCACAAAACAGAGAAAATTAGTTTTATGTCTAGAAGAAAGGACACTGATTATAATTAACACTTTATGCTTTATTATCTTAAGTACTTTACATAATTGCTGTAATCCCCAGTAACTACTCTGTAATGTAGGTACTATTATTTTTCTCATTTTAAGTGGGAGGAGACTGAGGCATAAAGGTCTTGCTCAGGATCACACAGCTGCACCGTGGAGCTGAGGGTCCCGCCGAGCAGTCTGGCTCTGGAGTTGGGGCTTGCAGCCACGAGGCACCTGTCCTCCATTCAGTACCCGAAGAGCAGGTAGGACACCTGTGCAGTGAGGCAAGGAGGACACTGGTGAGGAAGGTCGAGTGTCAGGTCAGGGAGCATGTGGAGTTTTCCGGGAGCAGCCCGCACAGGGGAGGCCCCTCTGATGCCACGTGGGTGCCCATCTCTGTGCGCTGACTGTGGTGGACACTGGGCCTCTCCTCCCCACCTCCCCACCTCGGGCGGCCCTCCAGCTCCTCCGTCCAGCAGCTTCTCAAGTCCTTCTAGGGAGCGATGCTCTACATACAATTTCTTTAGAGTCATAAAATGACAAGGGTTGGGATGAGGCCTACTCAGTGAGCAGGATCTCCCCCATCCACTCCCCAAAAATAATTCCAGGAAGACTCTGCTCCAGAGCCAAGGGGTCCCACAGGTAGTTTAAATGTGTCAGATTTTTGGGGTCACTTCAGAGCTATGCCAATGAGTTACATCTTGATTAACCAAATAGAACCTTAACAAAAACCAAAAGTTCATCTGTGATATGAAATGAAGGTTCTATTGCCAGAGGAAGGCACTTCTCCACAGGTTGGTTATGCAACCCCAGGGGGAACGGTAAGTGCTGAGGAAGTTGTGTGGGGGATTCCTTGCAGCCCTCTTCCTACCTTGTGAAAGCTTTCTCACCCCAAGTCTAGCCTGTGCTCGGCTCTCCGGTTTTCCATATGTCTGTATGCACAGATGTGAATGTAGGTACATACTTCGCCCTGACAGGCAGCAAGGTAGAGAGTGGTTTGGACCATGAGCTAGGAGAACTGAGCAGCTCTGACTCTGCCCCCCTTGGCTGTGTGACGTTGCATCAGTCAGCTTCCCTCTCTGGGCCTCACTGTGCTCTCTTAAAAGGCATAGGATTTGGAGGAGGCACTCTAACCTAGGATTTAGGATCTCCGGTGGTGATGCAAGGACCACCTCCTCAGCAGGCCCTAAGAAGCAGCCCCTCCCACACCCCAAGTCCAAGTCCTCCCTTCCCACCCTGGCTGCCACCCTGATGCACCACCCATGAGAACTGCCTCTGCCTCCCTGCTGACATTTCAACACTTCCCCCGCCCCATCTCCCACTCCCACTCCCAACCCCCCACCGCTGTGGGGGGGCCAAAGCCACAAGCAAGTAAGCATGTCCAAACCTTGGTTCTCAAGGCAGCGCCATGCAGGCTGTTCTCAGGGGTGAGTCCCATCCTGACCCAGACTTCCAGCTTGCTTATCTGCAGACGGCTTTGTTCCTCCAGGCGCAGCACGAGACTCAGTTTCAACACAGCTGAGCAGATCCCAATCTTCCCGGCTTGCCCCATCCGCAGGCATTGCCCCCAGCACCATGCTTACTCCTCTCAGAGACTTTGGCTCATTGTCTGCGGGGACAGAGGCTCCCCACACACCCTCCCAAATTTCTCTGGTCCCAGGCAGAAGTGGTGACAGTAGCATGGGGTGCGGGGAAATTGCACAAGCCTCCTCTGGAGGGGCAGTGAGAGCATCTATTTATTATTTTCCTGCTGATTTATTAGGCTGGCAGAGCCCTGCCTTTGGTGAGTAAGGCTTGGGAGCTCACTGCTAGTGCTGTTCTTGAAACGGGAAGGATGGCGGTAGGGACAGCCACCGCAGCCGGGCAGAACAGGAGGGCTTCGAGCCTTAAGAGATGACCCCGTGTCACCTGCGACAACAGCATGAACTCTAAGCACTCAGTCCCTCCTTGGAGAATACGCTGCCCGTGGCCTTAGGGACAAACCTTAAGTAGGGTAAAGGTATAAATCAGTTCACATACAAGCCACTGTTCGGAGTTTGCACTTGGCCAACAATTGACCTTCACTGACAGCCTCACAGTTAATTATAGGTTAATGAACTCAGTTAATTAATTCAGTTACTTTAATAGAAACCAAAATAAACTTGGAAGTAGCAAATGTACCACTCGGGGTTCCCTGAACATTTAACACCTTTACCTTCTCTGAAGATACATACTCAATTCTTCCTACCTCTTCCCTCTAAGCTGTTATCTAGACCTCCTTCAAGTCCTACTCCAGCTTCCAAGTGCCTGATCAAATCTTCCTGGACCATCCCAGTCCTCCTGAGGGCACTCTTTCGAAGCATCAGGTGCAGGCAAAGCCACCCACATAATTTGTCCAGCGATTGTGCAATGCTGTCTATTGTTCACTAACTCCTTCTTATCTGTGAGAGCCATCTCCCTGAAGAATCTCAACAACTACGAGGCCTATCTTTTATTTCTTTTGGAACCTGTCTTCCATTATTTTCTGGCACAGTACTGATCACAGAGTAGAGGCTTAATAAATGCTTACTTGATTGAGAAAGATAATCCAATATCAATAGATAAAAGAAGCTCAAGGTAAGGCACAACTGTTCCCATCCCAAAGATGAGACCGTTTTACTTACCAAGTGTTGTCCAAGCTCTGCTTTTTTCTCTTACCGCCCTCTTGGGGTCAGGTGACCGCAATGGCCACCAGACTCTGAGTAGAAGTGCCAGCATCAGTGCCCATCCATTGGGAGTTTTCCACATCCTTCTCTATCCTGTGCCACTGTTGATAACAGCAGTGTTACAAGACAGTGACATCTCTATGAGCTTGGGTCTCCGAGTGACCCTAGGAGCAGAAATCCCAATGTGAAAGCCCCAAAGTGGTGTAAGTGGAAATAAGCTTTTTATAAAACCCTTGAGACATGGGAGTTTGTTAATGCAGCAGAATCTAACCTAATATGACTCCAACTCTACTTAAATATTTTTTTTAGAAATAAGGATGATCTTCACATAACAAGGGAAACACAGAAGACAAGGAGAAATAATTTTAGTCCAAGATAGGCCAAAAGCAAGCATATTGCCTATTATTTCTTAAAATGGGGTCAAGTGATATATGCATTAAAAGCACCTGAAATGCTGTTACAGTGTAGATTCCTGTACTCCACTCTAGACTACTGAGTCAGAATCTCTAGTGGCAGCAACTGGGCGTTTTTAACAAGCTCTGGGGTAATTTTTATGCACAGCTAAGTTTGAGAGAGACTGATCCCACCACTTTAATGAGATTCTCTGATCAACGGCAGTTCAGAACCCTGGCTGCACATTGGAATCACCTGGGAAGCTTTTTAAAAATGCAGGTTCTCTGGTGACACTTTTTTAATTGGTCTGGAGGAAGGCTTAGACACCATCTGAGTGTTGTTTAAAGTTCTCTCTGATGATTTTAATATGAACCATTTACCTGGATTAGCTGCTTAGGAGCATTTTTAGTTCCTGTTTCAGAGGGCTGAACAAGGAATCGTTTCAAGATTGATCATGGGCTGATAGGAATGTAGCTGGCATGGTGTCCTGATGTAAACATTTATGATTTTCGACAACGAGACTCTCCTTCATCTGTGTCTCATCCCCATTTAGATGCCACCATCTACACACATCACAAAGGCAGCACCGTTGACACCTGTGGGTGTGGATGGCCTTATCCAGATGAAGGGACTTTCTTTAGCACCCGAAACCTCATTATCACAAAAAGAGCGCTTCCTTGAAAATGTCCAGCTTTCATAAAGGGTGTTTCTCGTCACCCAGCTTTGCTTCAACTGTTTTCCTCATCTGCAAAGTGCACTGAAGAGCAGTTCTTACCTGACAGGGCTGATGTGAGAATTAATCAGAGAAAAACAAGTTCACACACACACACACACTCATGAGGATTCACTGGACACAAAACTTCTATTTCACACAAAATGAGTTAATTCCTTATAGGAGAGCCACTGTCCATAATCTTTGAGAATTCCTGGAAAGTCAAAGAATTACTAGTTGACAGGACGTAAGTCTTTTCATTTTTTTAAGTTTTAGTCTATTAACTACAGACTGATAACCTTGCTGTCTGTCGACACCAACATTTTAAATCAGTCTTTCAGTGGTGATCACCAGGAACTGCCACAGGTTCACTGAAAATATCCCTGCCAGGTAAAAGCCTCTTTCTGATAAGCTTGGCTGTTGAGTTGGCAAATTGGTAGGTGTTAATGTATCTTGACATAAATGTCAAGCAAGGCATTAAGCAAGTGTGGATAAAATGAGAGTTCCTGTAGCCAGGATTCGCACCTGGCCCTCGTTAACTAGCTCACTGCACACTGGTGGACAATACACAGCTGTTGACTCTATATAAAGAGCTCCGTCCAGTGCTCTGGGTGTGACACAGTGGCATGGCTGCAAGGCTGCAGGAGAGCAGAGCAGAGGCTGGAGTGGTGGCAGTGCCGAGGACAGAGGCCCAGAGGACGGCTGTGCGGGACGGCTGTGCAGACAGAGAGGCCCAGAGGACGGCTGTGCAGACAGAGGGGCCCAGAGGCAGAGACCAGCTTGCTGCACACAGACTTGCTCTGAGAACGGGATTTTAGTGACTGACCTGTCACCTGGAAATAAAGTTGGGTATAACCCTTTCACCCCAAGAACGTTTTGCTGTCAATTTCTTTGGTCACATTGAATCCATGGTGAACTTGCCTGGGGCTGAAACCCATTGGCAAGACAGCAAGGTTTTTTTATTTTGAGACTTTGTGATTAATATAAATACATGTACTTTTAGTTGAGTGCTCCAAGTGTATCTAAAAAACATTCATTGGTAGCTCTGGAGCTTTCTATAATGTCATGTACTCTCAACTATAAAGCTGGAGTCCCTCAGAATGCCCACTGTAGCATGTTACTCAGTGTGAAAACACCATAAATATTCGTTAAGTGAATGCTCCAAAGGAATAGAATTCTATTTACCTTCCCCTCTGTCCTCAGCTCCCTTGCGTTCAATATACTGACTGATATCTTAGATAACATGACCGACGATGAGGTCAAGGCGCCAGACGTTCTCTCCATGAGATCATTGGGGAATAAGATAACCTCTGTTTTGCTTAATCAACAAGGACATTAATGCAGTTGGGGAGATCCAGCTTAGCAGTGTTTATGTAAAATCAGGGTTCACCAGACAACCAAGTTAATTTGCACCAGTGATGTTCTTGGCAACTGAAACATGAAAATCTTAGCATTTATGAGGTTACAGCTGAGTCCCTGGGCAACAGCTACAGCAGGACCAAGGACACGAATTCAGCCACTGTCATAGTTAAGCAGCAGTATGGTGAGCAGAACAGGGAAATAGAATTGATCTTTAGATATTTAAGAGGCTGCCAGAGAAGGCAGGGAAAGAAAACAACCTTGATTTGAGTCCTGTTCTCGTTGGCTACTTCATCCATTCCTCTCCCCAGAAAATATGTACTGAGCTCAGACTGTGTGTCACACTCTCCTCTAAGGTACCCGAAACCCACAGAGAGTAACCCCAGCAAAATCTCTTGTCTTCTCAGAGTTCCTTTCTATGGGGCCGCAATTCACCGAGAGCAGGTAATTGGAGAGCAGAACAAAAGCCAGAGTTGGGTTTGTTTGTTTTTGCTGTTAATGCCCGGCTCAGATGAAGATTTAAATCACCACCAGCAGCCCAGGAAAGGCTTTGACTTGAGGGTGTTAACATCAAGGGTGAATTGAGACCCTTATTCCACCCTGGAGGAAGACTAAAGTTAGAATTCTCTTAAGCATTGGTTAATAACAACAAGACTTTGGAGAAAAGTTCCTAATTTTATCTAGACTTACTTGTCTTGTTATCTTCTTAGTTATCTTCTTGTTATCCACTGTTGCTTAGTAGTCATGACTAATGGTATAATTCTTACTTTTAAAGACACATTTTAAAGGAAAAGTATGTGAATTTTTCTCTAGGGCAAAGACCCCATGAGAAGCTTGGGTGGTTGAATCATAAAGCGTTATGTCCAACTGGTGGTAATTTACTCTAATTGAGGACAAAATACCCAGGAGGAATTGAAATGGCTCTTGATTGCTACTTTGTAAACCCAGACTTTAAGGAGACCGTAAGAAGCAGGGAAAGCATTTTCCATTTTATGAAGGGAATGAAGAGGGAAATAATAGGCTTCTCTTGAAACAGGAGCCATTATGTGTTTGATTTGCTACAGTTCAGCTCTTCCCTCATCCCCAAAGTAAAAGATACCACCAGTTGCAATTGTACTGATATTTCTACTGAAGCCAGTAAATCCTGAAAACACATCTATTTATCAGCAACAGAGCTGTTGGGGCTGCATAGCTGCAGGTGCAGGCCCCTCTACTACTGGCCTTGCTCATGATTGCATTTGTTATTCTTGACTTTGCGTTGCATGCAGAGAACTTTGTTATAAAGTTATGTTCCCAAAAGATTTGTTATTTAATGCAGTGATGTGTGTGAGAAAGAGGGGACAGTGGTACAAAAGAGCAAGCCTCATCTTTCCTACTGGGAGACTCTCTGTTTAGGAACAATGTAAATAAACAGAATAGATGCAAAAGCAACGAAGACCAGAGGGTGTCTCCTTTCGTCAATGGCCGGCAAAGAGTAACAATCCAGAGGCCACTGCATGAAACCTGTGCTTTAATGGCCTGAGATCTTGCACGGAAACGACATCCAGGGCCATGGATTTACCCGAACAAATAGAAGAGGTCTTCCAAAGCTGCAGCTTAAATGCTGTTTACACTGTAAATAAGAAAGACACAAACAGGTGTCTGCCGAGCTGCTGTCCCATCTGGGCTGCCTCGTGGGAACAGAGGCGTGTTAGGGAGGCTTGGCGGGCAGAAGCGTGTTTCCCTGAGATAACGCCTTCCTTGTTAGACTTTGGAGATGCAGCAGATAAGACATTTGGAAGTGAGCATTCTTGGTGCTTTCCAGAGACTGTTCTTGAAAACAATCTGGGCTGAACTTCCTCAAACCTGTTATTTCCCCCAGGTTCGCCACATGGGTGTGTGTAGCCAGAATCAGACCTTGCCCATGCTGAAATCCTTGCCACTCTCTATACTACTTCAGTTGTACCTTAGCCTGCAAAGGCATAATACAGTAGTATTCCAGGACAGGGGGGTGTGTCCATATGGTCACCACTTATTGAAAGAGCACCCAGCATAAAGCTCTGTGCTACTGTATACACAAGATACAAAGATGTATAGACAGTCCTTGTCCTCAAAGACAACAGTCTAATTGAGGACATAAACTGGTAAAAATTCAGCAAGTGGAAGGGGATGAAAGATGGCTCACAGGGTGATAGAGCCAGGCCCAGTCCTCAGACTGTTGCCGGGGACCCCTCGATTATATGCCGCACCCCAGTTTCTTCCAGCTAATCCAGGAGATCTTGCACGGAAGCCACTTCCGGCAGACATCTGCTAGCTTCCCTTGTACTATGCGTGCCACCCTCTCTACAGACACCCCTTTCTATTCCAGCCTGCTCTCATCCCATCCTTTCCTCTTCACCCAGCCGAGCCAGAAAACCCAGCTCCAATTTCTCCTCCTCCGTTATTTTGTGAACCATTTCTGGGAAGGGTTTGGATCCTCCTGGAAACTCCCATCGCATTTGTTGTTTGGACCTATGGTTCCCAAACTGTGTTTTGAGGTGCCCAGGCCACGGTTGTGAGTTCACAGTGTGCTGTGGAATATTACAGTTTTTCTCAAAGAAACATCTGTCGGACACCAGGCAAACTACTGCCCCCAGGTAGTGCACAGTTTCCACAGCAGATTGTGCCACTTGCCTTTTGATGATGTATTTTTGCAGTTGCTGTGATTTAAAAGAAAAGTTCCATTTTATGAAGGGAATGAACAGGGAAATAATAGGCGTCTCTTGAAACAATGTAGAACAGGAAATGAGGGTGGTGGTGTCATGTCTGACCTGATTCCAAGGTCTGAAAACTTGTACAGTGCCCATAAATAAGTCATTATAATTATTTAATAATGAAATACAAATAATCTTTCTTTCAATCTGTTGAGTATTAATTTTTCAAGTGGCCACTAAGTTGTTAAACCATACATACTTATTAATTTGTTCGGACCTAATTACTTAATTACTTAATAAATGGAACCGTTGCTATTTCTGCTGGCCTAGGGGCACCATGAAAAAATTCCTGAAACACTAAGGGTTCCTCATTAGAGAAAGTTCTGGAGCCTCAGGTCTAGAACATCTATTCGACAAATAGCATTTACTACTGAATTCTTGTTCCATCTCCTCAAGTGTGTATTTGCAAAGCAAGATGGGTTTTGCTTGCTTTGATTATTTAGTTCCCCCTTATGCTGGACTTGAAAAAAATGAAAGTTTTCTCCAGAAACCCAAAGGAGATGCAAGAAAGGAGAAAAACTGACCAGTACATGGATTGTATAGAACTGGATGAATAGATGGGAAGAGAACCCAAACATGGGAAAGGCCAGGAGAATCCATAAATAAAATTAAGTTTAATTAACTAAGTGGTTAGAGGATTATATCACTCGTATGCAAAGGCATGTCACCACTCCTCTGCACTAGGCTTTTGAACAGCATAGGTTTTCCCTTATTTCATAATGAGGAGTATATTTTAAATAAACTTGTTTTATTACCATTAATAGATGTTTTAAAGTTAGTACTAATGAGGGAGTGAAAAGTTGTTTCCACTTTTTTGTTTGTTATGTTTTGTTTTGAGTGCTTTATGTCTAGAGTTTTCCATGCCGAACATTCTATTTTACTTTTCAGACAAAATGCCCGCTCACCCACTGTTAATGGCTAGATGTAAAGATGAACTTGGAAGGAGTATTTCGCCAATGAATTTGCCAGCACCTGGCAGACAAGGACAGTGCATATGCTATGTTTCCACAGAGCCTTGGATTTTTCATTGACTGTATCCATGAGAGCTGTGAATGGTGGGAACCTTGGGAAGTTATGATGGTTTAGAATGGAGATTATTTTATGTTGATATCTAGAAAGTCTTTGATATCGTAGGACTAGTGAGTGATAACTCAGCCTCTTCACAGTGCTAGTGGAAGGTTTAAATAAGGTTGCATGACAGTCTAACGCACAAAATAAACACTCAGTAAAGTTTGTCTGAAATCAGCAGGGTGCTGGAGTATTGCTTCCCTTAGATTGCTCCTTTCTTTTGTCCCTTTCTTCCTCATTCAGACATCCTGGTAGCTGACCAGCCACATGGGCTTTGTACATCTATCCTTACCTGCCTGTCACACTATTGCTTTGACTTCTGTTTGTCCGCCTGCCGTCTGACCACTGGTGGGCTAGTGCTTGCATCTGTATGCTCGGTCCCTTCTGGCTGGGGTCCTCCCCCAGGGCCCTCCACCTCCGTGGCTGAGGGGGCTGGCTGTCTTGGTAAGGATTTGATGAGGATCAGAAAGGATGTGGCTGTGACCACATCTTCAGTGTTCAAAAGTGGGGACCCTCCAAAGACGGTGGATGAGATCTTCGGAGCTTAGAAATTCATAACCAAGTATTGGTTATGTAACCGACACTGGAGGCAGATTTCCTGTGCTCAAAACATGAATTCTGGCTCCACTGTTAATGGCTGTCTGGTCTTTAGCAATTTACTTAATGTTTTAAGCTTCTGTTTTCTCACCTATAAAATGGGAATAAAAATAGCATCTACTTCATAGGGTTGCTGTGAGGACTAGACGCTTAATACGTGATAGAGCTCAGAAGTGTGCCGGGCCCAGTGGAAGCGCTCAGTCCCTGGTGCCTGTCATCCGTCAGGAGCCTGGTCTTCAGCCTGCACCACCCTCTGCTGGCTGTGTGACCAGGAGGGAATCCTTTAATCTCTCTTGACCCCAGGTTTCTTTACTACAGAGCTGGGCAGCTAGCCGCCCCACCTTGTTGTTGGGATAGTAACTGGAAAGTTCTGTACAAACGTATGATTTCAGTTTTTTATTAGTGGCTCCTTCTTTTTTCATTAGTCAACAGCAAGCATGGGAAAGGCCTCCTCCAATTCTGAGGGAGGATGCTGAGCGCGGGATCCCGGTGCTCGGGCCCAGCCTGGCAGCCCCTGGCCACTGCGTGGGGCTCACCTTGAGCAGCCATCTCACCAGGATGTCCAGGGACATGCATTTCTTGGATCCTCCCTGGGCTCGTGAACAGAGTCTGATTTTCCATCTCTCCTTTTCTCAGTGAAGGAAACAGTTCACCACTGTCAGTTCTCTTTCAAGTCTCAACAAGCCCTGAGGAGAGGAGGCAGGAGGAAATGCTCCCTGTAAAACTTGGCTTTGACTGAATAGCTTCCAGTTGCCTTGAAACCCAATCTTCTTTTGAACTCAAATTCGCCATCAGTCACATTCTTGGAAGGCAATGTGCTCCCGTGCTGGCCTGACAGCTGGGGGGTGGAATACCTTTCCGAGAGCCCCTCTCCCAGGGTGGTAGGAGCCGCCTGCTGGCTAATGCTTCCTTTCCCCTGTTCAGAGAGACTGGAGTGTCAGCGGCTTTGGCCCTGAAGACCCTACAGACATCCTATTACCTGGGTTTAGGGGAGACAGTGATGCCTTTTCTCCCTGCTGCCCCTCAAACTGGCGGATATTTTGATACCTCTTTTAGGCCACCCTTATGGAATTCCCAAATGCCTGGTTTCTCCACTCCAACCAACAAAACTTGACCTCATACCAACATTCGCTAACTCATAAGTTAATTAATTCAACAAATATGCATGGACTACCCACCATGGGTTCCAGGCACTGGGAAGGACCGTGGACAAAATGCACAACCTGCTTGCTCTCCCTGACACTTAGCCAACACTTACCCCCAAAACTGAGCCAGCAGACAAGGGCCAGCGCAGATATCTGTCAGGGAGAGAGGCCAGGTTTGTGAGCGAGGTCTGCCACATAAAAGACACACGACACTGGGTAAGCCACTTGGACTTCCCAAACCTCACTTTTCTCATTTGTAAAATGGGCAGATGGGATGGCCTGCTCCTCTGCTGTCCTTGCAATGATAAAATGGAGGTAATTCATGAAAGCATTCTGTATGCTGTAACGTTCCATGCAAACTGGCCCAGTACAGATCGCTTGGACAACTCCAAGCTCTTCATTCAGTTACTTATGGAATATTTATTGAGCCTCTACTATGTGCCACACATTTAAAATACAAAGCAAGTAAGATCTCCTGCCTTCTGGTAGAGAGGAGACACACAGAAGCAGGTGATTATAAAGCTGTGGGGTGAAAGCCACGACAGAGCCATTTAAGCAAACCATGGGAGGAGTGAGGCAGGAGACCTACCCCTGTCCGGGGGTGGGGAGGAGGAGGAGACACTGGAGCTGAGTTTTAAATGATGTGATGGGGGTAGCCTGGTGAAGAGAGTGGCAGGGCAGGGAGACGTTTCTGGTAAAAGGTACTGGAACAGGAACATGGAAACTAACGGCAGCTCAGTTCTGTGGCTCTAAAGCATCGATATTGGCAGGGAATAGAGAGAACAGAGGTCTGCAGGGACCAGGGTATGGAAGGCAAGGGAGTGACCCTGGAAGACTGAACAAGGACATTCATAGCATCGGCTCTGTGTCTGAGTTAATGGCAGGTGTGTGAAGGATGATGGACGACACTCCCGCTGAGGTGTGAGACCAGAAGAGCATTGTGTGCCCACAAGTAAGATGGGGAACAAAGGGCGATAGGGAAAGGTTAGGATGGCTTTGTGAAATATTCAGGAGGTAGAATTACAGGGGTTGGTAATTGCTGGGAGGTAGAGTGAGTAGTATCAGGAGATGGAAAGGATTTCCAGGTCCCTCCCCTGGGTGCCTATGTGGAGGGTACATGGGGAATCAGAAAGGAGAGAAGGTTTCAAGGGAGAGATGACAAGTTTTAAGTACTTACTGGGCTTCTCAGTAGAGCTGCTCGCAGTCAATGGAATACAGGCCAACGCTTGCTTTGAGTGGCTCCATACATACAGATTTCAGTTGTCATGTGTGGTTAACACCACCAGTCCCCCATACCCCATTCACCTTTCAGTTACCATGCATAGTAACTGTGAATAATTGCATAAAGCGTCTAATTCTCTTCAGTCCATGAACCACTCCATAATAACAGATGTGCATTGCGATCCTTGATCAATTCTGTCACAAAATAAAAAGTGTGTCAAAATTCAAACAATACAGAAATCAGGAGTAAAGCCCCAAGTCAGGCTAACACATGCCTCTGGCCCTGGCTACCTTGCCAATCCCCCACCTGGAAAGGTTTCCTGGAAGAAATGGGACCTCAAGCCAAGCCCTCAAACACAGTGCTGGAGAACCATCACCTTTCCAGTGCCTTCAGAGTGAAAGCTAGAAGTTTGCCAGGCTGGCTTGGCAGAGATTTTCCTGTTTTGCACAAACAATGCAATTCTTGCCATACTCGACCTGGACACCACACCCAGCACCCCAGAATCACAGGAGAAAACAGCAAGTTCAGAGACAAACATCACCGTTCCTCCTCTGTGGAGCCCATCAGGTGTTTGATGACTCTTCTTGGATGGAGGACTAAGGAGAGGAGAGAGAAAGAGGGGCTAGGATGAATGGTAGAAACAGCATTGGCCTGAGAGCCCATCTGTTCATCTGAAAAATGGGAACTTTGAGCCACGTCATGGGTTGTCTCAAATCCCAATTGACATGTTGTGTGTGAGAATTTATTCAGCTGTGACAAACTGTTCCAAGTCGGGTTGCAATGAGAACACTGGGAAAAGAGAAGAGGTGAAGAAAATAGGGCCTTGGTTTCCTGCATATCTCAGAGATAGTAGAAAAAAGTTACTGGTCCTTCTACATGCGAGGTGCAGTACTGTAACCACGGGCTACTGTCTACTTTACACTGGGAGCAGGTCAGCTGTAGGGCCACAGGACTGTATCATTCGGTTCTCTGCAGTTAGCAACTCAGCCATTATCAGCAACTGGCACCATCATGGGAGTCAATTTATCAAGAAGGAGAGGACAGGGCATTTTAGGTTTGGAAGGGAAAGGGCAAGGTTCACAGGATGGGCTGATTTGCAGGAGGCCAGGTTAGGGGATCCGTGGGGCAGGGCCGTGTGGGGCAGGAAGAGGGAAGCCCTGGGTTCTGTCAGATCTGAGTCAAGGCTCCCAGTCATACAGACCATCTCTGGGGCTTTGGGCAAATAAGTCACCTGACCTCTATTTACCTTAATTTTCTGTAACACAGCAATAGTAATAGTACACTTCTCATAGCGATGCTCTGAGGCTTAAACTAAATAATGCACATGCCACCTTTCACAAAGGACACCTTCAATGCTAATGACTAGCCCACAGAAGGGGCTGGTAAGTTCTCCTCTCCGGCCACCGAGGAGGCTTCATTAGGCAGCATTAGAAAAGAGCCCACTTCCAAGGACACCTAAGCCTGGTTCCCAAGGGTCCTTCGTGCCTCTCTTTGGGGGCTGATCTGAGCTGTCTGTCCTCAACACAGGATCCTGGACTGGGGTTCAGAAAGGATAGTCAGGGGCTAGTCAGACAGCTACTGGGTGTGGCCCAGATTCTTTCTTTATTTCCTCCCTCCCTCCCTCCCCCTCCTCTTCCCTCCCTCTTTCCCTCCCTCTGTCCCTTCCTCCTTTCAAAAAAAATATTTATTGAGCACCTACTATATACTGGACATATTTTTAGAGCTGTGCATGTAGCTGTGAATAAAACAATGTCCCTCACCTCAGGAGCTTAAGTTTTAGCTGGGAGAGAGAGAAAATGAAGCAATATATATACTGCTAAGGGCCATGGGAAAACAAAGAGGGAAGGTGGACGGGGAGTAGAGGGTGGGAGAGGTGCCATTTAAAGGAGGTTTGTTGGGGAAGAACTCCTTGAAAAGATGATGTTTAATGAGAAGTTTATTGTGGGATTGATGTTGTTTGTTGCTGGCTATAGCCTGGCAGTTGCCAACATCTAAGCGCACCCATCCATTCTGTGTATAGACAGTGTACATATCTCCACATATGTGCATGCATATCCATAGAAGGGTGTCTGGGTAGGATTGGCCCCTGACATCCACAGCATGGGGTGCCCTGCACTACGGGACTGTCCACCTAGCTGGCTGGCAACTCTACCCTCGTGTCCTGCTCCCTCTGGATTGTGGGCATTTCCCTCCCTTCCAGCTCATAACTGCAGACCCCACGGCAGTGGAGACAACCTCCTCCCTCTTCTCTCAGGCTGTCACCACTGGGCTGGTGGTCACCAGGGTCTGGAAGGAAGAGAAGAGGGAAGGGAGTCTTTGGGGTCATTCTCCCATCTTCTTCCATGTTCACTTCACTGCCAGGGGGGCCTCACTGACAGCATCCACACCCCCTCTTGTTTCCCACCTTTGGGGAGACCTGTCCTTGTTCTCACTTGTAAGGTCCCTTCCCGTCTCCTGGCCTAAGGATCTTGGGAGATGCATCATATCGGTTCTCCCTCGAGAGAATCTTTATCATCACAGCCAAGATTTATACCTGCCTTTCCTTGCAGAGGTGCGGTGGAGAGAGAGAAGTTGAGAGGGAGGGAGGGAAGGAGAGAAGGAGTGAGGGAACGAGGGAGAGAATATGGAAGAGCTGAGGTTTTTCACCCTGTAAGCAGTGTCTTTGTAACTGGCCACAGCAAGCCTTAGAAACTCTCAAAGACCTGGGATTTTGCTTTGGGGCATCGTGCATGGACAGTCCTTTAAGGCCCATAGAGAATGTAGAGGCTGTGCCATCTGTTGTTCTGCAGAAAAACATGGGGAGAGAAAACCTATCAGAAGCAAAGGTAGCAGAAAGGCAAGGGCAGGACAGGGTGAGGTTTGGAACTGGCTGGGGAGGGGGGTGAAGGGGCAAAGAAAGATGGCAGGGGCAGGATGGAGGGCTTCTGCGTGGGTCTCTGCCATCAACAGCCCAAAGCCCCAGCTCCTGACCAGCCTTCCCTAGCTCTAGGCTTGTCAGAGGCTCTGCCAAGGGCTGCTGGACCCCTGGGCAGCGCTGGATGGCTGAGCCAGGCATCGAGGCTGATGGTAAAACCCCAGATACACCCTGGTCTGCCCACCTAAGCCAGGGGAGCCCTGCCAGCACTGTGCCCACAAACCCCTACATGTGCGCCTGAGGGCAAGGAGGCTCCCCAGGGTAGGAGGGAACTGCCAAACTCATTTCTGCTCTGAAGTCAAAGAAAACCTAGTATAAACACGATGGGCTCTTTGAATTATCCACATGAAATGTTTAACACATCTAGCCTAGAGCAAATGAGATTTAATAAGGGGGTGTTCCCATGGTGATTTCATTAGAAACTGTAGTAGTAATCAGACAACATTTATTGAATTCCTGGTATCATATCAGCCACTGGGATCCAGGCACCTTGCCATGCACTCTTCTCCCCAAAATATCTGTAAGGACCCCCCACCCTGAGACATACACTCTGCTACCACTAATATTAGTGAGGAAGTTTCTGAGATTCAGGAACATTAAGTGATACATTCAAAGTCATGCAACTAGTAACTGTTAGAGTAAGGCTAGGAAACAGGACTGGCGAACTCCAAAACCCCACCTGGATCACTGACCCATCCTGCTTCTTCTTAACCTTCCAGAGTTAACCAGACAAGCAGATTCAGTCCTTTCTGTGCTGTTTTATAGAAGGCAAATTTGACAGTTTGACTCCTCCACAGTTTAATTGCTTTTCCCTAAGTCTAAGCAATTTGCAAGAGTTAGAGCTTCTGGAGATAATTCAAAGATTGAGATATATATGATCCCATTTAGAAGTACCTAATGCCATACAAGTACTTTTAAAGTCAAAAGTATCTCATTAAACATTTTATATTTTAAGTGATAATTTACACACATATGCAACATTGGTAAAAATCAAATGATAAGAAAGAATTTACCTTTTCAATTCATTCACTCACACATTCATGGGGAAACCACTTGAAGACACTGACATAGTTTGCCAGAAACTAAATGAGACAAAGTAGTTGAGGCTTCTAAGCAGAACTTCTCAAAAGCAATAGGTTAAAGAACATATATGGTTCCAACCATATCGAACATTTTCTGGAAAGAGAAATGGACATTGAATCATTGTAATAAGGTTAAGGGCACTTTCCAGAATAGTTCCCGTGTCATTGTCCATTGTTGTCATTGCTTCACCTCTCTCCACTGCTCTGAACCCCAGCTGTTTACCTCCCTCTGTAATTCCTCTCATTTCTCAAGTCCTTGGCTTCTACCGTCCCAGCCCTAGATAAGTCACTGTACATTATCTATCTCCTGGGTGCTGGAATCACCACCTACCCTTTTTCTGCATGTATACTTTTGCCCCTCTGCAATCTGTTCTCCATACTGAAGCCAGAGCAATCTTTAAAAACTACAAATTCAACTGTTCTCAGAATAAAGGCCCAAATTCTTAACATGGCCTCTAAAGGATAGTCTCCATTGCTTAGCAGCAGTCATTGTCCTCTTCCTGTCTCCTATGAGAAATGTTGTCAGCTAGTTTGTGGTGCAATACAAGCAACAGGTTACCTAAATCACAGTGGCTTAAGCAATAAAGACCTTAATCATTTCATATATGTTCCATGTTTAGTGTGGCTGCTCCACAATTTTGTCAAAGGCTCATGTACTTTCCACTTCAACATTTTAGCATGTTGACTGTTGGCCTCATGTCTGTCACCTCATGAGCACAGAACAGCTGCTGCAGTGCCAGGTATCACAACTGCATTTAAAGGCAGGAATCCTGGGGAAGCTGGTAAGTGGTTAAGGGGCATTGCCTCAAGGGCCTCAAGTACTCCCCTTTATAATAAACAAAAGGAATATTTCCCCAAAGCCTCCCAGCCGACTTCCTTTCATATCTCATAGACAGTGCTGTGTCACATGGCCCCTTCTAATTACAGAAGAGCCTGGAAAAGTGAAAACATGGCAGAGAGTAAAAGTATTACCCCAATTGACTTAAACCAATCACGATTCACCAAGTAGGCCAATGGGACATGGAATGATGTTTTGGGAGACTTCTGTTAAAGTTCTTCTGTTATTTTCCTAGGAGAGCCCCTGGAAGTAATCTTGTTCTCCTCCTTAAGATATCATCTTGCATGGAGTAGAGCTCTTAAATCCTGTACCTATGTTGTTTCCAGCCTAGTATATAGCGATGCACAGAGGAAGAGCAGAGCCCAGAGAAATATGAGAAGCATACATGGAGCCTGTGGTGGGCCGGCTCTGAGGTGACTCCCTTATGGCCCACGCCTCCTGGGAGTCATGCCATTGTGCAGTCTCCTTCCCCTGGGTGTGGGCAGGACCTAGGGACTCTCTTCTAATGATGCACAAATAGGGCAGACGTGATGACATATCATTTCTGAGATTAGATTATGAAAGGACTGCAGTTTCCACCTCGGGCTGGTATGCTTGCTCTTTCTCTTTCTGTGTGTGTGTGTCTGTCTGTCTGTCTCTCTCTCAGCTCACTTGCACTGGGGGAAGGAAGCTTCCCCACTGTGTGCAGCCCTGTGGGGAGGCCCACGTGGTGAGGACCTGAAGTTCTCAGTCTAACCCCACAGGGAATTGAACCTGCTAATGAGTACTCAGCTGGTCCTGGAAGCAGAGCCCTCCATTACAGGCAGGTCTTTGTGATGACCAGAGGCCTGGGTGCAGCTTGGCAGCACCCCCATGAGAGATCTTGAGCCCGAGGCAACTAAGGTGTTCTTAGTTTCTTGATCCAGGGAAACTGAGGTGTAATAAATGTTGTTTTCAGCTACTAAGTTTGGGGTGATTTGTTATGTAGCAATTGTTAACTAACAGTCACTGAATTAAGTCAGTTCTCAAGGCTGCTTATGTTCAGCCTTATGCTTAGGCTGCTTATATAAGACAATACATTTTGTTAGGTCCTTAAGAAATAGGGTAGGTGAAAATGGAAAGACCCCTACCTCCTTCCCTTTAGGGAAGAAAGTGACTTTTAAAATTCAGCTCTATAAAGTATAGATCCACCCGATCTTTTTTCTCTATTGCTATATTATGATGAAAAAGTCATTTCTCACTGACTATAATGCTTGTATTTTATGTTTAATCTTTCTTACCTATTCAAAATGTTAAGTGATTTTTCTCTGAAGTCTAAAAATGTTCAGTAGTCCCTACTTTTGGATGAAACAAATGATTAGGTACTATAGCTTGCATTAAGGCAAAGGACTTAACTACATGCACTTCTTGGGGGCTGGTATCCTTGAAGCTTTACCTGTGGAATCTTTAGCTTGAGTGAATGAAGGTCACGGACATGATGGGAGAGCATAGTGTTTGGAGTGAGGCCAGCCTGGCTTCAAACCCAGTTCTGCTGCTGTTTGTAGGAATTACCTTCTTGAAGTTTCAGTCCCTTCAGTTGTAAGCTGGACATAATAGAGGGCAACTGTTCTGATGCTTCAGTAAGCTAACAACTACAAAGTGCCTAGTTTACATTACTCTTCTTCGTCCCTTCCCTCCCTGGAGTCTCTCCCAATCTCTGCTCAATCTAACAACACGTATTTTTGAGCACCATTGTTTAATATCAGCAACTATATACCTATAAGAATAAAATCTTAAGGCAGACAAGTAATAAGAGCATTCAAAGTAAAGCCCCTAGACTGAAGGTATTTCTTTTCAGCTGTCACAGAACATTCAACCTAGATTCAGTTACTCCCAGCAATAATGAATCGCCCATCAGTAAATGAAGCAACTTTCCAGAAGTAAAAAAGCCAGAGCAGGATATAAGCTCACGGCTGCTCTTGGCTCTGGAGTCTCTGCTGAGGACGAAAAGGGGAGCCTGCCAAGGAACGCTGGGGGGAACCATCAGGTCTGCGGGTTTGCCAAAGCAGAATTAGCCAGGCTCTTGTGTGTGGGGATGCTATTCGGATGGTGAAATGGCTGGAAGCAAGGCAGGAGCCTGGGAGGGAGTCGGGGCTGCAGGGAAGGGTTGGAAGGACAGTGGCAAATAGGGGCTGGGGTTGTGCTGGTGAGTGAAGGACCCCTGCAGCCAAGGATTGTGCGCTTGAGTTCCAGGTGGGCCTTGCTGCCCGGCCCAAAGTCAGACTGTCAGAACTAGAAAAGGCCTCAGCCAGGTGGCTGCACCCTCTCATTGTACAGATGACAAAACTGAGACCCAGCTATGTTTGGACTTGCCCAGGGACATGCATGTTTTGTGAAGGAAGAGCCTCATTTCCTGTGGCTGGCTCTCTAGGGGCCCTGCAGGGAAGGGAAGTCTAGTGTCCCGTTTTGGCCAAAGTAGAAATAGATATCCAGAAAGTAATAAGCTCATCTCATAAAAATCCTAAGGCAATGCTGGCTGCCTGCCCATCACCACAGGGCAGAGAGGGTCCCCCGTACACCGACTTACATGTTGTCTTTCTTTTGAAATTTGGGGGTTGAGGGAGTTGAAGACAACTGTTAGAGTTTTTTAAAAATTGGGTTGCTACTGCAACAATTATTGGCCATATTTACTATAACAAATATTAATACTAAGAATGAACCAGACACCAGTTTATGGAAATGTCTCATCTTCCCCATCCTCTGTCTTGAGAGAGGGGTGTGCAGCCTGGGGGTTCTTGAAACCACAGCTCCTGAGGGCCCACTGGATGGTCTTGGGAAGAAGGGCTCGCCCCCTGCTGCCGCGGCCCTCTGGCAGAAGCCTCCCTGCCCGCCCCCGGACTCCTCCCCTGGGCTGAGCTCCCTGGCTACACCACGAGGAGAGAGCCTGGCCATGGCAGAAGGTGGTGGCTTGGTTTCGCAGGAAAAGACGTGCCAATTATAGCCTTTCTTAGGCTCCTGCGCACCACCTCGCGGCCTTGCGACTGCTGCAGACCACACACACACTTGGCTTTCCTGCGCTGGGACTGGAGACCTGTGTGGTCCTGCCGACTCACTTATAATAAATCTGCAAGCTTAATAAAAAGCATCACTTCTATCTTTTGATCTCTTGAGTTACTCATTAGCTCTGGGTAACACACTTCGTGACTGACAGGCCCTTCCCAGGGAAAACCCAAACTCGGTGGTTCTTCAGACAAAAAGCAACGTGGTAAAGTGGTGTGTGTGTGTGTGTGTGTGTGTGTGTGTGTGTGTGTGTGTTGGAGGTGGTGCACTTTGTGACTTGTGCAAAGAAAGAAAGGAAAGTAGGAGAGTGGCTGTCTCGGGAGATGTCTGGGACAAGGGCCCCAGAGGAGAATCTCCATTACACAAGGCCTGTCCTGTTGGAGGAAGGTTGTAGAGCCCTCAAGGCTGTTGGGTCCTATATGCCTCACCTGTTCCAGTCTTCCCTTCTGCCTACCTTAAAAAAAGAAAACCCTTCTCCGGATTCCATTTCTCCGTGGAATCTCTCCATTTGCTCCTGTGAGCTCCAAGTCTTAGGTTTAATTTAATCTGAATTTGCTTTAAATACACTAAGGCTATACTTTATTGTGTGACTCTTGCCTGTGGATTCCTTGAAGGGGTCAATATTCCATTTTCTTTCTGTCTTCCTGGCACACCCCAAATCTACCATACCAGCCACCACGTGTGGGTGTTTCCTGCACTTCCCACGTGCTGGGCTCTGGGCTAAGGCCTGGACATACCTTATGTCCATGTGTCTTCACAACAACTCCATGCAGTAGGGACTGTTATGACCTGCATTAAACAGCTGAGGAAACTTGGGCTCAGAGAATTTAGGTATGTTTCCCAAGGTCACACAGCTAAGAAGCGACAGATCAGGGATGTCATCTTGGGGCCGTCTGAATCCTCAGGCCCAGCTCATACCCATCCAGCCCCAGACAGCCTGTGCTGGGTTCCCTTGGGCTGCTCAGCTGTGCACACATTTTCCACTGCCTCCAGCACCCGGCCCACATCGAAGTGAGGTTCCCAGGGTTGCTGCCTCCCCAGGACTCACCTCGGGCCCACTCACTGTGGGTGACTTCACCCTAGGCCACGGCTGCTCTGGGAAACCACAGCCACTCAGGGAATCCTGGGGAAGATGCCAGACTCCGTATCAACTCACTGCGTGTTGGCGTTCCAGCTGAGAAAACAAAATTACCGGCCGCACTTGGTCCTCTTTACCTCACAGCCACAGCCTGCTTCCCAGCCACCCCCACGAGGAGCCACAAAGCCAGGGACCACAGGGCCCCGAGTGGCAGGCAGCAGTGCTGCCCAGTGGCTGAGAGTGAAGGGCCCCCACTGGCTAAGGAGGGTTGGGCCCCAGCTCTGCCCCTTAGGACCTGTCTGACCGTGAGCAAGTCCTCCAGCTTCTCTGCAAGGTCTCATCACGTGTAAAAGAGAGAGCATGATAACATTTCTTTGATATGTGTTAAATGAGATAACCCATGTAAAACAGGCTACCAAAAAGGAAAGCCTTTCTTTGAAGGTTAGGTATTATTCCTGTTAGGAGTTGAATGGAGTCCCCCGAAAAGCTTGTAGAAGCCCTACCCCCCAGGACACGTGAATGGGACCTTTTTGGGACACAGGATCTTTGCAGATGGACTCAACCTGAGACGCCGCCGTAAGGCAGGCCCTGACCCATTATGAATGGCATCCTTTTAAGAGGGGGGAAATTGGGACACAGATGTACACAGAGAGGAGAACAGCCCACAAAGACACAGACCGAGGGAGGACAGCCATGTACGGGTGGGGACTGAGACTGGATCGAAGAAGGGATCTTCCCCTGAAGGCTGCAGAAGGAGTGTGGCCTGCTGACACCTTGATTTCAAACTTCCAGTCTCCAGAGCCGTGAGACAACACATTTCTCTTCTTCCAAGCTGTCCAGTTTGTGACATTGTCACAGTGGCCCCGGAAACAAGTCCAACTAACATTCAAAGGATCACTGCTGTCAGAGCCCCAGAGACTCTTGTCCTCGTTTTGACTAGGCTTTGATATAGTTGCATAAACCTGGACAAATTAAGGTGTTGACTATTAGAACTGAAAAATACCTTATGCCAGCTGAAGGGACGGAGGCCCACAGAGAGGAGTGACTGGCTGGTAACCCCAGTGAACCTCAGTTACTTCATCTGTCAACAAGGGATAACTACCCGCCCCGCCTGCCTCACCAGGCTGTGGCTGGGGTGTCAGATCCCCTGGCAGGCCAGTCGCCATCGCAGTCACGGCAACACACACCACTGTCTGCCTTCAGAAGAGCGCCCTTGTCAGATTCTGGTTGGTTTGGAAGAAGGAGCCAGGCCACATTGAGCTATCTGATGCAGACAAAATCAGTAACAGTCTCCGGGCACCGTGGGACAGCCAGCCCACTGGTTGGATAAATAGGGAGGAGTTGGGTAAATCATGGATACACGTGCCACTTGGGAGGCCGTGCAGGCGGCACAAACTGGGGTCCGAGAACGAGGGCTTGAGGACAAGATGCATCAGGACATGTGGGCTCTGCACCTGCTGCTGCAGCCTGACTCACTGTGCGTTCCTGGGCACGTCCCTTCCCCTCTCTGGGCTTCCCATGCCTCTAAGATGTGGAGTCGGGACTTGCACCCAGTCTGGGGGACTCCTGAATCTCTGATTGTAACCACCGTTTTCCACTGCTGAAAGAGTTGAAACCGAGCAGTTATCCCAGGGAGAACAGTGTCAGTAGGGCACATATGTATATATGTACATCCTGAAATCACAGCACTGCCAGTGTCAGGAGGCCACTGGGTTCAACCTGCCAGATGATGACCCTCATAGGCAGATGTTTGCATAGCTGCTGGACAGTCCAGTGTTTTCCTCACTCCCACTGAGGATGCTTATTCTGTTGGCATGGAAACAGTCTTCCTTATATGAGGAAATGATAAATACAAAGGTGGTGGTTATAAAAACAGAAGTGCCTCAGTTTGGGCCCTGCCGCCTTTTTTCAGCCCGAACAGCTTTGGGCAGATCACTGTGCGCTGCTGAGGCCCACGTGGAGGCTGCAGTCACTGCGAGGGTGGAGCCAGGCTAGGCCCTAAAAGCCCGTGGCAGCCCTGGCACATGGCAGGTGCTCAAGAAATGTGGGTTGGCCCTCCCTTCGGTTAATCTGGAGCTAAAAAGATGATACCTACTCTTTGTACCTCTGTCAGCTCTTCCACTCTCTGAAGGCAACTCTCGAATGGTCCCACAGCTTTCAGCGCACCTCCTCCGCCATCAGCAGCAGCGGCGGCCTCACCAACATGGTCTTTCTCAACATCATCTGTGTCCATGTCATCTCTGCCATCATCACCGTCACATCATACATTTGATTTAATCCTAGGATTTATCACATTGTCTCCTACATGGCCAGCGGATCCATCAGCAATCCAATGAACTAAATATCATTCTTACTTTACAGATGACGTGAAACTGAATCTCAGAGGAAGGAGCTGACTCCCCCAGGCTCCCCACAGCTCGGAGCATCAAAAGCAGGACCTCACCTAGCTCTTAGGATGCCAGAATTTAGGATGGCTCTTCCACGGCCTTGGTGTTTTCAGCAAGCAGCCAGCTCAGCTTATACACGAAATGAGGCAGGAAACTCCAAGCATTTTTCAGAGACGTTTGATATTCTCCATTATGTTCTTGTGCAACTGACTTTTCAAACTTAAAGGGAAGATTTTACATTTGAGTGTGTGTGAGAGAAAGAGAATGTACGTATGTCTGGAAACCTCCTGACTGAGGACATAGCCCACACGGGCAACACTTGGATGTCTTCTGACCCCTGAGAATCTCACTCTGCCTAGCTAATCCTGCAGAGCTCCCTGCTGCCTTCTGACAGGGTGCAGTTTAGACCAGAACTGTAATGGAGATGGCAGCAAGGAGACAAATAAATTTGGATAAGGGAAGGAGCTGCCTGACCTGGAAGCTTGGCACCCAGGTCGGGGCCTTCCACGGATAAACTGGAAGCACTTGGGTAGAAGCAGGATGGGATGCAGTAGGCCCTTCCCTGGGATGCCTAGAGCTAGGGCAGACCCTGCACTCTGTCCCTAGGTTGTTCCTAGGACAAATCTGCCCACCTTTGTTTTTCCACGTAATGATATGTATGTATCTTTTTTCCCCTTGCATATCAAAAACTGCCCACTGTAAATAGGGTGACTCTATTCACCCTATTTTACCCAGTCTAGTTTGCCTAGGATGGCAGGGTTTACACCTGTTGTCCTGACACCCCATCCAGTTTACCATTTGTCACCATCAAAAGTGTCCCTGTTTGGACATTAACTATTCTTCCAAGGATAAGCATTAAAGAAGGCAGGAGACAAGGGCCATCAAATGAGGGTTTAGCCCTGTGGCTCGGTGGGTTTAGGAGCATTCAACTTCCAAGCAGAGAACTTAGTTTAAGTCTCACCTTCCCTACTACAGAAGTACTACTTCTGCCTAGATAGGACTCAGTTAGTTCATCTAGTAAAATGGGCATAATTATTCACTTCACAGGATTTCCATAGGTGAATGGCCTTACGAGGCTCTGTTCCCTGCAGCCCCACCTTTTATGACCTGTTTTAGCTTTATTTTTCAGTTACAACTCTGCTAGTTTTTCCAAGACTGTCAAACATCTGGTCATATTCCGGGGACAGAGCTCATCACCCCTGGGGTCCATTGAGAGCTATGAAAATCTAATTATGCCTGAAAAACTCCAGCCCATTGCTCAGAGCTGCACCAGCTAGAGCAGCCATACCCCAGGAGCTGCTAATTTGGTTGATGGATTTGGAAAACCTAGAAGATTATAAAAAGCCTTTACTTGCTGGAAGTTTAGGAAATTGGAGCCAAAAAGCAGAAAGCACTATTGGAAGGCACACTAACAACAATAAAGGACCTGATGTGTGTTGGGGAGGAAGGGATTGGAGTCAGCCCTGCAATGTTATGCCCCTGGAGAAACCAGAATATTCTCTCCAGCCTGGTTACTCAGCCCAGCACCATGCACCCATGTTGGTTAGTTCAAAGGAGCTCCCAGGTACTACTCCCCTGCTCCCATCGCCTGCTTGTGGCCAACAGGGACCCACGTCCATCCCAACCAGGCCTGCTGACCATGCTGGCTCCTTTTCCAGCCACACACCAGCTGTGTGTGCCTGAGGCCTTAACGACTCAGAGCCAGGTGGCACGTCTGTGTGCAGGGGTCCTGCCAGGCCGTAGGCAGGCTGTTTCCTCTTCTTGGCAAGCCCTAGTTCTCCCCACCACGTGAACACAGCCACCTTTCAACATCTAAATAAAGATTGCTGACTTCTCAAACCTTTTTCTGACTCCACCTGTTTCCAGGCAGCGTGAATTTCTCCTTCCCCAGTCCTTCGCTGTGAGCTTAACTCTGCAAATGTGGCCATGCTTTACGAGAGACTGTGTGTGTACCTCTCTCCCTCCAACCACCGTAGGCATTAAGAGGGCAGGTGCTGATGACCCCTCCCAGCTCTGTATCTCCAGTGACACACAGTGACCTTGGTCAGGTTAACAATATAATATATATATAAAAAGAGATTTCATATTTTATATTAAATATGTGAAATATTATATATAGATTTTTACATCAAACATAAATTTTACAATTCAGGTATATTAAATAATACAAAAAATATAAAATATTTAATAGTGTGTGTATATACACACATAAATATATACATATAAAGATTTATCATACAGAACTGGCTCACATGAAAATGGAGGCTGCAGACTCACCCGAAGAGCTGCTGTCAAGTCTGAAAGCTGGAAGCTGCTGCAGGGTCAGGTTTTCCAATGTTCCATTTGGAAGACTGTCAGGCAGGAAAATTTCCTCTTACCTGGTGGTCAGCTTTTTGTTCTATTCAGTCCTTCATCTGACTAGATGAGACACACCCACATTAGAAAGGGCAACCTGCTTTACTCTGTCTACCCATCTAAATGTTAACCTCATGCAAAAACACCCTCACAAAAACACCCAGGATAATGTTTGATCGATTATCTGGGTACCACGTGCTCAGACAAGCTGACATAAAATTATCACAACACCTCTGTGCTGGATATTGTTTAAGGGCAATCGGTTCTCATTCCCTTCCTTTTCTATCCTCTCCACTGTATTACGGAGGCTAGAAATCCAAGAGCTACATTCCCCAGACTTCCTTGCTAGCAAGGATACAGTTAAAGTTCTGCCAATGGACCAACTGACAAGAGATTTGGAAGCAAGGCAAGAGGCCCTGGGGACTGGAGCATCAGCTTCTGTGGATGTGAATCTAGCAGCAGCCAGCTAGATTCCCCATCCTCTCCCTATCTTCTGTGCCAGTAGAAGCCAGTTCCTGCAGTTTTCTGATCTCTGGATCACAGTTTGCAGAAGCAGCCTGACCAAAATGTAATGATGGTCCCTGATTTTACTCCGTACCTCTAGTCACCTCTTTCCCCACAATAAGCCTGTTCTTTGTTGTTTAAAAGGAAAGCTTCAGGCCCAAGAGCAGGTGCCTGGTCAGGTCACCAAACCAAGGCTTAATTCCTATCCTAATTGCAGTTTTGACATCCCCCAGAAATGCAGTCTCAGTCAATCAGGAATAGTCTGGCCAGCACCAATGGGTCAGTTTTCTGTTTTACAGTTTTACAGTTTTCCCTCTTATTTCCATTTCTATCTTACTGAAAAATTTTAATCAGGGTCATATGTTTTCTCTTTTTGCTGTAAAATTTAATAATGAAAGATGATTCGCTTTCAATCAAGGCTTTATTTTTATCAAAATAAAGAATAACAACCATATCTTCTAACATTGTGATTTTGTTTTGTGATTTTACTACTGCCAAATCTAATATTCCTAATGAAAGTCTAAAATTTTCAGTTTTACCAAGAAACTTTAATTCTTCTATTATTTTTAATCCATAACAAATTTTACCATATGTAACTTTAGCTTTTAACAGTTTAATTATATATTGGATATTTTTACACAGGCCTATTTTTCTTGGATCAAATTTTCCAGTGTTGATGTTACCCACAAGATGTGTGTGACATTGTGATTAAAAATATATATATATATATTTTTTTTAATTGAAGTATCATTGATATACAATCTTACATTGGTTTCAAGTATACAACACAGTGGTTCAGCAGTTACCCACATTATTAAATCCTCACCCTCACTAGGGCAGTTACTATCTGTCCACATAGAAAGATATTACATTCTCCTGGCTAATCCCAGTTATATTCTCCACGCTGCACTTTCAACCCCATGACCAACTTATATTATGATTGAAGTTTTTGTGACCCTTTATCCCCTTTATTCTGAAATAGCTTCAGAGAGATAAAGGTAAATGTATGTCTTTTACTTTTCATAACAAACTCCTTTCAACCACACCTGAGTTTGTTAATGAGGTGATTTTTAGAAAACCCCTAGATAACCACAGCATGGGGGGCTGGTTGCCAGGGGAACCAGCCACCTGATCAGGGTTGGAACCTTCAGCCTCCTCCTCACATCTTCAGGGAGGGAAAAAGCTAGAAGTTGAACTAGTCACCAATGGCCAATGATTTAATTAAACATGCCTATCTAATGGGGCCTCGATAAAAATCTGAAAGGATAGAGTTCGGAAAACTTCTGGGCTGGTGAACAAGAACACACCCACATGCCAGGAGGGTGGTGCCCCCGGACTCCACAGGGACAGACGCTCCCGGGCTCCACAGGGACAGACGCTCCCGGGCTCCACAGGGACAGACGCTCCTGGGCTCAGGATCCTTCCAGACCTCATCCCATGTGTCTCTTCATCTGGCTGGTCATTCTTACACTTTAATATCCTTTGTCATAAACTGGTACTCTAGTGAGAAAACTGCTTTCCTGAGTTCTGTGAGCCATTCTAGCAAAGGATCAAACCCAGGGAAGGGGTCCTGGAAACCTCCAATTTATAGCCAAGTTAGATAAACTGTAGGTACACTGGGGACCCACCACTTGGAATTGCAGGTTTGGAGGGTGGGGGCAGTCTTGGAAGACTGAGCCCTGGACCTGTGGGGTCTGCACTGATTCCATGTAGTATTAGAAGTGAGTCGTTGGATTCCCAACTGGAGTTGCAGAATTGCTTGGTGTGGAAAACCCACACTTTTGGTGACCAGAAGTGAAGTATTCTGTGAGTGGAGTCTTGTAAGTAGAGAAAAACAGAGCCATTTATCCTTTCAATGTAATTTTTCAACTGTCAGGTTTCACTGTGCACTATTTTAGTTGATGTCAGATTTCTTTCTTCATTATTATTCTACAGGTAAATCCTACTAGTAATTGTCACTGTAAATTAATTGCACAAAGATTGATTCTTTGCATTTTTTTACTGAAGCAAGGAGCATCAGATGGGCAAAGGCAGAGGATACATGTGCACAGTAAGCCTTTAACACTTTATCTTCAATATGGGAGGCTAAAAATTCCAACTATCTGGTTTCCTTAACTGTAAAACATACTTGTTCTGAGGATTAAATTAAACAATACATCAAATTCTTAGCATGATATCTGGAGCATAAAGCACTCAGTAATGACTAGTCATTATTATATTATCTCCAAATATGTGTGAGTTAGACTGAACTTTGAATCTTGTGAGATGAGATCCCCATTTGACACATGAGAAAGCAGAGTGGATAGTGGCCATGTTAACCCAGCACATGGGCCCAGGCCTTCGGACACCAGGTGTCAGATCCTTTCTCCAACCCTACACAGCTATGCAAGGGGAAAAATAATTCTTTCCCAGGAGGAGATAGTCAGCTCGGCTCTGTGCCATGCCAAGTGGGATTGCGGGAATTACATGCCAGGTCACTGCAGGAATTCCACCTGAATGCTGCCAAGCGCAGGCCAGAATGGGACCCATCCGCTGGGAAGCATAGGGCAAATGGGAACAAAATGCCAAGTAGACCCCAGAAAGTTGAGACCCTAGGTAAAATTCACCACACCAGGATATCACTGACCTAAAGGTGGCCAATGACACCTCAGAAACCCCAAGAGCTTTGGGCAGTGGAGACCAAGAAAAGGCTGGAGCTAAGACCTCAGAGATACTAACACCTCCATGGCTCCTGACCCAATAGAGTCAAGAGTAGCAGGGCAGTAAATGGGAACAATAGCTCATTCTGAACACTGAGGTGGGGCCAGGGCAAGGACTATGTATGTATCAATTTTCCCTACTGCTGCTATAACAAGTTACCACAAATTTAGGGGCTTAAACAATAAAAATATATTACCTTACAGTTCTGGAGATCAGAAGTCCAAAAGGAGTCTCAGTAAACCAAAATCAAGTGTCAACAGGGCTATGCTCCTTTTGGAGGCTGAAGGGAGATCCATTTCCTTGCCTTTTCCTGCTCCTAGAGGCTGCCCACCTTCTATGGACTCCTTCAGCAATGCCAGGCTGAGTCCTTCTCTCACTGCCATTGTTCTGGTTCTCTCTTCTAATTCCCTGTTCCATTTTTAAGGACACTTATAATTATATTAGGCCTGCTAGGATAATCCAGGGTAACCTCTCTCTTTTAAGGTCAACTAATGAGCAACCTTAATTCCATCTGCAACCTTAATTCTGCTTTGCTGTCTAACCTAACGTATTCACAGCACATAGACATCTTTGGAGTCCATTATTCTGTCCACAGAAGCCAACTTGGGCAAAAGAGAGGATGGCATGTGAGGGCCAATCATTATGGAAAACTGGTCAGTCCCCACATTTCATTCTAGCTGTTGGGAAGATTTCTGAGAGATGTTATGCTGTAGCTTTGGTATCAGGCAGATCTGGATCGGAAACTTGGCATTAATGATTGGTAACTTAGACACTCTGAGTTGTTTCCTCATCTGTAGGGTAGTGAGGATAATATGTAAAGCGCATATTTTTAAGAAAGGTTCAATAAGGCATCACGTGTGGAAATGCCTAACCGGTTCCAAGTGTTCAGTTTCCCTCTGTCATCTACTTAACAATAGGTAGGAGCTCTTGTCTTTTTAACATTCATTTACTTGGCAATATATGAAACATGAGCTATGTACTGAGTAGTGTATTCAGTGCTGAGGAAGAACCAGCACCTGGATTCTGCCCTATCTTACCTTCAAAAACACAGGAGAAAATAGAGCTGGATAACGGACAGGCAAGGGGCCAGAGCAGACAAACCAGAGAACAGCGAGGTTGATCCCCCTTCCGAGAGCCACGTGTGTCTCCCTCTCCTGGGCAGTGTCTAAGACGGCCCCAGATCACAGGGCAAGGCTGCAAGAATGGGAGAAGGCAAGAGTTAAGAGCATGGGGTTTAAGTTCAGACCTAGTTTTTTAAATACTTTTTATTATGAAAATTTCCAAATATTAGCAAAAGAAGAGAATATAAAACCGCATTGTCTAATTCAGTAGCCACTAACCACATGGGGTCACTGAGCACTTGAAATACGACTAGTCTACGTGGAGATGTACTATAAGTGTAAAAGACCCACCAATTTCAAAGACTTAGTATAAAAAAGGATGTAAAATATCTCATTAGTGATTTTACATTAATTAGTTTGGGTATGGTGGGGTAAACGAACTACATAATTACAATTAATAGCACCTTTCATTCCTTTTTTAATGTGGCTAGAAAATTTTAAATTATGTAAATGGCTCACATTAAATTTTTATTGGATCAAGCTGATGTGAAATACTGAATCCCCACTTTGGAGGAGTCACTCAGGTTCAACAGTTACCAACTTCTGAGCATTCTTCTTTCATCTCTACCCCTACCAACCTCCACCCCCACTGAATTATTTTGCAATAAATTCCATATATCATATTATTTCATATGTAAATATTTCAATAAGTACCTCTAAAAGGATTATTTTAAAAAACATAGTCTCACTACTGTACTTACAAAAAAATAACATGCCAATTATATCTCAATAAAACTTGGGAAAAAACTATAATTCTTTAATATTATCCAATAGAGATTCTTGGTTCCAGACAAGATGGCATAGCACATTTCTTCCTTTCTCCAAGCACAGCCAAAAACCCTGGACATAATACATAAGACAAATTTAAGAAGACTCTGACAGATGGAGAAAAGAACTGGATAGGAATCTTTGGATTTGAAGACTGACATGGTGATAAGTTCCTAGATTTTTTTATTCCCTCTTCTTATATTTATTATGGCTTCCCTCAGTCTGGAAATACCAAAAGTGTGGGGAAAAAAACCTCCAAGAAAAATCTCTAGCTAAAAGATCAGAAAAGGGTGGCCTAGCAACTCATAAACCTTTTTGAAAATACCCACTGTGCTTGAGCTGAGCCTCATGGGAGAAACAAGGTGTTGTCAACAGCTGAAGTCAAGTAGGAACCAAGACTTTCATCCACACGCAGTCATAATAATGTTCTTCTTCTGTATCTCCCCCATCTCCACCACCTGCAGTGTCAGCAGAGACTGAGTGGGAAGCCTAGGCTTCTGCGCTACTTAGCAGTAATGAGGTGGCACCCCTCCCCCCTATTAATGCAGGGTTAATAGAGGCCTACTTGAATAGAATATTTAAATAATACCCAGAGTCTCATAACATAATGCCCAACATGTCTAGGATACATTAGAAAAACACATCTTAGCAGAATCAGTTATATTTCAACTTGAATGAAAAAAAAATCAAAAGTCACCAACACAGATGTGACACAGATGTTGGAATAATCTGACAAGGATTTTAAAGCACCTCTCTTAAAAGGGCTCTAACAAACAATTCTAAGCACACTTGAAGCAAATGAAAAAGTAGAAAGTCTCAGAAAAGAATTAGAAGATAGAAAGTAGAATCAAATGGAAATTTTAGAACTGAAAATAGAGTAAATGAATAAAAAGAAACTCATCAGAGGGACTCAGTAGCATAATGAGGGCTACAGAGGAAAGAATCAATACACTTGAAGATAAATCAAAATAAAGTATCCAACCCAAACAACAGATAGAAAATCAACTAAAATAGAAGAGAATCTTGGGGATCTGTGGGACAATGACAATAGATCTAACATTTATGTCACACAAAGAGAAGTCCCACAAAAAGAAGGAAAAGTATGGGGCTGAAAAATATTCTTGAAGTAATGGGTGAAATTGCCCCAGATTTGGCAAAACACATAAACAGATTCAACTGATTGAACTGATTGAAACAGATTGAACCCCAAACAGGATCAACTCAAAGAAATCTATGCCAACACACATCATAGTCAAAACTGCTGAAATCTAAAGACAAAGAAAAATCTTGAAAGTAAGGAGGAAATGGAAAGGGGGGAATGGAAAGACAGCAGATTTCTCATCCAAAACTATGGCATGCAGAAGGAGTGGCACATTTTTCAAGTGCTGAAAGAAACTGTCAACCCAGAATTCTATGTCCACAAAAAAAATCCTTCAGGGATGAAAGGAAGACATTCTCAGATGAAGGAAAAGTGAGAGAATTTGTTACGAGTAGACCTGCCCTATGAGCATGACTAAGGGAAGTTCTGTGACCAGAAAGGAAATTATTAAAGGACTCTTAGAACATCGAGAAAGAAGAAAGAATATGGAAAAAGTCAAATGTGAGTAAATACAAAAGACTTCCCTTTTACTCTTGAGTTTTCTAAATTATGTTTAATGGTTGAGCAAAATTATAACATAGTATGATGTGTTTCTCAGAGTATGTACGGTAAATACTTAAGACAATCACAAATGTGGGAGACCTAAATGGAGATAAGATTTGTACACTTCACACAAAGAGATAAAATGTTAACACTAGTAGACTGTGATGTTACATATGTATATGAGTACCTACAGCAACAATTTAAAAATATATATCCATATATAGTTTTTTTTTAATGGTAGGCTGTGATAGTTTCGGTAGTAGACTAGTGTTAATGGTACCCATACTATATAGCTCGCAAAACACTAACATTCGTTGAATGCTTATCATGTCAGGCACTGTGCTAAGTGTTTCAGGTTCTTTACCTCCTTTAACTTCAAAATATCCTATGAAGTAGGGGCTATTATTATGTCCACGTGACAGATAGGGAAGCCAAGGCACAGAAAATCTATGGACTGTTCCCAGTCACAGAGCTAGTGGGCAGAGGAATCAGCATCTGAACCCAGGCCCTCTGGCTCTCCATCATTCGTTTCTAGCCACCTTTCTACCACTGCTTCCTGGAAGAACACAACTGAGGCCCAAGAGTCAAGTCACTGGCCCACAGTCACACACTGCTCACCGCCTGCTGAGCGCAAGTGGAAACACAGATCTGACCCTGAAGCACAGGCGTGAGTGGGTAAGAGGGGTGTAAGAGGAGGCATCTGGCATTTACTGAGTTGGTTTCCACTAGCTCAGGCTCCTAACTGTCTGATCTGTGACCATGGGAAGCAGCCAATGCGACTCACATGTTCAGATGAAGATCCTGAAGTTCTGGAAAGCTCAGGACCACAGCCCAGGCAGATGCTGAGTGTGTCGTCCTCCAAACTAATTTGCTCCACCACCTTCAGCTGCATTCTCAGGCTTGGGCCAGGCAAGGGATAAGCTGCTGTTGTGGCCCTGCTCCAGCAAGAATGAACCCCCTGAGTTCCAGGCAGTCAGCATCCAGAAAGGTTTCTCAGATCAGCCACCCACCAGGCCCAGTGCATCAGCTGTGAGAGTGAGCCCAGGGCAGGCCTTGATGGAGGGGTTTGGGGCAGCAAGGCCTTGTCACATCCCTCAGCGGGCCAGCGATCAACATAAGTCAAGACCGTGGGCTGGTCCAAGTAAGAGCTGGGCTGGGCCTGGAGAACTGGCCTGCATTAAGTCAGAAGCATGGGTGGTAGAAAGGGAGGGGGCTCCTAATCCCACTTTGGGCAGACATGAGACTTCCCAGCAGTTGCAGGGCGCTAGACCTGGAGGCAGTTTTGGCTCTGCCTCCACCTCCTTTCAACTGGTGAGACCAGTTAAGTGGGCATTCACCATCCACAAGGACAGAGGTGCTCAGGCCAGCTTTGGTGAACCACCATGTGATATGAGCGAGCAGAGAATCACAAATCCAGGCTCACATCTATGCACAGTGGGACCTCAGACAAGGCAGCGTAACTTCACTGTGATTCGGTTTCCTCACCTGTAATTAAACAGAACCACACACCTGCCTCCCTCTCCCCACCCTCAGGGCTTAACTTATGGCAAATATCTTTGCCTCCTATCTGGTTTCTGCGATGGCTTTCTAACAGGTCTCCCTGGCTCTTGGCTAGCCTGGACTGCCCTTCTGCCACCTCTCCTAGCTAAGCTCACATCCTATTATGATCCTATTACGGGTTAGTGTCCCCCCAAAAAGATATGTTGAACTCGAAACCCCCACTATCTGTGAATGTGACCTTATTTGGAAATAGAGTCTTGGCAGAGATGATCAAATTAAGCTCATTACTATGGGCCCTAATCCTTTATGAATGGTACCTTTACAGGAAGAAGAAAATGCCATAAAGACAGACACACAGGGAGAAAGCCATGTGACAACAGAAGCAGAGATTGTAGTGAGGTGTCTACAAGCCAAGATTGTAGCCACGTGTCACAATCACAGATTCTTACTGCCAGGGGCTAGGTAGAGGAAGGCCTGTACCCAGAGCGTCCGAGGGACCACGGCCCTTGAACCACCCAGTTTGTGGTACTTGGTTGCAGCAGCCCCAGGACATGAATACTCCTCTTCCTTCACAGCAGGGCACACAACTCCCCCAGGCGCCCTTGCCTGCACCATGCTGCCCCTCAGGTCCCCGCACAAGCTGGCCTGCCTGCTCAGCACGCACTCGCCTGTCTCCTCCATGAGTCAGGGGGACTCCCACAGGGGTGCAGTGGAGGTTCCATGACAGCAAGGAACATCTCTTCCTTTCTTCCTCCATTCATTCATTCATTCATTTCATTCCAAAACTAGTTTTTAAACACCCATTACTTACCAAGCATTGTTCGAGGTCCAAAGGATATGTCACTGACCAAGACAGACAATAACCCTGCCTTCAGAGCTTGCATTCCAGTGGGGCAGGGGAGACAGCCAAGAACCACTGAACACATTAAACAAATAAACACAGTCATTTCAGATGATGACAAGTCTATGGGGGAAGTAGTGGGCAACAGAAGAACTGGGCCTAGAGAATGGAGGAGAGAGGCATAGGCTTGGGGTGCCCCTGCAACGGGGGGCCTTCAAAGGCCGCAGAAAGGCCGCAAGAGAGTCTGAGACCCAAATAAGATACTACCTGGGATTTGCCTTGGTGTCTCTGGTGCTTGTCATTTTGTTCCCAGAATCTGTGCTTTGAACTGGCACTGACCCCCACCTGAAGCAGGTCCCCAACAAAACCATGTATTGTTGAAGGCACATCTCAATGGAGGATGTTAGGAGAAATTAGAAAGTACGGAAAGGGCCTGGTACACTGTAGGTGTCCTGTAAGTGCTTCTCCTGCCCCTTTCCTCCCATTGCTAGCGGCACAGGTGAACTCGGAGCCCACTGACCCCATCCAACTTGCCCATCTCCTCACCAAGGAGGCTCCTCTCTGGGAGACTGCAAAGCAGCACGACTCCCGTCCGCAACCCACATGGGCAGCCTGGGGCAGAGGTTTCAGTCCCTGCAACGCAAGTGTTTACTGCTGATGATAAACAGTCATACTGATAACAACCAAGTTAGAATTTTACAAAGCTCTTTCACATACAGAATATCCCTTCATTCTTCCCAGATCCCTTTAATGAAGAAAGCACTAACTCCACCATTTTTTATAGACAAAAATCCAGTCTCATATAGTCAAAGTGTTTCCCAAATGGTCCGCCATGGTATGTTGGGGTCAGCCTGGGGTTGGGGTGGGGGGCTCCTGCTCCCAACCCCATACTCTTCTCACCACACTGAGGGCCAGGCCCAGAAGAAAATACAGGCCGTAGATACACTGGGCTGAGGGCAGCTCGAGAAAATATCTGTTAGTTCAAAGCCATGTGACAGGGTCCAGCACACAGATGGTCCTCAGAGAATATTATTGTTGTTGCTGGCTGTGAAGGTTCTGGAACCCACTGAAAGTCACCACCCAGTTAGGGGTCAGAAGCCTTGGGAGCAAGAGTCCCCCCAGCCGGCTAGGTGAGCTCAGGTGCACCAGTGAACTTGCTGTTTGATTACTCTTGTGTTTACAAAACAAATTAAACAAAAACAACACAAATTAAAATGAGCAAACAAATTAAACAAAAACAACACAAAACAGATGAGTTTCCTTCCCCTCCTCCCTCACAGGGATCTGTGCAGGTGCACTGAGGCCAGTGGCAGTGTCAGGCGTGAGGATACCACTGGGCACCTGGAGGCTCGCCCATATTCCACTAAGATGTCCATTCAGAGAGAGAGAGAGAGAGAGATAGGCAGCCAGAGAGATCCCCCTTCCAGATAGCCCTGAGATGAAAGGGCTGGGTCTCAAACCCTGTATCTATGGCAACGTCCTGCTGTGTGTGCATTCTCCACAGGGTCCCCCGCGTGGCCACGGTTCACGGGCCGGGGATCGGGGAGCAGACATGGCAGCAGCTCCTCTCGCTGCTACCCCTGGTCACCCAGAGCCAGCGTTTTGCTTCCTGCCTCCACAATGCTGGGCCCTGCTGATCGAGAGGTCTTGGTCCCCAAGGGGGGACACTTCCCCAGGACACAGCAGGGAAGCGGAAGGTGGGGCTGCCGCCTGGCCACTATGGACCCTCATGCCAGTGAATCAGCAGGCCAAGGGGTCACTGTACTGTTTGGGGTGCTCATCCTGACTCTCAAGAGAAAACCAAGCTGCAGCCACACAATGGATGTCAGGGGGGACATGTCTGGAATGCAGGGCCTTCCCCAGGGTGCCTCTTAGGACTCCCATAGGACAAAACTCGGTGGGAAACCACAACAGCCCAACTCAGGCCGGTCTGCTGAGGCCAGGCCCTTCAGGGAGAAAGGTTTGGGTCACTGCACCAGGCAAGGAACCCAGACCAGCCAAGGAGCAGGCTGAGGGCAGGTGGAATAGGGACAGTGGAGGAAGAAAATTACTAACACCAGCTACCACAAGGCTAATTGCAGAAAAGGACTGTAATATTTGTATTTTTTCCCCTTTTTTGATATAAATGTGTTTGTGTGTATATTAACTAATTTTTTTACCCGGTCCCATTCCCTACTATCTAACATGAGATGTATTAACAGTCTTCAGCCTTACATCTCAGCATTTAAGTTATAGGATATCAAAGGGGAAATGGAAATGAGCTGGAAGAATGAACCTCACCCTAAGATGGGAAAGGAAAGGGGCTCTGTATCCTCCTTTGGCGAAAGACCTCAGCATGTTACTGGTCGTGTACGGAATAGTTGTATCATGACAGATGGAAGTCTGGCTTTGTTATGTCCTTTATTTGCTAAGTGTGGTTTCAAAAGGTATGTATGAGTGCTAAGTTGACAAGAGGTGGACTACAGAGGCTTCGTAATGTGCCAGCTCGGCTATGATGAACTATGTTTCCCACAATTCCCCTGCTTGTGTTTCTCACTGGGGGTGCTGCAGGAAAGGCTGTGCATGAGGTTTGGAGGGCCCAGGTGAAGCTGCAGCCACGATGTGCGGGAGCTGTGGGGACACCAGGAATTGTTGCAACTCACGTGTTGTCACTTATCCTCTGGTTCCCTTTGTTGGCATGAGCCCACAGCCAGGCCAGCAGCTGCTCCACATCCCCTCCAGCCTCCTTTGGCTTCTCCAGCTCTGGAGTGGCTCAGCTCCCCGGTAAAGGACAGCCGCTTCTCCTGCAAGTCAATCCCATCATGGAGGTGGGAGGCGGTGAGGGACTGTTATGGACTGAGCTGTATTCATGTGTTGAAGCCCTGCTTTCCAATGTGACTGTGTTTGGAGGTAAGGCCTTTAAAGAGGTAGTTAGGTTAAATGAGGTCACAGGGTGGACCCTAATCCCAAATGACCAGTAAGCTTAAAAGAAGAGGAAGAGGCGCCAGAGATATGGCAGAGGAAAGGCCATGTGAGGACATAACCAGAAGGCAGCCACCTGCAAACCCAGGAGCAAGGCCTCAGAGGAAAACAAACCTCCCAACACCCTGACCTCGGACTGCCAGCCTCAGGAGCTGTGAGAAAAGAAATCTCTGTTGTTTACATCACCCAGCCTGTGGTATTTTGCTAGGGCAGCAATAGCAAACTATGCAGGGCCCAAAATAGGTTCCAGCTCCTGCGTGTGGCATGCAGACTGCCCTTGATATTCTCCACTTCACATCCATCTTCCTTCCAACTCTCTGCCCTGCAGACCTCAAGTTCCAGCACCAGAGAAGATGAGTCTCCCAGAGACGGCTAAGCCAGCTCCCGTAATTGCATATGGTCAAAACTTGTAACAAATCCCAGGGTTCTGGTTCTCTGACTGAAGCCTGATGGACACTGGAGAGCAGGTTCTTGCACAAATCTATGGGGTGGCCCCTGTAGGTCTGCAACTCTGAGCTGTGTTAAAGGACATGCACTGGCCAAGGATGTGATCACATTGGCAATATGCCCATGCTTCCCTCTCTGAGCTGGGGCAGTAAGGAGCTGGCCTGCCATGCTGAGGACCCTCCAGCAGCCCCCAGGACAGAGCAAACATAGGCAGAGGTGAGAGGAGCAGACAGGGCCAGGCATGCACTCAATCCACAGAGCAGATGCTGGTGGCCCCACCTGCAAGCTGCCAGACCCCGTGCAAGATCAAACCCCACAGCCCCAGCACCTGTGTGCCAGGAGGCCTGGCCCCACTTCAGCAGGTAGGGACCTGAAGACAGCTGCTTCCTCCCACATGACAAAACTGGGAGCTTGCAGCTGTCAGGGATTAGGGTGCTCTGCGCTGGGTCACTAGGTGTTGAACTCCAGGCTCTTTCCCTCTCCCTAAACCAGAGCCCATCTTGTCTTGCTTTTTCTCTGCTGTCTCCCTGCCCTCCAGGCTGTGTGGTCTACTGATGGCTCTGGGATTCGGCCAGTCCCTGGAGTGCAGGCCTCTCAATCAGGCTGATGCTGCGTTTAGGATTAATTCTTAAAGAACAAGTTAGTCCCTGGGGTTTTGAACATCGTGTAGAAGCAGAAATCAAAGAGAAACCATTTACTGTGTGCCACACACGGGATAACTTATTAATTGAGCTCCTGGTATGTACCAGGTGGGTTTATAGTTATCATCTCAGCAACTCAGTGAAGTAGGTGTGGCATCTCCATTTTCTAGAGCCTTCTCTGAGGCTCAGAGAGTTGGGTGACTTAATGAAGGTCCCACAAAACTAAAAAGGCAATAGGAAAATAAAAACTGAGTTTGTCTGATTTCAAAGTCCTTTCTCATCTCACTGCCTCTGGCTTCTGGTTGTTTACATCTCCCCCTCTGAGCCCAGATGGGGTGGGTTTGGGGCGAAGCATGACGTAGTGTGGCAGCCCACGGGACCTGTTAGAAGTGCAGGTTCCCAGACCTGCTGCAGACTTCCCGAATCGGAAGCTCTGGGAGAGGGACCCAGGCATTCCTGTGTTAAAGAGTCCTGCAGATGGTTCTGATGCCGGCTCAGGTTGGAGAGCCACGGGTCTACAGGGCTGTGGCTCTCTAGGCCTGGCCTGTGGGGGCCCTGGCTGGGTCTGTGGGGGCTCCCAGGTTGCAAGGGCACAGCATAGGCACAAGAGTAGGGCACTCACCTGAGAGGTATGGCCTCTGACACACAAAGCACCTCTCCACACCTCAGCAATGTCACCCTCAGACCAACCACAAAGATGATGCATATCATGGCACTCTTTCTTCTGGTGACGTTTTTTTGACAAGCAGGGGATTCAAATCCTGACCCCACCACTTCCTAGCTGTGTGACCTTGGCCAAGCGACATCCTGGTCTGAGCCTCATGCTCCTTAGCTATAAAATGAAAGGACTGTGCCTCTACCTCCAAGGTCTGAAGGCCATAAGCTCAGGGCCATGCCAGGCACCCAGGGAGCACCCGGGCCAGCTGGGAGGTGTTACCGCTCTGCTTGGTCAGGCTGAATGCAGAGGCTCTGAAGACCAAGCAGGCCTCCTTGCTAGTGTCCCACAGGCCGCGCTCTGCTCCTGGCGAGTAGGGTGCTGTGCCCCAGGAGCACGAGACACTGAGGCCTGCCGGTGCCCACTTCAGCACCAGCAACTCACCATTGACCCTCTCCGGGCCTTAGTTTCCTGTAAAGACAAGGGGTGAGAGGTGGCAGAGTTCATCCACTTGATTTCAAGACCCCCCTGGGCTCTGTGTGTGGAGACAGGTGGAAGAGCTGTCCAGACCCTGCTGGAAACAGATCACTCCACGGACTGCACAACATCTGAGAGGCTACGCCAAACACCTCATCAAGTGAACCATTTCACAGACATTAAAATGTGAGTTCCCAACTGAGGAAGCACAGGGTCCTCGGCCCAGACCACAGAGCCAGCTTTGCTCCTGAGGCTCCGTGCAGAGGCAGCAGGAAGTGACCAGCCCCTAAGCACTTCCTCCGGGCAGACCCTGCTCCGGGCAGGGAAGCTGGTCTTCTGCCTCCAGAGCCGCTCCTCACAGGCTCCAGGAAAAGGCAGTCGTGCTAATGCTGAATGTTCTGCAGGGTTCTACCCTCTCACAATGCCATTTCCCTTCAGAGTCAATCAGAGAATAAAAACCTCCCCTTTATGTAATTATAGAGTGGTTGCAGTCTTGTTTGCTCCCTAAAGCTGCTCTGAGCAGTGTCACGACTCCCATTTTCCAGAAGCTTGCGCAGCTAGAAATCAGCAGGGCTGGGATTTGAACCCCATCTTCTAACTACAAGTGCAGTGGGCTTTACTTTAGAACTGGAGCTCCTAAGGGGAGAGGATCTATGAAGCTAGAGTTGTCGGGCTATCACAAGAGGCCTCCAAGAGGGGTCCACTCTCTGCTTCAGGAGGCAGATGCAAGCTCAGAGCACCCAGGGTCCAGCCTTGGCTCCAAAACTTGCCAGCTGCATGTCCTTTGACAAGTCTATCACCTCCAAATTAAGTGTCATTGTTCCAGAGCATAACCATTGAAGTCAAGAGTGGCAACCCTGGTTATTTTATAGGGAGAAGCTCTGATGGCTCTGATGTGATAAATAAAAATGAATGGGGCTTCATTGTTTCATAATAAAAGCAGTTTATTTGGTGGAAGGCAAAATCTTTGAGAAATGGAGCCCACAGAGTGGGGGACAAATAACAAAATGACTCCAAATGATGGGCAGGTGGGCAGGTTGGGGACCGTGCCCATGCCCAGAATCCCGCCAGACCCCTCAGCCTTGGGACGGAGATGGATGGTGTCTCAGAGAAGAGGAGGGCCCATCCAAGCGTTCCGGGTGGCAAGTTTTCCTGCAGGGAACCTCTAGGTGAGATCCCTACAAGGGTTCATCTCCGTCTCCCTCCTTGAATGCTTCCAGTGACAGGAGCTCCCCTCTCAGTGTAAACTTTTGCAGGTTGGGTGGCTCTGATTGTTATTAAACTCTTCTGCACAGCACATCAGAACCAGCCTTCCCAGCCTCGAGCCTCTGAAGCCCCAGAGTAAGTGCAGGGCAAGAGCCCTCCACATATTCGCAGACAAGCTCCGGAGTCTCCCTGCGAAGTCCACGACCCTGACTGCTGTAACCACCCCCCGCCTTCCTCCCAGAATAGTACAGCATACTTTAAAAATTAAAGTTAATTAAATGCAGGGAGGGAATTTCCTGACTCCTCCCATGCTTACACACCTAAGAAATATTAGTAATAACACCACCACCCATCCCCCATCTGCTGGCACTTTATTTCCTTCGAAGCACCCTGCATTTGTTATTTCAGTTGTCTGCAGCACCCCACAAACTAGGCCAATGGGAGATTAGTGCCCGCGCTTCCCAGTTGAGGAAATAGGGTCAGAGACATCGAGTGACTTGTCCGAGAGAGAGCGAGTGCTGGGACATGTCACTCCGGGGGCCCGGAATCCATGGCAGTGTTTTCTACTATAGCTCTCAGCACTAACGCCAGGTTAAAAAGATGTATGTCTAATACCAAATGATTTCCCTCATTTGTGGAGTATAACAACGAAGCAAAACTGAAGGAACAAAACAGCAGCAGACTCACAGACTCCAAGAAGGGACTAGCGGTTACCAAAGGGGAGGGGTGGGGGAGGGCGGGTAGGGAGGGATGGAGAAGGGGATTGTGGGGTATTATGATTAATAATTAAAAATTTTTTTTTTACAAACCTCAAGGTGGTTTTATTTAAGCTAAAAAAAAAACTAAGCAAGACACATATATACAATTTATTATAAACACATTAAAATTTCACTATTTATACACTAAATTCTAGCAACATATACAAATACTGAGTGACTACAGTACATGCCGAGATAAGAAAATTACATTCTGGGAGAATAACACTGACACTTAAGCCATTTTGTTTCCACCTGTCCCAGTGCCATATGGTGTGGGGGATCACGGGGAAGACAGTGTAGCACAGAGAAGACAAGTAGTGACTCTGTGGCATCTTACTACACTGATGGACAGTGACTGCAATGGGGTATGAGGGGGTCTCGATAATATGGGTGAATGTAGTAACCACATTGTTTTTTCATGTGAAACCTTCATAAGAGTGTATATCAATGATACCTTAATAAAAAAAAAATTTTTTTAAGTATTATGGTATGGCTACTCATGTGAACGTAAGTAGAAAACTATTAGAAAGCATTGAATTCATAATGCATACTCTATTTGACATAATAAAAATCCTTTCCTTCATAACAGTGTTCCAGTATATTAAATTTTCTGGTTAATTTGAAATGTTCTCTTAAAAATTTTCCTAATGTACATTAGTTTTTATCTTGTCTTAATAAAAATACTATGACAAAAAAAAAGATGTATGTCTGCTGCTCCGAATTTATCTGAAAAGAGCATCCATTTTAAAATGCACCCATTTGTGTACAGGGTGATCACCACATTACTGCCAAATGCTTATTTGCAGTCTGGTTGTCCAGCTGTGGAGGGCTGGTTAAAAACTGTGAAAGAGCATTAATGAGATTCTACACAGCCTTCAAAACAGAGCAGGTGACTGTGTGTATGTTGGCAGGTGTACGCTGTTTGGCTAAGCCATGTAGCATTGAGTGGGGACAAATGCATTTTTTAAGTGGGTTTAATATTTCATTTTTATTTCAGAAATCTCTTTAGATGTGCATTAAAGTTTGGAAGGCCCCACACCAGCTATCAACGGTGGTTATCTTTTATTTGTGTGGGGGGAGTGGGGGAGGTGAGGGAGTTAATTGAGTAAAGGGGAGGTTTACTTTCTACACTTCTCTACTTTTTCAATTTTTTAAACAATGAATGCAGAAAGTTTACAAAAGATTACAGGGGTCTTTCACTCTTTACATTACAGATTTTTATAAATAAAGATATGATTTTATTTGAATATATATATACCCCAAAGCATTGCCAGACAATGGTTTTATTTGATGTCAAAGTATGAAAATGTCAGGGTTCCAGTCAAATGTATGCTAATTTGGTCTTCACTGAAGTATCTATCTCTGTCTCATCCTCAGGGATAATACTTTACAGGTGACAGAGGAGACTCTCTTACATCCATGGACAATCTTGTGACATGGCAGGTGGGAGATTGTGGAGCTCAATGGTTAATGGGGCTTATGGTGGACTCTTTCATCAAACAGGTGTTTGAATTTTAACACTGAGGACAGAAAAGACAGTTATTGAGGACATATGCTATTAGGTGTAATAACAGTGACAATTATAGTAACAAAAGCTATTATTACTGCCAATGTGTAATTTGAAACTCCTTGAAGCTTTCCCTGTTAGTGCAGGAAGCAAGCCCATCTTGTCTACTTTTGTATTTCCAGCATTTAAGACAGTGCCTGGAGTATAGTTTATACTCAGTGAACATTTTGGTAAATATCTGTTGAAGGAATGAATGAAAACTGTACTTAGATTCTAACTCACATTCACCATAAAGATGGCGGCCTCAGGAGTTTTTTAAAACAAAATGACAATTAGTTTTCCAAAAATTAACATACATGGTTTCTTCTGGTTGCCAAACCCTGGTCAGTCAGTCCTTCTTATTCTGCTCCCAAGGGACGGGGTCTTCCTCTCTGCCAAGGCAGGAAGATGGATGGCAGGGCCTGGAAGCCGGTCTGGAAGGGGGAGCCCATTTGCAGTCGTTGCTGAATGGTGTGTCTAGCCACCCACCTGACACCCTGCACAGACTGGCCCCATGACAACTCTATCCTGAAATCCCACTGTGATGTTTACTAAACTGGGGGATCAGTGAAGGTTTTTAACTTTACCTTTAAAAATATCTACTGCCTCTTTAATTTTGTTGTCCTAAATTTCACAATCAAAATCATTCTTTGTATCCAGAATTTTGAATGACATTCTTTAGCTTCTGAGTAGAAGCCAGAGCTCCCCACTTCTTACCCTCTCCAGTTTCTCTGGGCCCTGCTTACTTGCCATAGATGATTCTGAAGAGGAAGAACTGTCTGGTTGGGGGGGAGGTGCAGAGGGCGGATCATGGTGATGGCCCCTGGGGAACAGATGAGAGCAGCCAGGGTGTAGACCATAAAACCCTGACTCCAGGCTAAGACGTGGAGTAATGGGCTGCAGCAGGTCCCCAGATCGCAGCAGCCTGCCCAGCTCACCAGGGCCACGACCTTGTAGCAGTTCAGAGCCAAGCACCAGTATGCCTCTGGGCCACAGAACCCCAGACCCTAAGCACATCTAGGGGATTCGCACTGTTCCAGTCCTGCCCAGTTGGTAAGACCCTTAAGTAACAGCTTTTCCATGATCCATTTAAATGGGGACGTCTTTGGGAATCTCTGGCTATCCTAGAGTCTGATGAATGTGGTCTTTGGAAGAATCCTCATCCACCTGGTCCACCAGCAACAACCGATGCCACCCTAATTTCACCAATCTGCTCTGCTCCTGAGCAGCTATGCAGACTCCTGTCTATGTGAAGGGAAGGCCACTGAACTCTCCATGTTTGAGGAAATCTGAATCCCAGTTGCCTAGTTATCTATTGTTGTGAAACATAACCACAAACTTACCAACTTAAAACAGCACACATTTATTATCTCACGGTTTCTGCTGGTCAGGAGTTTGGGCACGGATGGCTCAGTGGGCCCTCTGCTTCAGAGTCTCTCACAAGGCTGTAAGCAAAGCCAGGGCTTTGCTTTCCACCAGTTCCAAGCTAATGTGACCATTGGCTGGATTTCACTCCTTGCAGCTTGTCAGACTGAGGGCTTCAGTTTCTTGCCAGCTGTTGTCGAGAGCCCACCTGCAGTTTCTGGTCACATGGGTCTCTCCATACGGCGGCTCATAACACAGCAGCTGACTTCACTAAAGCTGCAGAGACACCTGCTAGCAAGATGGAAGCTACGATCCTGTATTAAAAACCATGGGTGTGGCATCCTTTGGTTAGAAGTCACAGGTCCCACCCACACCCAAGGGGAGGGATTCCTCAAGGGCATGAATACCAGGAAGCAGGAATCATGGGGGTATTTAGCATCTGTCCACCACAGGGGTCAGCAAACTAAAAGGCTACAGAGGACACCTTTTAGGCTTGCCAGTCAGTTTCTGTCACAGCCTCTCACCTCTGCCCGTGTAGTGCAAAATCAGCCATACAAACGACAAAAACAAATGAGCATATTCTGATAGGATTTTATTTATGGACACTGAAATTTGAGTTTCATGTCATTTTTACAGGTCACAAATACTATTCATCTTCTGATATTTTTCCCCAACTATTTCAAAATGTAAAGCCCACTTTTAGCTTGTGGACCATGCAACAGCAGGCAGCAGGCCAGATCTGGCCTGTGGGCCATGGTTTGCCAACCCCTGCCCTAATTTAGGAGTTAGAAAAATTAAATTTTTGTCTATCCAGCTTCTTGAGTGAGTTACTCCAGAGTCAGGGGCAGCCTCTCTGCATGTGGTCAGGTTCTGATGTTGCATTTTAATGATTGTCCAGTTTTAAGACTTTACCCTCCCCCAACCCCGAACTCGATGTTGACGAAGGGAGATATTCTGTGTTCGCTGGACCTCCGTTCCCCGATCATTTTCACTCTGTCAGGGCAGCCATGGAGAAATGCATATATGTCCTGAACTGACTTGTCCTGCAGCTGGAAAACACCCTGTGACCAGAACGTACAGGCCACTGATGAGGCCACCCATGTCCAGAGGGGCAAAGGGCCTGCCCCCACATCCTAGGCTGGGATTGGGTGTACAGTGTCCCGCCTCCCAGTCCATTGCCGTCCTGCCTCCCATGTTAGCCCACACTGCTGGTTTCTTGTCCTCACTCTCTCTCTCCCTGTTAAGCAGAACTAGAGCTCCCTGAGACCTGGTAGAGTGTCTCCCCGCTCTGCCATCTGCTCATTTCCTTCTCCTGCTCTCTCTGCCACTGACTGGGGAGTGCGGGTAGGGACCTGGTGCGCAGTGGGATGGGGGAGGCGGCAAGTTCTTGTGGAGTCCAAGTGAAGTCCAATGGGTATCTATAAAGAAAGCATTTGCAGACTCTTCTGTGCGAATCTATATTTGGCGAGCTGCTGGCTTTGGAGTTGCAGAAAATGTTTGTCCCTGTCTCTCCTCCAGGGTCTCCTCTTCGACTGAGAGCGGGGGTCAGTCCCACATGGCTAGTAGTCGTGGAGGCTGTTAGCATTCAATTCTTGTTCTAGGGTTTGTGAATAATGAATGAGCAGTTACTCAGTAAACTACACCCTGAGGTTTAAAATAGAGTTTGTCTCTAGAGTAATCTTTTAAAACATTCATGGCATCATGCCTCCCCCTGCTTGAAATCCTTAGAATAAAATCCAAAGTCCTCCCTGCAGTTTACAGGCCCCACCTGCTTCTCCCACCTTTCCCACCCCTGCCTTTCGCATACTGCAACCTCCCTGGCTTCCTCTTTGTCCCTCTAACCACCAGGGACATGCCCAACTCAGGGTGTTTACCCTTACTCTTCCCTCTGCCCAGGAGGCCATTTCCAGGGCTTTTTGAAGGGTGGATTTTACCTCATTCAGGTCTTTATTTAAATGTTGCCTCCCTGGAGAGGCCTCTACCGATCTCTGAACACTGAAGGAGTCACTCTGCCAGTGTGTTTGTTCCTTCCATCCTGTACCACCCCCTGCAATCATTCTCTCTGTATGTGATTTATCATCTTCCTCTCATCTACTGCTACATCACCAATATTGACTGCAGAATCTGGCACATGGGCGACTCCATAAATATTTATTGAATGAACTAATAAATACTTCTCTTCTGTTAAAAGGAATAATTGCAACCCAAATGTCCCTCCATGGATGAGTAATTAAACCATGGTATATTCACACCATCTATCCTATTCAGCAAAGAAAAGGTACAAACTATTGATTCATGCAACAACTGGCATGGGGCCTAAAGGGAATTAGGCTAAGTGAAAAAGGCCAATTTCAAAAGGTTACATACTGTCTGATTCCACTTACACGACATTCTTGAAATAGCAGAACTATAGTGATGGGGAACAGATCGGTGTTTGCCAGGGGTTGGGGATCTCAGTGGGGGAGAGGGCGTGAGTCTCTAAGGCGTAGCATAAGAGAGCCCTCCTAATGAAAGGGCAGTTCTGGATCTTGACTGGGGAGGTGGTTACACAAAGCTACATGCGTGATAAGATTTCATAAAACAACATAAACGCACCCACAAATGAGTGCTTGTAAAACTGGTGAAATCTGAGCAAGCTCTGTGAGTTATGCCAGTGTCAGTTTCCTGGGTTTGGCATTGTACAACAGTTAGGCAAGGTGTGCACGTTGGGAGGAGGGCACGTGGACCTCCGTGACACATTTTTGTGACCTCTTGTGAATCTACAATTGTTTCAAAATGAAAAATTAAGAAAATGTTCTGCCCACTCAAAAAAAAGACAAAATGTTTTGAATATTAAATCTATTTCTATAGGCTATATTGTTATTGCCATTGAGATATAAAATACATCTAATTCAGCTTTTTAAAAAAATAATTGATCAGTGTGCTTTGCCTCTGATATCAATGAACAATTCTTTTGTCTTATTTTGGAATTGGTATTTCTCCCTGATTAATACCTAGCATGGACTGCACAGGGCTTTCACAAGCATCATTTCATTAGAGACTTAGAACTGAGGGGGTACTTCGATTGGTATCTTATTTTATGGATGAGAAAACCAAGGCTTAGATATAAAATTTATACACTTTTACGAAAAGGTAAAGCATGAGTGATTCAGGACTCAGGATCTCCAAATTCCAAATTTCTCCTCTTCTTTTTTACCAATAACATATGTTTGAGTAGCTGTTTGGAAATTCTAAATCCTTTGGAAATCTAAATTTAGGCTAATGTTCAGAATCAGAATACCCGTTCTCTCCTCTAGAGGGACTGTGGCCTCCCAAACCCAATCAATTCCAAGGGGATAATTAGCAGGGCTTTTGGCAAACGCTAGGTGGACTAAGAGAAAAGAGACTGTTGGCTGTTGCGTATTTGAGGATGTTTTCCTTGCAAACCACATCAAAGCAGGGAAACCCACTGTGGACTTGGCCGGAAACCAAACCTCGCTGGCCAATCTGAGAAGTGGCAAGTTCCATCAGGCAGAAAACCATTTTATCGTCTCGGCCCAGATTCCTCAGTTTGAGATGAAGGAGGCGGAGCATCCCCCAGGCAGAAAAGCTCTTCCTGGGCCCCCAGCTGGTTTAGGAAGCCCCCGCCCCCACTTCCCCGCTTGGGGAGCCCTGCCCTGAGCATGCCTGACTGGAATGGGAGATGAGCCTCTGAACAAACCCCGCAGATGGTCACTGAGTGCCTACCAGGTGCAGGGCACGTGTGAATGCCTTTGCAGAGCAACCCCGCCACATTCAGGCACTGATAAATGAAAATGTGGCTTTCATCTTCCTGAAAGGCATCGCCGAAACTCTTCCTGAGTATTTGGGAAGAGAAATCAGAGGTTAGCCTGTTAAATGCTAAGGGTGTGTTCTGCAGGAAGCATGAAGTAAAAATGCCCTGAGCCCCACCTCCCCCTCCACATATACTCCAGAAGATTCCAGCATTTAGAGCACACAGAGAAACAGATCTCCCAGGAAGGAGGCTACATTCAATCTGAAGGAAGCACAGATTTATAGGACACAGGTATGGGACTGAGGATTGGGGTGGAGGTTGCCATGCTGCAGAGGGTATTCGGCAGGAAGCACCAAAGACACTGCGGCACTGCTCCCATCTCTCCGGATGTAATCATGTTCACATCCACCTCCTTGGCTATCCCCTGAGCTCCTTGGAGGTTGAGCCCATGGCTTTTATCTTTATATCCCAAGCATCTAGCACTATACCTGGCATACAGTAGGCACTGAAATGCTTTGAGTGAGTGAATGAATGAATGGGTTAGTCTCTGAGTGATGAAGATTAATCAATGATTCCTATGTTTTAGGAATATTACTTTGACAGCCCTGTGTAAGCCCTGGCAGTAGGATGAGAGTTTGGGGATTGCAGCTGGGTGTTCTTAATCTGGGAGGATAGGGCAAGTCACTTTAATTCTTCCTTACCCCCCAGTCTGGCCTCTAGTCTTATAAATCAAGAACCCAGTTAAGCCTTGGTGCATACAGTAATTGATGGACCCTGAGTTCTTTGGAGATCTAAGGTCTCAACTAATTGTGATAGTGATCTTCCCATTCACTGTGCCTTCCAGGGACTTTGGACTTGATAAATAAGTTTTGATTCATTAAATGAAAGGACCTGGGGAATTTCATAACTATGGAGGTGGGGGCACTTTTAGGCTCATTGTATTTGATCTCTCTTCCTATGTTGAAAGAATTCCCCACCTTATAAATCTTGGTGAGAAGAGAAGCCACCTCACATAAGGAAGCAGAAACCTATGAAATTGCTTAGTCAGGCTCCCTTACAGCCAGAGCACTGTCCTGGGACCAAAGCTAGCCAACCAGATGCCCCCACCTCCCTTGACTTTAATGAGGTGCCACCGACAACATGCCACACCTCAGCCATGACACTGCCCCAGGGCCAGTATCACCCAGCTGAACAGGAGACCGCTACAGATATCAGTGGTGATCCAGAGAGCATTCAGCAGATCCAAGACTCTTCCCTGTTGGCAAAAGGTCATAATGAACTACAGCCCTGCCCTGCACCTAAGAGATGCCTCCCTACAGGAGAAGATGCACCATGGTGATCCAACTCAGGGGCAGGGCCTTTGATTGACAAGTGAAGAATCTATGATTCACTATTTTCAGGCTCCAGATAACGGTCCACTGTCAAAGGCTGGAGGCTACTTGAAAATTTTTCCTATCCAACTGTTCTTGAATGTTCTGCAGAGATAGCACTTTGAGATTATTTCATGCTAGATGGGAGGTAAAAATCATAATGTAGAGACTAAAAACATAGACCCCGGAATCAAACTAGCGTTTGGCTATAAAATCCTCCAGCTGTGTGACTTGGGCACCTGGCACATGGTGAGTTCAGTTAATTGTGGCTGTTATTATTATTACTATCTGGGGAGACTACTTGAGTCAGGATCGGACAGAGAGGAGACAGGCTGACTCCCTGAACTCCGCCCAAGCACCTGGCTGAGCCCAGGCACACAGCGGGAGGGGATGAAACTGGTTCCGCGCAGCCCTGGGGGCAGAGGAGGAACAGTGGTGGAAACTAGATGGTGACATGTTCGGCCTCAGTATAAGACTTCCTAGTAATAATCTGAAATATGCCAGCATCATTCAGTGGATAATAAATCTCTTGTATGCTTGATGAGCTGTTGGAGAGAGGATATAAATAGACATTAGATCACAAGTTTAAACAATGAAACCTCCTTTTTACATGAAATGCTCTAGGAAACCCCAGTCAATGCTGTAATGACCCAAAAGGCATACTAAGCATATGCTTAGAACCCCAGTAAAGTAGGAAGAAGGAGAGAAAAGTTCCATTTGAATAAACACAGCTAGAATTTTTCCATCAGCAAAACTAGAAATGAGCCATTTTAATGTCAGTAATTCAAAACAAGTTGCATGTAGGGATGGGGGCATGACAGTCTTCTCAGTATTCAGGGCCTTTAATGTCTTAATCTGGTCTTGAGCCCATTATAACAGATCAATGCCCAGAGACAGCGGGAGCAAGAGCCAGGAGTCTCCTCCTGACAAGCCTCCCACGGAGGGCTCTGCAGGGGCTCTGAGGACCGCTAGGGGGTCCCAGAGCCCAGTCTGAAAATCCCAGTGATGCCTTTTCATCCTGGGGTTGGAAATTCTTCCCATCTTCACACACTGGCTCAAGCTAAGCCCTATGTAGAGTGTCTTCTATGACATTATGTAATTTAAATTTGCTTGCTAATTTTAACTTTTCAATTTTTTGAAAGTATCTATTATCTACTTATTATATCTACCTATTATATATTATATCTATCTATTATATACCATATCTATTATCTTAGTTTACTCTCTCAACATTCCCTGAAGGAGGTTGAAGGATGTCTCTCTTATTCTTATTTTATAGGTAGGGAAACAGGTCTATATCACATGTGGGGAATTTCTAATATACAAAAAGTTGACAAAAGGGTATGATGAACCCCAATTAGCCTATTACCCAGACCCAGTAACCATCAATCCATGGCCAGTTCTACCTTATCTATGCCTTATCCATGTCCTCCTTCTGGTTTTATTTGAAATAAATCCCAGCCATCATATCATTTCATCCATAAATATTTCAGTATATATCTTTAAAAAGTTGAATTCTTCTCTCTCATTAAAATATACTACAATGCTTGGGAATGTAAATTAGTACAACCATTGTGGAAAGCAGTATGGAGGTTCCTCAAAAAACTCAAAATAGAAATACCTTTTGACCCAGGAATTCCACTCCTAGGAATTTACCCTAAGAATGCAGCAGCCCAGTTTGAAAAAGACATATGCACCCCTATGTTTATCGCAGCACTATTTACAATAGCCAAGAAATGGAAGCAACCTAAGTGTCCATCAGTAGATGAATGGATAAAGAAGAGTGGTACATATACACAATGGAATATTATTCAGCCATAAGAAGAAAACAAATCCTACCATTTGCAACAACATGGATGGAGCTAGAGGGTATTATGCTCAGTGATATAAGCCAGGCAGAGAAAGACAAATATCATATGATTTCACTTATATGTAGAATCTCAAAACAAAACAAAACAAAGTGAACAAAACAGCAGTAGACTCACAGACACTGAAAAGTGACTAGTGGTTACCATGTAGGAGGAGGGGCTGGGGTGGGTGAGTGGGGAGAGTGAGGGGGATGAAGGGGCACAGAAATCTCAATCATAATATAACTTGGTCAAGGGAATGCAAGTACAGCATGGAGAAAACAGTCAATGGTCTGTAACATCTTTCTATGCTGACAGATAGTGACTGCACTAGATGGGGTGAGGATTTAATGTGTGTAACTGTGTAATCAGTGTGTTGTATACTTGAATATAATATTGAATACCACTATATTTCGATAATAAATAAACAAACAAATCACAATCCAAGTAAGGACCACACTTCACAACCTGTTAAATTTTAAAATAATCTTTTAATCTATGCTTGCTTATCTTGCAATTTATTTGTTGAAGTACTTCAAGCATTTGTCCCATGGAGTTCCCCATAGTTTGGGTTTCACTGATTGCATCTCTCTGGTGTGATTTAATGTGTTCTTTTCTCCCTCCTCTACATTCCCTGTCAATTTACATTTAGGTCACACCTAAAGGTCATACCTACTTATAGAAAGTAGGTAACAACCCTGGCATGATGGGAGTCTATGATCCTGGGTCCATTCACAACCTCCATCTCTGCACCAGGGTCACTCTGCCAATAAGCCAGTGCAAACCCTGGGGGGCTGAGGACAGAAGTGGGCTGACAGCTCTTGGCTGCATAGTGGTAACCACTCAGTGGTTTATTCTGTTCTGCAGTGGATGCTCTCTGATGGGCATTAATCAGTCAAAACAAATATCCTCACACTTGGTGCCTCTTGTCCAAATTTCCTTGTCCTTGATCTTCCAATTTTGCTCCTTCCAGGCCCCTGACAAATTAGCCAAGCCTTTCACTACAGCCTGGGAGTCTACTGCCTCTCTTCTCAGACAACTTCTCTGTCTACACAAAGATGACCAAGTGTCCATTGACGTAGGTCTCCTTGCTGTGACCTTTCAGGGCCACCTCCAAGGGAGGCTGTAGTGTATTAGGAGTCTACTGTGGGCTCACTCCTACCACTGAGCTGATCGTTCAGTGAACCATACAGTCTTTTCCTGCTCTGTCAGCCGGTCCTAGGGAGCACCCTGCCCTCTGCATATGACCATAGGTGTGGGCTGAGGGAGAGGCATTAGGGCAATAGTGGTGAGTGATCAGATTGTCTGGGCATCCATTTTTGTGGCTTACTTGTGACCCCCACGCCTGCTTAAGCCCAATTCCCAATGTATCACTTTCAATTTATGAAAGATTTCTGCTTCTCCCTTCTACCTAATATTAAGTGAAAAGGTCATTTAAAAATAATCCAGAAAGATGTTTCAATCAAAAAATTGTTGGGGAGGATCATATATATATATATATATATATATTTAAAATCTTGACCTACTTAATTAACAAAATTTAGTTAGTTTAATGTATAGAATTTGGCAATTCTATATTCTAAATTAAATATATAAATCTCCTTTTAATAATTTCTTGCTACAATCTGTTCATCTGTGAGACTATATTCTTCTGCCTAGTCCAAGCAAATTATTGCCTTTTAATCATCTCGCTATCCCTTCACCCCACGATCCTTGTAAAAAAGTATTTCATGATGACCTAAGCTAGAGAAATACAGTCACAAGAGCTGGTGGATACGTGCAGGGATTTGGAGTCAGAGATACCTGGGGATGAACCTCTTTTCTGCCACTTCCTACCTGTGAGGCTGAGGCAAATTCCTCCACCTCTCTTAGTCTCCATTTTCTAGCTTTAATTCTAAGGCAAAGCTCCGGTTTCTTGGGGGATGAGACAGTCACGCTAAATTAATAGCAGCCAGTCCTGTTTGCCAGATATCTGCTGGGTCTGTGAGAAGAAGACCCCATCCAGGAGCGCTTAGGGAAGTCCTGCTTCAGTCACTCTGGACTTTGCCTTCATGTCTCTGAAAGTGTCTGTCCTGTTTCCCTTAATGGCCAGATAGTCCCATGGCTCTGCTCCTATCTCGGTGAGCTGCAGAACAGCCCAGCGACTGTCTCCTACACCCGTCTTCACAAAGGCATTGCCTCCGCGCGGCTGGCAAAGTTTCCCCAGGAGCTGCGGCCTTGGGCTGGTGTTAGGTTTGCGCCTCGGGGAGCTCCGGAAATCTATCTCTCCGTCCCTGTTGGTCTCTCTTTCACATACACACACACTTCAGCACTGAAGGGCATACATCGTACCCCCAGCGGCTGGGAGTTGCCCCGCAGACGGCGCTGAGCCCCAACCCTACGTGGAAATTGTCCCAACCGAGGGGTCACCTTCCTGAGGCGGCCCTGTCCTGGGGCTAGCCCGCACCCAGTGGCTGGTTGGATGGGAAATAAACACGGCCCAGTCCTGCTGCTTTCTTTTCCACCGAAAAGCCCCCCCTGGAATTACCCGTCCGTTACCCCCACCTCTCAGCTGCGGCCAGGACGGCCCTGCCCTGCGCCCCTCCCCGGAGGCTGCTCTGCGGCACTTTCGGAAAGGTCCTTGGGCCAAATCTCCCCTCCGGACCTTCCTGTGTCAAAGCCCCTGTTTGATTCGGTTTTCTTGGGGAAGGAAAGAGAGAGGAGAGGAAAGCTGAGGGGCGAGAACAGTAACCCTGCACATTGGTAGAGCCCTAGCCAGCTGGCAAAGGGATGGTGTCCACATTAGCAGAGAGGAGGGGCAAGGTGCCTCCCACCCGCAGGCAGTGAAACTGCAGGTGATCTTTTTCTTTTCCCGCTTTTCTGTATTCTCAGGATTCTTTTTTTTTTTTTTACAATGAGCGAATAAGTGGGAAAAAACAAGTAAAACCATTTTAAAGACAAAGGAGGGGGAAGCGAGGGCGCACGCAGGGCGGGAAGGCTTGGTTCTCCAGCTCTCCCTCCTCTCTTCAGTCTGGGTGGCTGTGGGCAGAGGAAGTGAGGCCGCGGAGCTCAGGCGCAGGTCGGAGCCGGGTTTCTTTCTGAGCAGATTCCCAGATTCTTTTCTTCCAGCCCCAAATCCCACACTTACTTTACAGCACCTACTTTTAACCTGCCAGATGCCACTAAATCTGCAAATTAAACCTCTGATTACAGAATTCCTTTTGATGTAAAAAAATGTGGGGATTTTTAAAATGTAATTATTCATACACTAAGATTTTAATTGTGCAGCTTTTCTCCCTCTCTGGCCTTTTTATCAGGGCAGGGTGATTCCCCCGCGGGCCTGCCCAGGCAGCGCCAGGGACCGCGCGGGGAAGGAGCGGCATGAGCCGTCTGCTGCGAAGAGGATGCTCCAGCAGGGGAGGTTGCTACCGCACCTTGGGCCAAGGGAAGTCCTGGCTTCGGCTGCAGGCTCAGCATCCATGGCGCTGGGATTCAGGAAAGCTCTTGGATGGAAATCCTGGAGCCAGCCTGATAAGGCATGGAGCCTGCCCTGCCCGCTTTTTCCCAGTCTGGAATCTTCTCCTGTCTCCCCTCCTCAGCTGCCACCAGACTGATCTTTATTTTTGTTTAATTGTGGTAAAATACACATAATATTGATGCCGGGGTTCTTGTTCGCGGAGTTGAAGAATGAACTTCACAAACATTCAAGGTAGGAGAGCAAGTGAGGCTTTTTAGAGATAGAGCAAGAGGACAGAGCTCCTGTTTCATGCCAGGAAGAGATTAGAGTCCCGGGGCGGTATGTTGTCTAGGGGTTTTATAGGCGGCTGAGAGACAAAGGGCTAGGGATGTACACCTGCTAAGTGGTCCCAAAATGTTTATCTTTGAAGAGACATTAAGTTTCTTATTAGTCTTCCTGGTTATTTATAAGAAATTTACTGCTCTGATTTCCTCCCCAGGATAGCAGCTTCCTGGTCTGGGAGCATATCACTCAAGACTGCCTGCTTTGCTCCCCAGGTGGGCTGAGTTATTGCATGTTCATTAGAGTATGTTAAGAAAGTTACTTTTTAACTAATTGGGTTTTAAAGTGCAATCTTATTTTCAAGGGCGGAATCCTTCCTGTTTTTACTCCGTTGTTTTGGACTTGCTTGCTACATCGCCCAGGTTGCGAATCATTTGGAGGAAGAAAAGCAGCACCTGGGTAAAGTCAGAAACTCAAGATGGGTCCCCAAGCAGACCAAAGCAAATCTCACAATAGATTATCTTGCTTTGCTTTTTCTGGGGGCCCTCACCCTAGTCTGTCTAAGCCCATGGTGCCTGTCTCAGTATAAAATTTACCATTTTAATCATTAGTGTTCAGTTCAGTGGCATTAATTACATTCACCCTGTTGAGCAACCATCATAGTCTAGTATGTTTCCATCCACCCAAACTGAAACCCTGTCCCCATTAACTGCCGACTTCCCATTCTCCCCTACCCCAAGTCCCTGGCAACCACCATTCTCTTTCTGTCTCTATGAATTTGCCTATTCTAGGTGCTTTATGGAAGTAGGATCATGATATTTGTTCTTTCACTCAGCATAATGTCTTCAAGGTTCATCCACGTCTTTACATGTGTCAACATTTCCTTACTTTTAGAGGAAGGATAATATTCCATTGCATGGGTAATACTGCATTTTGTTTATCCATTCTTCTGTTGATGGACAGTTGGGTCACTTCCACCTTTTGCCTGTTGCGAATAATGTTACCATGAATGTGGGTATACATGTATCTGTTCAAATGTCTGCTGTCAATTACTTAAGGGTATATACCCAGCACTGGGCTCACTGGTACAGAACGATCTTTTAAATATGCAAATGAAATCACTTTGTTTCAAGGCTCTCTTGTGGCCTACACAAGGGTCTGCATGATGGGGTCCCTGGCAGGCTCAGGGAACTCATCCCATCCCACTGTCCCCTCACACACCCTGCCACAGCTGCACTTACCTCCGTGGGGATCTTCAAACACCCAAGTATGCGGCACCTGAGCCCCTGCTGGGGCTGGTGACTACCCCCCGGGATGCTCTTGAGCCTGGCTATCTAGTCCTCATTCTTGGGATGGCAGTTCCTCCAGAGACCCTCCCTGACCACCCACCCAAAGCTGGCCCTGCCCTCCTGTCACCATCTCATCTTTGCCTCTATTTTGCTTCACAGCCTCATCACAGTCTGCATAAAGTATTTCTCTATTTCATGCTCACTGCCTTCCCCAGAATGAAAGCTCCAAGGGAACAGGGACTTTCTCTGTTACATATGGTAAGTCCGAGGAGAGGAAATCCCGGGGCAAAATACCTCTAAAAACCAAAATCAGTCAAAGGGAGAAATAAAGTTTAAAACCGTTTATTGCTTACAAACTGCAGTCCAGCACCGTCTCTCTCCCCTGCCTTGGAAGAAGCAAGCAGGCAAGCCAGCCCCTCCCCTTAACCTCTCAGGTTCAGACACACCCTCGGTTGCCCAGGTAATTTCCCATTGACATGGAGATGAACTTCTCTCCACCCCTGAGGATATGCAAATACACTAAAGCCAGGTGAGATATTCTGGAAATGTTACAATTTTACCCACAACATCCCTGCACAGAAAGCCAAGCTAGCCTACAGGACCACAAGCACACCACCACCTTCTCCTTCTGTCCTCACATGCTTTTACCTCTGGATGTGTCTGTGTCGTAATCTCCCCTTAGGAAGACACTAATCACATTGGATGAGGGCCCACCCTAACGACCTCATTATAATTTAAGTGAATCTTTAAAGATCCTATCTCCAAATACAGTTATGTTTTCAGGCACTGGGATTTGGAGTTCAACATACCAATATTTGGGGGAATACAATTCAGTCCATGACAGCTGATAAATATTCCCTTAGCCAAAACTTACCCACCCTTTGACAATATACTTGACTCACACTGTGGGTAAAATTGTAATATTTCCAGAATATCTTGCCTGGCTTCGGTGTATTTGCATATCCTCAGGGGTGGAGAGAAGTTCATCTTTATGTCAGTGGATAATTACCTGGGCAACTGAGGGTGTGTCTGAACCTGAGAGGTTAAGAAGAGGGGCTGGCTTGCTTGCTGGCTTCTTCCAGAGCAGGGGAGAGAGATGGTGCTGGACTGCAGTTTGTAAGCAATAAACGGGTTTTAAACTTTATTTCTCCCTTTGACTGATTTTGGTTTTTAGAGGTATTTTGCCCTGGGATTTCCTCTCCCTGGACTTACTTCCTCTAGGAAGCTTTCCCTAACTGCCAACACTCTACCAGGGACTCCTTCCCCACTTCTCAGAGCCACCCCACAGGAAATTACCCAGTACTCCCACCACTTCTGTGTGTGTGTGTGTGTGTGTGTACACTGGTCTTCTGGCAACTACTGGAGAGTGGGGGCTACCTTTCTCTTCTGGAAGCTTCCTTGAGCCTAACATGGTGCTGAATACATAGTACGGCTTTATAAATACAGAATGTTCAACTGACCACTGACACCAAACCTGAGACTGAGAACATGTCTTATTCTGGGAAATCTCATCCCCTCCCTTTGAAGGATCCATGTAAGTAAAAGGTGTAGCCCAGTGTAGGGCTGCCAGAGTCCAGGGGTGCAGGGACCAGGAAGGAACACAGAGAATGTGGGGCCTACCCCATGGCTCCCTGAGGAGGTGCTGCAGTGCTGAAAGGGCTGAGGTATGTCTGAGGGCACCCAGCCAGATGTGGGCAGAAGCAGCAGCAGAAAGGGGTCTCCTGATTCCCAGGCCACTCCTCTGTCTACCTCAAGCACCCTCACTGTGCTCAGGACAGACCTCCATGCCTAAAGCCATTTGCCCAACCCCTAAAGCTGATAATAGTACAGACCTCCACACCCAACAACAAGCTTTCTTTTCTGTAGGAAAAAAAAATGGGTATTCTGGTTCATTGAGAGTACCCACTCAAATCAGAAAGATCCTCAATTTTCAAAGGGTTGTGGGCACCGGAAGGGGTGATTCCCAGAGCTGGCACTGGCAGGGCCTCGACCATACTGAGCACCATCCCGAGCAGCCTGTCCCCTACGAGGTCTGTGAGATGGGACCCACTTAACGTGTCCCCGGCAAGTTGATAAATTTCCAATTTTAACATGTTTTCTTATTCCATTTCTCTTCTCATCAAGCTCTGGACAGAATAAGGCCCCACCCCAGCTTACTTATTTCCATATTTGCACTCTTTTACCATTTTATTTATTAACCATTTTGCACTATCTCATGTTCTACACTATGTGCAAAGTATTTTTCCTAGAGCATAAATCACACCATTTCAGTCCCACCTTCCAATCATCTAATTTCCCACCCACACCATCACCTCTAGGGATAAACCACAAGCTCCTTAGAATAGAATGGAAGTCTTTGCTGATATGGGCTCTGCTTTCCTTTTCATATACACTCTATAACTAGGATGGCTTTAGCTTCAATGTACAGAAAAGTCACCTAAAATGGATTCAAATATAACTAACCTTGTTATCTTCCCTAACTAGTTCCAGAGATGAGAAACTGCAGGGCTGCTCTGCTCAGAGGTTTGCAGCATCACTCAGCACCAAGTGCCCTGCCCCCTCTCAGCTCTGCCATCCTCATGGAGGCAAGGTGGCTGCAGTGGCTCCCTGCTTCTCACTTTCCTTTGCATCTTTTGGGCCAAAACCCAGTGATGTGCCCTTTCTGAAATTGGCATGGAGTTCCACCATTGGATTACACCAATCAGCATTTGCCCAAATCCTAGGGCTCATCCCAACCCTCACTTTCCCTTTGAAGTATTTCCTATCCCATCCTTGGCAGACATACTTGATTTCTTCTCATCTAATCATTCAATGAACATCTGCTGGGCATCCAGGAGGTGCCAGACATGGGGGATATAATAGTGAACAAAAACAGACACTGTGCTACTCTCCTTTTGTCCCTATTTCTTAATACTGAACATATTTATTATAATTTATAGAGTATGTGATATTAGGCTCTCTGAACCTCAGTTTGCTTGTGTATAAAAGGCAGATAACATTCACTTCAATGTTGCTAGATTTAGTGACAACATACTTACAGGATCTAGGGTATGCCCAGTTGATAGTGGATGCACAAAAAAATGGTAGCTCTTTACAGATTTGTTCCCCCCAGATGAAGCATATTATTTATGTGGGTGAAACCCTTTGACAGCCTCAAATAATATTTTCAAATGCACAAAATAAAACTCACGGGATAAGAAAGGAAACCAATTATATCGAAAGACAGTTACCAAATTTTAAAAAGTGTTTGTAATGTAGAAATGCCATGTATGTTCTTTATTGATAATTAAAACATAGTATCAGATCTAATATTATTTCTAAATAGTGATGAGTGTTAATGATACTTTAATATGCCTACAACTGCTATAATGTCATGGGAAAATATCTGTGATTCTCTCTCCAGCAGAGTCCCAGGGTTGCTAGTATTAAACTGGTTTGTTTTCAACATTTATATTTTAAGAAAGTGTTGAGTTTCGGTAACAGGCTAGGAAAAATAAAGATGCACTTTTTTTCCGATTCAGGTTGTCAAATCCCCACCCCCAAATTCTGTCTATGGACCCTTGGGATTTAATAGTTCTCAAATTAAAAACCTTCTCCTGAAGCAGGGGCAGAGATGGTGTATTTACCCCAAGCCCTAAAAACAATATACAGTAAGACCCCAATACCTAGTTTTAAAAAGCTTATATATAAACACCAGAAAATGAGAACATATACCAAGGTGCAGACTGGGACTTCTTTTCAGAGCCTGGAGTCTGGAAGGACTTTAGACAAATTCTTCCACCTGCGGCAGTGGCTGTGTATATCCAAGTTCTTTCATGTTCCAAGTTTTTGGAATCCGCAGGGAACTACCCAAACTGCAGTGGCTAAACCCTAAGGGACTCCCCAGAACCCCTTCCCTAGGGCCACGCCCACAACAGGCTGTCCACACATTTTGATGGGAGATATACTGTGTTGATGGGAGGTGTTGCTCTGCGGAGTCCCGGAGTTCACAAGCGGCTGCTCCTGAAGAGCTGTGTGACTTGGGCTAAGCCCACAGATAGGCTCCCGGAGCCTGTTTGTCCGTCTGTAAAAAGCAAGGGCTGGGGGACATGATATTTGTCAAACAAGTCGTCAGACGTGCATTGCTGCTGTTGAATAATACCCAATCAGTGGTGTTTGGGTATTATTCAATATAAAAACATACATATGTATATTTTTTAAAGACGATTTCTGGATCATCTGTAGGATCACAAAGTTAAGTCTTATTTGCATAATTTCAGTGTCTGCATTTGCATTTGTATTTACCATTGCAAGTAACGGTACTCTCTCAACTGTCACAAAATAAGGAGAAGCAGACGATGTAGGAAACAGGAGGAGCTGGTGCCCAGCGCAGGCTCTATGACGTCACACCGCGCTGCGCCTGGATGCCTCCCTGCGGTCAGAATACAAAGTGATGGAAGAACAAAGGTATTCCTCCACAACCGGAAGGTAAACACGGCAAACAAGCGACTGTCCAAACCACGTCTTAGAGGGCAGTGCCACAGTCACCTGGCACCTGGGATTTGAGCTCAGCGTGTGACGTGTCACACGTATTTATGAGATTACTTTGGATTTTATTGATTTTGTAGATTTGCTATCATTTCATTTGAAATTTAATTTCTGCTTATCTTTGGGAGTCACCAGTCTAAGGAGCTCATAGGTAGTTTCACGTTTGTACGTTTGATTAGCATTCTTACAAGGCAGAAAATTTAAGATAACATTGGAAGCATCTGTGGGACTGTTTTTTTACCTTTAAAGGAGGGAGCATCCAATATTAAATCTGAGATACAGTGAACTAAAAACCTTCGAGGTTATAATTCCTCGAGAACAAATACAGACCTGCTTGCCTACGGCGGTGGGGGAGGGGTGGGGAAGGGGGTGGGGCTGGGGGCCGGGCACCTTTGGAGGGAGGGGGATTTGGGGGGGGGGTGTTCTGCTGCCCTCTGCTGGCCGTGGGAAACATGGGCTGGCTCATCCCGGGCCAAGGGATTAATGTGGAGGACGCTTTTGCCCAGATATTGGGGCAAGGGGCTAATGCAGTTTGAAATGACCTTTATTTGCAGGAACTCTGCACAGAGCTCGCCCAGACCCTTCTGAACCCTCAAGACCTAGACTGAGTCCATTTACAAGCAGGCGTGGTCCCTGCTTAGGCATGAAGCCAGGTATGGGAGAGGGGCAGACAGTGCTACAAGCCCCTTGGGAGGTGAAAGGGGTGGGTGGGGGCTCTGTGGCTCCCTCTGGCGGCCAGACCGAGGGGAGGCTCCAGGGCTTTCCTCTGGCCGAAGGTCCCAGATCCCGTGCCTCAGTACTTGGCTTTGGTCCTGTTACAGGCTTCTGAGCATTCATTCAGAGGCAAGCACGCCCCCCCGCCCCCCCCACGCACACACTTTTTCCTACTGCCATAGGCGGTCCCTCTGCCTTCTTATGAAAGATCGTTGTAATGACCAAACATCCAGGAGGAGGAAACAGTCCTGAACCTAGCAGGACCCCCTTATGGAGCAGGCCCTTGGGGACCCCGCCCAGCCTTCTTCACCCCCACGCCCACCCTCTCCTGCCCAGTCACCTTTCCTCCGGCGGGCCCTGCAGCAACTCCTGCCAGTTCTGTTCCAACCAACCACTCACTCAGGCCACCCTCAGCATCGGCTAGGTTTGCGGGTTAGGTCCTGACTTATGGGGTACTTAAGGAGTGTTTAAGTAATGTGGGAGCAGCGCCTAAGCCATTACACTATGGTCAACGCCAGAGTAGGGTGGAAAAAGGGGCCGCAGGAGGGCTGTCTGGGTCCTAAATTCCAGAGCCAGTTGCTCAGCCTTGGGGCAGTCCCTGAGTCTTGGGGCAGTCCCTGAGTCTTGGGGCAGTCCCTGGATGTTGTCACAGACTTTCATCCTTCTACACAAGTCGACCTCAGCCTCATCTTTTCCTACCTGTCCTCTCTGCCTCAGTGCCCAACACCGTGCCCAACAACTTGGCTAGAAGTCACCACACTGGCTCTCAGCGTTAGCTTAGCCCCTGGTACCTAGGAGACACGCAGGCTGTGGAATGGATGACATGATGGGTGGGACCTGAAAAGGTGGGTTTGGGAAGAGGCTTTCTTGGGCAAACGCAGTGAACAGGACAGAGAGGCTAGCGGCCCAGCCCTCCTTGGGGCTCACCCTTTGTTTAGTTGGGACACAGAAAACTCAGCAAAGCCTCCCTGACTTCATCCATCTGAGTCTTTCCAGTGGGGCCCACCAGGCTGGGCCTCCCTGTCAGGAGCCAGCAATCTCACAGAAATACTCACTTTGTACTCCTCCCAGGGCATCACCCACCCCACTCAGCAGACACCTGCCCGCAGCCATCCCAGGGAGGAACCCAGCTCCAAGAGGGAGCCTGAACCAGAGAAAAGCTCCCCGCAGAAGCACTGGCTCTCAGCTCCCTCCCCACGGCATCCGTCCCTTCTCCTAATGATAGTCCCCCTCCTCCTCTTCTCCACCCTGACATCCTCACCTCCCTGTCTAATCTTCAGACGACGGCTGACTCTGATTTGAACAGAACTTGGCAGCCATCCGGCCCAAAGCGCCTCTCCTGGTCTACCATGATGGTTAAGCTTGCGGACCCTAACACCCAGCGTCACATCCCTCCTCCACCACCCACTGGCTGGGTCGCCTGAGGCAAGTTACATAAGCCCGCAGAGAGTCATTGCCTCATCTCTAACATGGAGGTCCCAGCAGCCCTTTCTCATACAGCCCTGGTGAGGATTAAAGAAGTCAGTGTCTGAAAAGAGCTTTACAAGGGACTCAGCCCATCATCAGTGCCTAAGAAAAGGAATCGTCCATCATCTTCAATGTCAATGAACAAAGCTTGTTACCGGCCGGCAGAGCCTCACCTGACTAATCCATGACACTCAGCCCCAAACACCCTCCACAGAGCCTGTCCCTGGGGGGGCGAGGGCGACTCTAGCCCCCTGCCCAGAGCTGTGCCGGCACAGCGGCCACCAAAGAACTTTGTCCTCAAGGAAGAGGCAGTCTCGCAGGCAAGGTACAACAAACTCGTGAAGCAATTAGTAAAAACATATGGGAGAGCTTAAAAGTACCAAATTGTTTCGTGCAAACTATAATTGTATCAACCTAAGAACCATTTGTATTGCATTTTAGCATTTACCTACTACTTGGAAATACATTACCTCACATAATTCACATAATCCTCAAAACAAACCAGCCGCATGACAATTGTAATCAGTACATGAGGAAACTGAGGCTCATGAAGATGAGATGGCTCACCTGTGGGTGGATGACTCAAAGGACAGTTTCAACCTGATTCTCATGTCATTTGGGACCAGGATGCTTGCTTTGTCCAATAGGTGTGACGTGTGCATGTATACGTGTCTGTGTATCTGTCTGTGTTGTGTTTACAAGGTGGCTGCTTCTTCAGACTTCATCTCTTAGCATCCTCCCTTCATACCCAAGATTCCCTTGGGGCCAGAATACCCTGTAGTTCACATTTCATGTCTTACCTGTCCTGTGTCCGCTGACTATTCTGGGTCCCTTCTCACAGATGTGGAGGTCTTCAAACCATCCCGAGGATGGAGATTTTTGTGACCCAGGTGACCCCAACTCTGCCCCAAGGCCCTGAGAAACACAGCAGCCTGGGAGAGGGACCCCTCGGTGCAGGCCAGCAGGCAGCAGGGCTGGAGGGCCAAGGCCAGTGCGGGTTACACAGACCTGGAGGGCAGGCTGCAGCAGCCCCTGGGGGCCTTTGGGAGAAGCACAGCCAAGATCCCAAACTCACCCATGAAGGGGAGGGAGGAGCAGGGCCCAGAAGCGGGGCCCTGGCCTTAGGAAGGAGGGAGAGTGGTGACCCACAGCTGAATGTGACCAGCTACACAGGACGTAGTGTGATGGAAACTACACATTGAACTTGAAGCCACAATGGCTGGGTTCCTATCCTCTGCTCCCTAGTGATACCATGGAGGAAAGTTACTCACCTCTCGGCATCTCGGTTTCCCCATCCATAAAGTGCAGGTGATAGTAACACATGGGCCACAGGTTGCTGTCAGGATTAAAGCAGTTAATTTTGTAAACCTGGATGGCAGGTGGATGTGGCACATCCCAGGCACCACCATCACTACTTGGCCGCCGCACCTCTGTGCCCACAAACCACACAGTCATCACACTGAACATGCACTTTTATTCCAGGGATTCCAAACCTTTCAAAAGGGTGGAAACCTCTCACAATGAAGGCCAAGACCTCTGGATCTGGTTTGGGGATCAGATAAACTAATGCTTGGACCTCATGAGTCCCAGACCTATGCTACTGGAGTAAGCAGCCCCCACTGCACAGGGTTTGGGGTCCTAACCCACAGAGCTGAGGTCAACTCGGTGCCCAGGCTCTTCATCTGCAGACCCTGACACTTCCACTGCAGCAGTGGTGCTCCGGCACCGGCGGTGGGGCTGCACCCAGCCTCCCTGAGGACCAGGCACACCACCACCATGGTGAGAACACAGAGCAGCCATGGGACAGAGCCAAAGCAGCTGGCTCCGGACCCCACTGCACAGCCTCTTGAGAACCTCCTGCACCAACTCGAAGCAGGGAGAAGGTGCACAGGGCAGCTCCCTGGGGCCCGCAGCCTAAAGGAAGCCCTTCCAGCCTGGCTATGCCGGGGCTTTAGGGAAGCGACCCCTCCACTGCTGGCTTAGGTCTTCGATCACGTCCTGAAGCATCCGTGTCCAGTCGTCCCCCTTCCGCATTGGGGTACAGCGGGTCTCCTTGTGCTCCAGGGCCAGGATCTCTGCAGGAGTCTCTGGGGTCAGCCCGGCAGCCAGGACAGCTTCCGGGAACTTGGCTGCAGAAGCGGGGGCCAGACAGCACTGGGGAAGGCTGTGGGGGTGGAGCAGGTGGGAACAAGAACACAGAGAGAGGGACAGGTACAGAAAGGAGAAGGTGGGAGGACGAGAAGGAACAGGGCAGTGCTCGGGGTGGGAGACGGTGGGCACAAAGGGGAGAGAGAGGCAGACATTTGGTGCCCTGAACTCATCTCTGCAACGATCTGCGGGCAACTGGCTCCTTCCTGGAGGCCCAGCTCGACCACCACGTCTCGCAGTGGCTGGCCCTGGTTATCTGTCACACACGCTCTTCAGGGGCAGCTCCACAGAGCAGCCACCATGCTCATCAGAGCCGTGGGTTCACACTCTCCTGTCTCCCCTGCCTGGGGAAGAGGGGAGCCCTCAAAGCCAAAGGGCCTCCCAGTGGCCCAGGTGCTGGTGGCCATACCTGGGCTGCTGTCTGTCTGTCTGCTGGTAATGGTAACTCACAGCCACGGCCGAGTGAGGGCACAGCAAGTACTGGTTCTCTGCCCAGCAGCGGGCCATGGTCTGGGTGATGGTCTCATCCGACACGGACACGGATGCCATTGCCCCTGAAAGCTGATGGGTCCCAAGGTCAGGGGGTGAAAATCGGTGTTGGGGGGAAACAGGAGAAAGAGGACCACAATGCCACTGCATAACGCAGCCAGACACAGAGCACAGACAGACAAAATGTTTGGACTGAATGGCTCAGATTCAGCTAAGAGAAAATCTGTTCTCCCACATTCCCCACTATTTGGCTGATTCACTCAAGGGAAGGATACATTTGAGTTTCAGGTCAATGAACAATGAACTTAGTCAGGATTTGGCTCGTGACTCAGCACGTGAGTATATAGTCCTGCTCAGTGACCCGACAAATGAGGGTTCAGTGCATGCGAACCTTCCTGGTGCCTGTTGTCGGTGCGCCCCCTTCCTCTGGGCTGGAGAACACCTTTCTGTCGGTTCCCACTCAGCTTTCTCCACCTCCTCCAGGAAACCCCCTACCTCAGAGGAACAGCGGCCCCCCTCAGGGCGGACCTGTTATCTCTTCATCCTGAAAACGTATTGCATGCTTCTCCTGTGCCAAACACCCTGCGCAAATGTGACTGCAACAGAGACCACAGGGTGTTGTAACTCATTTACATAGCTACTGTCCCGTTAGGGCTCACAGAAGACAGCAAGTGTATTTTATCTATCTTTGTATTTCCTGCACCAAGCACAGGTCCTGGCTCGTAGCAGATACGTAAAATGAATGAATGAATGAAGATGGAGAGTCTTCTGCATGTACAGCCTTTATAAGAAGAGGCCAGAGAGCTTGCCAAATCTCTTTCTACCATGTAAGGACACAATGAGAAGGTGGCAGTCTGAAACTTCTCTGGAAGTTGCCTTCACCAGAATCCAACTGTGCTGGCACCCTGATCTCAGACTTCCAGCACCCAAAACAGCGAGCAATGAATTTCTGTTGTTTATAAGCCACCTGGTCTGTGGTACTTTGTTATAGCAGCCCTAACCAACTAAGACTGGTTGCATCAAAAGCATGGGTTCTGGAAGACAGAAATTCTACACTGGTCTGCATGGGTGGCTAAGCCCAGGGAACTGTATCCAGTTCTGGGAAGACACCTTTAAGACGGGCCCTGACCATGCAGTATTAGGACATGTAAGGGACAGCTGAAAGAACCAGGAAGGCTCAGTGGGTAACAAATACGGGAATCAGACGGCTCAGCAGTGCAGAACTAGAAGCAGCAGAAAGAATCTAGCTCAACAGAAAGAAACTTCTAACGATGAGAGTTGGTGTGACATAGTGTGGTCCCGATCACTGGGGACAGCCATAGTCCAGATGACCACTTAGTGGGAATGTAGTAGAGAAAGTGAAAGGCAACTTCAGCATATGAAATCCATTTTTTTTTTACATTAAGTGACTACCAACACATTGCATTAAAATAAAAGCAATCCTTCCCAACTAGATTCCTACCACTCTGAACACATAAAATTTCTACTTTTCCTTAAAAAGCAAAATTTCAATAGGACAATGGTCTCTGCACATTCTGGATAAGCAAAGTAGCTATTACTGAAAGTCAAGAATAAATAAAAATAATAGTGTATCAAGCACACCATTGCCAGGTAGTGTACAAAGAGTTTCACGGGCATTATTTGACTTCGGTCTTCCACATGAGTATGAGGTGGGCATTCTCATTACCCCCACTTTACAGAGGAGAAAATCGAGGCACAGAACTTAAACAACTGGCCCAAGATTTTAAAGCTGGCTTGGAGCTGAGCCCCGTCTGACTGAATCAGGGCTCCCCCTGCCTCTCCTCATTCAATAAACTGATCCACAGAGTGGCTGCAAAGGTGCCAGGCTCATAGCAGGGACTCAAGAAACCGGTGTTCTCTCCCCTTGAACAGATTTTCAAACTGCAAGTCCAGATCCGTAGCTATGCCCTTTCCTTTCTCTGTGGCGTGTGCATGGTGACTGACCTTGCTGTGCAGCCCTGCGGGTAGACTCAGGCTTTGGGTCCTTTCAAATTGCTCCATGAGGGCTCTTGTCACCTGGCTGTCAGAGCCGGAGAGCAGCCAGAAGATCCTCTCCATGTTGTAGGGCACCTGGGCCGACAGACAGCATCCCAGGAGCTGCACTGATCTCAGCCCTCATCCAACCCCCACCCCCAAACAACACTTGGGGCCAGACCTGCACCCCCACCCCCAGATGCCACCTGAATGTCCATAGCTGAGGCCCAGGTTGTTTTGACAGCCTCGGACAGAGAGAAGTCTCCCCACTGGACGGTCCTGTGAAGGATGTCATTGCTGTTCACTGCCGCGACCAGGCGGATGGGTAGGCCCATCCTCTGAGCAATGCACCCAGCTCAAGACAAGAGAGAAGAACAATGGTTTTTGAGACATGACACCAAAAAAGCACAAGCAGCAAAGAGGGAAAACTGATAAACTGGATTTCATCAAAATTAAGAAACTTTTGTGGTTTTTGAAGCCTGTGTGCTTCAAAGGACAGTATCAGTAAAATGAGAAGGTAGCGGACATAATGGGAAGAAAGATTTGCAAATCATGTATCTGATAAGGGACCCGTATCCAGAATATATCAAGAACTCTTACAACTCAATAATAAAACACAAATAACTCAATTAAAAAGTGGGCAGAGGACTTGAGTAAACATTCCTCAAAGGAGATATACAAATGGTCCCCATCACAGGTGCATGCGAGGATTAATTGGAAAGCACGTAAGCAATGACTGCTGCATAGTAAGTGCTTTTTAAATGATTATTATTATTATAGAAAATGATTTTAATGCCACGCAGCCGTATAGCACTCTACTCTCACAAAGTTCATTTATACACATGATCTCATTTGTGCCTCACAGCAGTCCTGAAAGATGATAAGCGATGTGATCCAATCACCTTTTTATAACTAATCAGCTGAGTCTAAGGGACTGCCCCACAGCTGTTCAGCTAGTAAAGGACAGAACTGGAGCCAGAACCCTAAGTCCAAAACCCTTGCCACCACACGTGGTCTCTGGATAGTGTGTCTAGGAGAGCGAACACGTGCCATTTGAACTGCCTGCCCTCCTGGCGGCAGCTGGCAGAGGCGGGGAGTAAAGTCCGTATTTCAGCAAGAGGGCACTGCCAGTCAGACATGCAGCTGAACTTTGACTCCATCTCTCCACACTCTGCTGAGTAGGGTTAACCACCCATGCACCGCCTGCCGCAAGAGGCCTGCAGGTCCCCCCAGGTAGTTAGGGGAAAGTTTTCTAGGAGCTTTTTCTGCATAGTTCTTGTTATTTTCAGAGCTATGTCTCAATTTCTCTCCTCACAGCTGCAGCTGAAGGGCAGCGGGGAGGAATAGGACCACAAGCATTTTTCTGGAAAGCCCATGTCCGTTCAGAGGTCCCCTTCCTTACCTGCAAGGTTACCCGCAGCCCCGGTTGGCACAACTACCTCCACAGGGGGCAGGGGGTGCGTCTCTAAGGATGGCGCACACTGGAAATAAGCGAAGAAGTGGTGGGCCATTTGCACCAGGATCCGGGCCCAGTTGACCGAATTCAGACTCATCAGATTATGCTTCTTGACAAAAGCCATGTCGGCAAACACGGCCTTGATGGGTTTGTCAAGCTCATCGCTGTTGCCCTCCACTGCAGAGAGGGGAGGGGAGCTGTCAGAAGCACAAAGGACCCCCAGGCAGTCAGCACTCACTCACCTACAAGCAGGCCCCCCCCAGGCTGAGCCCATCCTGCCAGGACCTTCCCTCAGCCTTGGTTTCTTTACTCTCACAGGTCTCGGTCTGGTTTTCTAGACTTAGAATTAAGCTCCTCCAGGGTAGAAACCATGTCTCATATTTTCATGGTCTCATATTCTCATATTCCAATGTTTCTACCATTATATAATATTAGATATAAAATGTCAACCTTCTGGGATATTGGGAAAAGAATTCCTCTCTGTATTCCTTGCCACCACCACTCCCTGGGGTCAAGGAGGAAAGGTTTATCAAGTTGTGAGATGGTAAGGGGCTGATCCTTAACTCCATGTCCTCTACCTGGAGCTGGGGGGAAACAGCGGCCTTTTCCATGTCATCTGCCCTCCTTCCATCATTGAGGTCACAAGGGTGGGTGCTCTGCTCTCTGTTCCAACGTGGTGGGTGAGCTGGCATGGGGAGGGCTTCTCCTCCCTGAACCAGGTGTGTGCACAGTTTATTTATGGATGAATTATTGTGTAAATTTGTGGGTGAAGTGGTTATAAATCCAAGTTGCATTCCTCAATCCAGCCCAACCAGCAATCAAGCCAATATTGATCTCTTATCTGAAACCTGGGTCTATTTCTCCATTGGATCCAAACTTGGAGGAGAGAAGGTGGAGATTTATTGGGAGAAATGCCAAGCGGGCATTGAGGTGGTAATTCCTTCCACCCTCCACCACTGTGTAGCAGCAGTGAGGGCAGAGTGCTGACTCTAGAGCGACACACAAGGGGGATGTATGCTGGGTGATAGGAAAAGGTTCATTGCTTGTAAGACAGAACTACAGGAAGAGAGACCTCGTTACCCTAACTATCATCTGCTCCAAGAGGAATGAGCCTTGGGATTGGAGAAGGTGAAAAGACAATGCAAAGAACCTTGGTCCCCGAAGACACTGCTGAGCCATTGAATCAACCAATCAGGAGCCCATCCTACCTCTAGACTTCCAGTTATATGAGCTGGAAAATAACTCCTGTTCAAGCTTGTCTGAGGTAGATTTTCTGTTACTTCCAGCCCCAAACATCCCAAATAACATATAACTAGCACCTGCTGATTATTCTGTGCTTAAAAAGAACCAAGTATACAATGTATATGCAAATCAATGACTTTATAAAACATCAGTGTCCACCACACAGCCATCCAGCTGGCCCATCATCCCATTTCCTGAGCTCACCAGTTTAGGGAAAGTATATTTCCACTGTCAGCTCCTGAACTAACATATATCCCCCTGGAAACCAAATCAGAAGGTTCCAGAAAGGAAACGAAGAGCTTGAACAGTGCTGTTTAGAAACAAAAACTAACTTCCTGAAAGTTTGCTGCCTTGTTTTCTTGAAGCTCAGGACATGTACAAAACAGAAATGCCCCTTCAGCTCCAGCAAAAACATATTTATGACACACCACATTCGTCATATACATCTCTGCCACGGTTTTACAACTGTGGTTTTACACCCATTTTGTCAAGGAGCATGGTCAGGAACGGAGCTTCATATATGCGCTTAAATAAATGCCTTCCAATATCTGTGTAAAGGCAAGAAGAGAGTAGACAGTAGCACAGAGGTATAGAAAGCTATTCTCTGCTTTGATTCTAGGCACAGGCAATGCTAGATCCATAACTAGCAATCCTGGTGGTTAGGGTATAATAAGGACCCTCAGGAGCCTGAAATCTCATGCATTAAAATCATGCAGTGACTGCAAGAAAACACAACAAATATGGACAATTACTAAGGCTAATGTGTAAGATTTTGCCAACACCTGCATTAGCTAAACCATGAACCCGTCCCTGGAATATACATGCGCTTGCTAAAGAAAAGAGCAGAAGGGGCTTCTTACTTGCTCTTGAACAAAGGAGAAAGGACATGCATGCTACTCCCATGGGTCAGGTTTGTTTTCTCTGTGCTTTTTGTCCTTGACAAAACGGGTGATATATAAAAACGTCCTCTAAGGGATTACACCAGGATTACACTCACCGGCTGAGTGACCAAACCAAACCAAGCCGCCTGACAGCTTGTCCAGGGCCATTATGTACAAAACCCCTGGGACACCTACCCTCATATTCCTACCCCTACTTTGGGGCTACCTGGGGTCTAGTGGGGTGTGAGAGGTGGAAATAAAAATGTATGGCTCCACTCAAACTCACCCCCCTTTCTCAACTCTTTGTCTCCGCAATAATTAAATCCATTTGGAATAGAGGCCTGACATTAAAGGAGATGGATTTTGGCCTTTCTGTAAGCACAAAATGCTACAATTCATGACGTGGCTCAGGCAGGTGTGTCACTGGTCATGGGTACCAGGAGTGGCTTCTTATTTTATATTCCTGGGCCCACTACCCAGGAGCACAGCTTAATCGTTTCTAAGTTGTGTAATGACACATTCTCCTAAAATAAGTACTTAATATTTTGTACCTTCTAAACTTCAGTGCCATGGGACAAAACTCTAGTCCCCTGGCTCAGGCTATTGGTTCTGGACAGCTGCCTGTACATATGGCACCAGCAGGTTGAACATGCATGGAGGTGGCATTCTTTGGGGTATGGTTTTAAACCTGCACGTCCTAGGCTATACTGTCAGTACTGATTTCTGCACCTGTGACCTCCAATAACTTATGAGACTATGCAAGCCAAGAGCCTGCCCAGAGCTAAGCCCAGGGCATATATCAAACTTGAAATATGACTGAAGAAGGGAGGCAGGGAGGGAGGAAGAAGAGGAGGAAGGATGGTCAGCTGGTCAATTGATCAGATTTGTTCCAGCCCATCTCCCAAAACAGATGCACTCCAAGTAGGGCCATGCTGTCCCTGGGGCCTCTGAGCCAAACACACCTCCAAACACACGGACATTCTCCTTCAGCACTGTCGTCATCTGCAGCTCCTGAATCTTAGTGCAGAGACCCTTGGGCAGCAGAACAATGATGCCCACATTCTCTGTCCCTTGAACACTCTCAATGGCAGCACTCCCTGTGTCCCCAGAAGTTCCTGGAAGGGAAGAAAAACCCTCCCTTTAGGACAAAGGGACAGAAAAGGAAAAGAAATGGCCCCTAAAGCACTATGGCCAAATAAGGCAATATCTACTTTCCAAGGCTTGGAGGGTGGGAACCTAGTGCTTCCTGGGGGAACCATGAACGTCCAAGAGATCTGTGGATAGAAATCAGGGCATCTGTGAACTTGGTACCATGTAACCTTACATGTTAAAAAATATTATTCTGAAAAGGTTCCATAGCCTCCACCAGACTGTCAAAGGGGTCCACGGCACAAGGTCAAGAACCCTGCTCCAGAAGACCCAGTAAGCCGCTCCCTGAGAGATGTCACTGGGGGCCATCTGTGGGTGGAGACCGGCAAGTCGGGGCACCAAGGACGCCAGTGCTCACACCCGCAATGCACACCTACAACCACGGTGACATGCTGCTTCCTCCTCTGCAGGAAGTACTGCAGGAATTGTGCTGTGCAGCCCAGGGCCAGGTCCTTAAATGCATACGTGACCCCATGCCACAGCTCCAACACGTTCAGCCCATCCCTCAACCTGGACAGATGGACCACCTCTCTGTGGCGGAATCTGCTGAAGGCCTGGTCGATCAGATCTGCCAGGAGAGAGAGGGTTGCACAGTGAATAAGGATGTTACCTTGTCTCACAAGTTCTCTCAGCCTCTGTAGACGGGCTTTTGCATTTGAAGTTTCTATCTCCTGCTACTGGATAAAAAGACCATAAATTTTTATCCTAAATGATACTGTGTATAATTGTATAATCCTAAAAAGAGTCTGAAAAGACATGAACCAAACTGTTCATAGATACCTTGTAGCAATTCCCCTAGAGCAGAACTGGCGCTGTAAGACTTTAATTTTTTACTTTATAAGCTTCATTGTTTGAATCTCTTATGAGCAGGTATTCCAATACAGGTTCAATTAAACACTTAGGCAACGAACAAATTGATGTCTCACCTCTTTTAATATTCCTTCCTAAGGACAGGAAGCTGTTTGTGTATTACTAAATCTCACAGCCCTGATGCCAGAACCTTGGGATGGCTTATACATAATCCTACCTAAGTCAGGTCCTCTAAAGCTGTGTTCCTCAAACTTAAATTGGCACTTGAGATCTTAAAACACAGATTCTGGTTCATTGGGCCTGAGGGATCTAATAAGTACCTGGGCAATGCCATCTGTGCTGGTCATGGGACCACATTTTGACTAGTCTTCCTCTTCCCAGCTTCAAACTCCACCATTACCTTACGGATTAGATCATATATTTGGCCTGTGGACCAGTGCTACTGGTATCATCTGAACATGTGATAGGAATGTAGAAACTCAGACCCACACCAGACCTACTGAATCTTAACGGGATCCCCAAGGAGAGTGGATGGGCACATCACACATTACACTTTGAGCTGGTCCAGGACTCTCAAAGTCCCTTCTGGAACTACCATTCAAGGAAATAAAACAGCCATCTGATGGCCTGGGTGCTTTATATGCAGGGAGGAAATATCCCAACATTCACGCATCTCAGGATGATGGCAAAATCCCCATCTTGAAAAGATTTTTTTTTAAAAGAAACTGAAGGGAAAAAATTCTCTGCAGATCATGTCAGCATTCATCTCATGATAAGTGGGAGCTGGAATGGATGAACTCTTTGGGGATATTTCCAATCCTGGGATTCCAGAGTCTGGAAAAAACTCCCAAGTTTGGAAAATGTGACCAGAGACCTCCCAAGGGTTAAGTGATGGATATGCAACTCTGCGGGGGACTGGGCTGGCAGGGGAGTGAGTGGAAGAGCAGGGAGGTGGGGGTGCTCACCATTTAAGTCATCCCTGGGAATGAGCTCAGGCCCAATGAAGAGGACACACAGCTCCTTCACCAGGCCAGGGTAGGACAGCGTGCTCCACTGACGCAGGGTCTCTCTGCTCAGCTGCGGGAGCTCCTCAGGCATGAAGAGGCCACCATCAGGAGCATAGCCAGAGAAGAGGGCCCCCTCAAAGTCAACACAGGGGGCCACCCCCCTAGTGCTGACGTACCACATGATCCCGGAGGCCTGCAGAGGGAACAGTCCCAGGGGCATGTGATCAGGCTCAGTACCCCACAGGGTGAAAGTGAAGCACTGCCAGCCCCCAGCTCAGCCCAGACCACCACTTAGTGGGGTAGGTGTCCCAGCCCGGGAGACTGAAGCCCTAGAGTCTCATGCCAGCCCCACCTGGGACTCTGCAAATCTGACCTCTTCAATCAAAATGAGGCAATCCCATATCAGTGGCAATCCTACTGCCTTGTCAGGGTCGCAAGGGAGCATGCCAGGAAGATGAGAAGGTCTTGGGGTAAGGAAAGGTAACATTAATAATAAAGCAATTGTTTTTTGATATCTCACTTGAGAAGACTGCCACGCTTGGTTATACACCCTTTTGAGAGATGTCTGCATCCACATCTGCTGAAAAAATAACCACTTAAGTGGTTAGCTAGCAATGTTGCCTATAACCTACCATTTGACCACTCTGGTAATTTGTTGAAATCAACATGGGAGCTTTAAAAAAAATACTCCTGTACAACATTCGAAAATCCATCAACATCATCCACCACATCAACAAAAAGAAGAACAAAAACCACATGATCATCTCCATAGATGCTGAAAAAGCATTTGACAAAATTCAGCATCCATTCCTGATTAAAACTCTCAACAAATTGGGTATAGACGGCAAGTACCTCAACATCATAAAGGCTATATATGACAAACCCACAGCTAACATCATACTTAACGGCGAGACGCTGAAAGCTTTTCATCTAAGATCGGGAACAAGACAGGGATGCCCACTCTCTCCACTGTTATTCAACATAGTACTGGAGGTCCTAGCCACAGCAATCAGACAAAACAAAGACATACAAGGCATCCAGATTGGTAAAGAAGAAGTCAAATTGTCACTATTTGCAGATGACATGATACTGTACATAAAAAACCCTAAAGACTCCACTCCAAAACTACTAGAACTAATATCTGAATTCAGCAAAGTTGCAGGATACAAAATTAACACACAGAAATCTGTTGCTTTCCTATACACTAATGATGAACTAACAGAAAGAGAAATCAGAAAAACAATTCCATTCACAATTGCATCAAAAAGAATAAAATACCTAGGAATAAACCTAACGAAGGAAGTGAAAGACCTGTACTCTGAAAACTACAAGACACTCCTAAGAGAAATTAAAGAGGACACTAACAAATGGAAATGCATCCCATGCTCTTGGCTAGGAAGAATAAATATTGTCAAAATGGCTATACTACCTAAAGCAATCCCTATCAAACTACCAACAGCTTTCTTCAATGAACTGGAACAAATAATTCTAAAATTCATATGGAACCACAAAAGACCCCGAATAGCCAAAGCAATCCTGAGAAGGAGGAATAAAACAGGGCGAATTACGCTCCCTGACTTCAAGCTCTACTACAAAGCCACAGTAATCAAGACAATTTGGTATTGGCACAAAAACAGACCCACAGACCAGTGGAACAGAATAGAAAATCCAAACATTAATCCAAACATATACAGTCAATTAATATTTGATAAAGGAGCCTTGTATATACAATGGGGAGATGACAGCCTCTTTAGCAGCTGGTGTTGGAAAAACTGGACAGCTACATGTAAGAGAATGAAACTGGACTACTGTCTAGCCCCATACACAAAGGTAAACTCAAGGTGGATCAAAGACCTGAATGTAAGTCATGAAACCATAAAACTCTTAGAAAAAAACATAGGCAAAAATCTCTTGGACATAAACATGAGCAACTTCTTCATGAACATATCTCCCCGGGCAAGGGAAACAAAAGCAAAAATGAACAAGTGGGACTATATCAAGCTGAAAAGCTTCTGTACAGCAAAGGACACCATCAGTAGAACAAAAAGACATCCTACAGTATGGGAGAATATATTCATAAAAAACGTATCTGATAAAGGGTTGACATCCAAAATATATAAAGAACTCATGCACCTTAACAAACAAAAGCAAATAATCCAATTAAGAAATGGGCAGAGGACATGAATAGACACTTCTCCAAAGAAGAAATTCAGATGGCCAACAGGCACATGAAAAGATGCTCCACATCGCTAATCATCAGAGAAATGCAGATTAAAACCACAATGAGATATCACCTCACACCAGTGAGGATGGCCAACATCCAAAACACAAACAACAACAAATGTTGGCGAGGATGTGGAGAAAAGGGAACCCTCCTACACTGCTGGTGGGACTGCAAATTAGTTCAACCATTGTGGAAAGCAGTATGGAGGTTCCTCAAAAAACTCAAAATAGAAATACCATTTGACCCAGGAATTCCACTCCTAGGAATTTACCCTAAGAATGCAGCAGCCCAATTTGAAAAGACAGATGCACCCCTATGTTTATTGCAGCACTATTTACAATAGCCAAGAAATGGAAGCAACCTAAGTGTCCATCAGTAGATGAATGGATAAAGAAGAGTGGTACATATACACAATGGAATATTATTCAGCCATAAGAAGAAAACAAATCCTACCATTTGCAACAACATGGATGGAGCTAGAGGGTATTATGCTCAGTGAAATAAGCCAAGCCGAAAAAGACAAGTATCAAATGATTTCACTCATATGTGGAGTATAAGAACAAAGAAAAAATACTGAAGGAACAAAACAGCAGCAGACTCACAGAACCCAAGAACGGACTAATAGTTACCAAAGGGAAAGGGACTGGGGAAAATGGGTGGGAAGGGAGGGATAAGAGGGAAAAAGGGGCATTATGATTAGCAGACATAATGTTGGGGGGGCACGGGGAGGGCTGTACAACTCAGAGAAGACAAGTAGTGATTCTATAGCATCTCACTACGCTGATGGACAGTGATTGTAATGGGGTTGGTGGGGGGGACCTGATGAAGGGGTAGTTTAATAACCATAATATTGCACATGTAATTGTAAATTAATGATACCAAAATAAATTATATTAAAAAAAAATACTCCTACCTGGGACCCTCCCTGGGTTAATTAAGTTCTACATGAGAAGCTCCTTGCATTATTCTAATGTGCACCTAGGGTTAATCATAGGGAACCAACTTATTCCAGTCTGCCGAGGGCTTTCCTAGTTTTACAACTGAAAGTCCCGTGTCCCAGGAAATCCCTCAGTCCTAGGCCAGTTAGGGGAGTGGGTCATTCTAGTTGGAAACTAGGGCCTAATCCTCGAAGAACAATTAGAAGTACCAACACAATACCCTTAATACTGTCCAGCCACAGCTAGGTGGCCCTCTGTGGACTCAGTACTCTCTGATCGGGGTCAGGGAGAGGGAGTGTCCAGGGGCACCCCAGGCCTAACTTTGGTACATTTCCACAACAGGCGGGTTCCCAGGAGTCAGGGGACGTGTCAAGGGGCTGGGCTGAGCCAGGCCTGAGCTCTGAATGCCTTTCTCAGGATCATGGCAGTGAATTCAGGGCTCTGGGTTTAACGTCCACAGCACCTCAGGGGATGAATCTGACTAGACATAGCTCTCAGTGTCAGCGTAGATTCACCTGTGCCAGGTTTAGAGGGGAACGCCTGCCCTCTGGGGCATAGCCACCTGAAGCTCCCCACCTCCCACAAACAATGGGAGTGGTGGCCACTAGGTTACAGGCAACGGTGTTAAATGACCATTGAGGTGGAGGAATGCTAGTTCTCAAGAGTAGCTGACACCTCTGAGCCCTGTGTGCCATTTCCCGTGCCTACAAACACAAAGGCATCCAACTTAGAGCCAAGTTTAATCATCTAAATCATGAATCTTTTGAAAGTGAAAGTGGATACTATTAATAATTATGCTGGGACAATGAGTATAAGCTAAAACTGTCTCAAGCAAAGTGGGTCATACGGTCACCCTTGTAGAGGACGTCTCAAAGAAATAAAATCAGCGTCAACTCCAAAAGCCAGCTGGGTAAAGGAAGCCTTCTGCAGCACGCCCTTCCCTGGATGGGCTGGGCTGCCTCACACCTGCGGCACTGGGTTGTTCTGAGCTCCCTGCTTTAAGGGGGACATGGACAAACTGGCCCAGGATAAAGGAGAGGGCCTGACACCGGCTCTGCACATGTCAGCATAAGGAACAGGACTGAGCAGCGCACAGGCGACCATCTTCACCAGGGAAGGACTGTCTCTGCTCTGTCCAACCACCCCAAGGAGCAGCCTTCTCAGGATAACAGGGCGAAGCCACACACACCACTGGGTTCAGCGTGAGGTAAACAATAAGAGAAGCCCAGAAGTAGCAGCAGCTGCCACAGGAGATGGTGAAACTGAAAAAGAAAATCAGGCACTTTTGTTGGACGCTGCAGGGGTTCCAGGCAACCGATGGAGCCTGGGCTAAATGACTTCTGGGGTGTAAGATTTTATAATGTTAAAAAGAAAGCCACAGGCCCCAAATGGATTCCCTTGTGCCAGGCCCACACCACCAAACTAGGGCTTGACACCCAATGTAACTGTAGTTTCAGCCTTCCTCAGGAGAGTAATCCCAGGAGAGAATTTCCTGGTCAGCCCCTAAATAAATAGCCTTTTGTCCCGGAAAGGGAGGTGACGTTGCCCGAAATAATCCTTTTTTGGTGACTTCCTTGTCTGCCTTTAGAAGCATCTCCTTTCTGTGGCCCACTGGCGCTCCTCACTACTTACTGGGCGGGATGCTGCAGGATTCACGAATTTCAATGAAGCCAATTTGATTTTAAAATTTACTCTCTTCAATTGTTGTTATTTGACAATAATTGACACTTGTGATTCCTCTGAACCCTACTCCTGACCATTAACCTGAATAAATAGCAAGACACAGGAGACTACCTAAAGCCGGCAAACACTTTGGAAAGGGCTCTGGGAAGGGAAGAATATTCTGAGAAGGGGAGGGGCAGGGCGGAGACTTGGACCCCAGCGGCCAAGTGCCTAGCCGCTGACCGCAGACTAGCCCCCCCGCGCTGAAGCCCAGCGGTCTGTAAGCAGGCCCCTGCCTCTCCAAGGTCACCGGACAGCAGTCTGGCTGGCCAAGCCCTGGGCTGAGGACGGATAAGGTCTGCTGGGTAAGGCTCCACCCCGAGCCTCTAAAAACACCGCAGACTTCCTTCTCGGGGTTCTCCTGGAACTGCAGAAACTCTCAGAAGTTGGAGAGCACTGGAAACCCTCACTCCTCCCAGCCTCCCCCACGTCCGGGCGCCCAACTAGAGGCTACAGAACGCGGCGCGGAGGCGGCCGCGGCTTCTCTGAAGTCAGGCCTGAACGGGAGCGCGAGAAGCTCAAGAGCTCCGACGCAGCGCTACGGGCTACCCGGGGAGGACGGCGCGATCGCCGGAGGGGCACGCGGGGACGGGCCCGGGAACGCCAACCCTCGCCCGGGGGTAGTTCGGGCTGCTCGGACCGGGCCGGGGACGGTTACCCGGTCGGGAGCCGGAGGGAGCGCAGCGGGGTGGCCGGGCCGGGGGTGCGCGCTGCTCTAGGCTGGCGGCGCTCAGGCTTCCGGGGCGGAAGGAAGGGCGTGGGGAGAGCGGGAGGCGGGAGCGCAGAAGATGGAAATGAGAGAGGATCCTGCGCTCCTCCCTGGCGTGTGTCCAGGGCATTGGCTAGTCACTTACATTCAGCCTCTTAACGTGCACTGCACCCCGGGGAGAACCACATAACCTGATTTTTCCGGCTAGAAAACCCAGGACAAGATGGAAAGAAGAAAAGCCCTTATCTTCTTCGGGTTTCATGCCTCTCACCTGCAAAATCAGGCGGCTGGACAAACTCCTAGTTTCTCAAAGTGGGTTTCAGAATCCGCAGGGATACAAGACATTGTTTTAGCTCAAAAGCTCTTTGTGGGAAAACACTTTTTAGTAAGCAAAGATTTATTCTAGGATAAAATGCACCCTCAGTTTATTTTAAAGAAAAAAGCAACACACTTGAAAAATTGTCCCCCAGACATGGACAAAGATTTGCATTCATGCCCTTGGTCTCCACCCACTCAGGTGGCCAAGTTTGAGGAGCTGGATGTGCCAGGGGCTGGCTAAGGTGCGGCCTGGCCTTTGGACTGGGGGCCTCCTGGGGTTGGAGGGCATGGGTGGCCGCCCTTGGGGTGCTGTCTGTTCTTTCTTCCTTCTCTTGATGGCGTTTTCCTAAACCTTTGGTCTCTGCTTACTCAAGGCACCCGCTCTCCAAGCCTCGGCCCACACGTGGTGCCCATCTGAAGTCTACACTAGTCCATGCACCTGCCTGAATGACTCCAGCCTGGGTGGGCCTCACATTCCAGAGAGAGAGACTGACTGGTCACTGCCTACCATGGAGTTCACTGCCTACCAGAGGCCAAGGGGGGGCATTCCCAGAGAGGGATATAGGCCAGGAAGGGAGCCCCAAAGACTTTCTACCCCCTGTATCAGGTGTACTTAATCACACAAAGGCCAGGGAAACAGGCCCGTGGCCAAAATGCCGTGAGATACGGCAGTGTTATTACAGTGCTCACAACCATGCAGGATGGGGTCCCACAGCCATCACGAGGAGGACAGTGCCTTCCACAGAGTTCTCCCACCAGGCCCTCTGTGCGACTCACAGAGGCCTGCAAGACTTCTTCCCGATTCTGCAGCAGGAGGGGAAGGTAGAAGCCCTTCTGGGAATTATAGTGTGATTCCCTCAGAAAGGAGAGAAGAAAAGGCTCAGGAAACAAGAGGTTTAATTCATTAGGAATTCCTGCCCGGGACATGCAGAACAGTGCAGCTACGGAAAATGAACACTTGTCCGTGGCCTGTGAGGGAGAATTCTGAGTGCCATGAAGAAACAGCAGGAATGTGGAGTTCTCTGAGACCTCTACACTGGATCAACATTTAGTTTTTATAAGATTTAAAACTGCTTTATTTATGTATCTTGCTTTCTGACCTTATACATTAGAATATTTAGCTGTTTCTTTGAAACTGATGTTCTTCAAAGGAGGGCCCTTGTAGTGCTTTTGCCTCTGTGTGTCCCTGCAAAGCCCTCTTACAAGGAGGTTTCTATAAGACTGTACACTCAGAGAATTTACCGTGGTCTCCATGCACTGGGATGTGGGAGTCGGGAGCCAGAGCCCTCTCTGAGGATTAGAGAGCACATAGGGCCTGGACTGCCAGAGGAGAAGGCCACCTGCCAGAAGCCCTCCCGCCATTGTGCAGGGCATAGGCCAACACCCAGGCTTTTTCTAGAGCCCAATCTGGACAGGGACAGCAAGGCAGAGGGTAGAGAATATGACATTCAGAGTCAGGACTGGTCTCTCTGAGCATTTTTTACCTAACTAGAAGATCTATCATTATACTTAAAGTACATGGAGGTTGTTTGAGGAGATGGGGGTAACATTTCAGCTCAAGGACTCTGAATCACCCTCAGATCACTCTGAGTTACTAACTCTGTAACTGTAACTAAGAATTCCAAATAAATAGTCTCAAATTATCAAGCAAAAAACTAGCTGGGATCATTTCAACTGCCTTTTTCACAAAAAATGGACAAGTCAATCCTAAAATTTATATGGAAATGCAGGAGACTCAGAATAACCAAAATAATCTTGAAAAAGAACAAAGTTGGAGGATTTATATTTCCTAATCTTAAAACCTAGTACAAATCTATCAGGACAGTACAAAGACAAGTACAAATTAGTCAAGACAGTGTGATACCAGCATAAAGACAGACATAGATATCAATGGAATAGGAGAGTCCTGAAATAAACTCATAGACCTATGGTTAATTGATATTTAACAACGTTGCCAAGACCGTTTGATGATGAAAGAATAATCCTTAAACAAATAATGGAGCAACCAGACATCCACAGGCAAATGAGTGAATTTGGATCCTCTACCTTACACTGCATGCAAAATTTAGTTCAAAATGGATCAAAGATCTAAATGTAACAACTAGAACTATAGAACTCGTAGAAGAAAACATAGGTGTAAATCTTCATGACCTTGGATTAGGCAATGGTTTCTTAGATATGACACCAAAATTACATGCAACAAAAGGAAAAATCGGACTTCATAAAAATTAAATACCTTTATGCTTCAGAGGACACTATTAAGAAAGTGAAAAGACAACTTGCAGAATGGGAGAAAAGATTTGCAAATCACATATCTGATAAGAGCCAAGGATTCAGAATATACTAAAAGCTCTTACAACTCAATAATAAAAAGGCAACCTAATTTAAAAATGGGCAGAGGATTTAAATAGATATTCTCAGACAGACACATAGGATGCTCAACATCATTAGTCCTTAGGGAAGTGCACATCAAAACCACAATGAGCTACGACTTCACACCTACTAGGATGGCTAGAATAAAAAGATTGTGCTGGTGAGGATGTAGGGTATTTGGAATCCTGGTACACACAACAGAACCCATCACTGGTGGGAATGTAAACTGGTGCAGCCACTTTGGAAAACAATGGGCAGTTCCTCAATATATTAAACAGAATTACCAGATGACTCAGTAATTCCACTTCTAGCTGCATGCCCAAGAGAATTGAAAGCACATCCTCATATAAAATCTTGAACACAAAGGTCCGTAGCAACATTATTCATAATAGCCAAACAATGGAAACAACCCAAATGTCCATCAACTGATAAACCAAATGTGAGTATATCCTTACCATGAAATATTATCCAGCCATAAAAGGAATGTTATAGCATGGATGAAGCTTGAAAACATTAGGCTAAGTGAAAAGCCATACAAAAAAGCTCACTTATTATATGATTCTATTTAAATGAAAGGTCCAAAATAGGCAAATCTATGGGGGCAGAAAGCAGATTAGTGGTTTCAAGGAGCTGGGTGAGAGGGAAATAATAAGTGACTGCTAATGGGCCCTCACAAAACACCAAGAGCTTACTGCTTTCTGGGATACTGTTTCTCTGTCAGGGAGAGTTATCTATGCTTGGGGAGCCAGAATGCCTCCAAGTGCCACCCAGCCAGGCCCCAAGCTCCACAATGATAGAAGCCCCTTCAATTGGGACCTTGCCCTAGGTTGGAAAAGGTATGGGTACCTGAAATCTGAGGAAGGGGACCATACATAGCATTCCATTTTCAGCCAGAAGCATGAGTGGAACAGAAGTAAATTAGGCCCTAAAGATCCAAATAAGTTCAGTAAGCAATTGCTCCCAGCAAGCTCTCTTCAGCCCACAGGACTTATAAGATATTAACATAACCGATGACAGTGTGAGAGGTGAGACAGAGGCCTCTTCCCAAAACCACATATAATACAAAAATATAATTAATACAACTAATACTGAAAGAGCAACAGGAAAGAAGGCTGCACCAGACTTCATACACCTGGAGAAGAGAACAGATCTCACGGAACAGGGTAACATACCAAAGCCATGATCTGGCAGGATCCAAGCCCTTCCCCCACCCCAGTCACTGGTGAGAGGAAGAGAAACGGAGTGGGGAGGGAGTGGAGGCCTAGGACTACTGAACACCCAGCCCTGGAGATCTGCTCTGGGAGCACAAACCTACGTTGCATGGTGCTCTGGATATTAGTGGGGTTGGAAAGCTAAGACAGGCAGAATACCTGGAGAGACTGAGATTCCAGCCACTTGTGGAAAACAGGGAGCCACATCTGGCTGCTCTGGGAAAAAAGAAAGGCAGGCAGTCTGAGAGACTTCTTAATAGCAAGAGGGTTGCCAAAGGGGCAAGGATTGCACAGAGCTTACTGCTCAGGAGAAAGGACAGGTGGACAAAATTGTCTGGGTACACTCTGCCAGGCAGGTTGGGAACTTTCAGGAGCTTCAGGAACTCCATCCCCCTGGCTGGCTATGCAGCTCCAAGGGCCCCCACCATGATACACAGCCTGCTGTGCCTTCCTCCCGACCAGTTCACACTGGCTTGCAAACCGGCAGGCCCGGCTCTGGTGTCAGGCCAGGCAGAGGGAAGCCCCGCCTATGGTAGCTACAAACGCAAAGCATAGAGGTTTACACCTGTGTGCTCAGCCCACTGGTTCTGGCAGTGGAGGCAGGCATAGCAGCCAGGAAGCAGGAAACAGCTCTTTCCTCCCCCTAGGCACCAGCACAGCTCCCCTGCAACTCCGACATCACTCCAGGGGCTGAGTGGCTCCCGAGAATAGAGATTCTGGGCACTAGAGGGTGCCAAATACAAATATGAAACATCAAAAGAACATGGTTCAAACCAAAATCCCACAAACACCAGAAAAAGGGTCAAGTGAAAATGAACTCATCAATCTTCCTGAAAGAGATTTCAAAATAAAAATCATAAATATGCTCGTGGAGGTACATAAAAATATTCAAGAACTCAGGAAAGAATTCCAGACAGAGATTCAATCATTATGGAATACAGTATCAGAAATGAAACATACGATGGAGGGATTTAAAAGCAGATTAGATATAGTGGAGGAGATGGTAAATGGATTAGAAATTAGAGAAGAGGAATACAAAGAAGCTGAGGCACAGAGAGAAAAAAGGATATCTAGGAATGAAAGAATATTGAGAGAACTGTGCGACCAATCCAAAAGGAACCATATTCACATTATAGGAGAACCAGAAGAAGAAGAGAGAGAAAAAGGGATAGAAAGTGTCATTGAGGAGGTAATTGCTGAAAACTTCCCCAATCTGGGGAAAGAAACAATCTCTCAGGCCACAGAGGTGCACAGATCTCCAACACAAGGGACCGAAGGAAGACAACACCAAGACATATAATAATTAAAATGGCAAAGATCAAGGATAAGGACAGACTATTAAAAACAGCCACAGAGAGAAATAAGATCACATACAAAGGAAAAGCCATCAGGCTATCATCAGACTTCTCAGTAGAAACCTTACAGGCCAGAAGGAGTGGCATGATATATTTAATGCAATGACGCAAAAGTGCTTCGAACCAAGAATATGCTACCTGGCAAGATTATCATTTAAATTTGAAGGAGGGATTAAACAATTTCCAGATAAGCAAAAGCTGAGAGAATTTACCTCCCACAAACCATCTCTACAATGTATTTTGGAGGGACTGCTATAGATTGGAAGTGTTCCTAAGGCTAAATAGATGTCACCAGAGGAAATAAAACCACAGTAAAGAAAATAGAATAATTAATTACTAAGCAGGTGCAAAATTAAATCAACTACCCCAAAAGTCAGTCAAGGGATAGACAGTACAGAATATGATACCTAATATATAAAGAATGGAGGAGGAAGAAAAGGAGGGGAAAAAAAGAACCTTTAGATTGTGTTTGTAATGGCATACTAAGTGAGTTAGGTTAGACAGAGAGTAAGGAAGTTACCCTTGAACCTTTGGTAACCACGAATCTAAAGCCTGCAATGGCAATAAGTACATACCTATCCATAATCACCCTAAATATAAATGGTCTGAATGCACCAATCAAAAGACATAGAGTCATTGAATGGATAAAAAAAAAAGACCCATCTATATGTTGCCTACAAGAGACTCACTTCAGACCCAAACACATACACAGACTGAAAGTGAAGAGATGGAAAAAGATATTTCATGCAACTAGTAGGGAGAAAAAAGCAGGAGTTGCAGTACTTGTATCAGACAAAATAGACTTTAAAACAAAGAAAGTCACAAGAGACAAAGAAGGACATTACATAATGATACAGGGGTCAGTCCAACAAGAAGATATAACCATTATAAATATCTATGCACCCAACACAGGAGCACTTACATATGTGAAACAAATACTAACAGAATTGAAGGGGGAAATAGAATACAATGCATTCATTTTAGGAGACTTCAACGCTCCACTCACTTCAAAGGACATATCAACCAGACAGAAAATAAGTAAGGGGACAGAGGCACTGAACAACGCATTAAAACAGATGGACCTAACAGACATCTATAGAACACTCCACCCAAAAGCAGCAGGATACACATTCTTCTCAAGTGCCCATGGAACATTTTCAAGCATAGATCATATACTAGGCCATAAAAAGAGCCTCAGTAGATTCAGGGGGATTGAAATTGTACCAACCAGCTTCTCAAACCACAAAGGTATGAAACTAGAAATAAATTATGCAAAGAAAATGAAAAAGCCCACAAACACATGGAGGCTTCACAAAATGCTCCTAAATAACCAATGGATCAATGACCAAATAAAAACAGAGATCAAGCAATATATGGAGACAAATGACAACAATAATTCAACACCGCAAAATCTGTGGGATGCAGTGAAGACCATCCTAAGAGAGAAAGATATTGCAGTACAGGCCCACCTCAGGAAAGAAAAACAATCCCATATGAACAGTCTAAACTCACAATTAATGAAACTAGAAAAGGAAGAACAAATGAGGCCCAAAGTCAGTAGAAGGAGGGACATAATAAAGATTAAAGCAGAAATAAATAAAATTGAGAAGAATAAAACAATAGAAAGAATCAATAAAAGCAGGAGCTGGTTCTTTGAGAAAATAAACAAAATAGATAACCCCCTAGCCAGACTTATCAAGAAAAAAAGAGTCTGCACACATAAACAGAAGTGACTGCTAATGAAAATGGCATTTCTTTGGCGATGATTAAAGTGTTCTGGAATTAGATGGTGGTGATGGTTGCCCAAATTGGTAATAGTCTATTAACAGCTTCCCAGCTAAGACCAATGGTGCTGGTCTGGGGGCCACACTTTGAGCAGCAAGTACCTGACAAGTTGGTTTAAAATACAGATTCCTGGGCTCAATCTCCAAGACTGATTCAGAAAGTCAATGGGAAGATCCCAGGAATCTTTATTTTTAACAAGGGCCCCTGGTGGTTCTGATTCAAGTAGTCTGTTGACATATTTAGAGAAATTGTACATTTGACCATTATAATAAAAAAAAATACTCAAGAAGACCAGTGAGCTAACAAGCTGCCTTGAATCAAGGAAGCAAATGATAGCAGAGAAATAGCAAAAGGGCTTGTGGAATGGTAGAGAGAGCGCTCTTTATGGAGACTCTCGCATAGGTGGTGCTGAAGATTGACACAATAAGAGGTTCCAGTACCATATTTGCAAATGGCCTTTGTTCAGACACCTAAAAATGTCCAACACAGAAGGTCATGAATGGGCCAGGGAAATCACAAATTCTTCAGATGAAGCGTGGCATCATTCCTGACGATGGGCTTGGATTCATATTGTAGGAAGTAGCAGGAGCAACAGCTCCTTGCCACAGTTAGAAATCAGGTGATGCAAATCTAACTCCCTCCAGGACATGCCCCCTTAGCTCCCTCTGCTCCAGCCACCAGAGAGCCTAAGGGCTTCCTCACACAGCAAGCAGCATCACCTTAGGGCTTTGCATTTGCTCTTCCCTCTGCCTGGGATACTCTTCCCAGAGAAGTCTTCCCTCCTGATGCAGTCAGGTTTCTGCTCCAAGATCTGCTCCTAATTCTAAAGGGCTTCTCAACCGTTGGATCTAAGACAATGGTGATTATTCCCCTACCCCGATTTATTTTTCTGTATAAACTTCTCACCACCAGATGCTGTGAAGGGTTATCGATTTCTTCCCACCATAATGGAGGCTCCCAGGAGAGCAGGGAATAGTTCTCTCCCATCCTCTGATTAACCCCCAGGGCTTGAACAGGGCGTGGCAAATAGCAGAGGGTCGATAAAAGATTTGCCTAAGGAGGAAGGAAGACAAGACCTCAGTGAAAATGCTGGCCCTTCTCTGTACCTGATGCCTTCCCTCCTCCTGGTGCCTCCTGGCCCCAGGGTCCTCCACCCTGACCAGGGGTAAGAACAATCACTTAACTCCCTTTAATGACTAATGCTACTCTGAGTGTGATTACATCTGATCGTCGACAAATTTGAGAGACACAAAATAGAGTAAGGTCAGTATAGAACTTATTACAGATGACTATGAACTATAGGTGAGCTCCAAGCTGACACAGATATTGTACTGACCATAAGGATGACATAGGTCTGGATCACAGAGGACAAGCCTGAGACAATATGGGACCAGGAATCATGGGAGCTGGGAGCTGATTCTGACTGTCTAAAACAGGGGTCAGAAAACTATGGCCCATGGGCCAAATCTAGCCCACTGCCTGTTTTTGTGGATAAAGCCTTACTGGAACCCAACTGGGCCCATTCATCTGAGTACTGCCTATGGCCGCTCAAGCACTACAAGAGTTGAGTGGAGTAGTTGCAACACAGGCCATCTTAGCTGCAAAGCAAAAAATGTTTACTATCTGGCCCTTTACAGAAAGTTTGCCCAACCTAGTCTAGAAGTTTCTTCGTAAGAAGAATTATGATTAGAGAGGTGGAGGTAGGCAGTATTTGTCTGAACATTTCTAGGGGAGACTCAGAACTTGCTGACTGTCACTCACAATGGGACTCCATAAGCAGAGTCAGGAAAACACCTGCCAGAGGAGAGGGAGATGCCCCAGGACCTGGAAACAATGCAAGTCCCATGGGACACCGAGGCAAGGGAAATAGTTTAAAATGCAGGCTATATTTAAATAAGCTATGCTATTCAGCTGAGCTTGCCTGAAGGCTAGGAGAAGAAGCAAGGACACTCAGGTGTATCTGGAGCTATGTGGGGGATGGTGGAATGGGGGAGAGGCATGTTTTCCCTAGCACAGAAATGAAGCAAGTTACTCAGGGCTCCAGGAGGGACACAGAGGAAGACACCCCAAGCCCCTGGGAGCAGACCCAGCACCTTCAGAAATTGGGTGCGATTCTGTAAATGTGGGCCTTTAACTCCCATGTTGGTCAGTCATCACAGTGCCTGCCCCAGAAATGTGTGACCTTGGACCAGCCTGATACAATCCTCAAAGAAGGCTATGGGTGAAAGGCCTCCCAGCAGTTGCCAGGATCTGGGGAAGAAGCTCTTTCCTCCAGAAGAGAGTGTGGGCAGAGCGTCATAGTGCTCACTGCATTAGAAAATGATTTAAGAGAAGTAGGCATCTCATTCTTGTAGAACTGACATTGTTAATGTGATGGACATTTACTCTGCCATTCACTCATTTTTATTGCATAAATTATATGCAATTATATATATATATGTATATATATATATATGATGTATATATAGTTAAATGTATTCCATATATACTGTACACCTAAAAAGTACCAGAGCTGGACCAGGCTCTGGGTATGAAACAAGATCTCTGTCCCTCAAGATCCTATAATCTAGGGAGCAGAGGGAGAGGGACAGACAGAAAGACATACCTGGCCCACCTGAGAAGTGCTCTAAGGGAGCATGCACAGGCCTGGCTCAGCACAAGAGCTGGGGGCTCAGGAGACACAACCAAGGCTTCAGGGAGGAGGTGGCCCAGGTCCAACCTCGATGACTCAAGTTTGCAGCTATAGGTGGTACAGAAGAGGGCTTTTGTTTTCCCACTCAAGGCAGGTAGAAAGCTGATTGATTCAGTGCCTTTGGCTCTCTTCTCTCCTACATGGTACTGCCACCCTGAGCCCACCTCTGGTTCCTGGTTCCTGGTTCCAACATAAACCAAGGTGTTTACACTTACTGCCACTAGATGGCACTATTCAGTCAAAAGTGCAGCCAACAGAGGCTTAATGTTGCAAAGTCAGCCCCAGTTCCGGTTTTGGTTTGGGAGGGGTGTCGGGAGGAGATTCCTGGGGATAGCAATAGGATTTTCAAATTTTTTTTTAATTCATCAAACTGCATATGGCATATATATATATTCATGTGCCCAAAAGGATTTTAAAAATCAGGCAAATACTACACTATTGCTCTCCACAGTAGACTGAAAATAACTGATCAATGTTTCCCTAGAAAATCAACTGGAATTTTGCCATGGGAATTATCTTTTCATACTGTGTCCCTTTACCTTCTGGCCAGGTACCAGGTGTACATATTGGTGATGTTATAGATTGGTACCAATTATACTTCACTGGCACTCTCTTCCCCCACTTTTGCCTGTTTCCCAACAACTCTGTTAAGTAGATGATGACTGGAAAGCAATAACTGTCTAAAATGTTTATGTTAGAATTAAAATATAGGCTGGGCATTCCCCCTAATTTACAGATACAAAAAACAGTTGGTGTAGGTCACTAGGGGATTCAAGATGGCAGCGTGAGAGGTGAGACAGAGAACTCCTCCCAAAACCACAAATAGTATAAAAATATAGTTAATTAATACAACTAACCCTAAAACAGCAACAGGAAAGAAGGCTGAGCCAGACTGCATACAGACATCATGAACAGAGCTGACCTGACGAAACAGGGTAATGTACGAAAGCCGTGATCCGGCAGGACCCAAGCCCTTCCTCCACCCCAGCTCACAGGCGGGAGGAAGGGAAATGAAGCGGGGAGGGGGTGGAAGCCTAGAACTACTGAACACCTAGCCCAGAAGATCTGCTGTGCAAGCAGAAACCTACTCTGTGTGGTGTTCTGGAGGTTGGGGAGCTGGGACATGAGGACTGCCTAAGAGACTGACATTCCGGCCATTTGTGGAGGATGGGATCCACATCCGGCTGCTCTGTGACAGAGGAAAGGCAGGCGGTCTGAGAGGCTTCCTAGCAGCCAGAGGGCTACTGAGGGGGCGGGATTTGCACAGGGATTGCTGTGGGGGAGAAGGGAGAGCTGGACAAGGTTGCCTGAGCGAGCTCTACCCAGCAGGTTGGGAACTTTGAGGGGCTTCAGGCGCTCCATCCCTCTGCATAGCTACTCAACTCCAAGGCCCCCCACTGTGACACGCAGCCTGCCGAGCCTTCCTCCTGGCCTGACAGCACAGGCTTGCACACCGGCAGGCACTGTGCTGGCATCAGGCCAGCCAGAGGGGGGCCCAGCCTACATCAGCTAGAGGATTACACCTGTGTGCTCAACCCACTGGCTGTGATACTAGAGGCAGGCACCATAGACGGGAATCAGGAAACAGATCTTTCCTCCCCCTAGGCACCAGCCATGCTCCCCAATGACCACCAAGCTCACTCTGGGGGCTGAGCAGCTCCAGACACTGGAGTTTCTGCGCACTAGTGGGTACCACATAGAAATATGAAACGTCAAAAGAACCTGATTCAGACCAAAATCTCACAAAACTCAGTAAAAGGGCCAAATGAAACTGAACTCACCAATCTTTCTGAAAAAGAGTTCAAAATAAAAATCATAAACAGGCTTATGGAGGTACAGGAAAATATTCAAGAACTCAGAAATGAATGTAAGATGGAGATTCAATCTTTAAGAAATTCCATACCTGAAATGAAACATACAATGGAGGGATTTAAAAGCAGATTAGATGTAGTAGAAGAAAGAGTAAATGGAATAGAAATTAGAGAAGAGGAATACAAAGAAACTGAGTCACAGAGAGAAAAAAGAATCTCTAAGAATGAAAGAATATTGAGAGAACTGTGTGACCAATCCAAACAGAACAATATTCGCATTATAGTGGTACCAGAAGAAGAATAAGAGAGAAAAAGGGATAGAAAGTTTCACAGAGGAGGTAATTGCTGAAAACTTCCCCAATGTGGGGAAGGAGATAGTCTCTCAAGCCATGGAGATGCACAGATTTTCCAACACAAGGGACCCAAGGAAGACAACATCAAGACATATAATAATTAAAACAGCAAAGATGAAGGATAAAGACAGACTTTTAAAAGCACCTAGAGAGAGAAAAAAGATCACATGCAAAGGAAAACCCATCAGGTTATCATCAGATTTCTCAAGAGAACCTTACAGGCCAGAAGGGAGTGGCATGATATATCTAATGCAATGAAGCAGAAGGGCCTTGAACCAAGAATACTCTACTTGGTAAGGTTATCATTTAAATTTGAAGGTGGGATTAAACAATTTTCAGATAAGCAAAAGCTGAGAGAATTTACCTCCCACAAACCACCTCTACAGTGCATTTTGGAGGGACTCCTAGAGATAGAAATATTCCTAAGACTAAATAGATGTCACCCAAGTGATAGACAAAGAGTACAGAATATGATTCATAACATACAAAGAATGGAGGAGGAAGAAAAGGAAAAAGGAGGAAAAAAAAGAACCTTCAGGTTGTGTTTGTAATAGCATAGGAAGTGAGTTAAATTTGACTGTTAGATAATAAGGGAATTATCATTGAGCCTTTGGTAACCATGAATCTAAAATCTGCAATGGCAATAAGTACATACCTATCCATAATCACCCTAAATGTAAATGCTATGAATGCACCAATCAAAAGACAGAATCACTGAGTGGATAAAAAAACAAGACCCACCTATATGCTGCCTACAAGAGACTCACTTCAAACCCAAACACATACACAGCCTGAAAGTAAAGGGATGGAAAAAGACATTTCATGCAACTAATAGGGAGAAAAAAGCAGGAGTTACAGTACTTGTATCAGACAAAATAGGCTTCAAAACAAAGAAAGTCACAAGAGACAAAGAAGGACATTACATAATGATTAAAGGGTCAATCCAACAAGAGGATATAACTATTATAAATGTCTATGCACCCAATACAGGATCACCTACCTATGGGAAAAAAAAAACTAACAGAATTAAAGGGGGAAGTAGAATGCAGTGCATTCATTTTAGGAGACTTCAACACTCCACTCACTCCAAAGGACAGATCAACCAGACAGAAAATAAGTAGAGACAGAGGCACTCAAGAACGTATTAGAACAGTTGGACCTAACGGACATCTACAGAACACTCCATCCGAAAGCAACAGGATATACATTCTTCTCAAGTGCACATGGAACATTTTCAAGAATATATCACATACTAGGCCACAAAAAGAACCTCAGTAAATTAAAAAAGATTGAAATTGTACCAATCAGCTTCTCAGATCACAAAGATATGAAACTAGAAATAAATTACTCAAAATGAAAAAGCCCACAGACACATGGAGGCTTAATAACATGCTCCTAAATAATCAATGGATCAATGATCAAATAAAAACAGAGATCAAGGAATATATGGAGACAAATGACAACAATAATTAAACACCACAAAATCTGTGGGACACAGCGAAGGCAGTGTTAGAGGGAAATATATTGCAATACAGGCCTACCTCATGAAAGAAGAACAATCCCAAATGAACAGTCTAAACTCACAATTAATGAAACTAGAAAAGGGAGAACAAATGAGGCCCAAAGTCAGTAGAAGGAGGGACATAATAAAGATTAAAGCAGAAATAAATAAAATTGAGAAGAATAAAACAATAGAAAGAATCAATAAAAGCAGGAGCTGGTTCTTTGAGAAAATAAACAAAATAGATAAACCCCTAGCCAGATTTATCAAGAAAAAAAGAGAGTTTACACACATAAACAGAATCAGAAATAAGAAAGGAAAAATCACTACAGACACCACAGAAATACAAAGAATTATGAAAGAATACTATGAAAAATTGTATGGTAACAAATTGGATAACCTAGAAGAAATGGACAACTTTCTAGAAAAATACAACCTTCCAAGGCTGACCCAGGAGGAAACAGAAAATCTGAAGAGACCAATTACCAGCAAAGAAATTTAATTGGTAATCAAAAAACTACCTAAGAACAAAATGCCAGAACCAGATGGTTTCACTGCTGAATTTTATCAAACATTTAGTGAAGACCTAATACTCATCCTCATTAAAGTTTTCCAAAAAGTAGAAGAGGAGGGAATACTCCCAAACTCATTCTATGAGGCCAACATCACTCTAATACCAAAACCAGGCAAAGACACCATAAAAAAAGAAAATTACAGACTGATATCTCTGATGAACATAGATGCAAAAATACTCAATAAAATATTAGCAAACCGAATTCAAAAATACATCAAAAAGATCATCCATCATGATCAAGTTGGATTCATCCCAGGGATGTAAAGATGGTACAACATTCGAAAATACATCAACATCATCCGCCACATCAACAAAAAGAAGGACAAAAACCATATGATCATCTCCACAGATGCTGAAAAAGCATTAAACAAAATTCAACACTGATTCATGATTAAAACTCTCAACAAAATGGGTATAGAGGGCAAGCACCTCAACATAATAAAGGCCATATATGACAAACCCACAGCCAACATTATACTTAACAGCGAGAAGCTGAAAGCTTTTCCTTTAAGATCGGGAACAAGACAAGGATGCCCAGTCTCCCCACTTTTACTCAACGTAACTGGAGGTCCTAGCCACGGCAATCAGACAACACAAAGAAATAAAAGGCATTCAGATTGGCAAGGAAGAAGTTAAACTGTCCCTGTTTGCAGATGACATGATATTGTACGTAAAAAACCCTAAAGAATCCACTCCAAAACTACTAGATCTAATATCTGAATTCAGCAAAGTTGCAGGATACAAAATTAATACGCAGAAATATGTGGCATTCCTATACACTAACAATGAACTAACAGAGAGAGAAATCATGAAAAAAATTCCATTCACAGTTGTACCAAAAAGAATAAAATACCTAGGAATAAACCCAACCAAGGAAGTGAAAGACCTATACTCTGAAAACTACAAGACACTTATGATAGAAATTAAAAAAGATACCAATAAATGGAAACACATCCCATGCTCATGGATAGGAAGAATTAATATTGTCAAAATGGCCATCCTGCCTAAAGCAATCTACAGATTCAATGCAATTCCTATCAAAATACCAACAGCATTCTTCAACAATTTAGAGAAAATCATTCTAAAATTCATATGGAACCACAAAAGACCCCGAATAGCCAAAACAATCCTGAGAAGGAAGAATAAAGCTGGGGGGATTATGCTCCCCAAATTCAAGCTCTACTACAAAGCCACAGTACTCAAGACAATTTTGGTACTGGCACAAGAACAGACCCATAGACCAATGGAACAGACTAGAGAGCCCTGATATAAACCCAACCGTATATGGTCAATTAATATATGATAAAGGAGCCATGGACATACAATGGGGAAATGACAGCCTCTTCAACAGCTGGTGTTGGCAAAACTGGACAGCTACATGCAAGAGAATGAAATTGGATTATTGTTTAACCCCATACACAAAAGTAAACTTGAAATGGATCAAAGACCTGAATGTAAGTCATGAAAGCATAAAACTCTTAGAAGACAACATAGGCAAAAATCTTCTGAGTATAAGCATGAGCAACTTCTTCCTGAACGCATCTCCTCGAGCAAGGGAAACAAAAGCAAAAATGAACTCATGGGACTACACCAAACTAAAAAGTTTCTGTACAGCAAAGGACACCATCAACTGAATAAAAAGGCATCCTACAGTATGGGAGAATATATTTGTAAATGACATATCCGACAAGGGGTTAACATCCAAAATATGTAAAGAACTCACACGCCTCAACACCCAAAAAGCAAATAACCCGATTAAAAAATGGGCAGAGGATATGAAGAGATAGTTCTCCAAAGAAGAAATTCAGATGGCCAATAGACACATGAAAAGATGTTACACATCACTAACCATCAGGGAAATGCAAATTAAAACCACAATGAGATATCACCTCACACCAGTAAGGATGGCCAGCATCCAAAAGACTAAGAACAACAAATGCTGGTGAGGATGTGGAGAAAGGGAACCGTCCTACACTGCTGGTGGGAATGTAAGCTAGGTCAACCATTGTGGAAAGCAATATGGAGGTTCCCCAAGAAACTAAAAACAGAAATACCATTTGACCCTGGAACCCCACTCCTTGGAATTTACCCAAAGAATACAACTTCTCAGATTCAAAAGGACCTATGCACCCCTATATTTATTGTAGCACTTTTTACAATAGCCAAGATATGGAAGCAACCTAAGTGTCCATCAGTAGATGAATGGATAAAGAAGAGGTGGTACATATACACAATGTAATACTATTCAGCCATAAGAAAGAAACAAATTCTACCATTTGCAAAAACATGGATGGAGCTGGAAGATATTATGCTCAGTGAAATAAGCCAGGCAGAGAAAGGCAAGTGCCAAATGATTTCCCTCATTTGTGGAGTATGACGACGAAGCAAAACTGAAGTAACAAAATAGTAGGAGACTCAGAGACTTCAAGAAGGAACTGGTGGTTATGAAAGGGGAGGGGTGTGGGAGGGTGAGTGGGGAGTGAGGGAGAAGGGGATTGAGGGGTATTATGTTTAGTACACATGGTGTGGGGGTTCACCAGGAAAACAGTGTAGCACAGAGAAGGCAAACAATGAATCTGTGGCATCTTACTACACTGAAGGACAGTGACTGCATTGGGGTGTGAGTGGGGACTTGATAATATGGGTAAATGTAGCAACCACATTGTTTTTTCATGTGAAACCTTCATAAGAGTGTATATCAATAATACCTTAATAAAAATTAAAGAAAAATAAATAAGCCAGGTGGAGAAAGACAAGTATCAAATGATTTCACTCATCTGTGGAGTATAAGAACAAAGCAAAAACTGAAGGAACAAAACAGCAGCAGACTCACAGAACCCAAGAATGGACTAACAGTTACCAAAGGGAAAGGGACTGGGGAGGATGGGTGGGAAGGGAGGGATAAGGGGGGAAAGGGTCATTATGATTAGTATGTATAATGTGGGGTGGCACGGGGAAGGCAGTATAACACAGAGAAGACAAGTAGTGACTCTATAGCATCTTACTATGCTGATGGACAGTGACTGTAATGGGGTTGCTGGGGGGGACTTGATAATGGGGGGAATCTAGTAACCATGATGTTGTTCATGTGATTGTACATTAATGATAGCAAAATTAAAAAAAACTTTTCTTTCAAAGAAAAAAAAACAATTGGTGTCACTTGGCTCCTCTGCTAGTAATCTTTTGATATTAAAATGCTCATTTCCTAGTAATCAAGTCAGTACTCTGTCTCTTTTTCATAACTTCAGGGAAGCTATACTTTAAATACCTGTGGATCTTTTGCAAGGCAACGTTATTCATTCAACAAACATGTGTCAAACATTGGCTAGGTGCAAAGCACTGTATTAGGGTGGAGAGTCCAAGCTGGATATGGTGGTCTCAGCCTTGCAGACACAGGCCAGTGGGGGACACAGAGGATACTACACACTGAGTGCTATAGTAGAGGAATAACCTTTCAAAAAATTGAGCACAAATGAAAGAACCACAAATGAAAAATTATGTTGCTACAGAGTGAAAAAGCACAGGTAAAGGACTGAAGAAAACATGGTGCAGGAAAGGGGCAGCAGAGAGGCAGCAGGTTGGCATTACAAGTCAGGAAAATGCAAAAATCCCCTCTCTTATCCACACGTTCCTGTTCAGGTCTATGAGGGATTCTTAGGTTTCTTGTGGGCTCAGAGCAGCTGTGGAAAGCAGTTGGGAACATGGTCCATGGACCAGCTCTCCAGTGCCCCCCAAGTAAGGAGAGGTTAGACTTTCTGTGGCAGGTGAAATGGGGTACATCAGTTGTGCCTGGGGACGGAGATGTCAGAGGTGTGCCCCACTGGGCACCTAAAAACCACCAAAAAAATCTTATGATCCTAAATCTCCATGATAATAAATCAGTTGATAATATCTAAAGCTAAAAAAGAAATGAAAGGAAGAAAAAAGAAGGAAAGATCATAAAGTGGTGCTGTTTAGAAATGTGGAGAAAAATCAGAAAAGAACAGCTAGAAGAGTTGAATGTAGTTGTGACCATCTCGTTACTTACCCCACCTTTTATGTAGTTTTATGTGCGTTTTTACATTCTAGGGATGGTCCCAGCTTCTCAAACAGTAGTGCGCCCAAAAACCCTAGGGGAGCTCAGAGCGTGACTGGCAGGTCAGCAGTAGGCCTGGATATCTGCGTGTTCAACCTGACACAGGAGCTTAGAGGACCACTTTGGGACCTTCTCTACATTCCAAACAGTGGTTGAAAGTGGGATGGAGCTGACCCCCAAATTCTGTCCCAGCCCCATTCCTTCCTAGCTGCGGAACTCTGAGTCAATCACTTTCCTTGTCTGTTTCCTCATATCAACAAGGATCACATTAGGCCAGAGCTTCTTGAACATTTTGAAAGATGAAGTTTCAGAATCTAATGAAAGACTTATAAGAAAAATGCAATATGACACTTCACACAATTTCAGGGTGTTCCCAGCCCCTCAGGGGCCAGTAAATCATTGGTTACAATCTCTTGGAATGTAGGTTCTCAAAGAATACATCCCTTTCAGCTCTGATGTTCACAGGCTGATCTGGCTGCCATGGACAGGCTGGCTGGAGAGAGAGGGCAGAACTGGATCTGGACAGCAGCTTCAGAATCCCAGCCTGTGGGGGGTGTCCTGGCATACATTGAATGGGTACCTCACCCTGCCTTTTAGGGATCCAAGAGCTGGTCTCTAACTTGGGAGATACAAACAGGATACAAATCTTCCCCCACTTTGACCAAGATACTAGCGCTGGCTCCCTGAGAGTGATGAGTATCCAAGGACATACAGGGCTATTAAAAAGCTGAACGTCTCAAAAGACGTTCTTAAGTGTCTCAAAAGATGTACATCAGCAACTGACTATAAGGATAAACATTTCAGCCTGAGGAAGTGGCCCCAGGTCTACCCTCCTCCTTCAGATCCTAGAAAGAATGGCCTTTCTAGAGAAGTAATGATTTTGTTAATGGCTGTGGTGCTCATCCTGCATCTGGTCCATGGGCTCCTATTCACTGGGAAAGGGCAGGGCAATCATGCAGTTGTGAGGCACAAAGGCCTTTCACCATCTTTATCAAGCCGGAGAAGACCTTTCATCCAGATGGGAACCACAGTGCAGAGGCCTACTGGTTGAGTGCTGAGTTCAGACAAGTTGAGGCCTTATCAAAGGAGCCGTAGGCTACTGCTGCCTCCCTAATCTCAATGAGATTAATTGAATCTGTAATTCACGGCCAGCTGGTCAATGGTCAAAGGGCCAGGTTCTTAGATAGGACGTAGAAACTCAAGGAAGCAGTGAGCCACCCTGGGGGACACGTTTGCTGGCACAAAGCTGCCAAGCACAGTCCAACATTCCTCCCAGCCCAGCGGGAGAGGCCATAGGTAGGACAGTGAGACCATGGGAGACACATCAGAGAACACTCCTGCCCAAGACATTAATTTCCTACATCAGCCTGCTGTCCTCTTCTCATTCCCAGGCTGAAAATCCACTATTACATCAGGACTAGGTTATGTAACACACCAGCATAAGGTTCCCAATCGTTCTGAGATTATGTCCTTCCTGGTTGGTTGTCTTTTTGTTTTTCTGTTATTTACCATATGATATAATAGTCTACAATACTTAGTGTTATATTTTAACATATTTTCAGCCCAAATTCTTTTGAAAATATTACTGTTTTATGAAATAAAAAGCTGGGGCCATTGGGCTAAAAGCAAGATCACTAAACCTCCCCTCTTCCCTGCCCCCAACCCAAGTCCTCTGATTCTACTAGACTTCTTTTATCACTTCAGTAGTTGACACTGAAACCCACAAAACAATGAGAATAGACAACCTGCTCCCAGAGTTTTAAGCCCTAGATCTAGATAGATATGATTCACCAAGCTACCTCTACTCAACTAAGTAGGTACCCTACAGAACAAAATTTAAAGCATACCCAGCAGCCATCATGTCCGACCCAAGTCTACATTTCCAATCTCACTTCTTATCATTTCCATCCTTTCCTCAAATGCTCATTGTCAGCAGCTACATTGACTATTTGCTTTCAGGTCTCTCTGCTTTGCATATGTTTTTCCTTCTGCCTTTGGTCAGACTATTGAACTTCTACTTATCCATCAGGATTAAATCTAAGTATCACCACCTCTGTGAAATCTTCCCTAACTTCTTCCCAAACTCTTATCTTCCAGCAATCACAAGCCCTTTATCTCTGTGTCCATAGCACCCTTGATATAGCTCTTGTTCACCATGTAACACAGTGCATCTGGAACAGCTGACTTGCTTTTCTGCTTTCCCTAGTAAGCCAAGAACTCTCCCTCAACCACTTGCATCTTTCTACACCCAGCCCCTAAAATAAAATAGTTGGCATATATGTATGCTAAGAAGATTCATTGAACTCCAGTTAAAATGACTGAAGCAAGTGAAGTGCATTGGCTAAAACCTACATCAACCATCATATTCAGTTAAAAACTTAAAAATTAGAAATAAGGCAAGGAAACCTACTATTCCTGCCAATATTGTTATCACATTTCTGGAAAGACCTGGCCAAGACTATAAGGTAAGAAAAAGAAATGATAGGTACAAGGATTGGAAGGGAAGAGATTAAATTGTCATTATCTGAAGATTATATGGTCATCAACAATTAAAAAAAGACTTCTGTTTCTGGCCAAGATTAACCTTCCTGTGCAAAAAAAGCAAAAAACTAACAAAATATATAAAACAACAGTTTTCAAGACACTGGACAGTATGCAGTGAAGGAAACTGACCTCTGAGAGACTGGAAATAAATGATAGGAGCCTATATTCATGCAAAGGACTATTATTTGGCATTAAAAAAGAATGAAATTCTAATGTATGCTACACAATGATGAACCTTGTAAATATTATGTTAAGTGAAAGAAGCAGGTCACAAGGGACCATATACTGTGTGACCATTCATATGACATGTCCAGGCTAGGGAAATCTATAGCTAGCTTTTGCCTAGAGCTGGGAGTGGGGAATGGGAGGGACAGGGAGGGACTGATGAATACAGGGTTTCTTTGTGGGGGGACTAATGTTCTAATATTAGATGTGGTAATGGTTGCACAGACCTGTGACTATACTAAAAACAATTAATTATACATTTTTAATGGGAGAATTGCATAGTATGTTAATTACTATTACATTTTTTAAAATGTTGATGGTCTAAATGCTGCAATTAAAAGGCAAATGTTTTCAGATTGGATAAAAAGTAAGACCCAGCTACTTGGTGCATTTTCAACATAAAGCCACAAATCATTTACAAGTAAAGAGTTGGAAAATTATGTGTCATGTTAACACTAATGAAAAAAAAGCTAAAATGGCTTTATCAGACAAAGTGGATTTCAGAGTAAAGACTGTTACCAAGGATAAAGGTCATCTCATTATGATAAAGGAGTCAATTCATCAAGAGGACATTACAGACCTAATGTATATGCACCCAATAATAGAGCTCCAGAATGCATAATGTAAAAAATAATAAACCTGTAAGGAAATCTAGGTAAATTGCAAATTATAGTAAGGAATTTCAATACCCTTCTCTCAAAATTTGATCAAACAGACAGAACAGACAGAAAATCAATACAGATATGGCAGTATTTAAAAAAACACTTTCAACCAATTTGCCATGATTGGGATACTACAAAGCCTAAAACAAAAAAAAGCTAAAGTGGCTCTATCAGACAAAGTGGATTTCAGACTAAAGACTGTTACCAGGGATACAGCACATGAACATTTACCAAGATAGACCATATTCTGGGTCTTAAGACAAGCCTGTTAAGTTTAAAAGCATTCAAGTCATGAGAAGTATATTTCCTGTCCACAACAGAATTACATTAGAAATCAGTAACAGTAAAATATCTGGAAAATTCCCCAGATACTTGGAAAATAAATAATCTATGGGCCAAAGAAGAAATGAAGAGGGAAATTAGAAAGTATCTTGAACTGAATGAAAATGAAAACACATTAAAATTTGTGAGATGCCCTAAGGCAGTACTTAGGGATACTATTTAATATTTAGTATTTATAGCACTAAAAAATGGTGGGGAAAAGGGGCCTCAAATCAATGACTTCAATACCCACCTAAAAAAACTAGAAAAAGAAAAGCAGTTTAAGCCCAAAATGAGCAGAAGTTAGGACATAATAAAGATCACAGTAGAAATAAATAGAAAAAAATAGAGGAAAATCCATAAAACCAAAGGCTGATTATTTGAAAAGACCAATAAAACTGATATACCTCTACTCAGACTCATAAAGGTGAAGAAAAGACAAGATATAAATGACCAACATCAGGAGCGAGGCAGGTAACATCACTACAGATCCCACAGGTAGTAAAAGTATGATAAAGGAATATCATAAGCAAATTAATGCCAATAAATTTGACAATTCAGATGAAATGGACAACCCTTGAAAGATACAAACGACCAAAGCTCACTTAAAAAAAAACTATTCTAAACTGATATCTATTAAAGAAACTGAATTTGTAGTAAAAATTCTTCCCCTTGGAGAAACTACAGATCCAGATGGCTTCTCTGGTGAATTCTACCAAACATTTAAGTAAGAAATAATAACAATTCTATGCAAACTCTTCTGGAAAATTGAAAAGGAAAGGACTCACTCTGAGACCATCTGAGACCCTTCCCAGCTCATTCTGAGACAATCACTACCTTGATAGCAAACCTAGACAAAGACATTAGTAGAAAATAAAATTATAGACCAATATCCTTAATGAACATAGATACAAAAACCCTAAACATAATTTTAGAAGCTTGAGATCAACAATATATCAAAAGAAATATCATGACCAAATAATGTTTATTTTGGGAATGCAAACTTGGTTTATCATTTGAAATTAATAAATGTAATCACCAAATTAACAAAATAAAAAATAAAATATATGATCATCCCAATAGATGTGATTTTTTTTTTACAAAATCCAATATCTATTTCTGATAAAAACTCTTAAAAACCTAGGAACAGAAGGAAACTTTCTCTACCTAATAAAGAAAATCTGTGAAAAGCTTTACAGTGAATCTATGAAAAACATCATAGCTAACAGTATAATTAGTAGTGAGAGACTGAATGTTTTCCCTCTAAGACCTGAAAGGAGACAAGCTGTTCTTACCACTTCTCTTCAGCATTGTACTGGAGAGTCTAGTCAGTGCAATAAGGCAAGAAAGGAAATAAAAGGCATAGAAGTCAGAAAGGAAACAGTACAAATACATTTGCAGATGATGAAATCCACAGGAAAGCTTCCAGAACTAAGGGTTTGCAGGATACAAGACCAGTATAAAAAAATCAATTGTACTTCTATATACTAACAGCAAACAACTGGAAATTGAAATTTAAAAAATATCATTTACATTGGTATCTAAGGTATATGAGATTCTTGGGGGAAAATATGACAAATTATCTGAAAGACTTGTACAATGAAACCTACAAAACATTGCTAAAAGAAATTAAATTTGATCTAAATAAATGACAAGATATACTGTGTTCATGAGTAGGAAGATTCAATACTGTTAATTCTCCGCACTTTTATGTATAGATTTAATGTACTCCCAATCAACATCCCACCATATTTTCTTTTAGAAATTGACACACTGATTCTAAAATTCATATGGCAATGCAAAGGGCCTAGAATAGTCTGAAGTTTGAGAAAAAAAGATCAAACTTACAGGACTTATACTACCTGATTTCAAAGTTTATTATAAAACTACAGTAAACAAAGCAATATAATACCAACATAAAGATGCATTAAAAAATCTGTGGGATACAATAGAGAGTTCACAAACAAACCACACATATATGGTCAACTAATTTTCAAGGTAAGTGCAGATATTCAGTGCAGAAATGATAATTTTTCTAAAAAGCAGGTGGGAATAATTGGATATCCATATGAATTTTGATCCTACTTCACCCCATATTTTAAAAAATTAACTCAAAATGGATCATAGATTGACATTTAAAATCTAAAATTAAAACACTTAGGAGAAAACAGAGAAAGGCTTTGTGACCTTGGGTTAGGCAAAAAATTAGATATGACACAAAAAGCACAATCCTTAAAATAACAAATTGACAAACTGGACTTTCTGTTAAGGCATCTGGTCCCAATTCCAATGTATGTGTTGCAGGGGGTGGTGGGAGAGTGGGGGTTCTCACACATAACACCAAGCAATTCTCCAACATCAACAGGGTTGTCCAAGAACTCAACTCAATTCTGAAACCATCTGCCTGGATACAGCAGCAGATCCACCAAGTTAAGGACTCCATCCCACAAGACTGCCCTCTACCCCCATTCCAGATGCCAATCACAAGACCCAGGTGGTTTCTGTGCTTCTGACCAACAGGCTACAGATTGGAGTTTCCCACAACCTCCCACCTTGGGTTTGATTAATGTGCTAGAGTGGTTCACAGAACTCAGGAAAACACTTAAGTTTACCTGTTTAATAACGGATATTGTAAAGGATACAAGTTAACAGCCAGATGAAGAGATACACAGGACAAGGTCCCAAATAAAGGAGCTTCTATTCTCATGGAGCTTGGGGTCTATCTCAGTGGCATGTGGAAGCATTCTGGTTCTCCAATCAAGGAAGCTCTCTCTCCCACAGAGAAGCAGGATGCAAAAAAGGGAGAGAACAAAATGTTCTTCTCAAGGGTTTTTGTGAGGGCTTCACTACATATTCATGAAAGAGTAGCCATTGACTCATTCAAGCTCTAGCCCCTCTGCCCTCTGCCCTCCTAGAGGTTGAGGGCTGGGAGTGAGAGTTCCCACCCTCTAATCACATGTTTAGTCCCCCTAGCAACCAGCCCCTGTTCCGGGGTGGTGTCCAAAAGTCTCTCATCCATTTGAACTTTATGGATCTGAAGTGTTTACAGGAACTGTGGTTGATGACCAAATATATCTAAGAAATATATATTTGGTCTGAATGATGCAATATATATTTTTCGTAACTCATTATATCTTATATCTCAGACTTCATCAAAATTAGAAACACTTTTTGGCAGACACTGTTAGGAAAATGAAAAGACAAGTCAGCCTGGGACAAGAATCTTTGCAAAACATATATCTGATAAAGGACTTGTATCCAGAATATATAAAGAGCTTTCAAAACTCAATAATAATAAAATAAACCACCCAGTTTTTTAAATAGGCAAAAGATTGGAAGAGAGACTTCACCAGAGAAGATATACAGGTAGTGTATTAATTTCCTATTGCTGTTGTAGCAAATTATCACAAACCCAGTGGCCTAAAACAATATAAATTTATTATCTTGCAATTGTGAAGGTCAGAAATCTGAAATGGGCCTCTGAGTTAAAAATCAAGGTAAGAGTAGTGGTGTTTCTTTCAGATGCCTCTAGAGAATAATCTATTTTCTTGTCTTTTCCAGATTCTAAAGGCTTCTCACATTCCTTGGCTCATGGCCCCCTAACATCTTCAAAGCCAGACATGGCTGATTGAGTCTTTCTCACATTGCACCTCTCTGACACTAACTCTTCTGTCTCCCTCTTTCACTTATGAGGGCATTGCACCCAACCAGATAGTCCAAGATATTTCTTCCCATAAAATCAACCCATTAGTAGCCTTAATATTCCCTTGCCATGTAACATTACACATAAACAGTTTCTGGGGTTAAGACAAGGATGTTTTCAAGACAGGGTACATTATTCTGCCTGCCATTAATGGCAAATAAGCCCCTGAAAAGTTGTTCGACATCACTAGGCGTTGGCGAACTGTAAACAAAAACCACAATGAGATACCACTGCACACCGATAACAGATTATAAGAATAGTTAAAATTAAAACTTATCGACCATTCGAAGCATTAATGATGATGGAGCAGAACTAGAACTCCACACACCACTGACAGCAGTGCAGCATGACACCACCATTGTATTCAGTATTCATCAGGGTTCTTCCTAGAAACAGAACCAATAGCAATGTGGATGGATAGATGATAGAGGGATAGTTACATAGACAGAATAGATAGATAAATTATTTTAAGGAATTGGCTCATGCACTTCTTAGGCTGCCAAGTCCAAAATCTGCAGGGCAGACCGGCAGGCTGGAGACCTAGCAAAGAGCTGACGTCAGAAGGCAGATGTCATTCTTTCTTCAGGGACCTCAGTCTTTTTTCTTTTAACGATGACACTTCTCTCTAGATGCTGCAAGTAAGAGAAACTGCAACACCATCTGAGTAAGACTGGGGTTTTATTAGCAAGGGAGATGTTAGGAAACAACCAGAAGATTCTGCTGCATCCACAAGCACAGTGTCAGGAAATATCCCTGATCGGAGTCAGGAGTCTGGGGTTCAAATACCAGCTCCAGTACAAAAGCAGTGGCACTTTCGGCCAAGCTCTTAACATCTTTGGCCTCTTATCATCATTTATAAAACAAAGTCTGGACCATTGGCTCTCCACAGCATATTTAGCTCCACATCTTACGTTTGAAGTAACAGGCTTCAGGAAGGCTGAGGCGAGTTGCTCACACCCCAGACTCCCTGTTCCTCACCTTAGCTTCTGCACAGTAACCCAAGGAGTGAGGAGGTGCCTCCAACCCCTGGAATCCTCAGCCTTTGTCCCGTAGGAAGATTTCCACATGACTGAGCTCCATTAATCCTCCCTGCAGGACCAAGGGATAGCCAGCATTGGCTCCTGGGAGGATAGAAGCTCTGCAAATTCCTCAAGAACAGCGGCGGCAACTTGCTAATATTTTGGATGACCAAAGTCCTGGCAGGAGGTAAATGTTTAATAAATATTTGTTGAATTAGTGAATAAATAAGTTGCTTCTTTATTCTACAAATGAGAAAATTGTGATCATTACACCCCGGGGATTGTGTAGCCAGGAATCCATATCTGACTACAAATCCCCCATTCCTTTCAGTTAATGGCATGCCAGTTTCTCCTGCCCATTGAAGAGATTGGGAGCAGAGGTGGGAGGAAGAAGCAGGCACCCTCCCCGAGAGTTCCTGAAGATGACTGGCAGTAATGAGCTGGAAATGTGGCAGTTTGAGTCTGTGAATGGTTCAAGGTCCAATGTGAGACAGTCTTATTTTGCTCCCTGGAGTGCCAGCATGGTCTCCTGAAGTCAGGGCACAGTGATCTCTCATGGAGATTTTTTTTAATATAATTTATTTTATTATCATTAATCTACAATTACATGTGCAATATTACGGTTATTAAACTACCCCTTAATCAGGTCCCCCCCACCAACCCCATTACAGTCACTGTCCATCAGCGTAGTGAGATGCTATAGAATCACTACTTGTCTTCTCTGAGTTGTACTGCCCTCCCCGTGCCCCCCAACATTATATCTGTTAATCGTAATGCCCCTTTTTCCCTCTTATCCCTCCCTTCCCACCCATTTTCCCCAGTCCCTTTCCCTTTGGTAACTATTAGTCCGTTCTTGGGTTCTGTGAGTCTGCTGCTGTTTTGTTCCTTCAGTTTTTTTCTTTGTTCTTATACTCCACATATGAGTGAAATCATTTGATACTTGTCTTTTTTCGGCTTGGCTTATTTCACTGAGCATAATACCCTCTAGCTCCATCCATGTTGTTGCAAATGGTAGGATTTGTTTTCTTCTTATGGCTGAATAATATTCCATTGTGTATATGTACCACATCTTCTTTATCCATTCGTCTACTGATGGACACTTAGGTTGCTTCCATTTCTTGGCTATTGTAAATAGTGCTGCAATAAACATAGGGTTGCATCTGTCCTTTTCAAATTGGGCTGCTGCATTCTTAGGGTAAATTCCTAGGAGTGGAATTCCTGGGTCAAATGGTATTTCTATTTTGAGTTTTTGAGGAACCTCCATACTGCTTTCCACAATGGTTGAACTAATTTGCAGTCCCACCAGCAGTGTAGGAGGGTTCCCTTTTCTCCACATCCTCGCCAACATTTGTTGTTGTTTGTGTTTTGGATGTTGACCATCCTCACTGGTGTGAGGTGATATCTCATTGTGGTTTTAATCTGCATTTCTCTGATGATTAGCGATGTGGAGCATCTTTTCATGTGCCTGTTGGCCATCTGAATTTCTTCTTTAGAGAAGTGTCTATTCATGTCCTCTGCCCATTTCTTAATTGGATTATTTGCTTTCTGTTTGTTAAGGTGCATGAGTTCTTTATATATTTTGGATGTCAACCCTTTATCAGATACGTTTTTTATGAATATATTCTCCCATACTGTAGGATGTCTTTTTGTTCTACTGATGGTGTCCTTTGCTGTACAGAAGCTTTTCAGCTTGATATAGTCCCACTTGTTCATTTTTGCTTTTGTTTCCCTTGCCCGGGAGATATGTTCATGAAGAAGTTGCTCATGTTTATGTCCAAGAGATTTTTGCCTATGTTTTTTTCTAAGAGTTTTATGGTTTCATGACTTACATTCAGGTCTTTGATCCACCTTGAGTTTACCTTTGTGTATGGGGCTAGATCTCATGGAGATTTGAATGGAGAGGATGGTGGCCAACCTGCAGGGCAAGTGGGGGGCTTCCCAAAGGGGATGGAGATGGTGGAAAAGGAGCCCCTGGTGCGATCCCAGGAGGCTTCCAGCAAGCTTTCAACCTCATCTGCTGGGCCTTGTCCACGAGTGTCGTGGTACAGAAATGCATTGATGATTTCCTGATTTCCTTGGTTCTTTTTCTTTTCTTCTGTAATGGATTCATGCTTCTTTCTTTGATTATGTGACGCCCATCACTTGGTCCTGCTATGCACTCCTGAGGATGAGAGGAAGGGATGGCTTATGCTAGAAACAGCACAGGGCGGGCATGCCACTTGTGTGTGGAGGCAGAAGGCAAGATAGAAAACCACTGGCCGCCTTAGAGGTCCGGTGCTGGGGAGCAGGCAGGGGCCTGGCTCTCGGCGCAGCCCTGAGAACACCAGCCAAGTGAGCTGCAGTGGCTGAGAACCAGGAGTGACTGGGGAGCCCAGAGCTCCTGCCTCTGCTCAGCCTGGGCCTGAAGTGGGCTAACAGGAAAGGCCAGGATCAAAGGATAAATTAGGACCAGAGCTGGACATGTGATTAAAAATGTACCCCCATATACTCCATAAGCAGATGGGTGATCACTCTTACCCTCAATGGGCAGTGTGCATTTCATAAGCTCTGCCTACATTATAGAATCCTGTTACTTGCCCAGACTATTTTCCAAGGGCAGTGGGCATTAGAGATTCTATGAAATTCCTCTAACATGTGGCTTAAACAGACTTCAGACCCTTTCTCACAGCTTTCTAAGTTCATTTTCATTCTGTGCAAGACATTTGTTCCCCTGTACAATCAAAGATCTGTAGAAAGGCGAATGCTAGAAGAGTTGTCACAACTTGGGGCATTTGATTTATTATTCTCCATTCTCCCTGCCATCCGACAGGCATGTCCTGAGTGTCTTCACTCTCGGCAACTTTGTCATACTCTACAGCTACACATAAAAACATAGACCCTGCCCTCAAGAAGGTTATAAGTACTAAACAAAAGAAAACAAATAGAATTGTCTTTAAATGTCCTTTAAAAAAGCCCGCATGTCTGATTTTATTCGTTGTATCCCTGAGTTACTATGATAATTATTATTTCCTAAAAGTCTAAATTCTTCCAATCATAGGTCAGTAGAATGAAACTAAGCAGTAGGAGTTTTGCATTAATGTTTTGTGAGACCTTTGCTTCTTAATCAAATTTCCACCATATTTGGAAATTTGGTAATTCAACTGGAGTTTGAAGGACAAGGAGAGATATAATAATACAGGGACCCCCAAGATTTTCCCTTGAGTTTCAGACCCAGTGGAGCTTGGGCATCTCCGTGCCTATTGACAGTGCTATAGACCCACTCGGGACTATGGGAACTTACTCTCTTGGAGACCTTGGCAAGCTCAGCAACTCTACAGAGCCTTTAGTGAGGTACTTACTGTGAGGCAGCACCAAATGTTTGGAGAGTTTGCACATTTGTGGGAAACATCCTAATGAAGGATTCACCACTATTCCTCCTAAGTAAAGTCGGTCCTAGGTCCAGTATTAACAAAAGGAGAAGAACAGAATGATTTTGACATTAATAGGCCGTGCTTTCCATTCACGCTTCCTGTGAATTTGGTGAGTGTAGGTAAATCCCTGTATTAATGTCACTGGAGAGATGGGTCCAGGCTCTGGAGCTGGACTCCATGGGTTTGAAGCCCAGCTCCTTCCTCTGTTTCTCAACTGGAAGAGCCAGGGTTCCTCTACTTCTCTGGGCTTCGAGATGCTCATCTCTAAAATGGGTTTGAACGTGTTGTGCAAATGGGATAATTCATATAAATGTGCTAGTGATAGTGGGCTGAATGCTCACTGAATGTAAGTATTCACTGTGTGTAACTGTAACAGCCAAGGACATGCTGGTAGAATGTGGTGGTTCTGAGCAAAGCAATTGTGAGTCCCAGTGGGACAACTGACTGTGTCTAGATGGGAAGCCCCTAGAGCTGTGTATATTTTCATGGGTGGGAGCCAGGACCTGTCCTTCTCTAGCAGAGAGAGAGACTGGGCTTAGTCTTTCTCACATGGCCATGACTGTCTCATCATAAAAAATCTCATCAGACAAGAAATATATTGTGAAAAACGTCCAATAAAAACAAATAAAACACACCTCTCCACTGCTTCTCCTCTTCCCGCTGCTCTCTTCAGAGGGAAGTACTGTGAGCTGTCTGGGATGCATCCTCTAGAATTTCTCTACACTCATGGGTGTGTGTGCATATGTAATCATGGTTATTGGGTTTTAAAAATTCAAATGAAATCATTCTGTATTTTTTCTGTAACTACTTCTTATTCCCTTAACAGTGTATCTTTGGAAATCTTTCTTAGTACAACCAGAAGTCATTCTTCTTAGTGGCTATATGGTAATTCAAGTCACAGATGGACCATAATCTATGTAGTCAATCCTCTATGGTGGATATTTTGCTCCCCCCCAACTCCTTTGTGGGGGTCTTATATTAAGCAACATTACAAAGAGAAAATCAGTGGCAGCTATTCCTTCATGAACCCAAGTAAGCCCAAACTTCTGAGTTAAGAATATTCCAGGTCACAGACCTTAAAATGAGAAGATGCTACATTTTAATATTTCGTAATTATTTACTGAGCCCATACTACCCGTATGAAACCAAGGAATCGCATTAGGTAAGGAAAGCCAGGCACAAGGCAGCCTGAATGAATTCGGCTGAACGACTTTCATCCGACTTTGACTGCTTCTGTTGAGCAGTTGACAGAAACACTGGGTTTTGCCCTCAGGACTTAGGGACACTACAGACAGGTGGCAGTGTACAGACAATCTATTGGGCAGTGCAGAGGGGTGGGGAGGAGAGGACGAGGCATGGCATGCAAGTACACATATAGCCCTCATTACATTGTTGCGCCCATGCTTTGTTCATCAAACACTTATCAGTCTTGTCTCTGTGCGAGGCACCATGCAAGTCCAGTAGTGAAGACAGGGATGAATGCTTGTACCCCACCACCGAGCACCTTACCATTCAGAGGGTGAAGAAGATGCGAAGCCAGGTGAGGCTGTAAGATAGAGTGGTTCAGTGAGAGTCATAGAAACTACATCAGGAGAGTTCAGAGTGAAGAGGAAATACTTCCAGTAGGAGAAGGAGGAAGGGAAGGGGTGAGGAGGACCCTCTTCTCCCTCCATCTTCCACCCTCGTGGATGGCATTAACATGCCGGTGGTCACCACTGGGGCTCCCAGGGGTGACCTCCCATTCCCTCCTGTCCACCTACAATGGATCCCCAAACACTCTCAGTTACAATCACAGACTAGCTTTCCAACCCCGCCTTCTCCCAGGGCAGGTCCTCAACTTCTACTGGAGTTTTTGCAGGAGTTTCCTAATCCATTTCTCCCCCGTCAGCTCCTTCCCCATCCAGCCCATCATTCCTGCTACTTCCACATCACAAATCTCCCCAAATCACAAATCTGATCATATCTCCCCTCTGCTTAAGAACTTGTGTTGACTTTCTATCACCTAGCACAGCAATATCCAAAATTTTATCACCAGGATATCAGGTTTTTAATTTTTGTTATATCTTTATATGTCCTGGTGCCTGCTAGCTTTTTGCTGGGTCCCTCAGGCTCACACCCTCACTTCGCCACTCTGCTCTGTGTTTTGGGGGCTTGGAGTCTACAAACTACATTTTCCAAACTCCTTTGCCAGCTGCCTTTTTTCTGTTGGGACGAGGCTTATGCCAATCACCCAACCACCAGAAATTTGGGAGTCAGAAGAGACAATCTTCTTTCTGCAGCAGGAGTGCAGTGGTCCTATATTCCAGAGATCTGGCTGAAGGTGACACCTTTTCATTAGTTCAACCCTAGTCGAGGTGACACCACTTTACTGGACCCAGAACCGAAGGGACCAGCAACTTCCAATACTATAGCAGCAAGTATAGACCTCTGGGTTCCAGCCCAGGGGCATTAGCAGCTTCAAATCTTCTTTATCATTTTGCTTTTCCAGCTCTTCTGACACCTTGGTAACCAATCCCCTGTATTCAATTCCCTCATTTGAAATGCCTAGGGTAATGTCTGTTTTCTGTACTGGACTCTTGTGCTATTTGTTATGTACTATTTTTCTCTAAGTTACTCCTTAAAACAACAACTCGGCCTTATCCTAAGCAGTAATATCGCTGAGATCATATGTTGGTATACATTTTCTAATACATATTAAACTAAATGCATAACTATTAATATTAACAGTGTTCATTCATGTACCACCTAAGATTATCTGTTGTGCTGATATATACCCCATTCCGGTAAAATACAGACTGTAGTCTGGGGAATACAATTCAGCCTCCCCTTCACCATCTGGTTGTGGCTTTCCCCTCTAGATCCTATTTCTGGTTCCCCTACTCCATTCTCTTCTCTGTCTTTCCTCCCTAAATCGCATACATTTCTTCAGCAACAGCGTATTTTTTCATGCCTTTGCATGCTTTGTTCTCCATTCATGAAAGTAACTTGACTCCTTCAAGCAGGCAGACCTTCTCTGACTAGCAAATTCCTCCTTACTCTTAATTCCATCACACCCTGCATTTTGAAGTTTTATTCAAGCTTCATTCTATTCAAAAGGCAGGATTAACTCCCTTCATGCTACTGACTAGACAGTGAGTTTCTTTGTAAATTCAAAATGTAACCCCTACGTGAATTTCACATAGTAAGTCAGAGAATGGATAAATCATCTGATACCTGTGGCTTCGATGGGCTCTGAAGCTGTCGAGAGGCAGCCATGGGGGATATATGGAACAGAATGTTGCGCGTGGTCACGGCAGATCACAAGCGCGTGCTTACAGAGCAAGCCAAATGGGACATTCCAGTAAATCCAACATACAAAGAACTTCAGATGCTAGTTTAAAAAAATTGGAATTCAGTAAAATATGCTTTGCACGCACCGTTACTGAACACGAGGGCCCAGCAACTACCTCAGGGTCTTTCATTGCTTCGAGATCTCCCTTCTTCAGGCATGTGGACTGTCAGGTTATTTGGTCTCGAGTCATAGCGCACTTCTGAACCAACAGTAGTCCGACCATGAATGGCTCAAGAGGTCAGTAGCACCTGGACTATTGTCCTACCATCATGTTCTAGACAGGTACTCCATGGAAGGTTCAAGGTTAAGCTTGGGTTTAGAAGAATCTTCAGGAGAGTAACTAAGATATACCTTAAAAGATTATAATACAGAAACAATAAAAGTCAAAAACACAAGCTTTGAAGTTCAATAGACTGGGTTCATACTCCTATTTGGCAGCTTCTTCTTTGAATAACTGGAAGCAGTTACTAAACTCTTCTTACCTTAGTTTTTTCATCTGAAAAATGGGACCGATAATGCTTACTTTATAGTATTGTTTGAAGAATTCAATGGGATAGTCCACAGGAAGCACAAACTAGTATTCAGTTATAGAAGCTGCTGTTTTATCATTATTAATATAATAGAATTAATGGAATAGAATAGATATTGCTTTGGGGGATGCAGGTCTAGGGGAGCAGAGAAGGCAGAGACGTCAACAGGGCTATATGGAGGAGACTGTGGAACTGAGCCTTGAGGGATGTCGGTGGAGAAGCTGCCCTGGCTCTGAAGGGCTGATGAGTCATGGCCCTAGAGCAGAGAGAATGCAGGGCTGCAGGGTGAGCATGACGCCGTGGCTCAGGACTGCTTGGAAGAGATTTCTCTTTGAAGTGTCAAGCTGACTTTGAAGCCAACTGGACTAGCTTTAAACCCTCAGAGGGCAAGGGACACAAGGACACAGGGACATAGGACAAGCAAACACTATTAACTTTTACAGCCAAAATAGGGGCCTTATAAACCAGCCCCACAGATAAGTTTGAGTCCTTTCTTGATAACATCAGCTCTCAAATTATCTCCATTGCCTGCCACATAATCGATAGGAGTTTCTACTCTACTGTGCCACGGTAAAGAAGAGCTCACTGGGGGAAATCCTAGGAAGGTCTCTCTTTATAGAACAAGGACATTCCCAAAAGGCACAGTGTAAAGGAAAGTGTTATTGAACATTCTTTTCAGTGTGGTCTGTGCAGTGTGCGAACCACCAACCACAATTTTTCTTTGCTGTATTTGTGCTTTAGCCCCCCAGTGGGTTCTCCAAGAAGGCAGACCTCTAAAAATGCCAAGGATTTGGGGTGGTTTTGAGGCCAGTCCCATGCCAGCTACTGGGCAGTTGTTTACAGGGGCTTCTTCAAGGAGACGACAATGAGTAAAGAGATAGAAGAGATATATGAAAAACAAGGCTTAAATGTCTTAAAAAAATTTTTTTGTTGAAGGATGTACATCCTGAAATCTGACCAAAAGAACTTAAAACAGTATGTAATGAACACAAGACTTCTGGGACCCATGACTTGGTTAGCTGAGCTACTGCAGACCTTTCCTTGGCACGGCTTCAATGTACAGTTTGAACCAGGACGGACTTTTCGGATGTATAGGTGTGGCCACAAGAAAGAAAGAAAGAAAAATCCCCATGTGCCAGGGGAGGAAACTGGAAGTCAGAGCAGTGGGCAGGGATAGGAGGCTTGGCACCTGGTGGGGTTGCCTGACCTAGAAATAGGCTGAGATGGCCAGGTGCACGGGCTGTCACGTCCCCAGGAGCAGGAGGTGAGGCCACAGGCCAGCAAAAGACACAAAGTAGGAACTGAGATTCCTGACAGGACAGCCACCATAGCAAGCTGAGGACTGGAGATGCCAACCACAGGCCCAAGGAGGTGGGAAGAAGCTTGTCCCCAAGCCAGGAGATAAGAAATTTTGGTCCTGGACTCCCTGACACCTCTGGGCTACCTGGCAAAGCAAGTGTGTTGTGTACTGATCCCCTCTGGTAAAAGCTTCACATTCCTGAAGGCTTGACAATGTACACATGGCCTTCCCAAGACAGAGACTGTCCCAGGCACAGACCAGGTAAGGAAGTGGAAGCTCAGAAAGGCTGAGCAATTTGTCCAGCATCACACAACAGGTCTAGAGAAGAGCCAGGCTCAGACCCAAGGCCTTCCCCTCTGCAGCCCTGCCTCTAGTGGATGTTTGGGCTGCTCAGGGCACCTCTTGAAGTCCCCAGGAAATGGGCAAGCTGACACTGCAGACCCCTGGGGTCGGATATGAATGCAGAGGTGCCCGGCCTAATGGATTGGCAGTCATAGCCTGGCCTCCAAGAAGCCCATCACCTCCCGCCCACCCCTCCATGCTGCTCATCTGAGTGCAGAATGGGAGGAAAGGAGACATCTAGGTGGGACTGGAGAGGGGTTGGCAAAAATCAGATGCTGTTCCCATGGAGTAAGCATCCTTTTTTTTTTCTTGAAAGCCACTTGAACTTTGTCACTGCAATTAAGCTTATCTCCTCTTATGTTTGCTTAGCTTGTGGGCAGGAGATGTCATTACCCTCTCCTAATTTTATGGAAAACTACTTACAAGTGTCAAATTTTGAATTGGCCACTAACTTTCTTGGCTTCAAGACTTACACACACACACAGAAATCTGGCCAAAAGGAGGCCATTGGGGGTTGCCTGACAACTGTCCTGTCTAGGCTTTGAGGGAGAGAGGGGCTCCTTGCTTCGCATCTGCAGCTTGGCTTCCCTGACCCTCTGTCTGTTGGGCTGTCCACTTGCTGTGGGAGCTGTCAGGTCCTCACCGGCTGTGCCAGCCCCTGTGACCAGCCCCTGAGTGAATCATGCCAGGCACCACCCAGATGGGGTAGGCAGGAAGTAGAGGGCCAGGCAGAAGTGTCTGCAGGGAGTTGGCCCACAGGCCCTCCTTGGCTTCAGCAGCCAATCCAGAGTTCAAGCCTCTGGGATGGGTGCTGACTTGTCCGAAGGGAAAGTTCTGTGACCCTTTTTCCTATTTCCCACCCTAGGGCCCAGTGAGCAGCTCTGTGGGGCATGTCATTTAACATCTGTGGTCAAGGGGAGAGGGTCTGCAGGTAGGATTGATATGCCGGGTATCCCTTTCTCTGAGGAAGGATGCCAGGCAGGCGGTGGCGGTGTGACAGAGCCTGAGGCATCCAGGGCGCTGCCGGGAGGTTCATCGCTGAGGGGGAGGGAAGGTTGACTTACTGCCATTTCCTTAGAGATTGTTTCATTATGCCAAGCTCCTATGCTCCCCCACTGAAGCAAGTTTTTTCTAATTTGCTCCCTTTCAAGTGTTTGAAGAGTTCTTTAGGTAGGCAGTGGGAAAGTAAGGTAGGGTGGGTGGGGTCTCAGGTATGACTTGAATTTAGCCCAGACCTCAACCACTGCAGAGTCATCAGACAGACAGACACATGCCAGATGTTAGCCTGTGGGTATTAGCCTATGCAACCCAGATGCCCTCTGGGATTTGCATAAAATTAGCTTAAATTCCTCCAAAGCCCTCACAAAAATTTCTGGAGATCCCTGGGGGGAAATCTGCTTCCTGATCAGGTAGTCCCTGACTTAGATGGTTCAACTTACAATTTTTCAACTTCACAATGGTTCCAAAGCAATACACATTCGGTAGAAACTGTACTTTAAATTCTGAATATGGATCTTCTCCCAGACTGGCAATAGCCATCCTATCTCTCACGATGCTGGGCAGCAGCAACGGGCCACATCTCCCAGTCAGCCACGCCACCACGAGTGTGACAGCCCACACGCTCACAGCCATCTGCACCCATACACCCTTTCTGCTCTCAAACAGCCATTCTGCTTTTCCCTTTCAGTACAGTATTTAATCAATTACATGAGACAGTCCATGCTTTATTACCAAACAGGCTTTGTGTTAAATGAGTTTGCCCAACAGCAGGCTAATGTAAATATTCTGAGCACGTTTAGAGTAGGCTGGGCTAAGCAAGGATGGGCAGTAGGTTATGTGTAGTAAATGCATTTAGACTTCCCACAGTTTCAAATCCTGAAGGGTTGATGGGGACATTGCACGTCCTAGGTTGAGGAAAGTCTTTGCCGTTTTAGGCATGCTGTCTCAGCTCCATCATGCCAATCCAGGAAAGAAACTCAGCCCTTCATCATTTCTACTTGTACACGTATTGGTCCATGGATTATATTTTATTGAAGTGTTTGAGGTAGTTGGCGGGGGGATCTAAAGAAAGATGAATGGGAATTCACTTTATAGCAAATAAGCAGCCTCAAATTCAGCACTAGCCCTCCCAGAAGCCAGTCCTGCTTCACCGCCACTGGGAGCGCCCTAGTGCCCACCCCCTGCACACCACACGGGCCCTCTCCTTTCTGCCTGCTCTGTGGCTCTCTTTCTTCTCCCCTGACATCCAGAAGGGAAGAAGAAGACACAGCAGACCCTCCTGCCTCCTGCACGGCACAGCAGCCTTCATGCCCCAGCCCTTGCTGAACTCAGATCTAGGGTCTCATGCATCCTCTCTCCCAAGCCACTTATCCAGCCATTTACACACATACACACACATGCACGCGCGCACACACACACACGGAGTTTCCTCCCAAGAGGAATTCTAATTCTAATGCCAGTTCTTAAGATAATCGATTTTTCATTTCCTTATATGTAGAAAAGTAAAAATTCATTGTCTTTCCTGGAGAAGATTAGGGTTTAATATGGGCACTCAATACAAGACATGTTGAAAGGTATATAATCAAACTTCAGAGAAAGACCAGAGGAGACCAGGGATGTGCCTGTTGTCCTCTGAGCCACTGCTCTCACTCCCATCCTGGTGTTAGGACGTTTGTGGTGACTAATGGCTGAGCGCTGAGCGTACAAACCTGCTCAGTGCTCTGTGGGAACAGTCTCGCCCTGCGGCCTGGAAAGCATTCTGTGTCCCGGGCACTATAGAGGAGGGCTGAGTGGAGGGGCCAGAGCAGAACACCCTCTGCACTTGCAGGGAAGGCCTGCTGGTGCCAGAACCCGTGTGGTGGCTCACTTACCAGTGTCCTTGCCCACACAGGTCAGCGGGGGTGATGCCTGCCTGCAGGGTATATGCTGTTGCCCCCTGTCAGGGATGCCAGAGAAGGGCTCTGGCACTGAGCCCATGGGTGGATGAGAGGACTTCTAAGATGTTTTGCTGGATCAACAGACCCAAATTCTGGAACTTTTGGAACATGTGTGTGAGAGGCTGGAGCTAAGAGAGCATACCTCTACCATGGGGTGACACACTTGTGTTAGTCCTGAGCTCCTCATGCTGACCTCCCTGCAGCACCCATGTTTCCTGGCATGGATTCTCTGCCACTCACACGTCCCCTGCCTTGTGCACCGCCAGACTCTGAGGGCAGCCAGACTTCCAGAGCAAACACCCCAGCAACCCACTGATTTATGGGGTGCAGAGCAGGGGGGCTGCCGATTTGGCAGATGAAGGAATGAGCACATAGTAATCTTGGTAATTGTGCTGCAGGTAGCAATAGACAGGCCACCCGGCAGGGGAAAGAGCTGTCGAGGAAATAGATAGCTCAGTCTGGGACCTTCCACCATTACTCAGGGACAGGCTGGAATGGCCGAACAGGGCTGCAGAGGAAGGAGAGAGAATGGAGAGGGATGGGAAAAGAATGGCTGGCTCTTGGGCCTGGGGGGTCACACGTTGCTAGCCCTGGTCACATCCTTTCATGCTGGACTTTCAGCCAAGTCACAGCCTGTTAGTTGCGCGTGCACGCGCACGCACACACACACACACACACACACACACACACACACACACACACAATGTCCTTGCTGCCTAGCCCCAGTGATCCAGTGACTTGAGGGGCCATGCCAACCTGACCACTCCATGTTTCTTATTCTCCTTTAATAAGAAAAGCCATGGCCTCATTATTTTTGGACAGCATTTATTTGCTGATGCATTATGAATTGGATACCTACTTTGCCAGGTATTGGGAATAGCAAGGAAGAAGTATAATGAAAAAGAATACAAAGAGAAATACTTCTAGGAATTAGAATACAGATATTTGCAAAGTGCTCTATGAGCCCAGAGGTGAGCCGCTGGAGAGGGGAGCGGAAGGCAGAGTGAGCAGCAGGAAAGCGATGGGAGGCATGGGCTCCACATGCCCGGTGGCCCCACAGGCACTGCCTTCTTTCCTTCCCCCCTTATCTCTGCCTAATAAAACGCGCCTCAGCATCCACACACTCGGTTTGCCTGGTTTACACCTGCCCTTTAGCATGTTTTAACTCTTCAAAAGGAAACTGATCAGGACCATAGACGGTCTATAATCAACAAGGAGGTATTCTCAGAATACAAAAGAGCTCTCAGAGCGGATGACAGCTTTGTGAAATTAAGTTTGTGTAATGAAAAAGATGGGGAGAGATCATAAGCTTATGTAAATAAGGTGAGATTTTGAGTTGAAAGGGATGCTTAGATACTGAGATCCAGGCACACTGCATATGTGCACACATGTGTATATGCATACACGTGCATAGATGCACACATACACATATGCATACACATCTATACACACACATGTCATGGGAGAGTGGCTCCTTAAAGGCTGCAGGGCCACAGGGCTTTGCACTTGATTGACACGCATGGATGTTTGCTGAATTAGAGCAAACCTCTGCTGTGCCCATCCTGTTTTTTTATCGTTGACCATTGCTCTCACGAGTTAATGTTTGAACCTGGCCATAAAGAAGTTAACAGATGCTGACCTATGGCCAAGATTCAGAGGGGAAGGACCCCCCTATAAATCAGCTCACGCTGGGCAGCCCTGCCAGTAGAGCTGCAGATCAGCTGTGGAGGAAGCCTTGTGGCCAACATGAACTTCTCTGGCAAGTACCAACTGCAAAGTCAGGAAAACTTCGAGGCCTTCATGAAAGCAGTCGGTGAGTGCCGGTCTGGACGCCAAGGCTGGGGGCTGCAGCAGAGGGTCTGGCCCTGCAGATGGTGGCTAGCCATGGTCTCAGTGTTGGGATAGGAGGAGAGGTTTACGCTTTGCACAGACCAGGGCCCATGTGATGCATGTAACTCCTACAGTCCCGTGCAGCCTGTGCTGTCACTCAATGGACAAGTTATTCCATAGGCAAGTGCAAAGAGCACTGAACCCTGGTGTAATCGGGACTGAAACTACCTCTGCTGGCACCTCATTGGGTGACTCTGTCATTCATTCATTCATTCTTATTAAGTCTTCTGACAAATATTGATTCAAGACCAAATATCTGCTGAGCACTGTGCCCAATAGATACCAGTGAGACAGGTAACAGTGAACCACATTTTGAAGGTCACAGTTTAGAGGGAGCAAAGAAGAAGAAATAAATACAATAAGTGTCCCCTACCATATGCTGAGTGCTGACTTGGTGCAGGGCATTGTGCTCAGCCCTTGATATGCAATATCCCACCCAAAAACTCTGAGTTTTCTCATTTTACAGTTGAGGCAGCTGAGGTTTAGAAAGGTTAAGTGATCCCAACCAAGGTCGTGCATGCTGAAGTGTTTGCATTGGGATCTGAAGAAGGTGCTGGTTCCCAAAGACCCCACTTTAACTCCCCTTACCCCCCAGAGTCATGGACAGAAGGATGTGGCACTCATGGGAGGGTATGGACGGAAGGCTTGGTGGTGGTGAAGGTGACCCTTCGCTGATGAGCAGGTGTCCACTTGGGGACAGGGGCAGGGGCTGTGCTTTGGGTAGAGAGAGTCCTGTGAGCAAGGGACAGCATATCAAGGAAGGATGCCAGTGGGGAACGATTGGGAAGACACAAAGGCAGAGTGGAAGCCCTGTGGGGCCCACCAGGAGCTTGGGATCTTCTCCTGCAGGGCAAGTCACACCATCTCTCTGTGTCTAGCATCCCTTTCCCCTGCAGCGGGACCCTCCACCTCTGCTGCCAGGGCAAGTGGCTTTTGTGAACCTCAGTTTGTATAACACTGTAGACATGTACTGAAATGTTAAAAGCTCTGTCCCAGGGCAAGGACACCTGCTCCCTCTTCCTCAAGAGCCCTCGCTGCAGAGCCTGGGGTGGGGAGAGGTGGGCAGAAGTTTGCAGGACACAGTCCCAGTGTGCATGTGGTCCTGCCATAATTATTAATAGCATTCCTTTCACTCTCAGCAGTGAGCTGGCTGGGAAGATAAACTGGATGGCCACCCTGGGTATGGAGAAGGAAATGCCTATGAGCAAAGAGCAAAGTGTCTGGGTGTTAAAGCAGCAGAGAGGAAGGAGAGCAAGCAAGAACCTGGGTGCTCACTAGAGGACAGGTTCTTCGGGCCAGAGGAGTGTCTTTTTTATAAACCAACTGGCAAGAGAGCTGGCTGGTCAGGTCAGACCAAGTCAGGCCATCGACCTTGCCTTTCAGAGGTCAAAGCCCATGCTGCTCACAGGCGTCCAGTACGTGCCTGTGGTCTCCAGGGAGACAGCATGTCCCTCTCCCCATGCAGGCCACAAAATTTTTCTTGCGACCCCCACCTCTGGCCCTCTCTAACCTCAGATGATTTCCACCAGGTCTGCCTGATGACCTCATCCAGAAGGGGAAGGACATCAAGGGGGTGTCAGAAATTGTGCAGCATGGGAAGCACTTCAAGTTCACCATTACCGCAGGGGCCAAAGTGATCCAAAACGAATTCACCTTGGGGGAGGAGTGTGAGCTGGAGACCATGACAGGGGAGAAGGTCAAGGTAGGAGGTGCCCCCTCGAACCACCTTCTGCTTCCGGAACTTTCCCTGGAACCTGGCCCCAGGACTCCTCCCTCAGGGCTCCTCCCTCACAATTCCTGCTGCAGATATTCTACCCCTGAACCCATATCTGGGGTCAGAGGCAAGGAGACAAAGACGCTGTCAGGGAAGAAGCTCCCAAGGAAGCCCCTCCTGCTTTCCAGCAACCATCTGGGGTGCTCTGGCCCAAGAATCCGAGCTCTCTATGGAGGACATGGAAGACCAGGCACGAGCAGGAGTCTGTCTCAGGTTCTCTCAGGCTCAGCAGTGAGCAAGTGGGAATCAGTGAAAAACCATTAGCAGAGCTCTGAAGTCACCCTTGAGCCCAAAGCAAATCGGCCTTGCTAAGCCTAGAGCTGGTGGTCCTGGGGAGAGACTTCCCAGAGGAATACCAAGGCCCCAGGCAGGCCCTCAGCCCAAGCCTTCAGAGGGGCCACTGAGCCCCTGACCTCGGCTACCTCATCTGCGAAATAGGCTGAAGGCAGCGGGAAGGCAGCATGGCTTCTGCTGGGCTGTGGGGAGGGCTGTGTGGGTAGTTGGCAGGCGGTGGCAGGAGATCCAGGCAGCGGGGCGCCCCTTGCCAGGGACCTCTCCTCCTCCTGCTCGGAAGCTGCACACACCCAGCACAGCCAGTGCCGTGGAGAACCCTCCTCCTCCTCCTCCTCCTCCTCCTCCAGACAGCTCTATGCACTAGGCTCAGCCTGTGGGTGTTTTTACCTCTCCCGGTGGCTCCTTATTTCTGCTTCTCCAGATACCACATTACAGGTCAGGAAATGTGTGATAAATTATAGGAGGGAAATTCTCCTGATTTGCCCAGTGTAAGGTACAGGCCTTTCCCGACTGTCCGTTTCTGAGGCAAAATTTTAACCTTGGTCAGTGTCTTCTGCTCCCTGCTGGGTTTCTGTTACCTCTTCCTGGATGCATAAAGCTTGAAAAGGAGACCGCAACAGGAAAGGCAAACGTGCTGGAAGGAGTAATACACACCCCAGTGAAATATGTGTTCCCTGACTGGCCAGGATTTTGAATTTTCTTTCTGTCTCCCTCCATCAGCTTGGAGAATTGAGATCCTGCTTGATTTCATTCTGGTGCTTGTATTTGAGACCATTCAGGTGTCCTCTGCTCATGTGGAGTTCACAGAGCAAAAATTACAAGTTTGACAAAAGAAGCCCTACCACTTTCTAGCTCTTCAAGGCACCTCCCTTCTGTTTAGAAGCACAGACCTGGGGGCTGGCGTTATACAAAGACGGGTGGTCTGCTTGTTGGAAGCACAGACCCACGCAGGACAGCCAACCTCATCCGCAAGGATCTTGCCCCCTCCCCAGACCCTTCCTCACGGACCATCTCTTTGCCCCTACAGGCAGTGGTTCAGATGGAAGGTGATAATAAACTGGTGACAGACTTCAAAGGCATCAAGTCCTTGACCGAACTCAATGGCGACATAATCACCAGTGTAAGTTGGCTCTGACCCTGTGGCTCCCTGTGCTGGAGGACAGAGGAGGGAAAGGGTGAGGAGCAGCGCTCCCCGCCACCCTTCCTACCAGCTCTGCCACCCCTTACTGAGGATGGTTCTGTTCCAGGCAGTTCACAGGTTGTCTCTTATCTTCCCAACAGCCCTGAGCTTTCCAAGCGGGTACACTGAGGCAACAAACGTCAGGGAATGGCAGAGCTCGCACTCTCCCGAATGGGGTCTGCCTCACAGGCTGCCATCCACCACTGTACGCTGCCCAGCCCTAGGGGGAGCCTCTCTCATTACAGACAGTGTGGATTTGTATACTTCCTACAGCCTTACAGTGGATGCCAGTAGAGCGTCTTGTTTTCACAAAACCAGTACAGTATATTTGGATAGTTTTCCAACAAGTAGAAGTACAGCCTCTTGAGGAATTGGAGCCCTTTCTGACTCACCAAAGGCCCCTGCACACCAGGGGTGGCCCGGCCAGGGCTCCCCACTTCTCCTGAGTCCCTTCAGGCCGTCCTGGTCAAGGCCATCCACTCCATCCTCCCCGCTTCCTTCTCTCCTCATTGCCACCCCCATCTCCTTGCCTGTCCTTCCCCTACACCAACACAGGATGGGGTAAGAGAGGTGCTCAGGGGGAGGGGACACAGGGTCATGCAGAGCCGCCGGCATGGCCCACCTTCCTGTCTCTGTTGCAGTGTAGCCATAGACTCGCTTCCGGTCACTTACAAGGAGAATCATATTCATGGCAACCTTATGGCAGCTTATGAGCCTGGCCCACTCCAGTCACACACTCATCATCGGTGCCGGCCGTCGGCGAGGTCCCGGCCCCGATTTGGGGGTCAGTAGTGCAGTGTTTCTCCTGCTGTCATGTCCCTCTGGTTCTTCTTTGTCCCCAGGATGTCCTTTGGGGAGTAAGAGAAGGCAGAATACTGACCAAGGGGTCTGTCACAACCCTGTTCAAGTAGAAAAATCCCTCCACCAGAACAAGTGCAGGGCTCCACCTGCTGGTACCTGCAGGGCCGAGGGAGATAAGCCTGCCATGAACAGCTGGCCTCAGGCTTGGCCAGTGTCCTTTGATGTGCTTTTTCTCCCTTAATCACCCCATCTTCTGGGAAGGAGGCAGGATGAAGCATTTAATAGACAGATTGACCTGTCCAGCTAGTGAGCTGGGTTCAAACCTAGATCTTTCGATCCGATTCCATTGCTGCTGAAGCTATGGAGCTCCTTTTTAACTGTGATGACAACAGGCCACATCACTGCCATGGTCTGATTCAAGAGAAACAGTGATGGGGCTGGGGGCTGGGGGAACATCTCTCAGTAAATCAAACACTGATGAATCTGATGAATCCAATGATTTTATATGCTTCACAGCCCTTTGGTAAGAAAATTTTGCATTAGCTACTGTTTTCCAGGCTTGGTGCCTGGGTGCCTCCGTGTACATGTGTCCTTGGTCCTTAACACATGTTTGGTACATAGTAGGCCCTCAGTTAGACTTTAAGAAACTGGACTGGTTTGGATGGTCTTGCTCCAACAGTGTCGATGTAGAAAGGAGTTCGGTAAGAGGTAGGACAACTCTCCACACGAAGAAGTAAAGTGATGAAGGCTTGGCGTGGGATTTTAGAAGAGGTTGCCAAGCCTTCCTCTGGGCTTACAGGAACAGAGGACTCTTTGGGTTGCTGCATATGTTAGCATGTGTGGGCCTATTTTGTGGGCTTGATAATCTTTCACAATTTGATCTCAAATGAACATCCTGTGATTTCTTTTCTGACTTTCAGACTATGATACTGGGCGACATTGTCTTCAAGAGACACAGCAAGAGAATTTAGACAAGTCTGCATTTCCTGTCCTTTTACTGTGTAAAATTAATGTAATAAAGTGGACTTTGTTTTAAAAAAAAAAAGCCTTTTCTTCTCAATGACTTGTCATTGATGGGGCTATTGGCATCATTCAGCACCCAGTCATGTATATTTTTGTACACGTTGATCACCTGCATGTTCCATCCTGCTGGTTCAGGTCTGCCGGTCAGGTCTGAAGGATGAGTCTCACCTTGAAAGCAGAGCTCAGGCTGCCCGCTCAGGGGGCCCTGCAAGGCTCGCCAGATGGGTCTGGGCGTGTAGGGTAGCTCTAGAATGACCCCTTGCAGTCAGCCCCCCTGGCAGGGAGGCGTGCTGGAGCGAGAGGCTGTGTGGCGGGCTGGCCCTGAAGGTGGCTCCCTGTGGGGACAGAGAGAAGCCATACCCACAAGTGTGGTCACAGCAGCTCCACCCGCCAGGTGGAGGTAGATGCTGATTCTCCAAATGAACTACTTGCCCTTCTAGAGGAGGGCTGAGTGAGGAGCTTACCATGAGGTGCCAGAAGTGGGCAGAGGATACTCTGGTGGAAATTCCCTCCGTTCTGTGGGCAGAGGCAGAGGTGAGAGATTTCTCTGAACAGCACTTTGTACCAGGCTTTGGCAGTGTTATGACTTGCGTTGCCTCCCCCAAATTCACATGCTGAAGTCCTAATCTCCAGTACCTCCCATGATGACCTTATTTCAAAATACAGTCATTGTAGATGTAAGGAGTTAAGTTAAAACGAAGCCACACTCTGGTAGGGTGGGCCCCTAATCTAGTGTGACTATGTCCTTTTAAAAGGAAGAAATCTGCGGACACAAAGACACACACACAGGGAGTATGCCATGTGAACTTTGGAGCTCTGCAGCCACAAGCCAGAGACCTACCGGAAGCTGGGGTAGAGGCAGGCAACACGTCCTTCCCGCCTCCTTCAGATGGAGCATGGCCCTGTCATCACTTTGACCTCAGACTTCTGGCCTCCAGAACCATGAGATAATACCTTTCTGTTGTTTAGGTCCCACAGTTTGTGTGACACTGTTATGGCAGCCCCAGCAAACGAACACAGTGCTCGATCCCCATATCCAGAGAGCTGCCAAGCTTGAGCATTTCTACATCATCTTTTCGTGCAGCTTCCAGAACTGGGCCCAGCCCACGGAAAGCTCTCGGCGAAGATTCCTTAGTAAATGAATGAACCTGTCACATTTCCCATCTCCTCCCTTCCCACTTCTGGAGTTGAAACCCCGTTACTTGTTTCTTGGACTGTTTCACAGCCAGCGGCGGGGCCTCTCCCTGCCTCCCCGGGGAGAGTATCCGCAAACTGCCACTCCGCTAACAGTCATCTTCCTTAAAAATAGCACTGGTCATAACGTTTCCTGGTTCATGGCCTCGCACCTAAGAGTCAAACTCCTTAACCGGCACTGCAATCTCTACAGTAGGCATCAGTAAACTTTTTCTGTTAAAGGCCAGAGAGTAAATATTTTGAGCCCTGTGGACCACCCAGTTACTGTCACAGCTCTCCAGTTCTGCAGTTGTAGCACAGAAGCAGCCGCAGCAAAACATGATCAGAAAATATTATTCTTCTTTTGATTTTTAAAACCATTTGAACATGGAAAACCATATAGAAACAGGTGGTAGCCGGATCTGGCCCCTGGACCGTAGGTGGCTGCCACTTGCTCCATCATAGCCTGTCCTGCCTTATCTAGCATCACACCCTTTCCTATAATACACATTCCAATCAAGCTAAACAACCTCTCATTCCTCTCACGACTTAAGTGCCACCTCCTTCAAGAAGCCTTCCTAAATTACAGAGCTGTAAATACTCTTTCCCTCTCTCTGGGAAATTTTATTTGCATCCGTCTATTGCATGAACTTCTTCCGGCTTTGCACCATCGTTTTCTCCATATTTTTGCCCTCCTCCTTCTCCGTGGAGCAGGGTCTTGGGAAAAAAAAGGAGACCATAATTTGGGGAATTAAAGCAGATTTAAGGAAAGAGCTTCAGAGCTTCAAAAAGAATTCAGAGTTGATAGAAAAAAAACTAATAACGCACTACAATATGCCATTCACAAAAATTAATTCCAGATGAACTGAAGAGCCAAGTGGGTAAACATGAAGTATTAGAAATAGATATTGTCTTGCCAATGGGTTTCAGGCCCGGGCAAGTTCGCTATGGATTCAATGTGACCAAAGAAATTGACAGCAAAACTTCTTGGGGTGAAAGGGTTATACCCAACTTTATTTCCAGGTGACAGGTCAGTCACTAAAATCCTGTTCTCAGAGCAAGTCTGTATGCAGCAAGCTGGTCTCTGCCTCTGGGCCCCTCTGTCTGCACAGCCGTCCTCTGGGCCTCTGTCCTCGGTGCTGCCACCACTCCAGCCTCTGCTCTGCTCTCCTGCAGCCTCGCAGCCATACCACCGCGTCACGCCCAGAGCACTGGGTGGAGCTCTTTTTACAGAGTCAACAGCCATGTATTGCCCACAGGTGTGCAGTGAGCTAATCAACCAGGGCCAGGTGAGACTCCTGGCCACAGGCACTCCCATTTCAGCCACAATATGCTGGTGGATAAGTAATTGGAAGTATAGAAGACATTTTCAGACAAGGTACAAAAACCATGAAGCCAAAGAGTAGTTCATTTTACTACCTCAGAAATCTAAAGGTTTATATGAAAAAAGGCAGTAAATACATTTTCAAAAAAGCAATGTTGTGGGAGAAAATATTTGTCACTTACATAACAGAGGCTAAAACAATATAAAAACCTCCCCCAAATCAAGAAGAAGACCGACAAGTCAATGGAAAGGTAGATTGAGCACATTAATCGGTAATCAACAGCATGAAATATGCTTAGTCTTATAGTGATCAGGGAAGAGGGAGGTAAGTGAGATACCATTTTACACAGCAAGCTGGCAAAGAGTAAAAATATTAACATCAGTGTTTGCAAGGATGTGAGGAATGGTTCTCCCATCAGTGGTGGAAATATAAGTTGTTACAGCCCATATGGTGGGCCGTTTAACAGCATCCATTAATATTTTCAATGTGAATTTGCTAACACCTAGCAAGACCACTGTTGTGTCTCTCCCTAGAGAAGTGTTTAAACCCATGCACAAAGAAGCATATAAAGGATGTAAGGGCCGAAAACTGGAAACACCCACTGGTTAAAAAAGGGGATTAGATAAACTGGTATGGCTATACTCTGAAATAACCTAGAGTAGAATAAATGAACAAGGTAGATCTACGTATACTATCACAGAAATATCTCTAAGACAAAGCTTTAAAAAAAGCAAGTTGCAGAACATATCAGTGGTATAATATCATTCATGTAAGTTTTGTGAGCACATGAAACAAAATCATCTATTTATATAGATATATGTGCAAGTATGTGAGCATAGAATGTGGGAACGTCATGTAATGGTCATTATATCTGGGGTGGGAGGTCAAGAGGGTTTTTTGTGTTATTTATGTTGTTTTAATTTCTTGCAAGGAACTAATTTTGTGGAACTTTTAAATCTGGGCAATGAATTTTTAAAGAGCAGATGACTTAAAGTAAAATGTTGGTCTTGAAGACATGGTTCTAGTTAATTAATCCATGATTTTGGACCTCAGTTTTCCCAAAAGCCCATGAAATGACACAAGTGCATCTAAGTGAAGCATGTCATCATTGTCACTCGGATTCCTCAGGGATCCACAACTGTGCCGGACATTCAGACCATTAGCAGAAGCTCTGTTATGCCCAGAGAAGCATCCATGAGCAGATGAAGAGGCTCCGGGAGGAAGGCGGTTTGCTTAGGGCCACCTGGCTAACAAGTGGTGAAACTGAGGTCCTTTTGATGGAGGGCAGAGACAGGAGACAAGCATCATGATTAGTTTTCCAAACAAGGTGAGATATAAACAGTGTAACAGGAGGGAGTCCACCTTAAGGCTAAAATTCCATTTTAAAAGCCAGGAAAGTAGGAGGTAAGATTCCTAACATACTCTTTGGGAAACAGACAGTAACTCACCCCAGCTTAAAACAAGGCAAACAGTCTTAACTGATATATTCCCAGAGAGAAGCCACTATCCCAGGGAGGAACAGGATCAATAAATTACTTGTGTCAAGTTTATTTTGCAGAATTGGCCGGAGGACTGATAATAGAGGAGAGGAGACAAGGTGTCTCTCACTGGAGATAAACCACTTGCCAAGTCTACACCCCTGGCCCTTTGTCACATTCCTGAAAAAATCCTTAAACGATGAACCCCCAGCCTTTTGGCATGCCTTGTCTCTGAGGATGCCTGCACTTTTTCTCTCTTTAAGTGTGTAACTTCAATGCTTTCTCACTGCTCAACTTGATGGCATTTTGTCTCTCTGCCTTTTCTTGGTAAACGTCTTTGTTTCTTGGCTATTTCATTCTATTTCTGAGTCTTCGTTCAGTCTCCGCTTTACTCCTGATAATTGGGTGTGGGAGTGGGGGGCGCTGTTGAGAGGTCAGATTTGGGCCTTCAAGCTCCTGTCACCTGGGTGACCCGGAAGGAACTGCAGCTGCAGGAGCCTGCCTGAAAATCTCTCTTCTTTGGGAAGTTCTCAGAACATAATCTCACCCCATCCCGGGGCCCGCAGCTCCCCCAAATCCTGGGGTGGTAGGGGCTAGCCCCCATGCAATGCAGATCCAAGTGGACACGAGATGCCAGGGGATCCTGGCTTCAGGAGCTGGCGAGGGAGAATTCCCTGTGCTGAGAAGTTCAGCAAGCTCCCGCTCCCTCTCTCTGCACTTTCTTGTCCTCAGCTGCCTGCAAGGCCGCTGCCATTCCTTACTATCTCATTGTAATGAATTCCTTCCTTACCTACACTCTTCCAACCTGCTCAAGAATTCTTTCTCATTCAGAGTCAAGAAACCTCCCCTGTCCAGGTTGAAGTTTCACCTGGTGCACAGGGAGAGACCTCCCAGACCAGCTGCCTGGCAGCATTTTGACTCTGGCACAACAAGAGGAAGAAAATAATAGAATCAAGGTCTTCCCCTCAGCGAAGTTTCTAGGATCTGACATAATTCCCAAAGGCTCCTAACTGGGCTCTTTCCCTGGGAACAGCTGTTAGTTTGGGAGGAGACTGTATGTTTATGCTTAAACAGGAGAAATAATTTTAGATGCTGAATCTGGATTTTGTACAGGTGCCCAGAGAACTTGGGGCCTGAAGCCCGCTCTACATAAATTGAATAAACAGCTGTTGATGATCTCAGTTATTTTTACCTTGATCCCTCTGCCCTGCTGGCCCTCTGCTGGCCCCTCCTCCCTCTGCCTGTCCTGGGGGCAGTGCCATCAATCCACGTGCTCCTTCCTGGAGACAGCCAGGGAGCTGCTCCATATGTAAAGAGCCAGTTTGGTGTCTGTTCCTGCAAAAGTAGACATTTCCAGTTTTCTTTTCTTTTTAACAGACTTCCATTGGGATAAAGAAAGTCATTTTTTTTTGGAGGGGGACTAACTTAGTTTATACTCAATCTTCAGAGCATGTTTTCTATATATACTAGAGGCATGTTAACTATCCTGTGATTGCCTGGGGTTTCTTACTAGAGAAATCTGGAGACATGGAATTAAAGGTATCTTCTCCACACAACCTAGGCTCATTCAGCCAAATCAAGGCTGGTAAGAGCTAAGCTCTGAAGGGACAGTGCTCCCTGGGAGATTTGCTGTCTGCGGGCCAATCCCATAATCCATAAGACAACAGAATGAAGCATGGTGTGGTGCTGGCATATACGATCTCCAGACTCTGCCTGGAAATACCTTAGAGGAGTGACAGTTCAGCCAACCCTCAAATTATCTGAGGGTATTTGCTTGGCAGGCAGGTGCGGTATAAAGAGGATGTTGGCAAGAGACCCATCAGAGAAAGGACACAGAGTTGCTGTTGTGATTATCCTTTTACTCTGGTAAGGAGTTCGGACTTGATCCTGGAGAGAGTGGGGAATCATTGGAGGGTTTTCAGCTGCAAGAGTAACATGACGCTAAGTGCATTACAGAAAAATTATTCTGGCCACAGTGTCGAGGACCAAAGAGAAAGGCCAAGTCTGAATACAGAGAGTAACCATTAAGACACTGTCGCAATGACCCAGGCAAGAGAGGCTGGGGCCCGAACCAAGGCGTGGCCGGTGACGGTGGAGCAAGCAGAAAGGTTCAAGAGCACTTGGGAACTGGAACTAATGGGCTCTAGTGGCCAGATGTGAGAAGTGCAATAGGAAGGTATATGTTAGAAATGAATCAGTAGGAAACAAGCCTCACCCAAGAGGGTTGTCCTGATGAGAGCATAATGAAAGCACTATTTACAAAGGTGTGGTTTGGGGAGAGGAAGCCCCACAAGGTAGGTGAGTTGACTGCGGACTAGCAGCCACAGAAAGCCACTACTGTCCATGGGCAGGGAGGGACAACGCGAGGGCAGCACTACTGGAGCTCAGTGAGAGCTGGCACCTGGGACAGCCCCCCAACAGGAGCTGAGCCCAGGACAGGCAGGGGCAGGGAAGAGGGAGTGCAGGGGAAGGGTGCTCACCTCTGCCCCTGTGCCTCCGGTCCCGTCGGCCTTCCTGGGCACGCAGCAGAGCAGGAAAGGGTGGAGAAAGGATCTGAGACTGGGCAAATGGAGACAAACTAGCACAGTGGGAACTCCTCTCATTGCCAGTGGAAGAAAGCCACTTAATCTGGTTCAGGCCAAAATTAAGATGGGGGTGGGGGCAGGGGTCCCACTGACTTCACTGGGAGGAGCAGGCAGGTCCACAGGCTTCCGTGTCATCAAGACTTCTCTCCCTCCTTATCAACTCCTTTTTCTCCCTCAGCGCCCACTATGCTCTCCAAGAGCGTTCCCAGCAGCAATGAGTATGGCCACCAGCACTTCTAAAGTCATGAACTGAGAGTTTGTATTCCCAGAGAAGAGCAGGGACGCCTCCTTCTCCAATTCAGAAGGACCCTGGCAAGAGGCCAATTGGGTGGCCTGCAGTGACGCACTGGAGCCAGCTAGAACCAGGTCCCAGCTCACCATACAGCTTGGTAGCTTGACATGGCCAGGGCGTGAGTATTTACACCATGAAAATCAGCAAATATTATAAATCAAAGCTCTTCCATACATTGTTGTTAAATATTCACCAGCATAGCGCTGTGTGTCAGGAAATGCCATACCGTGACAGGTTGAAGCAGGTCTTACGCAGCCTCCTAAGAACCTCACGGTGCAGAGAAGCGTCTCTAGAGGAAGAGTTGGTACTGTTATCAGAACTGGGGAGATGCTAGGCTGAAAAGACAAGCGACAGAAGCCCACTGCTGCCAGTGAAGGAGAGGGAGGGATCTAAGATAATTTCTCACATCCTGGGGAGTTAGGTGGATGGTGAGGTGGAAAGCAGAGGTCTGGAGGAAAATGGTAAGTTCAGGTATAAACAGGTTGAATATGAAGTGCCTGAACACCTTCTTTCATGAGTAAAGCAAAATTCTTCCCGTCAAGAAACATACACTCTAACCAGACAGGTGGTATATAAAGGGCAAATAACTGTCCTACAAGGCCAAGTGCAAGTACCACAAGAGGACACAAACCACACATCTGGAATTCTATTTGTTGCTTCAAATTGTAGTTCCCTGCACAGCCCAGCTCTTTGTCACACCTAGGAAGGTGCCAGGTCTACAAAGGGATTCCATCCACACCACACCTGCCCAGGACAGGTGAGCAGAAGGGAAGCAGTGAGACAGGCTGTGACCCATTGAGAACTTACATAACCACCCTGTCTTGGTGAGTGAGGGGAAGGAAGAGGCATATTGGGCATGGCTGTCAATGTGATGTATGGGAAGGAAGCCTGGAAATCAGGACTCAAATCCCAAGTCTTCTGCCCAGAGGCTTGCAGGTCTCCTGCATGATGGGTCTGAGAGCTTGATAGCAAAACTGCTGTGGCAGCAGAATGATGGCCTCCAAAGGGGTCTGCGAGCTGATGCCCCGACCTGTGACTATGGTACTTTACATAGCAAAAGGGATTTTGCAGATGCAGTTAAGGTAAGGACCTGGAGATGGGGAGATGGTACTGGATCATCTGGGTGAGCCCAGTGCGATCACACTTGTTCTTACAAGTGAAAGAGGGAGGCAGGAGGCTCAGAGATAGGGTGATGCGATCGCTGGCTGGGGGTCTCAAACCAAGGAATGTGAGCATTCTAGAAGAAACTTCTAGAAGCTGGACAAGGCAAAAAACAGATTCTTCTCCTAGAGTCTCCAGATGGAACCCAGCTCTGCTGACACCACCATTTTAGCTCTGTGAGACCTATTTTGGACTTCTGACCTCCAAAACTATAAAAAAATAAATCTGTGTTGCTTTAAGCCACCGAGTTTGCGGTTATTTGTTATAGCAGTGATAGACAATAAACACAGTGTCTAAAGACATCTGGGAAACTGTAGCACCATGCCTGGACCACACTGTTCTCAGATGAAGGCACGTGAGCTGGGGAGGCTGTGGATAAGGACTGAATCCACACCAGTTAGCCGGCCCACGTGGTGGCCTGTGGTCATGCTGCATATTGGGCTCCTCTGAGATTGATGAGGTGTCCTGGACCGTATGAGACTGGGTGATTTGTATGTAATGCTGAGCAAGGGAGCTCTCAGAAGTGCTCTTTCCCTGCACACACTGGTTGTTACCATCCACAACTGTGCACACCTTGGTCTAAGAGCTTACACTTCCAGCTGCCCTCAGAAGCGTTACTTTCTCCTTGCTGTGTGCTCCAACTATATCGATTGCGTTCTGCATCCTTTAGAGAAGTAAACCCTGAGCAATTTGCCAAAGCAGTGGCAATGTGTGGCCCTTAATACAGATATCTGACATTGGTGGGACAGTGGGCAAGCGGCTTAGTCTGAAGGGTGGTAACCAAAGGTAATCTTAGAGAGTAATAGATTACTTAGGGGTAATCTTAGGTAGTAAGCAATAAATCTTAGACTTGGTTGGTATGTCCCTGGGGTAGAGGTTTCAGAGTACAGATTTCACCCCAGTTTAAGTAAAGGTTTCTTTAGTGGTCTAATTATCCATTCTGCTACTTCTATGTAGCAAATCCCCTTTTTATGGCTTGACAACACTACAAACGAATGTGTCCTTCTAAAGTTAATTGACTGCCGTGACGCTGATGAATGCGGCGTTAGGAAGCCTTGGGCGCTGTGGGCTCTCCTGAGCTGCTAAGAGCTGGCTCTGGCATACCACTCCTTGACTCACTTTCTGATGAGGACAAGGGACACCCCAACAGAAGTGTGGTGGGAATGCCAGTAGAGCACTTAGGAGAGCCAGGCACTGTTCTAGGGGTTTACAGTAAAACAACGTAATTCTCACAGCAACTCCGTGTGGTCAGTAGAAACGAGGAAACTGAGGCGTTGCTGAAAGAACCAGCCCAAGGTCATATAACTAGTACAGGAGAGCTGAGACAGGATCTTAATATGTCTTAGTGTCCACAATCTTAGAATCCACACTAAAGTATTCTCTAAAACTGCACTAAGAGTATAGCCATAACCACATCGGTTATTTAAACTGAAATTAAATAAAGTTAAAAATGTCAGTTCCTCACTTAGACACATTTCAAGCGCTCAGTAGGTACCTATCACTAGAGACTACCATATTCGATGACACAGATGTAATTCATGTCCTTCAGCACAGAAAGCTCTAATAATGCTGCTCTGAATAGATGGTCAGAAAGAAAGAAGCCACACATATTTGCTTGGAAACAAGGAAGGTTTATGGTCTCTGTTGACTGCTATAACATAAAAACTCAGAATACAGTTTCGCGTCTCTTCTGCTCTGAGATAAGTAAATTCATTCACTTATTCATTCATTCATTCATTCAATACACGTTCGCTGAGCACCCGCTTTGTTCCAGGACTTGTGCTAGGTTCTGGGGAGAGAAAGATGAATGAAGGGACACAGCTCCTACCTCCAGGAGCTTACCATCTAACTCAGGAGGCAGACAAGTAAAAAGGCAATTATGATGCCATGAGGACAGTGGTATGATGGCGGATTCAAGGGTAACAGGAGATTGAGACAGACAGGCAGCTAAAACTCGCGCATTCAGGGAAGGCTACACAGAAGGGGTGATTTCTAAACTGGGTGTTGAAAGATGAATAGGTATTGGCAGGTTTCAGGTATTTTAGATAGAACATTTCAAAATTTAAAGAGAGGCCCAGAAGAACATGGGTCACACAGGGACCCGTGAGTGAGTGGGTTTGACTGAAGTATAAGACGCAGTAGAGATTGGAAATGTTACTGAAGCATAAGTCAGGTGTTCTCTGGCAGTGTGCTCAAGAGGAATAGAGGTTGGGGAGGGAGAAAGGAAAGAGAAAGAGTTTCATTTTGAAAGTGCTGAGTATGATGTGTGTGCACAACGTTCCAGAGAGTGTGCAGATCTGAAACTCAAGATCAAGGTTGTGGAATACAGAGTAAAGAATATCAGCCTCAAGGTGGTGATTAGATGGGTATCTGGCTGAGCTCATGCAGGGAGTGTGTGCAGAGGGGGATGAGAGTGGCCGGAAAGAATGAGACCAACTCCAGGAAATGCCAACATATCAGTGGCAGGTAGTGAAACAGGACTGGAGAAGAAGACTGAGGAACCACGCCAGAGGACCATCATAAGGGACTGGTGTCCCAGAAATCAAGGGCTGGGCATGCCAGTGGATGCAGAGAAGCCACCTGACATAAAGACGGGAAAGGATCCATGGGAGTTGACCTTGATAAGAGCCATTTTAGTGGAGTTCAGCATGGTAGCCTGCAGTGGGTTCGGGAAGAAATGGGAAGTGAAGCAAGGCAGATAATAACTATTATTTGAAGACAAATCCTTCAAAAAAATACTCAGCTGTGAAGATGATGATGTAAGAGTCCCCAGCATGTTTACTGGCTGCACTGAAGAAGCCAGTGGGTGGAGAAATGTCAAGGATTCAGGCTGAGGAAGGAATAAAAATGAAGCAGAGCCCTGAGGACACTGGAGGGGAAAGGGTCCAGAGCACAGGTGGAGAGATTAGTTTTAGAGGAGGAGAGGGGCTCCCACTGCAGTAGGGAAGGGCGAGCACAGATGGGCTGGGTGTGAGTGTGGGAAAAGGAAATTGAGCAAAGCCGTCTTCTGGCCTTTCTCCATGAGGCAGGAGATGAGGTTTTGCTGAGAGCAGATGGCTTGGGGACAGGAGTGAAGGCCTGAAATTGCTACTGGGCAAAAGGGAAAGGGAGACAATGAGGGGCACAGGAAGCCCTTCTGGGCTGCAGGCAAAGGCCAGCCGGGATTGGGGAGCAGGGGCCCGTAGAGGCGCCTCTGTTCAGAGAGGCCCTATATTCCCTGACTGCGCTCAGCATCTCCAGGGGCAGAAGAGGAAAAACAAGTCAGTTGAACTAGTCCAGAGCTGGGACTCTGCCAGGCAGGAAGGGGGGATGGACAAAAAGGAAGGAGGGCTGATGAGGCAGCTTGTCCAGAAGGAAGCAAAGACAGGAGGAGGGCGAAACACTAAGTATACGTGATGCCACATCATAATCAGAGTGGAGAAAAGACACAGAGAGAGGTGAAAAGGTAGGAGGCAATGACCAGAAAGTCAAACACCAAAAATGGAGAAATTATGGGCAATGACAATGCCCAGGGTGTGCATAGGAGAGCATGGAAGGACACCTGGAATTGAGTAAATGAGGAAACAAGAGGGTTAGATGACTTATGTAAGTAGACTTCAAAGACACTAACTTTAAGGAAGAGGGGATGGAAAACAAGCCCATGAATGGGGAGGCTGACCAGCGGAATGGCAGGTGACAGTGACAAAGAAGGGAAGAGAATGTATAGGAGGGTAGAAGAGTGATCCTTTGAATGTGCCAGTTGGATCCCTGGGAAAGTGCTGGTATCATCCCTAGATCTGCGGTGTAGTAGGGCTTGGAGGAACCGCTCCTCCTGCTGGGAAAGCTTCTAGAGAAAGGAGAATGAAGAGCCAAATGCCAGGTACATGTGTTCTGCAAAGAGGAATCACATTTGGAGAGTTTTTGGATAAACTTGTGGTGCATTTACAGAGCCATTGGACAGGTTCAGAGGGAGGCAGTGGGTCACCCCAAGGATGGAAGAGTGGGGATGTAGAACTAACACTTTAGGCAGAGATGACAAATATGGGGCCCGGTGGGATCCCTTGATTTCAAGATGTCAGCTAGAGTTCTGGGGTCACGGGTGGCCCTAGAGGGTATAGAAGACTAGGTGTGACACCCCCAGATGGAAGGCTTTTTTCTAGGATCTCCCAAAACATTGGTGAGAAGTTTGGGATCTCAGAGGATCACAGGACAGCTAGATGGGTTGACTGCCAAGCCCCTCACTCTTGGGAAACAATTAACAGCCTCCCAGGAGATGACAGCAGCTGGTGACACCCCCAAAGAGATCCTAGCCTAGGAGTCCAGATTAGATGTTCCTCTGGTGAGAAGAGCGGATGCCCCAAGGCATGGACAGTGAAAATTAAGCAAGCGAAGTCATAATTACTCATTACTAAGAATAGAGATTTACTGAGGGCTGGTGATGAAGTCTAAGCTCGTAAGGATAACCCAGGCACATGTAACCAAGTGAAAGCCCAAAGGCCAGCCTGCTGGACCCATGACAGCAGATACATGTGTTATTAAGTTTCTTCCTCAGCTTCACTCTGAAAAGACTTCTTCAGTCCTAGTAGGCCAGCGGCCAGAAAAATCTCAGATACTCTCCAACTAGCCCCCACATCACAGGGAATCACAGAGCTTGGTGGTGAGGGTGCAGAAAGGAAACATTCCCCCTCTGTGTTCCAGAAATAGTTTCAGAATAATATTTTGAATCCAGACTTTAAACTGAGGCCTCAAGTGGTGTGAGCAAAGCACCCACCTCTTCCTGCATATATGTCATTCTGAAAAGGTGCCAGTTCTCGGAGTAGAACCTTCTTTATAACTGCACATTAACCTGAGGAAACTGGAACATCACCCATCACCTACTCAGCCAAATCCTGAATATTCCAGACCATGGGTGAGACCAGCAGCCCAAAGACACCTGCACAGATGTCTAGGCAGCCACCTGAGACTCTGGGCACCTGCCACCCTCAGCTCAGATGTCGCCTCCCCCTTGACACTCTTCACTGTGTGTGCGCACACACACACACACCAGAAACATGCCCTCCACGCCACCCCTCTCTCCATATAGTTTACCATTGCATATATTACTTTTGTTTGTCTAAGTTTTGCCTCCCCAGCTATATTTGGAGCTTCTTTACCCGTAGGGCCTAGCACCCAACAAATATTCGGAGGATGGTCAGGGCTAAGCTGGGCTGAACTGGGCTACACAGAGCAAAACTGAATTGAACTGAGTTGAAATGTACCACAATGACACTGGGGAGCAAAGAGCAGTACATTCCCATAGCAACAAGGCTAAGCATTTTCCTCGACTTCCTTATCAAGGGCCTTCCAGAAAACCACCACCTCTCCAATGTGTCCCCCGGTCCCAGCCATGCTGCCGCTGCCCCACCAGCCAGGTCCTCACTGCTTCTTATGGAACAGAGCCGGGGCTGGCTCACTGCTGGGCTCGGCCAGGACCTGCATGGGCTGGTTGTTCAGAGCGGCCTCGCGCATCTTGTGGTACATGAACTCGTTCTGGTGGAACATGCGCAGCTCCATCTCCGTCTGCACCCGCATGGCCTGTGGGACGCAGACACACCGCAAACAGTGATGACAAGCCCTCAGGACATGCTGGTCTCTCACCAACCTTGACTGCTTTGGGAAGGGCAGACAATGCAGAAAGCAGTTCCCAGGCACAGAGACTCAACTGTACCTCAGAGGACACACACGCATACACATGCAAGCGTGCGCTCATCCTCTGGGGGCCTAGTATCCTGGCAGTGGGCTTGGTTTGTCAGGGAGCGGGAGTCAGACGCCTCAGAGAGTAGCCTGAGGGACTAGTCTCAGTAGAGAAGGTCTGTTCTCAGGAAGTGCCTGGTCATGACCTGGCTTTGAACCCTGGCCTCTGCACCTAGGTCCCACCTAAGGTCATGGGAGCTTTGGCAAGTGACCTAATCCCTTCAGCCCTCAGTTCCCTCACATGTGACAGGGTATGACTCCTTCAGTCTTTACAATGGAATGAGGACGCTATAGTGTGTGCACATAGAAAACCCCTCATTCACCCATATTTCCAATCAAGAAGCATGTATCGAGTCCCAGGCCTTGTTGAGGCACTGAGCATATGGCCATAACCAAGAGGACAAAGACTCTGCCTTTGACAAACTTATTACACTAGACGTAAGTTAGTCGTCTCATACATTTTATGACACCAAAGTTGCCCTCTTTCCCTGTACCTCACTGCTGGGGACAGCCCTGCCACTCAAATAAACCCTTCAAGGCACAAAGGAAACCAGCAGCTATTGCCAGACAACGTGGTGCTCTCACACATTAACTCACTGTCCTTGTCACAACCCTGTCCTTTCTCTCCATTTTACTGATGAGGAGACTGAGACTGCATGTTCTGCATTTGCAGTCCCACAGCTAGAAAGTGGTGAAGCTGGAATTCAGTCCAGCAGTCTGATTCCAGAGCCTGCGCTCCCCAGCTCTGCTCTACGGAGCACATTTTCTATGAAGCACATGGCTACACACACATGCACACACACGTACACACACATATACACACACAATTGTTCAGGTTTTCTATGTCCCAGCTTAGAGCATCTCAGGGTTCATGTCTCAGCTTTGCCATCCACTCGCTATGTGAGGTTACCCCCCTTCCCTGGGCCTCAGTTTCCTCAAGTGTAAAATAAGGGGAGTGGCCTGAAGCATTTCTGAATTTCTCTTTAGTTGAGCAGACAATCTACGGACTTCCCAAAAGCAGCATCCAGAACTCAACTTTCATCCTCGGAGGGCTCAGAGCAGGCAGGGGGGCCCATCCCCGAGATGCTACTTGCCTCTAAGTCCTTGGTGATTGGGTGGGAGGGTCCATGTGTCACCAGGAGGATGGCGTAGGCTTTGCAGATCATCCCGTGCCCCACCTCGATGTTGCCGGCATGCCAGTTGGTCAGCCCGGCCCGCATCACGGCCATGCCCAGTTGGGCATTGTTGGAGTGGTAGAGCTTCCTGTAGGGCCATAGCAAATAATCATCACACGTAATCCCAGCCTTCCTTATATCCACAGGCAGTTGACAACTTACAAAGCATCCTCATTGATTATGTCCCACGCTCTCCCACCAGCGCCATGAGGCATCTGTAGCCTGTCAAGAGGGGAAAGAGCCACAGAGAAGATGAGAAGCCAAACACCCCACGTGTGGGGCTGTGGGAGCTGAGGCCACCGAGCCAAGTCATCACGGGGAAGAGGGGTCGGGACTGTACTCCGAACTCAAATACAGGAAGCTGGGAGCTCTCGGGAGCACCCTAGCGCTCTCCCTGGGGAACAATAAGAAGTTCAGGGGAAAAACAATAACTTGAATGTCCTTCTCAGGGCAGAACTGTATTTTTACCTCCTTGGCACACCTAAATGTTATACAGTTTTCCCAGATTTTGTTTAAAAGTAACATCCTCTCAAAAAATGAACCTGCTTGTGCCAACTTACTCGTTTGGCCAGAGATACAAAATTCACATGCCAGTGTGCACACAGTCAGCAAGAAAGAACATTGGCAGAAGGAAGGCAAGGGCTTAAAATCTGTGAGGATGGCTAACACCTCTCTTTTTCTTTTTCAATAAAAGAAAGCTCACAAGATTGCCTGCGTTGCTTGTTAAGAGGCAAAACCTTTCCAAGCATTTAAAATCAAGCTGCACTTAAGGAAACCAAAAGTAGATGCCGCTCAAGCGACAGATGAACAGGAGGATTTGGGAAAGACCAGGGGTAATACATAGGTTTCATCTCAGGTACCAACTCTGATTGTTTGGTCATTACTACTCAGAGCCCCATGGTAAAGCTCAGTCATAAGGAAGACCATGATCAATTAGTTAGACCTGCTATGGGTACAGGAAGGAGAGGTAGCAATGGGTACCATCCACTTGCCATCTGTGACCTAGAAACATTTCCAGGAGACTATCTGAGACCCAGGATTGTCACCTACATGTAGCCATCCACCATCCTCCTGGCATAGTATGAAGCCTCCTCAAAGGCCTGGAGGTAAGAGAGGACCTCCGAAATTATGCTCAGCATCCGCAGCATGTAGAGGTTGGTGTCAGCAAACACTGGCTCCTGCTTCTCCAGGCAATCCCGGCACAGTCTCACCACCTAGAGGAGACACAGGCCATGACTATTACTGCTGCAAGAGAGCATGTGCGTAATTCACATAGGGGAGCATCACGATGACACTGGACACTCGTTCTCTCAAGGTTGATGAAATTGCTGACAGAGGTGGGAAAGCACCTGTTTGTGATTTAATAGCAAAATGGTCCCACTTGGCTAAGATATAAGGATGGGAAGAGTAACTGTGGGAGATATGGCTGACCTGGCAAAACAAGGAGTTTTCATATATAAGTAACAGGGAGTTATGAACGATATATATATATATATGATTCACCACCCTGGCTGTGCTTTGGAAACACTTGGAGACCTTTTTAAAAACACTGATATCTGGGCCCTACCCGAGACCAGTTGAAACCAAGTATCTGGAGGAGGGACCCTGGCAACTATAGTTTATATAAGCTTCTTGGTGGTCCTTATGCACGGTGAGGTTGGACAATCATGCTAGAAGTATACAGGATAGGTTGGCAGAGAGGGAAGTTCACCAGAGGTTGGGAAGGTGTCACACTGGTCCTGGTAGGAATAAGATGGGTGTGGATAAAGTGAAGGTTCTTATGGCCAGGATTCTCACCTGGCCCTGGTCGGCTTGCTCACTACACATATGGGCAATACGTTGTTACTGACTCTATATAAAGAGCTCTGCCCAGTGCTCTGGGCGACATGGTGGCAGGGCTGCAAGGCTGCAGGAGAGCAGAGCAGAGGCTGGAGTGGTGGCAGTGCCAAGGACAGAGACTGAGATGGCTGTGAGGGCAGAGAGGCCCAGAGGCAGAGACCTGCTTGCTGCATGCAGACTTGCTCTGAGTGGACGGGATTCTAGTGATTGACCTGCCACCATGGGAATAAAGTTGGGTATAAACCCTTTCACCCCAAGAATGTTCCACTGTCATTCCTCAGTCTCACTGAATCCATAGTGAACTTGTGCAGGGCTGAAAACCAATGGCAAGACAATGGATCTGACCCCAATCAGCTTGGTCAGGCTTTTCTGACTGATTTGAATGTAGCCATAGGCTTAGGCTGCACCCTACAAAGTCAGGTAGTCTCTGGATTTTAGTAGCTCATTGTTCTCCTCTTCCCTGCTGCTCTCATTAAAGAAATGCCACACAATTCTTTCCATTTCAAATGAGCCGAAACTAACGTTTGCTCTGAGGCTTTCTCAGAGTCCCATGAGGCAACCGGGTGGGATGTCAATCAATCCATCCTGAAGACAATCCTCTTAAACCTATAGGACAGTGTCCAGCCCCACACCTGGTCCTGACAACTTTGAGTGGAAAAGAGGAGAAACAAAGAGGAGGAGAGAAGCCAGAGGAATGGAACTAGCAGAGCCCTCCTGATCGCTCCAGGTCCTACCTGTGCCTCTCACACCAATTTTCCATGTTGTACAGCTCAGTTTGTTCATGTGACCATCTCCCCAACTGACAGAACTCCTGGTAGGCAGGGAGCATGTCTTGTGCTGGTCGCCCCAGTAAGGGCACAAAAATGAGCAGTGATGGAGCTACAGAGCATTATGCTCGGTGAAATAAGCCAGGCGGAGAAAGATAAGTACCAAATGATTTCACTCATCTGTGGAGTATAACAATAAAGCAAAAACTGAAGGAAAGAAACAGCAGCAGACTCACAGAACCCAAGAATGCACTAACAGTTACCAAAGGGAAAGGGACTGGGGAGGGTGGGTGGGAAGGGAGGGATAAGGGGAAAAAGGGGGATTGCAATTAGCACACATAGTATGGAGGGGTGCACAGGGAAGGCAATATAGCAGAGAAGACAAGTAGTGACTCTATAACATCTTACTATGCTGATGGACTGTGACTGTAATGGGGTATGTGGGGGGACTTGATGATAGGGGGAATGCAGTAACCACAATGTTGCTCATGTGAAACCTGAGCATAAGATTGTATATCCATGATACCTTAATTTAAAAAAAATGTGCAATGAATGAGTAAGGGAGGAGAATAGAAGATAAGGAGAAAACATATAAAAATGATCAGAAGTTAATGTTCCACATTGCCATGCCCTGTTGGAATCTAAACCCAGCTACACATGAGTTATTGGAAGAGCTTGGGGAAAAATTCTGATCCATGGTCCCTGCGTTCAGCTGGAGATTTGATGAATCACACCTTTGAGGGTGAGACACAGGAATCTCTATTTCCAACAGGCTGCCTAGGTGACTTCGATGCAAATGTTCTGTGGGTCAGTGTTGAGCAGTGGGTCTCAACTTGAGGTGCACATTGAAATCACTTGAGAGCTTTAAAAATCCTGATGTCAACATTCTGGTGAAATTGTCCTGGATCAGGGTCTGAGCATCAGGATTTTTCAAGGATTCTGGTGTGCATCCTCTTGAAAACTCCTGGTGCTTTGAGAGCCAGGGTTGAATGCTTAGTTAGTAGAGACTGGGAACTGTAGCTAGGACATGCATTCAGTGAGGGAAAGCAAGCAACCATGGCCTCTCTCCATTCCTCCTCTGTGATGCCAGCCTGAGGTTCCTTGGATGCCCCAGGGAGCTGGGATTTGTCAGGCTACCTGTGCTCTCCTCCAACCTGGTACCAGTGCGATGAGCAATCACTGAGAACACACCCCTAAGAAATGCTAAAGGCTTAAGGGCAAGAGTCATGGTCTCAACCAAAAAAGCATCTTCCAGAAAAACAACCTGCTTGGTGGTCTCCCCATTTGCACCCCACCCCATTTCCTCCCTTAATAGAGAACCTTTCTGCTTTTCTCCCCAACTCCATCCCTTTAAAAATGAAATCTTACCTCATGGTACAAACCCTCAGAGCGAGCCTTGTCAATTTTTTCCAGCGTATCCTTGGATAATTGTACTATCTCCTTCACCACATCCTGGGAGGGCTGGGAAAGGGGGGGAACATTGAGTTGGAGACCTGTTCACAAGGCAACCAACCCATTGCATCTTTGAATAGCTGCCATCTCTGACATTCAATGTAGTGTAACGTTAATGCCTTCCTGAATACTTCATTTCTGTAAATGCTGCTCAAAATCCCTATACTTTTCCAACACCCATATCATGGTTCTGATTCACGTTGCATTTTCCACTGACCAAGCTCCAGAACCATGCTGCCATCCAACCAACCCCACCCTGGACTTTTGGACCCCCGTGCAGAATCTGACACTGACCCCTATTGTATTTTCTCTGGCGTTTTCGATTCTCATTCTATCACCCAAAACATTTTCCATTTTTCCTCTTTACTTCAAGTCAGCCACATATTCTTCTGGTATGCTCTTTTATTTTTGTCTATACCCAAGTCATTGATTTAAATACTGGCCAGCACAGGGCCAAGGACAGAGGCTTAGGGCTTGACAAAAAAATAATATTCTAGTTTGCCACGGAATTCAACAAAAAGGGCCCATGGCGATAGACATTCAAGCCCTTCCAAGAGTCTTAGCATCCAACTCACATTTATTTTCTTCACCAAATGTATATCATGAAACAATTTGTCCACTGTCTCTGTGAAATCTAGACCCGTTGGGCTTATTGTCTTCCCCTGAGCAGTCTAGTGCTCTTGTAAAAAACAAAAAATAGGTTTTGATACTTAAGGCAGTGAAGTGTCACAAGAAGCCCCTGAGGCCACCATAATTTTGAAGAAAAAGTGCCAAATTTCTCGAAGTCCACAGGAAAAGTGTCCCTGTAATGCTTAATCAGATGCTCTTTTCTGAAAAAAAAATTTTTTTTTTGCTTAGGCAAATCTGATAAAACTTTTTCCAAAATGAAAATAATTTTATTATTTATTCTGGCTGTCAAACTGATACATGAAAGTTGTAAAAATTAAAACATATGTAAAAAAAAGTAGAAACACCCAGAACCCATCCAGAGATGGACACAGCATTTAGAGGAACATTTTCTGATGTGTATATACAGGACTAACATTTAAAACATTTAATAGCTGAGACAGGAAAGGCACTGACCAGCAAAAGAGCCTGACCACCAACAGTGAATATTTCTCTGTGGCCTCATCGGTGTGTGCTGGTTGAACTGCAGTCCTGTATATTTTCACATACATGCATGTGTATATGACAATAGCATCAAACATTTTTTTCTAACTGGAATAAGTACCATATTTCTGTCAATAGTCTGTTTTTTTTCACTCGTAGATTATGGCTATTTTCCCATATCAATATAAAAATATAGCCCCACTTTTAATAACTGTAGCATTTTCCAACTGTATGAACTATTAACCAGTTCTCCAGCTGTCCGATATTTCACTCTAAGGAACTGGGCTCAGTAGCTCCATTTAGATTTGCTGCTTACATTGTTTTGTGACGTTGTTTCCACTAAACTACCAAAAAATAATAGGAGCATGAGCATTTGTTCTCATAAAAATGCATCCCCCTTCATAGATGGAGCGTTGGTTCTTCCCTCAGTCTGCCGGCTGTCCTGAGCCACTCCCACAGTGTCCGTCATGCAGTGTGAGAGGTCCCTGGCCAGGACAGCTACAAGAGCAGGATCTCCTAAGGATGGGGCATTGCATTTACTCTTCTACTTACTTCACCTACACCTACGGTGGCTTCTGCAGAGTTCTTGACTATACCTACAATTTTGACTGTCCTCCTTTCCATATCCCTCTGTATCTGAGCTCTCTGGAATTCTTCTGCATGTCTGCCTGTACTTGTCCCAGGGACAGACCCCACAATTGTGGCAGCCATCAATGCTGTGACTTCTGCTTGCAGGTCTCCCTCCTGACTTAACCTTTGTCCTGACCTTTGATTTGGCCGAGATTTCTGGCTTCTGGCTGCCTTCCAGAGCCTCAGAGTACTACTTAGCTCTTCTGCTCACTCAGATCATGTCTGGGCTCCAGACAGGACAGTTCAGTGCATATCTGCTTTCCTAAGCTCATCTGAATCAGGCACATAAGTAAGAAAGGGTCCGTGTGTTGCCCAGTTTCTGCAACTGGTGGTCTAAAAGTATGCCACCAATCTGTCAAAGCTACATTTTTCGTTTCACCCACAGCTTGTCACCCAAGAGGCGACTCATAAAAGCACATCAAGTTTACGACCTAAGTTCCATCATCTTTAAAACTCAAAATTCTTAGTGAATCTTCTGGAGTAATCAGTAAGTTTGCAGGGTAGATTCAGAGAATACCAAGTGGTTAGATGGTAATAAAAGTCTTGCTCAATTTGATATTGTAAGGAACAGTGTCACTTTAAGCTTTGGAAGTGAATCAAACAATTTCGAGGAAGCAACTGCCAAGATTCCCAAAACAACCTGGCTGGAAGGTTGTTAATTAACACGTGCACCATGTGATAAAGCTAATCTGAGAAAGGAAATTGGACTGTTCCACTTGCCTCCGCTTTTCAGAGCAAAGACAGGAAAACCTCATGAGCAGACAGGATTTAAGGAACCCTGCAGAGAGACACTCTCCTCTCCCAAGAGCAACAAAATAAATAGAAAACAGGGAGGGGGAAAAGGGAGGAGCCAGAGAAGGCACGGGAGGAGCTAGTGGAGGACTGTTGCCAATGGAGGAACCAGAAGAGGAAGGGGAAGAACTACAGGAGAGGGGGAGGACCCCGCCAAGGGGGAGGAGCCAGAAGAGGAAGGGGAAGAACTACAGGAGGGGGAGGAGCCCGTCAAGGGGGCGGAGCCCGAAGAGGGCAGAGAGAGGGAAAGAGGGTTGCTGGTTCCCAACCTTGAAAAATTGGCATATTTCTATTGTGGAAACCATGGGTGAGGGCTGGAAAGAGAGAAAAGGAAAAACCTAAGAAAAAGAAAAGGCTACAATTGAGGGGAATGTGGTACCTTTTGGTGTTTTTCTCATTTTCTAAATATTTGGTTTTAATTTTTAGCCAGGTTTATATTTACATATATAAAGGAGTTAGGAAGGATTTTGAGGCCAGTTGAAAGTTTGAGAATGGCCCTGAGAACACTCAGGGCCAGGCACCAGGAGGGAAGGCTGTAGGCTAGCCGGTAAAATACATGGTCTCCCGCATGTTCTGGAAGGTCAGGGTGAGGGTAGATGCAGTTGCTATTCATTTCTGTGGTTTCAGTAGTGCTGTGCTTGGAGCCTCACACATATGCACCAGTACCCATTTCCTGAAATACAGAACCTTTGCTTCTGTGAAAAGGGGTTGTTACTATAAAGAACATATTAATCCTTAGGTCCTAACTGCTTTGTACTTTGCCTGGGAGGGATGACTCTCAACTTCTCCTCCAGGCATCACTGATCTGTTGGTTATAGCTTCCTCCTCCTACTTATGTTTCAAAACTGACTCTGCTTCACACAGTGGGGGTGTGCATGTCCCTTTTAATTTTCATGCATGGTGGCATACACTGTGTGTGTGGGAATTGCATCTCCCTCACCCGAATTCATATACTGAAGTCCTAAGCCCCAGGCCCTAAGAATGTGACCTTATTTGGAAATGGTGCCACTGTAGAGGTAATTAGTTAAGATAAAGTCTCATCTAACATATCTAACCGAAATAGGGTAGGCCTCTAATCCAACAGGACTGGTGTCCTTATAAAAAGGATGCCAGGTGAAGAGAAAGGGAAAGGAAGGCAATGTAGGGAGAAGGCGGCCATCTCCAGGCCAAGGAGAAAGGCCTGGAGCAGATTGTCCCCCACATTCCTCAGAGGGAACCAGCCCTGCTGACCCTCGATTTCAGACTTCTAGCCTCCAGAACAATGAGACAGTGATTTTCCGTTGCAGAAGCCGCCCAGTCTGGGGTGCTTTGTTACAGCAGCCTGAGGAAACTAATACACATGGTGAAATGTGGACCCCTTCTTCTTTTCCCTTAAGAAATAGAGCTCATTGCACATCTGGCCACAAAGATCTACCTCATTAGTTTTAGTAATTGCAGACATTTCTTTCGTTTAAATATTTCCCTATTGGTGGTTATTTAGGTTTTATTCATTATTTCGTTGTTCCCAACACCACTACAATATGTGTCTTCATACATGTATCTTCCTCTGCAGGGTAAATTCTTAGAAGTAGAACTGCTTGTTCAAAGGGTAAAAAATATTAGATATTAAGAATAGAAATAAGTTAATGGCAAAAAAAAAAAAGTCTAGATGAGTCAGGGGATGAAAGATAGAGAAGTCACATGGGGGAATAGTGTTACCTGAACGTTGGCCCCGACATCGAGTAATGAAGTAACTGAGAGGCGCCCACTGTCTGAACCTAGAAGTCAGTTTTGCTCATAACTTTTGCTCTAACCAGAGACCAGTTTCTGCCCACACCTAAGATGCAGAACTTAAGTTAATTGAGAAGCACATTTGTGTATTTGTATCTTAAATGCACCAATGGACTGCGTCGTATGGCGGTGCTCCGTCACCCTCCCCAGAGGAGGCCGGCTCCTGGTCACGAACCTACGTGTGATCTTTCAGTCCTGACCAGGGGCGGTTACAAAGGCTCTACCTGGCAGGTCTCCCACGCAAAGCTGCCTCCCCATGCCAGGCGTGGAGCACGCCTCTGAAGGAAGCCCGGGACGCAGGGCCCCTGGCTGGTCATGCTCCTCGCATGTTTGCATTCTTCACCATGTGCCTTCACCCTGGTCTCTTTATCGGAGGTCTTGAGCCAAAGTCTTCCTCGGGCACCTCTACCTAGGTCCCCTTACAGGTGAGGAGAAAGGAAGTATGAGGACACTTGCCCACTCCATTCCATACGCGGTACTTTTCCAAGCCGAGCCCTCCCCCCATGCCCTCCCTCACGCTGGAGCCTTTTGTCCTGGGCCCCTCAGCAGCAAGATGCCCCCACTGTGCTGACCCTGCCCCTGCCCCTGCACCTGGGGCCTTTCCCTGGGGAAGTGGGACAGGGGCCCACTCTGATTTTAGCTTCTTGCTTGGACCATTGCAGGAAGTGATGAAAGGCTGAATCTTTCCTTTCTGACATGTTGTTTTAATCGGCCACCCTGAAACCTGGCAGCTCAGCTTTCTCCCAGCTCAGCGGAGCTCCTGCAGCCCCCTCAGTAGGCCTTCGGCTGCTCAGCGGTCTCATCCTTAACCAGGCAGCAACTGCACAGGAGTTAAGCAATATTAAGCCATTTAAACATTGCCCGATCGTCACATGCCAATTTCCATGGGACTAGGAATACTTTAGGAATAACCAGACAACCAATCTCTCTGCCATCTGCTCTCCATATAGGAAATTCTCAGCATTACTTAACCTGCAAAGGGGCAAGGAAGGGACCAAATGTACTCCGGGTCTACTCTGCACGCTGTCCCCTTTGCATAGATCATTCTCCTTAATCCTCATGACAACCCTTGGGTGTGGGTGCCATCATTCCTACTTTACAGGTGAGAAAACAGAGTGACTTTCCCAACTGGAACACCTGGCAAGTGGTGGTATGTCTGCCCCCACCACCTTCCTGCAGATTGCAGGCTCTCCTCTGGGCACCATCAGGCAGGGGTGCCCTGACTGTGACACCCAGCCTGGCCTGATCCAGGGAGAAGGTCAGAATGAACACCAGAGTGGGGCTACATGTACCTTGGGGTCGTCTTTCACCCCCAGGAAGAGGTCATCTTTCAGGCCCTTCTGGCAGTGCTCACACGTGCAGACAAAGTAGTACTGCTTCTTTAGCTGCTTCCTGCGCTCCTCGCTGACGTTGAGGAAGTCGATATAGGACACTGTCAGCTCCTCTCCTTCTGAGATCTTGCCCAGGGCCCGGAGCTCAATTCTGGAGCAGGGTGAAGGAAAAGAGTTCATCAAATCCAGGGCTGTCAGAGGGGAATTTCAGCTCTCCCAGGGTCTCAAAGACAATGACTTCCACTAGCCCTCTGAGAAAACCTGTTCCCCCAAAAAGGGGAGATGTGGCCTAAAGGAGGAGAGGTTTCTGGATAATTCTGCTCTACTCAATATATAGCAATCAAATCTCTTCCATTCAGTTCATTGCTCTGAAACCCAGTAGAGGGCTGGGCTTGGTCATAAAGCCATACATAGCTTCTTCCATGCCTGCAATTATTCCTATACATTTAGTTATTGTCTGCAGCAAAGGAAAGGAGAAACAATAAGGCAAAACTCCAAACAAGAAAAGGCTCACTAGTCATTTCTGCTTATTGGGGGCCTATGCTCTCATAAGCATAGCCCTCCACTTACTCACAATCTTGGTCCATTCTGTGTCTCACCTGAAGCCCCCACTTACCTTATCCTTCAGTCCAGTGGGTCAGGGCTACATTACATGAGGAGACACGCCTGTAGATCACTGAAGGCAAATAAACAAAGGCTGGCTTTTGTGCTTACTCGGGGACCTGGCTTTGGGTTGAAGGTGGGTGGCAAGAGCAGATGGTATTTCAATCCCCTTCCAGGCTAGACCTGACCCTCTAATTATCTACAGCACGACCCCCTTATCATAATAGATACAGAATGTGCTGAGGACAAAAGGCCACTACAGAACTGACATCCCACTGAAATAGGCAAGCGGACACCTGCTCAGGGGCCCCTCGGCCAGGCACTCTCCACAACAGGGCCAGGAGATGCAGAAAACCAGAGGTGAGCCCTGCAAACTGGGTTGTAGGATGTGCTCCCATATCTCCCTAGGCACCTAGGGCCACACTGCCCAGTGGGAAACCATCGCCCAGAGAGTGAGCAGCAGGATGCAGAGGGCTGGGGAGAGCATCTGCAGAGAGGTCCGTGGTCATTCCTTTTACCTCCCAGAGAGGCTGAGTCAGACACTGTGTGAAAGGCAGGACAAGATCCCAGCACCACAGAAAGGTCCCAGTCAAAGGCAGCCCCTTCCATGGGCTCTGAAGTGACAACTGAACCAGCAGCTCTTAAAGGACATACATTTAGGCATCTGAAGTGACCACTTAAGGTTAAAAAGCCTTCTCTCCAAGCGAGGCATACTGACATGTCCATAAATGTGGTAATGTACACAAAAGCCTGGCAAAATCTAAGTGCCTGCTCACGTGCGCATGGGACTCCTTTCCTTCCTTCCACACCACAATTTTTCACAGCAACTGACACTCAAGGGATGAAAGGCAAGAGGGAGAGCGGGGCTACGTAATTACACTCACAGCTCTGCTGAGAATCCTAAGAGTCCCGGCTACAGGGGAGACCAGAAAGGTGAAGTAATGTCCCCAAAGTCTCACAGCACTTTGGCAACAAGTGCCATTCACGCTTCATCTCATCATACTGGTCTCACCTGGTTGTCTTCGGTTTGCCTCACCAGTGTGCAGTGCACAGGAAATGAGATACACTGAAGCCTTGATTTTAGGACTCTACTAATGCCCTAAATAGTTCCATGTGAGCAATACCTGGGCCAGTGGTGAGGGTGGCTCTCTGGCATTTGATGCTGGTGGGGTGGGTAAGTAATTCTGCCCCCTTTAGCCCGTTTTCCAGATGCAGCTCACCATAGTGACATATCCCCATCCAATAGTGATTCAGTGCTGAGTTAGGATTTCCCACCATGGTTAAGCCAGTTCTTGTAAGGTCTAAGAGTATCTCAAATTGTTTCAGTGGTGCTAGAGACTTTTCAAAGCCAAATTAATGTAATGCCACTTAAATATGAAAATATGTATGCCTCCTTTTACCTTACTTAGAATTGGGGATCAGGGAATAAATAGTGACCACCACTCCATTCTGGACCCCAGACCCCTTCCATCTCTAATACTCTGCAATTCTATAGTTCAGCTAATTGAGTCACAAGCAGGCAACTTGCTTAAGTATCTCTATAGAGATTAAGAACAAAGCCCAGAGCTGCAGAGACTTAGAACTAGGAATGTCCCTAGAGAGGCTCTTATCTCGACCTTGCTGTACAGATGTGGAAGCAAACTCCCCAGAGTTGGTGTGAATCACGCAGTCACATGCTGAGATGCACCAAACACTTCTACTGCATTCCCAGAGCCTAGACCCCCACAAAGCATTTTGTTCTTAATCCAAAGAGCATTTCAAGTACTTTCAAAACAGCCTGACAAATAACCCCATCGAATGGCCTGGCCATTTGGTTGTCATTCAGAAAAGTCGGAAGTAAAATCTGACCTTAACCACTAATTCGTAGTTGGCCAGAATCAGTAAGCAGAATATTATGAATAAATATGTACCAAAACTACCACAGTTAAGGGTGCTGTTTTCAGAACCATCTGGGTGAGAAGTTGTGAGGTGGGTGGCGGTTATAAACAAACACACGGTCCTTTAATAGGTCAGTAACACCACCAGTCCTCATTTTTGTGATAAGCAGGGTTAGAGGGACAATGTAGGCTTCTGTTAAAATGATGTGGGCCAGAAGGGCTTGGCATGCTTTGAAATTGGAGGAGAAAGAGAAAAAGGAATGAAAGACAGAGAAGAAAGGAGGCAGAGCAAAGCCAAGCCACGGCAGGTAGTGGCTGGGGGAGAAAAACAATTAATAGAAATGCATTTAAATCCAGGGTTCCGCAAAGCCAGGATTCTGAGGTGCAGCAGGACGTTCCAGACAGACAGCAACCAGGGAGTCTCAGGGAGGGGTGGCCCCAGCAAACCAGGCCAGTGAGGGAGATGGGTCAGAGGAGCAGAGATGCTTGCAAGGACTGACCCACCTCATCTGGGTGTGAAACATGGATTTCACTGCCTCATGACTGAAAGAAAAAACAGACACCCAAACGGAAATCATTACCACCCGCTGATCCAGTACAGGTAGTCAGGCTGCACGACATTCCAGGTTATGTGATCAAAGCTTTGACCATCACAATGACCTTTACCCCAGCCCCTTCCAGCGGGGCTCCCTGGACAAGATGCAGCCTGGTAGAGGGGAAAGCGCCCTGAATGTGGAATGAGAAGTTCTGGGTTCAAAAGTACTCAGGCCTGGACAAGTGACTTCCCTTTCCTGGGCCTCAAGGTTCTCATCTGTAACCAGCTAATGAGACTGTCCCAAGACAATGCATTTAAAAGTAGAGTGCTAAAAAGCTCCATGGGAAGCTATTATCATCCCACAAACAAGCATCTTGGATGAATAAGTATTGCCTCTTCGATGTCTAGCCTGGGGACCATTTGAACTGTGTGTACATTCATTAGGGCACGCAGGTAGCATGTACAGTTTGTTAGGGTTAGAATTAGGCTCCTAACACCATGTCCCGTGTTCCTTCCACCATGGCAGGCAGCTCGGCAGAGACTGAAAAGTCACCTTCTCTTGCACAACAGCCAAGAAGCCCAGGTCAAATGTGACCGCTGAAAATGAGTGGGTGCAAAGAAGCCAGAGCAGAAGCCAGAGATGATCTGAAGAAAGGGTGCTCAGAATCCTGTAGCTGTTACATGTAGTGACAAGAGGAACCCTGCTCACCGCTGCTTCGGGGGGTGGTGTCCTGAATGACCAGGGACCTAACATGGCTGAATTTGATCCTCTAACAACCAGGCTCACCTGGGCAACAGACCCTCGAGGGGGATTCTGTGAGGTCCAGACCAGTGACCTCCCAGGGCCTTAGGAAGGGAAACACAAGTGCTGGGAAAAGATTATCATCTAAGCCCCAAACAAATATGTCTGGCTTTCTCAATTGCTTAAGAGCCTGCTGTCATGAAGGCCCTTGCTTCCAGAAATAGGAAGGGCTTAGGCTTGATTCTTAGCTGAGAACCAGGACCATTGTCTTTGGTTTCCAGGAAGTTTTGGGGGAAAGCCTGAACATTGTTGATGGCTAAGTGTCAACTTGCATCTGTTATAAGAGCTCATCTCTAAGAACAAGAGGCCTCATTTCCCCAAATCTCCCCAGAGCCGTGGACACCCAGGGTCTCATCCTTTTTGCTGACTCCTCCATTTGTGCCCCCTCCCCCCACCCCCCATGAGCCTTTCTTTGTCCTTCTGTCCCTGATCTGTGCTTTCCTGGGGCTTGGGGAGCTGACCTCTGAGCACTTCATCACCCAGGGTCCTTTGCTCTCTGGCTTCTGGTTGGGGTTTGGCCAATGGGAAGAGATCAGAAGGTGGGAGGAGAGAGAAGTTGGGGTATTTCTTCTCCTGGCTCCCCCTCTGTCTTGCCGTGGTTCCAGCAGAGGCTGCTCTCTCTACAGGCACAGCCATGCTGGTGGTGGGGTGGACAAATGTCTTCCTCCCCTGGCTGTAACTCTCACCGGCTGCAAGAAGCGTACTTCCTCCAGGCGCCTCTCCAAGTCTACAGCTGGTAAGGGTTTCATGCTGTTGCTAGACCCACCCTGGACATCTCACCATGCCGTGTTAGTTTCTTAAACTCTACCTATACTTCTGTAAGTTGTCCTTTTATTAAATTTTCTTTGGGTAAACCATAAGTGCCTTCTGATTTCTGCTGGGACCCTGACTAATATGTGCTCCTGCCAACTGCCTTCTCAGTTGATATTGTTCTGTAATGACCTCTAGAGAGAGAATCCCAGGGTTAAATCTTAAAATAGTACCTAACTCATCTAGGCAGCTCAAGAAACATGCAAAGTCTCAGACAGCACGCATGTGGAACTCTTTGCTATCCTCCTCATTACCTTTCTTCTGTCCACAATTATTCTAGAATGACGTTTCTATTTGCTGCCCAGTAGAAATCCATGCTAGCCGAGGTTCAACAGTTTGCCTTGGATTTAAGTCAGATGGAGAAAACACCACACAGTCTCCTCATCCCCATACACCACCCGCAAGTAAAGACATACTCACTTGCCGTTGTTAAATATGACAGTGCAGTTGGGCCAACAGTCATGGTTCACTAATCCCAGGTTGGGAAAGATGCCCACACCCACAGCCTGCAGGCCTCTCTGATCACTGAGTGTGAAGCCGTTGCAGTTAATCTACCCAGAGGAAAAAAAGAGTCAGTTAGCAGACATAGATAAGGGACAGACCACCATCTTAGCTGCTGAAACTTAAAAAAAACAGAAGACACAGGTGCATCTTAGAGATTCTTAGAGAGTCTAGAAACAAAACCTTTAGTGCCATGTTCTCTACATGACTCCAAATGACCCTCAAAATCAGTACCATGGGAGAGTCCCATACTTGCTAAAATGCAAAGCCACCTTGAAAGTTTTTGGTAGTTCTATTCTAAAAAGGCCAGGTGAAATGTTGGTTCTAAGAAGCCTCTCCCTTTTCCTGTATCTGGGTCTCACACGAACCTTCCTAAGTATCTATCCTGGCTTCTCTCTCTGTGCTCTCTGCTCTGCCTTAATGTGTGTGTGTGTGTGTGTGTGTGTGTGTGTGTGTCTCCCCTGCTTCCTTTGCCTACCCACCTTCAACTCCTGTATCTGCTCATAAAATTGACATCCTCCTTTTGATTGTTTTGTGCCTGGTGGATATTTTATTCTCCTGTTCACAATTTTAAAATCTGATAAGTGCAACAGTTAACATTTATCTCTGAATGCAAAGTAAATCAAGTTGGGTTTTACTTTTGCGGCACTTGATTGATTTCCACGTCCTTAAAAATAAGTTGTTCTTTGTAGAAACAGATTCCAAATACCTGCTCTGAAAAATGCATAAGAATAAAATATAACATAGAATACTTTAATAATTACACATGGATTTCTGCTCTCTATATAAACACATATATAAATGGGTGTTACACATAATATAATACACACGTGTACACCCACATGGCTATTTGTTATAGATACTGGAAGACCGCCACTTTCTCCATTCAGTCTCATCAGTCATTCAGCAAGTGCATGAAGTGAAGCCTGTCAGAACCACTAACAAGCTGCTACCTTGGGCAAGTTTCCTTCTTCTCTGAGCCCTGGTTTTCCCATCTGTTGGCTGAATAAATTGGATTAGACGATCTCTAAGGGTCCTTTCAGCTTTGCACTTCGGTAGAGCTGAATCCTATGCAACCCTATGGCTTGTAGTCCCCAGAGCACCTCAGGGGCACCCAGGATCAATCTGTGACAACTTCACTCTGAAGCTGTGGAGCATAACTGCTCAGAGTAGACACTCGGGCACCAGGCAGACTGCTTCTAGTCCTGGGATACCAGTTCACTGTGTGGCTTTTGGAAGCCATGGAACCTCTCTACACCTCGGCTTTCTGTTCTATAAGATAGGAATGCTCAAAGCACAATTTCGTCATGTGCTGTAAAGATGGCAAAAAAATTATATATGGGAAGCTGCGATGGTTCATTTCATGTGTCAGCTTGAGTGGGCTGCGGTGTCCAAATGTTTAGTCAAACGTTATTCTGTATATTTCTGTGGATGTGTTTTTTCAATGGGTTAACATTTAAATCAGTAGACTTTGAATAAAGCAGATTGGCCTGCATAATGTAAGCGGACCTTGTGCAATCAATTGAAGGCTTTAATAGAAAAAAGACTGACACCCCCCACCCCCAGCAAGAAGGAATTCTGTCAGCAGCCTGCCTTTTAAGCCTCCACATTTGCAAGAGACAATTCATGAAAATAAATCTCCTTCTTTATTTCTTTCTCTATCTACCTATCTAGACACATGTATTCTGTTGGTTCTGTTGCTCTGGAGAACTCTATTACAAAAGCACTGCTATGTGGACTCCCGTGGCTGTGAGAGGCTTGGCCTTGTTGCTGTAAGGGAGTACCCTCCAAAAAGCCCCTTACTCCATTTTCCCTGCCTGCCACACCCCACCATTCCAGGCTCCCCATTATCCTGATCATCAGATCTGGGAAAAGGAAGGTCTTATTTCCAAAGTGACTGGTGGGCAAGAAGGGATGGTGATTGAGTCTTTGTTTTCAGTGTGGAGAGGAGAAAAAGTATAAAGTGCAGATTACCATCTGAATCAGGTAGGACAGGAATAACCTCATAGTAAGCTAGGCCAGAATGGGATGAGAGATCTTCACTTCGGGACTCTGCTCCTTCCCACTCTGGCCTGGCAGCCTCTGAATCCTTCTTGGTTAGACCATCCCAGCTGGCACCCCACCCCGCCACTGAGGACTCGTACCACGCCGAGGATGTGCGAGATGTACTGCATGCTGAACTGCTGGCTCTGGGGCGGCCAGTACTGCAGGAAAGTGTCCACGTCCACCCGCAGCTCCTTCAGCTCCTCCTCCCCAAAGTGGTCCACGTGGTTCTGCAGGTCATCCACAGAGACCAGGCAGCCCTCCGTAAGCCCTGTGCCCTCTCTCTCTACCCGCCACATGATACGTGCCGCCAGCCTGTGGAGAGAGGCAGGGTTAGGGGGGCTCCATGGCATTCATTCATTCATTCATTCATTCATTCAGCGAACACTTCCTGAGTGCCTAATGTGTGCCAGGCGCAGCATCAGGTGCAAGATATGCTTTGGAACTAGACGGATGGAATTTCTTCTATCATGAAGCTCCTTATAATGGGAGAGACCTAAGCTAAAGGGATCGTTTAAACTAGTGTTAAGTGCTATGCAGAAAATAAAATAGGATGACAGGATGAAGAGTGGCCGGGGGAGGGGAAGCCAAGGTCATCAGGGGAGGTGACGCAGAGGAGGCACACTGGGCTGAAAATGGAATGAACGGAAGGAGCCGTCTCAGTGCAGATGGGGATGGAGCGCTGAGTACAAAGGGCCTGAAGAAGGAATGAGCTTGGACAATACCTGGCTTTGAGCGTGAGACAGAGATGTGCACTTCACCTTGAGGGCAGACACGGCCCCCTTGTAACTGTAAAGCAGTCCATGTCTACAGGATGCAGCCTGTGACCAAGGGACACTTTGGCAACTCTCTCACACTCCTGGACTGCATATTGGCCAAGCACCTGGGAGGCGCTGATGGCTTGTGGCAGACCCTGTCTCTGAGGAGGGATCCCCTCGGCGAAGTACAGGCCCTTTCTTCATCTTGTTTGGGTCAGAGAGTTATTTCTGCAGAGATGTCCTGCTGGGGGTCCCAGGTGCTCAGAACTAAGGTGCCCCCACGAAGTGGAAACTCATAGCAGCACCAGAGAAAATAAGACTTTGAGTAGGGTGTCTGCTGTCTCCAAGTATTAGGGAATTGGTCACAAATCTCAGAGATTAAAGACTAATGTGTGACAGATTCCAAGGCAGTAACAGAAGCAACTACCAACTGGGACTGAGCAGAGAAATGGAGTGAGCTCCCCATCACAGGAGGTAACATTTACTTTGGGCCTTGAAGACTAAGTAGGATAGCAAAAAGATATCTGCCCTCCTGTGTTCACTGCAGCATTACTCAGAAGAGCCAAGAAATGTAGACAATCTAAGTGTCCATTATGGGTCAATGGATAAAGAAGATGTGGTATTATAATGGAATATTATGCAGCCATGAGAAAGAAGGACATCCTGCTATTTGGGACAACACACTGAGGATCTGGAAGGCATTCTGCTAAGTGAGACAGCCAGACAGAGAAAGACAAAAACTGCATGGTATCCCTTATATGTGGAATCTTGAAAAAAAATTAAAAGTCAAACTCATAGAAACAGAATAGAAAAGTGATTGCCAGGGGCTGGGGGTGGAAGAAATAGGGACAGGTTGGTAAAAGGGTACAAATTTTCAGCTATAAAATGAATACGGTCTGAGGATCTAATATAAATCATAGTGACTATAGTTGATAACATTGTATTGTATGATTGAAAGTTGCCAAGAGAGTATCTTCAGGAATTTTTATTTTTTAAAAGAGAAGCCAGAAACCCTAATTGTTTTAAATGTGAAATTTCCCCATTTTTTAACAATGGCAGATCAATTAAAAAAAAATTAAATGTTAGAGAGCCAGAGAGAATGGGTCTGCAGCCAGCCCCAGGTAGCACTGCAGTTTGGAAGCGTGGCTGTACACACCCAGTTCTGCCTCTTTTTGAAAGGACCCCACACAGACCCAAGAAGTGCACAGAAGTGCCCACATCCAGTCTCTCTGAGTCTCTTTCCTGATTTGCACTCAGCCTGGCTTCCTTGGGCCTGGGACTGCGGTCACTACCTCCATCCCCCGCCTGACATTTGGGAATCCCATGTCCCCCACAGGGGTCCAGCACTGACCTGATGTTCTCATTGGGCACTTTCCCATATCTCCTGATGGCCGAACACTCGCCCTTGTGGTCCAGCCAAGCGCCCTTCTGACAGGTGCGGTCACAGTAATGGGCATACTTGCACTGCCCACAGCGATGGAGCTTCTCTTGCCTCTTGAAGCAGGTGTGGCACACAAAGTTAACGAGGCTGGAATGGAAGGAGAAACACATGATGGGACACAGTGGAAAGGGACCAGCCACACTGGCCATTGGGAGACTGCAGTTCAGGTACTTGGCAGTGGACTTTCTATGCTTCATATTCCCACTTTTCCAAATGAGGCGTTGGGCTTCCAAGGGTCCCTTTGAGCTTTCACTCTTGTTCTAGCAGATAATTTTCCGTGAATCCAGTGTGGCGACACCACTGCACCCTGCATACAAACCTTGCCGTTTAATTCAGCCAGGACAGATGGGTGGCCTGTCTGCGTTAGGCTCTGGGAGTTCCACCAGTTGCCAGAGGAGCAGTTGCATCTGCAATCTCCGGGCAGGCTGAGGAGACTCTGATAGGGAGGCACAGGGACTTACTGGAGCACACTGGAAAAGACACTTGAGGATTCCAGAAAGTCTTCTATGCCAGGGAAGACATTACTCATGGTCCCCTTGCCAAAAGTCACAAGTCATGGGAGGGAGTGTTCTGTATGGCATATCCTTCTCCTTGTTGAAATATAATGTCCCTTTCCCCAAAGAATAAACAGTCATGACTACGTGCAATATGATAGGACGTGAACATGATATATTTTACACAAAACGAAGCCTACACATTGTGATGCATGTCCCAGGTATGTGAGTGTTGCAAGAGTAAGAATGACAAGGTTACCAATGTCACTGATGTTATCTGATGTAGTCCCCTGGTTCAGAGAGAGAGTGGGAGTGATTTGGAAGAAAAATGTTCACCCAGTCAATGCGTGAGGGTGAGAGATAGAGGAAGATATAGTTCCTCCCCTGTACTTCTGTCCTCCCAGTGTTCCCATTAGAGAGCTGTGTGTCTTCCCCTGGGGATGCCATCAGACAGACAGAAGAGGGCATAGGCTAAAGTGAAGGAAACATATTTCAAGACGTAAGCTAACACCTAGAGTAAGTGAAGTCTGGAGTGAGGCACACAGTACCTCTATGCCCCAACTGCCATGTGGGAAAGAGAAATCTTGGCCCCCGAAGCACAGAAATGCTGCAAACAAGTTCAGCAGTACAGGTGGAAGTACGGAGCGCCCAGGAGAAAGTGGGCACGTGAACTCAGGTTGGAGTTGACTCTCTAAACAGGGATCTCAAAAGTACAAGAAAACAGGAGCTTTTAGAATTAGCCTAAAGAAAGAGACTGCAACAGAGCATACTAGTATAGAAATCCCTTGTATCCATCCCCAACATGCATTTTTTAATTCCCATGGTGAAGGAGAGTTAGCTGCTTCCAAAAACAGGGCTTCCTAGACTTCTGTTGTTAGCCAGTCCTAATTGCTGCAGATTTCTTCCTTCAATTTGCCTTCCCAAAGAACATACTCCTATAACCCGATTCGGCCTTCTGGATTCTTGTCCGGTAGAACAAGCCCGGTCAGCTCAGTTCTCCAAGAATTTGAAGATGGCTGCCATGCTTTCCCTCATTTCCCTCTCCCATTGCAACACTCCCAGCTCCTTCAACAGTTCCTTTTATAATATAGTTTCTGGAAATATCACTCCATTCTGGTGGTCTCCAATGTGCCTACAATGGGCCTGCAGCCCAAGCAAGGTGGGTATAGCTGGGCAATCAAGCAAGATCCGGCAGCCAGTGCTAGGACACCAGGCTCAAGGATCAGCCCAAAGGATCCCCCTCAGTCCTATGGTGGCACCAAGAGATGGAGAGACAGACAGACAGCCAAGATGAGGGCTGCATGGCTACTCCTTTAGGCTAGGCCCAGGCAGTTGTCAGCCTCTGGGTGGCCAACTCAACACACTGCTGTGTTCCCAACTGCCATGAAGTGCATTGCTAGTCATTTGTCATTAATCATAAAGTACTCAAGGGCGTGAACAGCTAGTGCTTATTTATAAGTTAGAGCAGATTCAAAGTTATTCCCATAATAATGTCCTCCTCACTCTCTTGCAATCTCTTAAGCTTTCCTAATGAGAAAGGAAAAGTGGAATTACACTAGCATACTCAGAATTGCAAACTCCCAGCCCATCCTTACTATGCACAGAGGGTATCTACCCTGCTTGAGAAGGTCGTTTGTCATGAGTGTCCCAGCAGAAGAGATCACATGAGGCTCACACGGGACCCTGACCATTAGGTGGAATCCCCAAACCTTTAGAGATGGGGAACTATGCATTTTCTCACATCTGTCTCAAGTCAGGATTATATTCTCTGGCAGGAAGGTGAAGTTCAATAGCAGGACTGGATTGCTGGAGAATCCAAGGAATTTGGACCCTAGCAAGGTTCCAAATCTGGTCTCCTGGCCACCCAAGGCTAAGACCCTGGGTCACAATTCTTTATAAAATAGTACCCAACTCAGAGAAGACAAGTAGTGACTCTGTAACATCTCACTACATTGATGGACAGTGACTGTAATGGGGTTGGTGGGGGGGACCTGATGATGGGGTAGTTTAATAACCATAATATTGCACATGTAATTGTAGATTAATGATACCAAAATAAATTATATTAATAAAAAAAAATAGTGCCCAGAACAGAGGACAGTATTCATGTGTGATGCTATTCACACTTTCTGGATCTGGACATTGTGCTTCCATTAGCTTCTTTAGCAAAAAATTCACACTTATTTAAGGTCAAATTACAAATATATGTCATTATATCCTCCTGAGCTTTCTCAAAGGTGTTGCAGCCAAGTCAGAGGTTCTCTCCATTTGTCCACATGGCACTGAGTTTTTTAAACAACTTTATCAAAGTATAATTGACATATATAAACTGCACATATTTAAAATGCTTCATTTGATAGGCTCTGACATAGGCACATACCTATCACCACAATCAAGATAATGAACCTATCTATCACTTCCCAAAATTTCACTGAATTTTTTAACCTGAAGTAAAGTCCCCACCTTTATCCCTATCTGATTTCTTTCAGTGTAGTATTCCAAACTGTAGAGGCCATTTTGAATATTTATTATGCCATCATTTATGTTGGTATGTTGAACTTGGAGTCACTTGCAAGTATGAGAGCATGTCTTAGGCTGGGAAAGGGAAGGGGGAGTGTGGGTAAAACTGTAATATTTCCAGAGTATCTCACCTGGCTTTAGTTCATTTGCATATCCTCAGGGGTGAAGAGAAGTTCATCTCCATATCAATGGTAAATTACCTGGGCAACCGAGGGCTTCTCTGTACCTGAGAGGTGAGGGGAGGGCTGATTTGCTTCTGCCAGAGCAGGAAAGAGAAATGGCCCCGGACTGCAGTTTGTAAGCAAGAAACGGATTTTAAACTTTATTTCTCCCTTTGACTGATTTCGGTTTTAGAGGTATTTTGCCCCGGGACTTCCTCTCCCCAGACTTACAGGGAGCAATGCCCACCTGTGCGGTCTCAGGACCCAGACCAGGAATACAAACCCAATGCAGGAAACAAAGGGGGGCCAGGCAGGAGGTGGTCTGGAGAATGGAGAGTTCAAAGCTGTCACTCATAATTCATCACTTAGAAGTCCATGCCTGTCTGCTCTGGGGTGCCCATCAGAGAACAAGCCCACACTGGAACTGCTCTAATATTTTACACCCAAATTGATATTTTTAAGATTATCCTAGCATAAAATCCTCATGTATTCATTTGTACACATATATTCATACCCATATGCACATTTCATGTGCAAACTGGAATTTGCACCCACTAAACAAAACCATATACTTCAGTTCTCACACTATTTCACTGTTTTAAATTTTAAATACAAATAAAAACTTCAGGTGATCACCTAGAATAACCATGTTCTGCTTCTTCATCTTTACAATCACTACTTCTTTCTAATATACTTAGCCTGCAGGAAGATGTAGTATCTCAAGGGCTGTGGCCAACGCAAGCTCAAACGATTCTGAACCTTCATAACTTGCTCTTCACAACAAACACATGTAGCAGAAGCCATGTGTTAGGGGCCCACTGTACAACTGAGAGTCCTCGAATTAACTTCCAGGCAGAATACAGTGTTTGTTAAAAGATCTGTAACTTTAAAATGTGCTGATTTGAAGTTTACTCAAGAGCAATTGTTTGGAACTTGGACCAACAATGATTTCTTTTTTCAAGGAAGAGTATTTTATCCCTGACATTGTTTAGAAATGCTGGTGATTGGTGATAATAAAACACAGATCTTTTAGTCTGCTATTTTTTAAGTCAGTTTTGTTATTGTTTTTAAATTCTGGGCAGACAGTGCCCCCTTAGAGTCTGCCCTTGGGGTAGGCCTCTGGCGCCACCCTCCCGTTGGCCACCCTGTCCAGGAGGCTCATTAGGGCAGATTTTCCAAGCCCAGCTCAAAGGGAGAAAATACACCTGTCTTGGTGCTTGCCGCTGGGCTCCCCTGAACCGACTCAATACACTTTAATGGCCTGATCACAGAATAATCACTCCACCATCTGTAGCTATATTATGTTTGTTAGAAATTCCAGCGCAAAGCCCCTGGTCCTCCAAGTCACTAATAACAACCTTGAACAGAAGAAGGCTGGAGACAGAGCTGCTAGGTGCTGAAATACAGACTTCACCCCAGACCGGCTGACAGAGAGACCTATACAATCACTCATATAATCAATTATCAGGCCTTGAGTCCATTCACCTCTCAGTTCCACCCTATCTCACCATCATACTGTCTCATGAAATTCTTTATAAACACTTTGCTATAATACACTTTTAATTACTTTTCATAAAAAGAACACATGATCAATTTGGAATGACTTTTTTCTCATCATGCACTCAGAGTGGATTCCAACTGTTTACCAACTATTTTCTACAGGCTCACAATACCTGCGCCAAGTAGCCGGCTCAGAGCCTGACGCAGGATGATTGCTGCGTAGATGTCAGCCTGGTCCACATATGGTCCCTTACATGGGGAGGCTGCACCAGGTGATCTCTGGGCTTCTGAGCTCCTCGGCAGCCTCTAATTCTCAGGCAGCTGCCAGACGAGGAAGACCTCCCGGCTAGAGGAGAATCCTTATGGGGGACAAGGGTAATCTCTAACGGAAATTCTGCCTCCTGTACTTGCACAGTGAAAGCGTAGACAGAAGACATGAAGTCCTAAAACCGCCTTTTGGATTCCAGGAGAAAGAGCGCTTCTTGCGGCCAGGCTTAGCTGGGTGACCTTCAGGAAATCTCATGTCTCCTCATTTTTCCAGACCCCACAAAAAGATATTAACTCCCATTTACACAACACTTTGTAATTTTCAGAGATACTTTTAGCAATTCGCTTTTGTTAAACCTTCACAACAACCCTTTAGAGTAGTGGTGATGGCTATCCTTGAGGGGAAATTCTTCTCCCGGGGGTCTCTGGTGCCTGGCACTGCTCCCAGCACAGGGGACAGAGGGAGCGCCAAGCCCACCTGTTTTGCCAGCAGGCCCCCACTCACTCCTCGCTCTGCAGCCCTGCCCTGGGTTCTGTCATCTGTCAGAGTCAAGAGGGCTGGACGGGTAGCTGGTGCTCAGCTCCTTGTATGGAAACAACCAGTTACTGGACAGATAAATGCAAAGAGAAGGCGCCCGCAAGGTGGACACGCCCTCCAGAAACACAGAGAGGACCGATCCCGCAGTTATGGCTTTCTGGGTGGCTTAAAAAAGCCTGCCAGGAGGGGCTCACCCCTCAAAAACCAAGGGGAAGAGGGAGTATCTTAAAGAACATCTCACCTCTCAAGTACCCAGAGAATTTTACAGTATTTTAAATTCTTTCTCTCCTTCCTCCTTGTTCTTTTCTCTCTTCCTTCCTCTCACAGATATTTATTGGGCATCTATCCTGTGCTGGACATCAAGCTTGGTAATAGAGGGCCTTAAAGAAAAACAAGCCTGCCTTCAAGCGGTCAGTTCAAGCAAAGTGACCCGTGCCATCCAGGAGCACAGGGAGCTTGCTGTAGGGTTCAAGGAAGGGAGACTTAACTCCCACTGAGGTGGGGGAGGTGAGGGACCAGGAAGGCAATCACCTGGGAGGGGAGGAGGCGTTGCTCTGACACTCTAACAATGGGTTGCGTTTATAATCAGAATGTCAAGTTCTTCCACGGAGAGGCCCTGGCGTGAGTCTCAGACACATACAGGAGACAGAAGGAGTTGTTTGACGAGATCATAGGATGCACCATATAGGGGAAATAATGCAGGAAAGATGACTGGACAGTGGAAGACGAGGGATGTGACTCTCAGGGATATGTCCTTATTCTGCAGGCAAAGGGGAGCCACTGAATGTTTTTGCCAAGAAGAGAAACATGACCAGAGTTCGCAGGCTCATTTTCTGTTCCTGGCATCTACCTAATGACATTTTCAAGGGCCCAGTGTCGACTCTTGAGGGCATCTCTTGTTTGTGTTTGCACTCTTCCATACCTTGCTGTAAGAAGTAAGTGCTGCTTCCTTCCATCAGACCTAGGGATCGCCTACTTACTTTTAACATATCTTTTATATCAAAATAGTAATTCCCAGGATTTTCTCTGCCACAGCTCACATGGTGAGGTTCACCCACCCCATTCAGACCTCTCTGCATTTCCCACATTCCAGCTGCAACCACACCCCCGTTCCCAGGCTCAAACAGGTCTTCAGAGGCACATGAGCAAAGATGACGTCGTTATGGGGACAACCTGGCATTTGATCTAATCTAATTTGATCTACATTTAAAAGGCAGTTATTCCCAAACTTATGCATTTAAGGATTGTGCAGTAAAGTTTAACACTGCAGTTCATGTGACTAAACACGTCTTGCCTCCATAGCTAAAAGTGCCAAATTTAGACATTTCTAAACACACCATGGTGATCTTCAACATCAAGTGCATATGTGTAAGGCTGTAACCTGAACACTTTCACCAACAGTTAGTCACTCATTTGCTGATCTAACTGTTCAGGGATTTCTCTAATCCCTTTATCAAATTATTTCCATTTATAGCATCATTTGTCCTCCACCACCCATCACCGGCTGTTACCAGATTAAAGGCTACATGTGTGTTTGTGTGTGTGCCATAGCTAATCCCAGCTAATACAGGCACACATAGAATTACCCCAGTTAAAAGCCCAGCTGTCTCCACCGGACCTGAAGAAGCTCATAACTAGTTCAATTTTCAAAAAAGCCTGGCTGATAGTAATTTCTTTTAAAGTATGCTACTTTTTCTCATGTTCTTGTTTTTGTTTTTACCTACACACTACACACATACATAAGCTCCTGGGCACCTTCAGCTTCTAAACAGAATCAGTTAGGAGCTGGTCAAGTTTTTATTTAGAATACTTTTTAGAAAATCCACTATCTTTGTTCTTTCTTAACATCTTTTGTGATAAATTGGATTAATAGAAAATCCATATCACTGGTTGTGGTAGGCTGAGTAATAGCCTTCCCAAAATGTCAGTGTTCTAATCCCAGGAACCTATGAACGAGTATGTTACCTTATGCAGCAAAAAGGGCTTTGCAGATGTTATTAAGATTAACGACCTTGAGATGGGGAGATAATTCTGAATCCCCCGGGGTGGGCCTAATGTGATCACAAGTGTCCTTAATAGGAGGCAGGAGGTCAGAGCTGGAAAAGGTTCTTTGCTGCTCGCTTTGAAGATAGAGCTTAGGAAGGCAGGCAACCAACAGAAGCTAGAAAAGCTTAGGAAACCTAGCCCTGTAGACCCCATTTTAGATCTCTGACCTCCAGAAGTATAAGATAATAAATTTGTGTTGTATCAGCCACTAAAATTTGTGGCAATTTGTTACAGCAGCAGTTGGAAACTAATACATTGGTTTGTTGTTATAAGCACTTTTTACCCTGTGTAATAGCAGGTATATTCCTGTCCTCTACCTATGAGTTTGTGAATTTAATCATTCTTAGGTCCCAGAACCCAATTTTGATTCTTCTGAAATTGATGGATGGGTACTGTTTCTTTTAGTACGACTATTATTCATTGGACTGACAAGAAAAAAAGAAATTAAGTAGGCGATGCTGGGCCCGCTTAGGAGCAGGGGAGGGGAGGGCAGTAACAAACGATGGGCTAGAATCCAGGAGACTCTGTCCTTCCCAGCAACTCACCCCCAAATGACCTGGGGCAAGGCCTGTCACTGCCCTAGCCTCAGTTTCCCCATCTATGAAGGGAGGATTGAAAACATTCAATGGGTCTCAACCTTCTTCTGGGTTGAAAATGACTTTGAAAGCTATGGAATTTCTCCCCAGAAATAAAAAGTATGTATACACACGCACATAAACTTTGATCCTCGGATTTTAGATGTCTCCCTAGTTAAGGATCTGTGAAACCCAGCTTAGGAACCCATAGGCTTGATACACTGTAAATAGAAGATACCTGGGACTGTTGAAAGGAATAATCAAATGGTATTTTTGGCTCCTAGAGCTGCCTCATTTCTTGTGTTTAATGCTAAAATAAAATAGTAATTAGAACAAGCTCCATTCCTGTATTAACCTCACACCCCTCTCTTGCTGCACTGGAGTCTTTTCCATGTACTGAAGAAACTGTGCAACCCATAGGCTGGAAGAGATCTTCCAGGTCATAGGGCCCAATTCCCTTATATTGCCTGGCTCTCTGTGTATATCATATCTGCCAGGTTGTCACTAGGAAATACACAGCCTTGGAATAGCCCTTTCCATCTCCAGGCAACACTGACACACCCATTCCACCCGTCAAGCAATAGAGGCTCAGTGTCAAGGGCCTAAAAGCCTATAGGGGCCCAGGAAAAGGTTTGGAATTCATAACACCTTTTAATAGTTCCGAAAAATTTTAAAGAAAACTGCAAAGTAGAAATTAATAACAATTTCAAAAGCAAAGGCATAAAAATCCATTCTGAAGTAGTAAGCCAAAGCTACATTTTGACACATTCTGAAGTGATACCTCTAAAGGTAAGGGTGTCCTGGGCCTACTTAATCTGAAATGGCTTGAACTCTGACTAGCACTCTTCCCTTCCCCCAACTCCATCTTGACCTGAAATATGACTCTAGCTTGTGTTCAAGGTGCCTAGTTCCAGACCTTCTTAAATTTAAAGAAAAAGAGTTCAGAGCTTTCCTTCTTACAAATGACAGTTCATTATTTGCAGGTGCTCATTAGGAGAAGTTCTCCCATATTATTATAACATGCTTCAAATTCACCCACCTGGTCAATTCTGTATCTATTCCAGGTTGGCAATGTAGCTATTGGCTGTGGGTTTTGTTTGAAGGTAATGATATGATGATGATGACGACGATGATGCGATTTTATTCATATTGTGATCAACTGTGTCCTATGGACCTTAGTCTGGAGTAACCAACTGATTAATTTTACACTTTGCAGAAGAAGGAGTTTCTATTTCAGAGGGCTGGAAGAGTCCTTCCAAGACCAAGCAGAGAAAAGATAAGAATCTAATTGTCTTGCTGAAGGCCAGACTCATTCTAAAGATTAAAACCATTTATCTTCTCATTCTATCTGACATAAATGAACTAAATGAGCTAAAAAAAGGAAAATGAAAGAATGCAATGACAATAACTGGAATAAAAGTTAACCAAAAGAAAAAGAAACATAGAACTTAGACATCATTTTAAAGGATAGATGTAAGATAAGAAAAATGGATAATTTTTAAAATACAGTAAAAGGTATGAAAAATTAAGGAAATTTTTATTAAACTTAAAGTTTAAAATTAAGGAAACAATTCAGAATTAATTGAGTACTATCAAAGAGTTGAAATCAAAAGATCTAAGAAACCAAAATGATACAAAAGAATTCAGACAACTTAGAAGTCCTGAACATTAAGGAGTAATAAATAATGAGCTATACATATAATTGTAAAATGAGGGCATTGATAGAAGATAGACAAATACAAAAGAAAAAAATGTAATGACCAATAAACATTTTTTAAAAACCTTTCACCTCCCTAATAAAAAAATTCAAAATAAAATAATATCAAAACAAATTTTTAGAAATTAAGTTGGAAAATACAAAAGTAAAAGATAGCTTCTTGTGTTGGCCAGAGTTGGGATGGGAGTTGAGGCAAATGCGATATTGCTCACAAAGAAAACTGGAATGACCCTTTGGTGGGGTGATTTGAAAATCTATATTAAAAGCCTTTAAAACATCTTTTGCATCTAAAACATATACTTCCAGGATTTTATCTTTAATAATCAAAGATGTGAGAAAAAAATCTACTAGGAAAAATAAGAAATAACCTTGATATCCAAAATACGGGATTTGTTAAACTGATATACAACTGTCAACAAAAGGAATACTATACAGTCATTAAAAATACTTCACAAGAATAATAATGGTTTGGAAAGTTGCTCACAATATACTGTGAAGTAAAAGAAAAATAGGTTACACAATAATCACACTTTTGTGAAAGGAAAAAATGTATATATTAATTATATCAAATCTAAGATATTATCAAGTGAACCATTTTTTTTCCATTAAGAAACAGCAACAATAAAAAAATTCTTCCAATTTAACCATAATGAGTCATAGATTGTAGGATGTATCATGACTTCAGAGATGTTAAAATGAAGAATGTATCCTAGAATTGATAAAATACTGTATTGTGTCATATTCCTTTTATTGTAAAATAAACAACCTCCCCCCATATTTTAATACAGTATCTTGATTTTAGGGAAGCATTTTATGATCAAATACATTTAATGTAGTGTTTCTCCCACCACCACACCACCTACAAACCATTGGGATCAAGAAGATATTTTATATGGGTTATATTTGCATAAACCAACTGTAAGGAGTCACTTATACCTCAATTTTTTTTAATGTAAGAATATGTGTTTAGGAATATGGACATATGTGATAAAACTATTATATTCAAAAGGCAGAGGAATAAATAACAAAATTCAGGATACTATTTACCCTTTGGACAAGCAGGGGACAGGATAACGAAAGATGGGGAAAATGCAACATATTGGAATATTCCAGTTAGATAGGATGCTAGTTTCACAGTTGCTCATTACTGTCATGCATCCTAACATACATAAATACATACATGTAATATATTGTTTGAAAGAATTAATTTTCATTTAATGCAGTGCTCAACTAAAATCTCTCCTCATGTTTGTGTTAGGAGAGTAGTGCAGAAAGCCTGGCTTGCAATAACGTGGATTAGAACGTGCCTCTTTTATAGGATGAATTTTGTGGGTGACTCGGTCCTACCTCCCAGTCAGGTTTCTCATCCACAGTGGCAGAGTCTCACCAGGAACCTAAAGTGGGAGGACAGGTTGGACAAAGCTTTCCTTTGATGTCTCTCTGGGCTATCTCAGGTATCCCCAAAGAGCAGTCCCTTCTTCTTTGCAGTAACAAATTTGGGTAAATCACTTCTTTAAAGTATGTCTTTAGATTTTTTTCCAATCATTTACCTCAATCACCCTAATTTTTATTACTATTGTAATAGTAACACTTTATTAGCATTTTATCTGCAATGTACACTAAAGTTATAGTTATTACTTCAAATGAATGATGAATTATTTCTAGCAAGAAAGATTTGCAAACAACCTAAATGTCCAGTCACAAAGTGGTAGGAGAGTATGTAGCCACGTTGCACACTATATTTATGAAGACAGCATTATAACAGAAGAATTATTAATTAAAGAATAATTAAAATGAAAAAACATCATCATAGTTTATATACAAAGATCCCAGCTGTGAAGTACAAACAAAACCTCTATTTTTAAAATAAGCTGGAAAGAAATACATAACAACAGTAGGAGTGATCTTTGTGTGAAGATAAATTTTTTCTTCCTAAGTTTACTTTTATAATGGATGAGAAAACCACTGAACTCCAAACATTCTTGAAAAGGAAACTGATTGGCTGTACTGGCTCTTGGGGAGGCACCAGTGGAGGAGTTCTATACAAGGCAGTGTGGCAACTCATGGCAGCACCAAGATCATTGTTCAAAGTTCCTGTGTTTCTAGGCTTTTGTCTTAATTCTGAACACAACAGACTCCTTAACCACACTCACCTCCACCCCTGACACACACACAAATAAATTAATAAAGTAAGACAACCCCCACCGCCCTATTCCTCAGGTGTATCGTCAGCCATACATACTCCAATCTCTGCCTTTTCCCTGAAGGTCAGGGTTGGCAGAAAGAAAAGAGAATTTGAATGCTAATCAAATTATCTCTGAAAAACAGCACCCATTTCCAGAATGGTCAGTTCAGTGAGCCAACCATGAAGCCTAGATTCTCAGAAGTCATCTTGATTCAGATCACTCAGTGTCAGGCTGGCCATCCCCTCTGTGGGCTCAGAAAATATTGTCATAATTTCATCCAGTGTAGGGGCTTTTTTTAGACAAAGATTTAGTACAAATTGAAAAGTTTGGTGGTAATGAATGGACAAGGTTGTGGGGAAATGGGAATGGAATTTGTGCCTCTTTGGATCGCGTATTCAACAGAAACAGCACACAGTATGGCACGGCCATTCCTCTTCACGCCATGTATCCTAGAGAATAATCCATGCGCACATGAGGGCATGGCCAAAGGTTTTGGCTGCAGAAATGTGTGTTTTAATGAAAATCTGGAAACCACCAAATGTCTCCCAATAAGGGGATAGATAAACAAAATTTCATATATTTATAGGGTAGACTATGTAAGCAGTCAAAGCTGGTGACGCATAAAGCAAATAGATCAATGTGAATAGATCTACATGTGGGTGAAAGAAACAGATCTTTGAGGATTTAAAATAAGTATCTATAGACTCATAGTTCCCATAAGGACAGATATCAAAAACATATGTAGCGAAAAGAGCAAGTTCTAAAATGACCTCTGAGCTATGATATCATTTCTGTAAAAAAAAAAAGCCACAGAAACTACAGCTCTACATTTTGATAAGTACAGATATATGTATGTAATAGTGCAAGAACATTCTAGAAGGAAACACAGTAAAATCATAACAGGGATGACCTCTGAGGAAAGACAGAGGGAACTGGAACTGGAGGTGGGAAAAGTAAAAGGGGATTCCAACTTCATCATGACATTCATTCTAATTTTTCAAAGTAAAATGGATTCCAGTGTTATTGTGTATTTACAATTACTTTTTCAAAGCCTCAGCAATTCTTTTATCCTCTAATATATGTATTATATCCAAGAAAACATGGAGCCTTTTTAAGAAAATGTTTACTGCGCACCACACCCACCTTTCCACCTCCTTTCCCTCCACCCTCACCACACACAGCACACCCACTCAGCCAAGTTCATGGTTGTTGTAAGAACATGCCCCAAAGCCTTGGTTCACCTTTACAACCCTCCTAGAGACCAGAGCAATGCAGCTTGGCAACGACTCTTGGCAGAAAAACTTATGCCAGAAAAGAGTTAGCTGTCCAAAGTGCCATTTTGTTAAAAATGATCTCACAGGTTTGTTTTTTTTTCCCTGATGATTTTGAGAACCAGGTTTTTCAGAGTTTGGCACCAGCCAAACCAACAAGAAGGCAATGTCCACATTTCATACCTGTCAAAAACCACTGCGGCATAAGCCCGCTCGGCGAAGATGACATCCGCAGCGCAGAACTCCTTAGTGGCCTTCAGACCCCTGCCTTTGCCCTCAGAAGTAAAGACCTCCACATTCTCCATTCTCCCTATTGTCATCTCAGAGTCTCTCAGGCAGCACGGCAGATATGAGCCAAGTCCCTTGTCCTCGCTGCTATTTCAGCACCTTTGGCATCCCAAGGAGAAAGCCTATAAATGGACAAGCACCTCCCCTTCCCTACCCCCTCGCAGCCACTCGGCCCTCACCTCCCCCTCCACCCCTTTTCCTGGAGGTGGGGATGGGGCAGACAAGAGGACAGCGCTGTGCTGGGGTCTCAGTCATGATCCAACAAAGCCGACAGAGCAGAAGATGACCATGGGCTGATGTCGCCTCTCAGACTGGACCTGAAAACGTTTGAAAAGTCCCTTTACAAGAAGGAACTCAGTCCTGGACGGCAATCCTGCTCAGCTTTAGTCCGAAGAGGGAGCCCTTGGTCACGAGGATATTTTTAGCAGCCAGATGCCTCTGTCAATCCAAAGCGGACAGCTGAAATTGTCCAAAAGAAGCAGTGAGGGGATGCCTGCTGCTCTGGGACCCTTCAGCTGGCAGGCTTGCACTTTCTCAAGTGAAATGGGCCCTTTGTCCCCCTACACCCTCCCCCGTGGGTGAACTGTTTGCAGAAAGCCAGCAGATGCTAAACATAACAGGACTTTGGCATGTACATGACAGTACTATTTAGGTTCCAACGGGCTACCCTCTTTTCCAATATTACCAAGGGCTCCCACAGCACCCTACGCAGGGCATGAAGGTCTGGGCATTCCTTGAGGATACAGGGATGCTGGATGCACGTTTGTGTATGAGGAGGCAGGCCTTGCAAACAAGAACCCTTATTTCTATCTTTCTATCAAATCTCCCTTCAACATGTGTCTGTTGTCAACAAAACACCAATGTTCTCTGTCCTTCCTTCCCCAGGAATGGGGACCCTGGTGGGACAATTCTAAAATTTCCATTAAACCAAATGCCACCCTTCTTGATTGCCAGGCAGCTCTCCCTGAGGTTGAAAAGAAAGACCGTTGTAGATATGGAGCTATGGCTTATCTTCCAGGTAGTATGTTTAGTTTCTGGGATGCATCTCTTTACAGAAACCCCATGCTCTGCACCTCTGTGAATATGGTAGTTTGCAAGCACCGGCTTCTGAGTCAGTACACATTTGAATTCTGAGCCTACCACCAACACTTTGAGAGGAACCTGCAAAACAAGGGCAATACCTTCTACTTCACTGAATTGTAGAGAGGGTGAAATGAAATGATATTTATAAAGGAATAGCAGAGCATTTGGCACTTCATGAAGAACTTAACAAATGATAGTGTTTATTTTATTTTATTTATTGTTACATTGTCTTTCCAGAACAATCAAGATGTTAGAAATTCTAATGTGTCTTCAACCAATTGCATCTTCTGAAACTTCTTTGACTCTTGAAAACGTATCAAAAATCCTTTGTCAGACCATACATCCCAGTGTTTTAGGTCATAACACATAGCTGCTAGACCTAGAAAGGGGGTTATGTATCCCAAAGAGCAAAATAACTTAAGATGTTTAAAGTTGGGTACCCCCAAAAGTCAACATCACATGCCCCCAAGGAGAAAAAGAAGATGAAAAAGGAATTCTTCAATCCAGGTTAGCCTCAGATGAATGCTGGGACCCACATCACCTGGCAAGTCAGGTCCCTGCAACAACCAGGAGCCAAAGGCTGAGCCTGGTAGGGACTGGGTTGATCTCTAGACATTGTACGCCTGGAAGAGGTTCAACCCAAGCCAAGGTCAAGGAAGAACTCTCCCTGCCCCACGTCAGAAAGACAGGGGGTCCACCAAGCCTGGTACTTTAGTTATATCTGTGAGTCTCAACCTTCACAAAACAAGCATTATACTATTAAAGTGTGGTAGACAGAATAATAGCCCCCCAAAGGTGTCTGGGTCCTAATCCCCAGACCTATAATATGTTACCTTACATGGCAAAAAGGAGTTTGCAAATGTGATTAAGTCAAGGATCTTGAGATGGGGAGATTATCCTGGACTGTCCAGTGGGCCTCATGGAATCACAAGAATCCGTGTAAGAAGAAGGCAGGAGGGTCAAGTCAGAGAAGGAGATGAAACAGTGGAACCAAGAGGGTCAGAGTCAGAGAGGCACTTGAGGATGCTGTATTGCGTGCTGTGAAGATGGGGGAAATTTCATGAGCCAGGAAATGCAGGCAGCCTCCCAAACTGGAAAAGGCAAGGAAACAGCTTCTCCCCCAGAACCTCCAAAGGGAATGTGGCCCTAATAACACCTTGACTGAAGCCCAGTGAATCTCATTTTCAGCTTCTGACCACCAAGCCATAAGCAATAAATTCATGTTATTTTAAGCCACTAAGCAATTTGTTACAGCAGCAGTAGGAACCTGATACATAAAGTATTCTGCTTAGTTTCTCATGACAGTAAAGAGTATGTAACATCCGTTTTGCTACTCTGAAATGAAATTCATACACAATATAATTTACTAAGTCCAATAGCTAAAAAACATAGATTGCTAATTCCTGTAGTCTGAATGTTTGTGCCTCCCCCAAATTCATATCATGAAATCTTCACCCCTCAAAAGGTGATGGTCTTAGTAGGTGAGGCCTTTGGAGGGTGCTTCAATCAGGAAGGTGGGGCCCCCATGAAAGAGACTGGTGCCTATGAAAGAGGCTACAGAGGACTGCCTAGGTGCCTCCCTTCTGCCATGTGAGGGTACAACAGAGAAATCTGAGATCTTGAAAAGGGCCCTCCCCACACCATGCTGGCACCCTGATGGAGGACTTCCAGCCTTCAGGACTGTGAGAAATAAATTTCTGTTGTTTTTAAGCTACCCAGTGTGTGGTATTTTGTTATTGCATCCCAAATGGACTAAGACACTCACCTAACCTAGTAAGGGAGAAACAAAATGAAAGTTAAAATATATATTCATTGTAAATTAAATATGTCAATGTGATCACTATGCATATGCTTGGGTACAACTTCACTACAACACATGATAAAGTGGGCAGATGTTTGCATCTCTAAGTTGAATCACTGTGATTGTAAGAGCTAGAAATGTAGAATGACATGGGGGCCACAAATACAACACAGGGCATTGTTGTCTGTGACATGATTTTCTTAAATGATGAGTGACTCTTAGTCAAGTTCTGGATGAAAGGAAGAACAATCGTCCTTCAGTTAACAAAAAGTTGCATTCGTAGAAAATGTAGTGTACATTAAAACTTTAGAAAAACTATTCTATGATTATATTTGTTTTAATTGAAGTATAGTTGATATACAATATTATATTGCTTCCAGGTTTATAATACAGTGATTCAACAATTACATACATTATGAAATGCTCATAACAATAAGTGTAGTTGCCATCTTCTATGATTACCTATAAAACAGAGCTCTAGATTCAATAAATACAAACCAAGTTTCACATACCTGAAATGCACATCTGGATACTTGAGGCTGTGTAGGATGGGCAGAGAATCTTCAACATATAATGCTGTCCCTTGCTTCTCAGGACATCTAACATCTCTGGCCAGGATCAATGAGACAGGGGATGTTGGTCATAGTTATCAGGCTGTGATGGGAAGGGGACACAGGGCCATACTACATTGCATATTAACACAAATTTTGTGTAAAAGTCTTTTTCCCATCTATCCCACTCCATTTCTCCTCCCACTGGGATCCAAACCTTTCTTGGTGGCCCTGGGCCTGCCCATAATATGTCAGTAACACTGCCCAATCACTGTGACAACCGAAAGTTCCCCCCACAGTTCTAAAATGCCCCCTAAGTGGTGGAACTGCCTCCATTGAGAACTACTGGTCTTCATCACCAGGAAAAACACATCTGGAGTTTTAAAAGGATTTCTTTTTGCCCTACTGGACATGTTCAGCCAGAGAAGGAAATATTCAGGATGGACATCAGAGCTTTCTTCAATGTCATACATCAAAATATGGAAGAAGAAATAGATTCATTCTGTGCTTCCTATGAGATCAAATTAGGGGCCAGAATGGACACAATCATGTGACAATGTGGTGGTGTGGTTAAGAACTAGACTTGAGATTCACAGACCTTCCCAACCATGTTCCTGTTCAGCCCTTTTCTGCTCGTAGAAGATGAATTTTTTCCATTGTTAATGATTCTTCATCTAGCAGTTCTTAACTAGTAATAGCCATCTGGTCTCTTTCTTATGTGTATCTGGATAAAGAAGGGTGGGAAGGAAGGGAGTAAAATAAGACAGCTCAAGTGAAAGGAGCCCTGGGCCAGGAGATTCCAGACAAGGGGATGACAAGAATGACCACTAGGGTTCCGTCTACCTCCCGCTTCAGCTGAACGTCCCTCCCACCTCAGGCCACACACACGTGCCCAGAACATTACTGTGGTTACTGAGCACTCCCACACCCTAAAAAAGGTATGTGCCAAGTGTTGCAGAATATACTAAGCAAGGGGAATGCCAGGTCCCCAGTCATGCACCTCAAGGGTAGAAGAAGGTGATATGAAAGGCCAGGAGTGGGGGCTGTTTTGGAGAGAGTTATCATCACAAGACTAGACATGAGCCTCCAGCTGGTTAATATAAGCTCCACTGGTTAACCTGCATCTTGGGTAGAATCTACTCCCAGATTCCATGTTATAGTCCCCAAGTCTTTAACCATAGCCTATTCATAGTATTGTCCTTAGCCTTTGAGCAAATAATCTCAGAGGCCTTGAGTAATGGCATTCCCTTCAGTTGGATAATGCTGCAATCAGGGACTAAGGGCTAATAAGTGTGTAAGTGGAGGTGTAAATGAAATCTAGAGTAATGGGTTTTGAATCACTGGGACAGCTTGTGTGACTGTATTAATGCCACAGTGGCCGATTCCATACTCTGAAAAAACTTGAATCATCCCTTCCAGTGGAAGACTCAGGGACTGAGCCACACACCTACAGGGACGACCATCTAGTGGCAAATCAAGGGAGCTGCAAGATTTTAAACATTTTCTGAGGCCTTATTTAAGTAAAAGAACAACCTTTTATCACTGGATTCTACCTCCTTTGTACCTGGAGCTAAGGCTTATTTAGGCCAGGGATCAACAAGTTTATTAGGGCCTGAAAACTAAGAATTGTTTATACCTTCTTTAAAGGTTAGGGGAAAAAGTCAAAAGAAGAATATCTTGTGATACATGAAAATTATATGAAATTTAAATTTCTGTCACCATAAATAAAATTTTATTAGAGAACAGCCATACTCACTTGTTTACATATTTTCTGTGACTGCTATCATACAACAACAAGAGAGTTGAGTATCTGCAACAAGGCTATATGGCCAACAAAGCCAAAAATATTTACTATCTGGCCTTTTACAGAAAATATTTGCCAACCCCTGCTTTAGACTAATAATAGCTTAATGCCTGGTAATGTTAAATAGGTCAGGAGTTGCTCACTGTTTTTAAGTACATTCACTGGCTGATTCATTCATTCATTTCATAATTGGTGTGAGTGACAGGATCAAAGAAAAAGTTCTTGTGTATAACTAGCCCTCATATTCCAGAATGATCCGAGCAGGTTCCCTCCTTAATAGTCAGTCCATTATATCCTGTACAATTACATCATTGACTAAACTTCAAACCCTCTCTGGTCTCTGTGTTCTTATTAAAATAGCATGCTTGCTTCTTTCCTTCTTTTTGTGGCTCCAAGAAATCTTTAGCTGCAAATTGCTTTCTTCCCAAAAATTCCTAAAGTCACTCATTCCGCATGCACTTCTCAGCACATGCATCAGGCACTATGCTCAGTGCCATGATATAAAGATAAATAAAATGTAGGCCTGTCTTTAAAACATTGACCATTTAGAGAGAATCATGAAAGAGCCTGTAAAGATGGTGAGAGAGATATAGAAGGCAAAGGGGAAAGGGTATGTAGGGCAGCCTAAGGAACCAGAGAAGCCTTCAAAGAAATAACGGACAAAGATAAGTAATGAGGGAGAGAACCAGAACTGAAGGAGGCCATTTAGGCGCAAAGACCTGCATGGCAGAATGAGCAGAGATGTGGAGGTAAAGAAACAGCATGACGGAGGATTAAAGATGGTGGGCGTGAGAGGTGAGACTGAGGCTTCCTCTTAAGACCACATATAATACGAAAATATAATTAATACAACTACTCCTGAAAGAGCAACAAGAAAGACGACTGCGCCAGACTGCATACACCTGGAGAAAAGAACAAACCTCATGGAACAGGGTAACGTACCAAAGTTGTGGTGGGCAGGACCCAAGCCCTTCCCCCACCCCAGCTCACTGGCTGGAGGAAGAGAAACAGAGCAGGGAGGGAGTAGAGGCTTGGGACTGCTGAATACCTAACTCCGGAGAGCTGCTCTGGGAGCACAAACCTTCATTTTATGGTGCTTGCATGATACTCTTGTGAGTATGGGGTTGGAAAGCTAAGACAGGCAGAATTCCTGGAGAGACTGAGACTCCAGCCACTTGTGGAAGGCAGGGATCCATATCTGGCTGCTCTGGGACAAAAGAAAGGCAGGCAGTCTGAGAGACTTCCTAACAAGGAAGCCCTTAGCAAGAGGGCTGCTAAAGGGGCAAAGACGGCACAGAGCTTACTGCTCAGGAGAGAGGACAGGTAGACAAAATTGTCCAGGTGCACTCTGCCCAGCAGGTTGGGAGCTTTGCCATATAGACTCTCATATTTAAGGAGGAAAAAGAAATCTTCCTCCTTAGACGATCTTCACGTGCTCCAGCTCCCTGGCTGGCTACACAGTTCGATGGACCCTCTCCGTGATACGCAGCATACTGCACCTTTCTCCTGGCCAGCCCCACCTGGCTCGCAAACTGGCAAACCCTACCCTGGCGTTAGCCCAGCCAGAGGGAAGGTCTGTCTACAGCAACTACAAACATACAGAGGCTTATACCTGTGTGCTCGGCCCACTGATTCAGGCAGTGGAGACAGGCATAGCAGCCGGAAAGCAGGAAACAGCTCTTTCCTCCCCCAGTGCACCAATACCAGTCCCCTGTGACCCCCAACATTGCTTCAGGGGCTGAGCAGCTCCAGGGAGTAGAGCTTCTAGGCATTAAAGGGCGCCATATACAAATATGAAATGCCAAAGGAACCTGGTTCAGAGTAAAATTATTAATACAACTCCCGAGAAACATTTAAATGACACGACCTCATGACTCTTCCTGAAAGGGAGTTCAAAATAAAAATCATACACGTACTCATGGAGGTACAGAAAGATATTCAAGAACTCAGGAATGAATTCTGGTCAGAGATCCAACACTAAAGAGCATAATGGAGGGTATTAAAAGCAGATTAGATATGGTGGAAGAGACGATAAAGGAAATAGAAACTAGAGAAGAGGAATACAAAGAAGCTGAGGCACAGAGAGAAAAAAGGATCTCTAAGAATGAAAGAATATTGAGAGAACTGTGTGACCAATCCAAATGGAACAATATTCACATTATAGGGTTACCAGAAGAAGAAGAAGAGAAAAAGGGATAGAAAGTGTCTTTGAGGAGGTAATTGCTGAAAACTTCCCCAATCTGGGGAAGGAGATAGTCTCTCAGGCCATGGGGTTGCACAGATCTCCCAATACAAGGGACCCAAGGAAGACAACACCAAGACATATAGTAATTAAAATGGCAAAGATCAAGGATAAGGACAGACTATTAAAAGCAGCCAGAGAGGACTTCCGGGAAGATGGCGGTGTGAGCAGGGCGGCAGAAATCTCCTCCAAACACTATATTTATCTACGAAAACACAGAAAATACATCTATTCCTAAAAGAGAGACGAGAATACACAGGAAAGCGCACAGCGTGCAGCTACACCCGAGAGGACTCGGCACCCCAAGAGGCGGGTAAGATACGGAGCCGCGACCCGGCGGGACCCGAGCCCTCCCCCACCCCAGCGCACCGGCGGGAGGAGAGGATTCAGAGCCGGGAGGGAGTGGAAGCACACCCCGCGAAGTAGCCAGCCCCGGTGATCTGCGCGGGGAGCGCTGACCCACATTGCGCAGTGCAGTGGAGATTGGAGAGACAGAGGGGCAGGATCTGAGCGGGGAACGCGCCAGGGTGCTTGCAGCCGGCTCCCGGGAAGGAAAAAAAAAAGTGCGCGCTTTCCTCAGCGGTCTTAAAGAGACAGGAGCCCAGCGGAGGAGCCGGATCGCCCCAGCACACTCAGCCCAGCAGGCTGGGAGTCCTGGGGAGTTTCAGACACCTTAGCTGGCGACTGAGGAAGCGTAGCCATACTTAACACTTCTCACTGAGATCAACAGCCTCCTATTCGTTCCCACCCCTGCCAGAGTGATAAAGGGCCCTGCGGAGCGGCACAGTCACAGCTGTGGAATAGTGGGGCAACAGCGCCACCTAGAGCATTCCCACAGAATCTACGTCCGGTGGGCACTTTTTTTGTTTTGTTTTTGTTTTTTCTTTTCTTTCTTTTTTTCTTTTTTTCTTTCTTTCTTTCTTTTTTTTTCTTCTCTTTTTAACGTCTTAAAGAGCCCAGCTGACATACGTGGCAACTATCACTGACCAATTATATAGCCATGAAAAGACAGAGGAATATGGTTCAGACCAAAATCAACCAGACAACCCCAGAGAGGGAGTCTGAAGGGATGGAAATGCACAGCCTCCCTGAAAAAAATTCAGAATAAAAGTCATAACCATGCTGATGGACCTACAGAGAAATGTGCAAGAGCTGAGGGAGGAAGTGAGGGAACTGAGGAAAGACAATACAGAAATCAGACAAGTGATCGACGGGCTTAACAGCAGAATGGATGAGATGCAAGAGACTGTTAATGGAATAGAAAACAGAGAACAGGAGTACAGAGCAGCTGAGGCAGAGAGAGATAAAAGGATTTCTAGGAATGAAAGAATATTAAGAGAACTGTGTGACCAATCCAAACGGAACAATATTCGCATTATAGGAGTACCAGAGGAAGAAGAGAGAGAAAAAGGGATAGAAAGTGTCTTTGAAGAAATAATTGCTGAAAACTTTCCCTCGCTGGGGAAGGAAGTAGTCTCGCAGTCCACCGAAGCTCATAGATCTCCCATCACAAGGGACCCAAGGAAGATAACACCAAGACACATAATAATTAAGATGGCAAAGATCAAAGATAAAGACAGGGTATTAAAGGCAGCTAGAGAGAGAAAAAAGATCACCTACAAAGGAAAACCCATCAGACTATCATCAGACTTCTCAACAGAAACCTTACAGGCCAGAAGAGAATGGCATGATATATTTAACGTTATGAAACAGAAGGGCCTCCAACCAAGAATATTGTATCCAGCACGATTATCATTTAAATATGATGGAGGGATTAAACAATTTCCAGACAAACGAAAGTTGAGAGAGTTTGCCTCTCATAAACCACCACTACAGGATATCTTAAATGGACTGCTCTAGATGGAAGCACACCTAAGGCTAAAAAGATGTCACCAGAGAAAAAAAATCATAGCAAAGAAAGCAGACCATCCAAATACTAACTAAAGGCAAAGAATAAAACACCTATTATAGAAAGAATAGAGGAGGAGGAATAAGAAGGGAGAGAAATAAAGAAACATCAGACTGTGTTTACAATAACTTAACAAGAAAGCTAAGTTAGATTGTTAGATAGTAAAGAAGCAACCCTTGAGCCCTTGGTAACCACGAATCTAAAGCCAGCAATGGCAATAAGTACATACCTATCAATAATCACCCTAAATGTAAATGGACTGAATGCACCAATCAAAAGAAACAGAGTAACAGAATGGATAAAAAAGCAAGACCCATCTACATGCTGCCTACAAGAAACTCACCTCAAATCCAAAGATATACACAGACTAAAAGTGAAGGGATGGAAAAAGATATTTCATGCAAACAACAAAGAGAAAAAAGCAGGTGTTTCAGTACTTGTATCAGACAAAATAGACTTCAAAACGAAGAACGTAGCAAAACATAAAGAAGGACATTACATAATGATAAAGGGGTCAGTCCAACAAGAAGAT